>OZ012737.1:509927524-511127524 GCA_963859935.3 Lathyrus sativus
CAATCACACGTCAGCACACTTACAAGAATAGCAATTAATTTAGCATCAGGACTCCACACAGCCTGCATGTTTTCACCTTCTCTCTTCAATGAATCTGAATCTCTCTTGTACTTTCCCAATCTCACTCTATGCTGAATAAATAACCAACAAAAAAATCAAAAAAACACTGTTAAGCCCAAATTATATCCACATTACATCAATGCACCCCAAATGAAAACCACTTCAACATTTCGCCCAAAAATCTTGAAAATCAAATTAATAATAAAAACTCATCACACAGAAATTCAAATACAAACTCCAAAACGCCACATTACAAAAACTCTACTCCTCATCAAAATCAAGTTTGAATTTTTTTCCAAAAAAATATAGAAAACTCCTACAATTGAATATATATACAAAATTGTCCCAAAAACATAAATTCAAATACGAAAATCGATACAATGAATGGATCCAAGTACCTGAGAAGAGTTCCATAGTTCAAAATGAGTAGGTGAAACAACAAGCAACAAACGATTGATGAGTTTGAAATACACAATCCTCTGCACAGAAGGACACACTCCTTGCTCCAGAGGGATGACCTGAGGCCAGCCATATGCCATAAACATGTTTCTGTTGTTAGATTCGTTTCAAATTACTGCAATTGATCATAGATCTAGAATCTGGAGATGGATTTGATTAGAGGGAAGAAGATTGGTGGAAATGGTTGTTTCAGGTTTGATCCGCGATTTAGATTTGGGATTGGGATTTGGAAATTGGGAAGAACCAAGTTCAACTACAAGGCCCCAACCAACAGCATCTCACTGGAAATTAAAATTAAAAATAAATTTCGTTTATGCAATAAACTAATAAAATCACTATTTTTATTTTTCTTAATAAAATCAAGAGAAATATATATATATATATATATATATATATATATATATATATATATATATATATATATATATATATATATATATATATATATATATATATATATATATATATATATATATATATATATATATATATATATATATATATATATATATATATATATATATATATATATATATATATATATATATATATATATTAGAAACTCTTTAAATTAATAATGTCATGATCGGAGAAATTTATTAATTTAGAGAGTTATTAATTTATCGATAAATTAATAATTATTAATTTAAAGAGTTTTTAAGTAATTATACTGTACATACTAAACAAAAGGCAAATTAGTCAATGTCTCTTAGAATTACGTTGTGCGAACCTTGGAACTCAACGTAAATTAGTAATTACTGTGTTCATATGCATTGGAAATCAATAATGATTTTTGAAGTAGAGTAAATGTAAACAAGAGGAACAAATGTGTTTAATGTATTCTTAAGCAAGTTTGCCATATATAAATTACATGAATGTGTTAGAGTATTCAAACCATATCTCACAAAATGGCTTCTCATCTAAAAGGTGTTGCAAAATCAACTATGTCAGATCAAATACGTAAGGAGTTGTGTGAGTACAAGAGAGATAATCCTGCAAGCACACAAAAAGACTTGCAGAGATGGCTTGAGGAAAAATTCCAGTCAAGGAACAATATCAAACACACTTAAATGGTCAGATGAATATCTCTCCGCTGAAATAGAAAAGGGAAAAGCAAAGATCAAAAGACACAAACCAGCAAAATATCTTGACATGGAGAAGGTTGTTTATGAGTGGTTTCTCCAACATTAAGAACGTGTGAATATCACAGGAGAATTAATTTTGCAGAAGGCAAGAGATACAATGAAACTCGTGTACCCTCATGATGATTCAGATTTTAACTTCTTTATAGGATGTCTTGGGAAATTCAAGAACCGACATGGCATAAAGTCATTTCGTCGTTTTGGCGAGAGTGGGTCTGTTGATGTACAAGACATGGAGCAGAAATTAGTATCGATTCGGGAGAAAACTGATCAATTCCCTATGAAAGACATTTTCAATATGGATGAAACTGGGTTGTTTTATAGGCTACAAGTTGATCATTCACTGGCAACAAAACAACTTGAAGGAAGAAAACAAGATAAAGAAAGGTTGACGGTAGTTATTTGTTGCAATGAAGATGGCTCTAAAAAATCCCTTTATGGATTATTGGGAAATATGCAAAGCCTCGTTGCTTCAAGAATGTCAACATGAATAGCTTGGATTATCAGTATCGAGCTAACAAAAAAGCATGGATGACTAGTGTGCTTTTTGATGAATATGTTCGTTCATTTGACCAAATGATGCATCGTAGAAGAGTTCTACTTGTGGTGGATAATTGTCCAGCACATCCAAGAAATATTGAAGGGCTAAGAAACGTTGAGTTGTTCTTCTTGCCACCTAACATGACATCAAAGATTCAACCTTGCGATGCTGGGATAATAAGAGCTTTCAAGATGCATTACCATAAAAGGTTTTACCGCAAAATATTGGAAGGTTATGAGGTGGGACAATCTGATCCAGAGAAGATAAATGTCCTTGATGCTATCAATTTGGCAATCCCAGCTTGGACGATAGATGTTCGAAAATAAACAATAGTGAATTGCTTCTAATACTGTAAAATTCGTTTAGCTAGTGACGTTGCAAGAAATTTGGATGAATCCACTTTTGATGAAGAAACTCAAGACCTCGAGAGTATGATCAATCAATGTGGCTATCGTAATAAGATGGATATCGACAATCTAATGAACTACCCAGGTGAAAATGAAGCATGTTCGGAGGTTCAGAGTTTAGAAGATATTGTGGGTACTATCATTGAGAACAATGCAGAGGATGACGGCGAAGATGATACGGTGTCTTTGGAGCCTGTTACGCGAAAGGAAGCACTTATGGCGTCGAACACTGTTCACAACTTTATGATATAATACAAAAATACAACACCTGAGCTATTGGATGCAATAAGAAAAGTTAGAGATGAGCTCCAAATAGACTTTAACTTTAAAGGAAGACAAACAACTATTGAATCATATTTCAATAGAGTGTAAAATATTTTTTTCATTTTCTATGAATTATTAATTTATGATTTTCTTGGGACCGAAGATTATAAAGGGATCTCCCGAAAAATTATTATCTTATTATTTTATCGAGTTTTTCAATTTTTTACATTGGTCCAAATCGGGACCGGACAAATTTATTATTTTAGAGAGTTTATTAATTTACCGAGTATTAATTTAAAGAGTTTCTAATATATATATATATATATATATATATATATATATATATATATATATATATATATATATATATATATATATATATATATATATATATATATATATATATATATATATATATATATATATATATATATATATATATATATATATATATATATATATATATATATATATATATATATATATATATATATATATATATATATATATATAATTTTAATTCGTCTATTTTTTATTTTTTATTAGTTTTGATCTCTTCATTTTAAAATTTAGGTTTTTGTTCTTAATTTTATTTTATTTTGGATTTTAATCTTTTATTTAATTTAAAGTTGAATTTTAATGTCATGTTTACAATAACTAATTTTAAATTATTTTTATTAATTTTTAATTATATATTATTTTTATAAAATTTGAAAAAATTAATTATTTATAATTAAAAAAACAAAATTTGACGCACACAAATTATTATTTTAAAATTTATTGCCAACGAAAACACTTCAACGTCATACTTACAAACCTCAACTAAGGTGTTAATTTTGTGAGAATTTTATTTGTGAGATTCTGAAAAGGCTTTGGTTTATCTCTTTGATTCTTGAATTTCGTTTTGTAACATTAAGAAATTATTATCAATGGATGTTTCATGTTGTCAATCTATCATGTCAAGTTCTAAGACCAACATTTCTTGTTGTTATAGGGTTAACCAATTTAGCAACATTCCTTATGTCTATATTCCAAGCTTGAGAAGGAATGTCAGCTTCAAAGTTAGATCTATGGTTGAGGTATTTATATCAAACAATTTTTTAGATTCATCGTTGTTTCGTCGTCTATTGTTACCAGTGTACCTTCTTTCGAAAGGTTCCCATAGAATCGCCATGCATAATATGTCACCTGCAATAATGGTTACTATTGTAGCAGGTTTAAGACCATTTTGAGAACCACCTTTAGTTGTAGTTTTTGTGTTTGTGTTATTTTCTGGTGTTAGAGTTAATTGTTATTAGTATGACTGCAATTGCTAGTGAATATGAGTTTGTGATATGTGGTTCAATATACTTAGTAGTTGGAATAGTACAAAGAATCTTCAGAGGTTTTTCACCTAGATTAGAGTTTTCAAATAATGATTTTGTTTTTTTATTAAACAAAGATTAAGGTATTGATTTCGTAAGATTGTTGAATGAGAGATAAATTATGGATTTTTCCAGAATGCGCCTTGTAAATGTTTGTGGAATTGTCCTTGAGAGATTATTATAAGACAAATTCAAGTATTGGAGATTTCGATCTTGGAATTTACTTAGGAGAGAACTGTTAAGTAAATTTAAGGACAAATCTAAAAACACAACTAAGTTTAAACCATTTGGGATTTCACTAAAAAAAATAGTTCATATGGCTCTTGGTGGATGTTTTTCTCCCCGTGCATTTCTCTCTTCTCTTTGCTTCTATTCATTGTAAAAGGAATAATTTTCAAATATTATTAGTAGTTCAGTTGGCAAATGAACATACTTGGCATTTGGAGGACTTAGGTTTAAAACTCGCATTTGCAATTGGGTTTATTTTTGTTTTTTAAAATTTCAACGATTTAAAAAAAAAATCAAAATGAATAAAAAGACAATTTGGCATTTAAAAAAATAAAAAATAAATAAAAAACAATGTTGGAATATCCACGTCATAATAAAAAATGAAAGAAAAAAATACATCATTGTGCCATATATGGCAGGGGAAATGGGTATTAACCCATATTTAAAATTAGAAAAATAAAACTTGATGCACTCATGGAGGATTGAACCCTTGACCTTAAGGATGTAAGTACACCCTTTTTTGCTACATAGCCACAACAACTTATTTGTTAAATTGTGGTTGCAGTAATATATAACATTTAAGTCCATTTCAAATGCTTCAATTCCATGTTCTTGCATATCTCTCCCTGTAGTAGAATTAAGCTTAAATCACATCATTCAAGGCTACGAGTTCTTGAAGTGCTTCGTCAAACAAGTCTCTAAGAAAAAAGATAATGGAAAGATTATACACTTACATCCTGTCATGCTCAAAGCTTCGTTTCATTAAGTTTCTCATAACATATCAATTCATGTGCGTGTGGAAGAAGTCACAAGATTCAATTATGTGGGTTACCTGCATTATGGTGTGCAGTAGTTGGGTTTAACTATGAATCATTTAGGACAACTGAATGGTTAAAGTAGATAAAATAATGTTTGCTCCCATTTTCTCTAAGCAAGTCCATAAGTATATTACCAATAAGTCAATTAAATCACTCACACACCTCTTACATTACATGTGTCACACTCTAATTAGCACACAATCTTCATTTCAATTTCAAATTCTCTCTTCTCTCTTTCCACACTTTTTTCATTTTTCACCTCTCTCTCTCTCTCTCTCTCTCTCTCTCTCTCTCTCTCTCTCTCTCTCTCTCTCTCTCTCTCTCTCTCTCTCTCTCTCTCTCTCTCTCTCTCTCTCTCTCTCTCTCTCTCTCTCTCTCTCTCTCTCTCTCTCTCTCTGGTTTTCTCTATTTTCCCCATAAACCATAAACATATCGCCCCCTTTCAAGAACAGAGTTTTTCTTAGGCTCACATTTGAAGTTTTTTTCTTCTCTAGTTATTTGCAAGTGCATCTCATGTTCCATTTCTTCATCACTTTCCTGCTTTAAGATGTGTTTTTTGTTTCTAAAATATACATATTTTCAACTAATTTGTTCTTCGTTACCTTTTGGGTTTAATGGATTACCACCTGAATTTTACTTCTTCCTTCTTTCATGTATATCTGTTTATGGCTTGTGTTTCTATTTCAAGCAAATAAGAAGATGGAGATTTTGTGGTTTGTGGTTTTAATTTCAAGCAAAGAAGAAGATGTAAATCTACTGAATCTATATCTCTTTTTTCTTTTATTGTTGAATGTTATGAAGAACAAGCTTCTAGATCACATGTTTTCCACTTTATATAACCTCTTCATTTTCAATGTTTAAGACTTCTGATTTGGCAGTTTATACTTTACTATTACCCTTGTTGTTTGAAGAATGAACCTTGTGTTGAGGAAACCATAAGAAAAAATCATTTGTTATGATGCAAATATCAAAGTGCATGCAAAATTGAAAATGTGATTTTTTCAATGTGTAGAGAAGTCAAGCAAAATTAGTGAACTCTGCTATGCTTTTGTATTTTCTTTTGTTACTAATGTTGTATTTCCTTTTTCAAAAGTTTAACTTTCTCAAAATAGTTTATTGCAGGGCATTCTATTTGATATATTGAAATGTCTCGGTGACAATAAGAAGCACTTGAAAAGGTAAACTTTTTATCTTCTATATAAACTTTTTTTTATCATTGTTTAAATATTTTGTTTACTTTTCTTTATTCAGTATTTAGGTTTAAGATGAAGGCTATCAATTCAAGTTTTTGGTCACATGTAGAATAATGGCTATAAGTTTCTAAAACTCTGTTAAATATATTATATGTTTCTCGAACACATTTGATTCTAGCATACTCATGAAGATGAATTGTTTAATATATCTCGATACTTTAAAATTGCGGCACAAGATGTTTATGGTGAGAGTGATCCATACGTGGGTGGAGAATTTGATTTTTACCCCGTTGATTTTAAGAAACCAGCTAGAAGGGTACTAAAAAACTTTTTGTTTATTTATTTATTTTTCTTCTTTTCAAACTATTTCAAAAAATTTAACCTTACAAGTTTCAAAATTATTAAACACTTTAATACAAGAAAATTTGTCATATAATTGTGTTGTATGTGAATATTTCATGTATATGGTAATGACGAGGCATTGTTAATAATATGAAAGGACGTGAATTTTGAATAACACATGAGTCCTAATTTTTATTTATTTATTTGTGTTCACATAAGAACAATTAAGTTACTATGATATGATATGGTTTATGTGCAGGCAACTAGAATTAGGGAGAGGGGGTACTAGAACGGTTAATGATAAATAAATAAGAATGAGAAAACATGGAAAAGTTTACCATGTAACGGAACATCCAAAAGCAGTTGATAAAGATCTCTCTAAAATTCCTTCTGAGTTTTTTCGCACTACCAAGAGGGTGTAAGAACAAGATTTAGTTCTACAACTAGCCTTTGAGTTTTGATGATAACTGCACATGTTATCTAAGAGAACAATTATTTATGATATAGTTTCTGTCTAGTGTGTGACTGTTGTCAATATGATTCTGACTCTAATAAAAAGGCGTGTTACGTCATCAGACTATGACCTAAACACTCTGGAAAGAAAATATATGATGTGTGCAAGATAAAGTCAAGATTCAGAAATACTTCGAATGCAATGGTTCTAAGGAATGTTAGTAACGAGGTTTCTGATTGAGACTTTATAAGTAAGCCTAGAAGGCTTTACAAGAAATGCACTTTCTATTGTTACAGCTCTGAAGATTCTAAAGACATGATTCTGGTGAACAAAGTTCTGAAGATTCTGAAGACATTATTTATGAAGATCATGTTCTGAAGAGTTTTTGAAGACAGGGTTTTGATTGAACGAAATGCTGAAGACTCTGAAGACAAAGTATGCGCTTAATGAAATATGAATACGAGGTTCTGATAGAACAAGTTCTAAAGTCTCTGAAGATAATGCTTCTAAGAAACCAAGTGTTGAAGATTCTTATGACTAGGTTCTGCTGAACGAAGATCTGAGATTTTGAAGACTGTGGTTCTGAAGATTACACAAAGAATGGCTCTTCTAAAACATGTTTCATCAAGTTAAAATCTGAAGCCTTTGAAGATGCTAGAAGACTGAAGATCAGAATGGTTTTGAGCTGAATATAATAGTATTAAAACTCTCTGACTTCAACCTCAATAAGGTGGCGGAAGGACAATTTTTTTGTACATTGATGTTGACCATTCCTTCATGTGAATATTGGGATATTGTTGTTGAAATATGTTTCCAAGAATGCTCATCAATAGATATATTCTCTCAAGTTCTATAAACTAAATTAAGCTTAAATCACATCAATCAAGGCTATGAATTCTTGACGTGCTTCGTCAAACAAGTCTCTAAGAAAAAAGATAATGGCAACACTATACACTTGCATCCTGCGATTCTCAAAGCTTCGTTTCATTAAGTTTCTTAAAGCATATCAATTCATGTGTGTTTGGAAGAAGTCACAAGATTAAATTATGTGAGTCACCTATATTCTGGTGTGTAGTAGTTGGGTTTAACTATGAATCGTTTAGGACAACTGAATGGTTAAAGTAGATAAAATAATGTTTCCTCCCATTTTCTCTAAGTAAGTCCATAAGTAGATTACCAATAAGTCAATTAAATCACTCACACACCTCTCTTTGCATTACATGTGTCACACTCTAATTAGCACACAATATTCATTTTAATTTCAAATTCTCTCTTCTCTTTTTCCACACTTTTCATTTTTCACCTCTCTCTCTCTCTCTCTCTCTCTCTCTCTCTCTCTCTCTCTCTCTCTCTCTCATCTCTCTCTCTCTCTCTCTCTCTCTCTCTCTCTCTCTCTCTCTCTCTCTCTCTCTCTCTCTCTCTCTCTGTTTTCCCTATAAACCATAAACATATTGCCCCTTTCAAGAACATAATTTTTCTTAGGCTCACATTTGAAGTTTTTTTCTTCTCTAGTTGTTTGTAAGTGCATCTCATGTTCCATTTCTTCATCATTTTCATGCTTTAAGATGTGTTTTTTGTTTCTAAAATATACCTATTTTCAACTAATTTGTTCTTCGTTACCTTTTGGGTTTAATGGCTTACCACCTGATTTTTGCTTCTTCCTTCTTTCATGTATATATGTTTATGGCTTGTGTTTCTATTTCAAGCAAATAAGAAGATGGAGATTTTGTGGTTTGTGGTCTTTATTTCAAGCAAAGAAGAAGATGGAAATCTACTGAAATCTATATCTCTTTTTTCTTTTGTTGTTGAATGATATGAAGAATAAGCTTCTATATCACATGTTTTCCACTTTATATAACCTCTTCATTTTCAATGTTTAAGACTTCTGATTTGGCAGTTTATACTTTATTATTACCCTTGTTGTTTGAAGAATAAACCTTGTGTTGAGGAAACCATAAAAAAAAAAACCATTTGTTATGATGCAAATATCAAAGTGCATGCGAAATTAAAAATGTGATTTTTTCAATGTGTAAAGAAGTCAAGCAAAATTAGTGAATTCTGCTATGCTTTTGTATTTTCTTTTCTGTTACTAATGTTGTATTTCCTTTTCCAAAGTTTAACTTTCTCAAAATAGTTTATTGCAGGGCATTCTATTTGATACATTGAAATGTCTCGGTGACAATAAGAAGCACTTGAAAAGGTAAACTTTTTATCTTCTATATAAACTTTTTTTTTATCATTGTTTAAATCTTTTGTTTACTTTTCTTTATTCAGTATTTAGGTTTAAGATGAAGGCCATCAATTCAAGTTTTTGGTCACGTGTAAAATAATGGCTATAAGTTTCTAAAACTCTATTAAATATATAATATGTTTCTCGAACACATTTGATTCTAGCATACTCATGAAGATGAATTATTTAATATATCTCGATATTTTAAAATTGCGACACAAGATGATTATGGTGAAAGTGATCCATACGTGGGTGGAGAATTTGATTTTTACCCTGTTTATTTTAAGAAACCAGTTAGAAAGGTACTAAATAACTTTTTGTTTATTTATTTATTTTTCTTCTTTCGAACTATTTCAAAAAATTTAACCTTACAAGTTTCAAAATTATTAAGCACTTTAATACAGTAAAATTTGTCCTATAATTGTGTTGTATATGAATATTTCATGTATATAGTAATGATGAGGCATTGTTAATAATATGAAAGGACGTGAATTTTGAATAACACATGAGTCCTAATTTTTATTTATTTATTTGTGTTCACATAAGAACAATTAAGCTACTATGATATGATATGGTTTATGTGCAGGCAACTAGAATCAGGGAGAGGAGGTACTAGAACGGTTAATGATAAATAAATAAGAATGAGAAAACATGGAAAAGTTTACCATGTAACGGAACATCCAAAAGCAGTTGATAAAGATCTCTACAAAATTCCTTCTGAGTTTTTTCGCACGACCAAGAGGGTGTAAGAACAAGATTTAGTTCTACATCTAGCCTTTGAGTTTTGATGATAACTGCACATGTTATCTAAGAGAACAATTATTTATGATATAGTTTCTGTCTAGCGTGTGACTATTGTCAATATGATTCTGACTATAATAAAAAGGTGTGTTACGTCATCAGACTATGATCTAAACACTCTGGAAAAAAAACATATGATGTGTACAAGATAAAGTCAAGATTCAGAAATACTTCGAATGTAATGGTTCTAAGGAATGTTAGTAACGAGGTTTCTGATTGAGACTTTATAAGTAAGCCTAGAAGGCTTTACAAGAAATGCACTTTCTATTGTTACAGCTCTGAAGATTTTAAATACATGATTCTGGTGAACAAAGCTCTGGGGATTCTAAAGACATTATTTATGAAGATCATGTTCTGAAGAGTTTTTGAAGACATGGTTCTGATTGAACGAAATGCTGAAGACTCTGAAGACAAAGTATGCGCTTAATGAAATCTGAATATGAGGTTCTGATAAAACAAGTTCTAAAGTCTCTGAGATTTTGAAGACTTTGGTTCTGAAGATTACATAAAGAATGATTATTCTACAACATGCTTCATCAAGTTAATATCTGAAGCCTCTAAAGATGCTAGAAGACTGAAGATCATAATGGTTTTGAGCTGAATATAATAGTACTAAAACTTTGTGACTTCAACCTCAATAAGGTGGCGCAAGGAAAACTTTTTTGCACAATGATGTTGACCATTCCTTCACGTGAATGTTGGGTTGTTGAAATATGTTTCCAAGAATGCTCCTCAATGGATCTATTCTCTCAATCTCTATAAATTGAAGGTCAAGAAGCTTGAAGAAATGATTGTGGCTGTAGTGATGCTATGGAAGAGCCAACAAGCCCGCGAATACCATAAACTGGTATGAAGTGAAAATGGTTGAAATGTTAAAGCCATGAAAGCTGTTACTATGTGCTGAAGAAGAAAACATATGTGCAACGTCACAACAATGCAAGTAATCTATGAACATACTATAAGTTGAAGCTTGAAGAAGATATGAAAATAAGCCTTTGTGGCTCAACAAAGAAAATTGAAATTGTTGGATATATGTGTGCATAACGATGCAACATGCTAAAACCATGTATAACTAGTTGAGTGAAACATCAATAAGTGAAACATAGTAACTTAGTTGATCTTGATGGTTAAGTTGGAAGAAGCACTACTTGCTCAAGAAAGGAGTACATCAGAAAGAAACTTAAAGCTCATGAAAAGAAGTTGTAGTGCTCAATAAGAAAGATTTGAAGTAATACAGAACTGATGTGCATTATAATCTCTTAGAGATTTATCATTAGATAGTTTTGTGTTAGAAAGCAAGGAGTTGCTACTTAATAACTTGCTAGAAATACTTAGATGTTCTTGTACTTCATATGTGTAATCAGCTTATAAGAAGCATTAAGTGTACACATGAAAATCCTTTGTCAAAAGGTGATTGTATTCCTTGGGGGACTCTTCGTAGTCAGAATTCTCAAGAAGACAATGGAGGGTATCTATTGTGGGTTGATGATTTCCTTGAGTGGCTAAGTGAAATCCAGGATGCTTGAGAGGGCTAAGCGTGTTGTTTAACAGCTTAGAGGTTGTAATAATTTTGATTATTATTGGATTAAGTCCTTGTTTAAGGAAAAATCACCAAGGTTGGTGGACTGGAGTAGCTTCGTTAATAGTGAACCGTGATAAAATAATTGTGTTCATTTATTTTTATTTACTTGTTAACGTCATTAGTTTAATTCCGCAAAAGGGGACAAAATGTGAAACCCAATTCAAATCCCTCGTTTTTGTGTTTCTCAACCTTCAATTGGTATCAGAGTTCCGGTTCTGTTATTGATGTTTATCAAACACTTAATCATGTTAGATAAAGATCCGGACGAGCTTTGAGAAATGCTCTAGCTAATCTCCTCCACCATCTACAATTTCAGCCTCATACGATGATGAAAATATTGAGTACTAAAATGACAAACCATAAAGGTTTATTCTAGATTGTGTCACTGATTCTTAGATTTGGTTGTTATTGACAACATAATCTTCTCTTATGGCGTTTGCAAGAATATTGAAAGTAAGATGAAGAACCAGCTGGTAAAAGGATAATAGACTCATTAGGTAATTATAAAAATCTGATAAATGCTATTCTTGAAATATGTTAGTTGAGAGTTACGTACCTCCTCAAGGTGATGCCTATACAAGGCTTAAGAAGAATGATCTAGAAGAGATCAACAAAAATCATCAAAAAGCAAGAAATCTTGTTTGCTGAAGGTTAATTCTTTCTGAGTATGAGATGTTTTCAACAAACAGACTTGGTCTACCATTGACTTTCTCATTATTGCTCATTAGGAACTCTTCCATGTAAAGAAGAAAGAAGGCTCGTGTCATGATTCTGAAGCATGGAAACTTCAAGATGAAGTATGTTGAAGATGTTAGAAATCTTGTCATCAAGATTTTTAATAATGACTACAGAACTTAAGATTCTGAATGATGATTTCTTCGTCAGGATTCTTGAAGAAGGTGATCAGAAGCTTGCTATTTGAATAAAAGCTTATGGAAACTGATCAAGCATGCAGTAGATCTGGAGTAAAGCTTCTCTTGAAGAACTGAAGATATGAGCTAAACAATATAACTCAGAAAAGAAGAAAACTACTATACTTCAATCAGTCAGAAGCTACAAATCAGAAGAGAAAGACAGAATGCTACTTCTAGCCAGAAGACACAGAAGGTATATCTCTTTCTAAGGAAGAAAAGCCTAAGAAGAAAGCATTAAATGTTTATGAGAAAAAGGCTGAGAAGAAGAGCTAACTAACATAACGCAGATAGTTATGGTTAGAAAGTTTGCTGCAGAAAATCTCTCTAGAAGATAAAGCAGTTTCTTATTCAACAAAAACTAATTCTACTGTAGATAAGCATTGGATATGGCTATCAGGATTCTGACTACCTGCTTTAGAAACTTCGTAGGATTTTAAAGTGATCGAAAGGGAAGTTTTTCAGTTGTCAGAAGTGCATTCAAGAAAGAGCAACTTACAATTTTCTGATTATTATCGTATGTGTGTCTATGAAGAGAATTGGATGAAGCATAAGACAAATTAAGTCATGTTAGCTTGAGAAAGGTATCTCAGTTGAACAAGCTTAAGTTTGTTAGAATGTTATGCAAAGTTTCTTTTTGGGAGCTCTTGATACATGAATGTATCCTTCTGTGTTCACTACTTTCTGGACTCATGTGACCGAGTGAAAGTATGAGCTTAAGAAGCTATCTGGTGAAAGTAAGATTCTGATGTTCTAGTTCTTCACTATCAGATACAGATGATTGAAGATAGGACAAGCTTAACAAAGAAATGGCTTAAATCATGATATATGAGAAATCATCATGACAAAGCATTTTTAGGAAGCAACTAGCATGTTTATTCAAATTATAATATGATTCAAATATATTCTGATGCATATTGGTTAGATTTCTCTGAATATCCAAAGGTTACTAAAGTACCTTCATCAGAAATCAAATCAATGTCAGATTTGATAATGAGCTTGGAAGCCAGAAACTAAAGCTTAGTGGAAGAATATAAAGCTAGAAGCTATATTCTCTAAATGAAGTTATTGATGAAGATCAAAATAAAAAAAATCAAAAGATGCCCAATCAGAAACCATCACAGTTCATTTACTCCCTAAGAAAGGAAATAACAAAAGTTTCGACTTTCTGATGAACTGATTTTTGATGAAAAGGCTCAGCCAACAAGAACAAGATTATCATTCAAATCCTCTAAGAAATATGTCTTGGTTTAATGATCATGATGATATATGTATCTGGTGAAGATTAGAATCTATTCAAAGATTAAACTCTGATGATGCAAGAGGATATTCAACAAGTTCTCTCAGCATATAACTTTTCAAAAGTATATGCTATGTACTGAGAAACTAGTGGTATTTGGGGATCTAATCTTCTTGAAGATTGAAGATGTTTGATCTCAAGATGAAGACTAGAGAAATAACTTGGTTCTTCTCCAACGATTAAAGATGAAAAAAACATCAGAAGAGATGTTTTCATTCGTCAAAATGGAAGCTCATGAAGTCATGAAAATGACCGTGTCTCTACACAAGGTTCAATGATTCTCATGAAGAGTGCAAAAGGAAGAAATCTCTATAAATCCAGTTCTTGAAGAAATGGTTATAGTGGTCCAGCTAGAAGTGCTCATCAACAAAGTCATCAACTACAGAAGCAAATTGTGTGATGATTTAAAGAAGCGTCTATAGATGGAATTCTACAAGAGTATTGAGTAATTAATGTATTTATACCCCCTCTGTTTAATTAAATTGTTTAGAAATCTATTCTTATATTCTAGAACTAAAATTTTGCGAATTCAGTAGGAAATCATTTCTAAAACCTTCTAATTCATCCATTTTCTTATTACCGAAATCTTTCTTTAAAGAATCCTTGCTGAAGTTAAACTTACTCTCATTCAACATGTAAACCTAATTCCATGTCCAAAATGGTAAGAAGTTATCTCACAATAGTTGTTTCTCTAAAATACAAAAATAAGTTTCTGATGTTTGAATAGTAATTATTTTACTTCTGCAATGTGAGACTTCTGACAAGTGAATTTCTCATGCATCTGAAGCGTCCAAAGGTTAAAAGATCCTTTTAGATTATTTTTATTGTTGGAAACTAGAGTGTGATTCATTCATTATCCATAATGATATAGAGAGTTGGTACATCAAAAAAACTTTTGTCTTATATGTGTCATACCTCGTATCTTATGGGACACCTCGAGTTATGAGAATATCTTTAATACAGGAAATTAAAATCGTTTCTATCACCCCTAGTCAGATTTTTTGAACTTATTTCTTCTTTAGAATGTCTCCCTTGTTTCTTTCAAATATTGTGTCTGATCCACACCTTCAATTCCATCTTTCATTTGTTGTATTACTCTAACCCTTACCCCTATCACGCTCACTCTGGTATATGGCAAAAGTCTACAAATCATCATTAAATGTTGTGTGTCTCAAGTGTTAATTCATTATTAAATTCTATGTCAAATTCATAGTTCCCTCTCATATTTATTGTTCCCGTCTACCTCTTCCTTAGTCACTCCTTTCGTTGCTAACTTGTTATCTTCTCTTTCATATTGAGTCATTCTTTCCCTGTGAAATTCATATCATTTCTTTGTTAGGATTCACTCTCTTTCAACTGTGAATGTCAAAACCTTATGCGGCAATGAAGAGATTCTTGAAGTCATTGTCAAAAAACTACCTGATTTTATGAGTCTTAAGGGAACAGATTGTGACGTTATCCTTAGCCAGCACATACAGGATTGGCTTAACTACTTTGCTTTGTTAAGAGGCCTCGTTTATCCAAACCTTGTGAAAGCCTTCTAGGAATATGCCCTAGAAAGAGAAGATAGTAACTTCATCAACTTATCTATGTATGGTATTCCATTCACAATCATTCGCTCTTCTATTGCTAAGACCGTAGGTTGTATCCTAACTAGTGTCACTGTTGATGAGTTTCGTCTAAACTACACTTTCATTGATAAGTTCTATGACATCTTCAACACTTCCTTCCTTAGGTTTGAACCAAATAACCCTGATAGACTTTCACCCACTGCAAAAGCTTGGTTTAATCTTCTTCTGAACAATTTTTGACCTCGGGAAACAGATAAAATGTTTTGTCTCATAAAGACAAACTATTTATCTTTTTTCTGATGAAAAATATTAGAATCAATCTCCCTTTAACAATCTTCAATCACTTCAAGGATTCTGTTAAAACTTCTAGAGGCCAGCACAAGTCATACATTCCTTATGAAAGAGTTTTGACTAAGCTTTTCTTCAAGGATGAAATTATTGGTTTAGCTAAACAGCTCAGACTAGATGAGGCTTGTGTAGAAGTAAGATGCGAAGTTATTAATGATCTGCTAGGAGACTAGTTTCCATGTTCTGAATAGAAGGGAGCTTACAAACCTCACTTCTTAGACTTTACATATAGGACTTAAAAATATCTTACAAACCTCCTCTCGAAGACCATGTGACACAGGGAGAGCTTACAAACCTCAGGGCTTGAAAAGTTGTTGAATCATAGAACTTCTAAGTCCTTAGTTTTGTCATAAGCCCTAAGTATGTTTGTGTTTATCATCTCCCATTGTAATTTTTTAATTAGTATTAATGAAATTTCCTTTTCTATCATTATGATCGTCTTCATATTTCTTTGTCAATTTCTTCTCTTAACCTTTTTGGATTACTGACAAAGGGGGAGAAAGTATAATGATTTTGATATGCCTAAATCTGAAAATCTCAATCCCAAATATAATTGAATACGTTTTACTTCTAATCTATGTTTGAGAATTGATTAGGAACTTCACAAAAGTTCACTGTATGTTAGAACAGGCTATCAAAAGACTGAAGAAGATTATATCAGAGGAGGCAAGACATATCAGAATACATATTTTGTATTTGATAAATTATTAGAAGATATGTTCAAGAAGTAAGTACTTCAGAAGTTAATATACTCAGAAGTCGTTGAACAAGAAATAAGAATGCTAAACAAGCTTGATCTGATAACATATAAATATCTGGTAATGGCCACTAAGTTATCAGAAACAAAGGATTTCATTAAGTTTCGTGCTGCTACCCAAAACTTGTCAGAAGTTGCCAACTCCCTGAAAGAATGACTTAATTGGTATCTAAAATTAAATTGGTATCTAAACATCAAATGGTATCTAGACTCTAACATTAAAATAATGTGAGTCTTTTGGAGATCAAATCAAGTCATGGTCATTAAAGAAAACATTCAGTTTCTAAACCATCAAATGACATGAGGATATATGCACCTGTTGGTGATTTGCGCTAAGATATTGAAGATTTGGTTTGATACATGATATATGGCATCTAAGAAAGTGTTGCGGTGAGAATAGGATATAAAATTATTGATTAATTTGAATTACAAATCTTTAATTCACAACGG
Source organism: Lathyrus sativus (assembly GCA_963859935.3). NCBI lineage: Eukaryota > Viridiplantae > Streptophyta > Magnoliopsida > Fabales > Fabaceae > Lathyrus > Lathyrus sativus. The sequence goes on from OZ012737.1 coordinate 509,944,747, forward strand.
TCTTTGACTTATCCGAAGGAAATGTTAAAGAAAAAAAACCTAATTTGCATCGTAAACACAATGCGGGTAGATTTAGGATTCGGGGGTTGGTTATACCTAGAGAAGGTGTTAGCATCCTAAGCATTTGTAGTACTCTACATGAACCTCTTGTTTAAATGTGCTATTTACTAATCTATTTGTTAAAGGTATGCTAAAGGGTTGGAGGGAGAGAGAGACTTAAGGGGTTAGTCCTAAGTATACTCGCCAAGAAATCGCATCTTGTGCCTATGTATCCTGGGTAGGGGATGGAATTAGAGTATTCGTAGTTCCCCTCAAAGAGGGTGAGGAACTTCTTGATTGTGGTCAAGGTTCCAGGGGGATGTAAGTATTCATAGTGAGATACTTACATGGAGTGCGACGACTTTGAATCTACGTTAAAAGATAAGTTGAAGAGGTAAGCAAGTATCCACGGCAGGAACTTACATGGAGTACGGCGACTCCGATCCTAAGGCTAGGATGAAAGTGAAGGATATCCACGGCGGGATGACTACCTGGAGGCCGATGACTCCAATCCTAAGTTGCAAAAATGGTAACAGGAAGTTAGTTGTTAGTGAGCTCACCAAGACATCGCATCTTGTGCCTACGTATTCTCATCGAGAAATCTGAGCGTTCGCAGTTTCCCTCAAAGGGGTGAGGAACTTCTTGACAGTGGTCAAGGTTCTAGGGGGAAGTAAGTATTCATAGTGAAGTACTTACATGGAGTGCGGCGACTCCGAATCTACGTTGAGATTAAGTTGAAAAGATAGGTAAGTAAGTAAGTAAGTATCCACGACGGGAACTTACATGGAGTAAGGCGACTTCCATCCTAAGGCTAGGAATAAGGGAAAGATGAAAGTATGTCCAAGGTGGGACGCTAAGTGTGAGTACAGCGACTCAAATCCTAAGGCTAGGATGAAGGGTAAGGGCCAGAATCGGGGTATTGACATGGCAGTCAGTGGGGAGTACCTTTCCTTCGGAACATACAGTTTAGTAACAGAAAAATTAAAACAAATACTTCAAATGATACAACATAGATAACAGTACGTGAATATGTAAATAAAACACTCAAAATATAGGACCACGATTTTAATCGGATGCATCAAGAGTTATGGCCAAAGTGAATATTGAAAATAATTAAACTCGAATTAATGAATTTGTGATTAATTTATAAATAACGGTGAAAAGTCTAAATCAAAAATTAGGTTATAAAAATAACAAGAATATCTAACTATTTTAATTTTTGTTTTTTTTATTATTATTTTGCTAAAATTTAAATTATGCAAATTAAAGAGAAATTAAATTAAATTAAATTAAAATAAAAGTAATTAAAATTCTAAATTGCTAAGAATTCTAGATTATTGAAATTCCAAAAAAACTAAATTATTTTTTATTACTTTTGTTATATGTTTTAATTAATGTTTTTATTATATTTTTGTTAATGGAAATTAAATGAGAAATTTAAACTTAAAATATTTCTAAAAAATCTAAATTACTAAAAAAAACAAATTCATTAAATTCTGAAATTATTAACTTTTTAAATCTAAATTAATTAATTATTTCTTGTTATTTTATTTTATTTATATTTATTTTTGTTTTGTTTTTATTTTTTTTAATGTTTTCATTAAAAAAACAAAAAAAAACGCTGGGCCCAGCCCACAAAGCAAAATCAAAAAAATACTGAAAAAAGAAAAATAAAAAAAACAAGTTGGGCCGGTGGTGGTTAGCCCACCGCACCCAACCCGGATCCACAGATAAAAGAAAAACGGAAAGGGTTGGAAAACCCTAAATTCCCTTCCGGCCGCCATTTCTCTTCTCTTTTCTCCTTCCTTCCTTCTTCTCTTCTTCTCGTTTTTTCCTCGTTTCTCCTTTCCGTTTCGTTTTCTTCTCCTTCCTCTCGTCCTCTCAACTTCGCTCCGATCTCAACTTCTTCATCTTCCTTACTTCTTTCATGTCTCTGTTTCTTTTTGTTGTCTCTTCCTCCTCCTTCTTAAAACTCTAATTCGAAACCTGTAAACATAAAACTCAACCAGACCCAAACAAATGATAGATTCAAAAGGTTAACAAAAATGAGAGCCGACAGTGGTTTGCGGCGCGAATGGTGAATCGACGAAGTTTGACAGTTCGCAAAAGATAAGTCTCGGTTTCTCCCTTTTTCTTTATGTTTGTGTGATTCTGCGAAAATGTTTTGTGTGTCTGTGATTTTAGGGTTTCTTCGTCTTCTGTGTGAATCCCGTCCCCCTTTCTATGACTCCCTGCGGTTTTTATAAACTTTGGGGAATTAAGACAAAACATCTTATTACGCTTTTTCCTTTTTCGCCATGATATGTTTGTGGCTTGTTTTAGAAAGTAACAAAAGCAGCGAATTTCTGCTTAATGAATAGCTTCACTCCCTTTCCATTCTTAACAAAATATGTTTTTTATATGTTCTGCTTTCTTGTCTTTTTCATTTGAGCAAGTTTGTAACTATTTTAGAGAGTTAATGATGCTGATTGTCTGATTATTTTTGGAAATAACTGACACGGGTTGGAATTTTTTGAAAGAGCTTGATCCGTGAAGGAGTTTTGACTACTTTGAGTCTTAAATAACTATGACTTTGTTCCTTAGATTTCTTTGAAGTTTAACCTTGTAATTTACGAATCATTATGAATTTTGGAACGTAGAAAGGCTATCACAGCTTCTTGCACACTTTGAATCGAAGTCAAAACATAATGGAATCTTGTAAACTTTGTATACAACATGAATCTTGAACTTTAAGTCTTGGAATTCAATTATGTACATCTTCAAAAATTTGAATGTTCTTGAGTCTTGAAGTGATTACTTGACTTTGGATCTGGGCTTTGGACCACTACTTGTATCTTTGTATAAAATAATCATAGATTTAAAGATAGAAAAAAATATTTCCATTTGAACCATATCATAATTTTGAACTTTTAAGATTAAAAGAGACGACTTCATGAACAAGGTCAAAAATCTGGCTTAGGAAATCTTTTGAAAATGAAGACCATTTATAATACCACACATTACAAAGTTCTGCCAGTTCTCAAACCAATATATTTGAAACTCAATAGACAGGAAACCCTAGTCCTTCTTAGGGCATCCTCTGAGCAACTTTGGAGAGAAATAATGACCTTGTACCGACTAAGGGACCATCATAATTGAGGCAAATCCTTTTTATGTCCACAGGTTTTCAACATAACTTGTAAAGGACTAGAACACACACAAGGCCTTGAATCTTCGATAGCAAACCTGACTTTACAAAACAAAACAAACAAACTGGTTAGAGCGGTTAGCTATGCCTGGATGATTGACCTAGAAATGGTATGTGAAAGATCAAAGAATCTAAAGGAAAAATTTTGGGTACAACAGAAAGTATCTACCAGTTTCTGATATATAATGCAATACATTAATTCTGATAAAACAAATCAGGTTCTGATACATCTACAGTATTCTGGTAGTGTCACACCTCGAAAAATCACATAAAGAGATAATTCGGAAACACGACCCTCACGCTAAAGGTGCGGAAATGCGGTTCGACAGAGTCGTCACCAAACTTTATTTATCCTAAATAAACGGGAGAGTAAAATATCGAGAAAACCTCTAAAACGAAAGGAACACAGCCGTTGCAACCTGATGTTCCGGGTTCGGGAGTCGGTTACGCAAGGGGAAGGCGCTAGCACCCCTCACGTCCGTTGTACTCAATGAAAACCTCTTAATTCGAATTGTGATGAGCGTTAGGTAAGCTTTAATGTTCTCTTCTCAATGCTATATGTGAAACAATACGATAAAAGTATAAAGATGATAAGGGGAAATAAGTGGTTAAGGATAGGGTGCTCGCCAAGGATTGAGGCCTTTGTGCCTACGTATGCTCATTCGGACAAGAATGAGAAATCAGAGCGTCGTAGTTTGACTACGGGAAATGATGGGGGGAGCGGAAGATGGAGGGAAGGAATTGTGGCGGAAGATAGAAGTGTGCTCGCCAAGATCATCACAATTTTGTGCCTACGTATCTTACATTCAGACGAGAATGAAGAATCAGAGCGTCTGTAGTTCGTGGTAACAACCATGAAAAGAAACGGGGTTGAATTGGTTTGAAGTTTAGGTACGGATGAAGATTACTTGAAGCGTAAGAAAGACTCCTCGGGCCCAAGTAATCGGGAGAAAGAGTCAAAGACTTGACTACCTCTCTTTTTCATCTTGAAAAGAAGGTTGTGTTTGAATGGTATTTGAAATGATGAGTGGTTGGCCAATGGTTGAGAGTTTTCGAATAGGAAACGTTATTAGAGGCGTCAATTGCCCATACACGAGTAAGATAACTCGCATCCAAACAACTGAAGGGAGATCAAAGGCTCAATCCCCCTATTTTCACCTTGAAAAGAATTAAATATTTTTTAATTGATTGATAGTTTGTTGAGAAAATCCGTTTAACGTTGGATCAAGGGTTTGACTTATATTTGTGTGTAAAACGTGTTGGAATGAAAATGGGTTGAGAAAAGGTTCGACGACGAGTCGAGGGTTTGGATTGAAAATGGAATCGGCTTGACGATGAATCAAGGGTTAAGTTGTGAGAAACGATACTAGTCCCTGAGGGTGCTCCCAATATCGAAACCACAATGAAGTGTGTGAAATAGGTTAATGGCGAATGCGGACGAGCACTCGACTTATGGAAGGTGTTTGAAAATGGCTCGATGACGAATCGAGAATTAGTTTGAAAATAGTTTGATCTACGCTAGTCCCTACGGGTGCTCCTAGAAGATAAACCATAATCAAAGAAATACGAAACATACATCGGAATGGGAGAGGGGTACATGTAAAATACACGGGATTGCATGAAATCAAGGGTCTCATTGTCAGGTAGCCCAAAAGAAAGCCATGTGTGTGCAAAGTGTCCTAAAATAAGCCTTGAGCAAAAGTCGGGCACAACTCCATGCAAAGGTTCTTGAAAAATGTCCAATGATCCAACAGTCCACCAATTTAGGCTTTTAGTGTTTCGATCATTTATTAAGTGTTTTCGAATATGAGTGAATGAGGGATGAATAGTATGAATATGAAAAAATATGAATAATATGACAAGATAATATAATAGTATCAAGATAAAATCCACAATAATATGAACAAAGATATAATGACTGAATTTAAATCAAGAGTATATTTAACTGAAAGTAAAAGTTAGTGGTAAGTTTGTTATAAATTAAATCGGGACGAAATGTAACGCTAAACCGTCGTAGCTCGACTTATCATAAAAATAGAACTATAGGAGGTCGCGTAAATTAATATCCATGCTAAAAACAAGATAGAGAAATGATATTAAGGATCATTCTCCAATTTAATCATGTCGCACGGACCAAATAAAGGTGGGATCTCGTCTTAATCATAAACATCATATCGATTAATCGAAGGTAGCCTATCACGATCTCAAAGTAAAGAAAATGACCCAAATGGTCATTTTCCATAGATTTGAAATTGTGAAGGTTATTGACTTCGATAAATCGGTGTTTATGAATCGAAAGAGACTTCATAGATCGAAAAAATTAAATAAAAATCGAAAATGAAGAAGAAATTGAAAGAGAAAAGAAGTTGGTCTCGGATAAATTGTTATCTATCAATAATTTGACCGATAACAATTCTTAGAGTTTCGTCACTGACCAAAAACAATAAAAAATGAATAAAATCAAAAATAAAAAAAAGGTGAAAAGAAATTTGGTCTCGGACTTGTCATTATTCATCAATAATTTGACAAACAATAACTTTGAGGTCTCTTCATCGACCAAAAATCGAAAAGAAAATAAAAAAGAAATGAAAGATTGAATTAATATATAAACAAAGAAATCTAACAAAAAATCTCATAAGGTATTTAATCAAAATCAATAATAAGGATTATGCACATAATTAATTATCCATAAATTTACAAAATCTTAAAATAAATACATAAGAAAAAATGTAAAACTTAATAAATAAATGGGGGTGAGAATTGAAAAGGGAGGAAATTAGGTAGAATTATATGGGCTGGGAAAGCCCATCATCTACCTTAAGAAAACGTCCAAAACCAAGTGGAGGTGACAAGAGAGAAAAACAGAAATGGAGCATGGAAACCCCGATGGGCCCAAAGCCCATCCCATCCTCACGGACCAACATGGACCACACAAACGTTGCCTGAACAAATTAGGAAATGGCAAGCACACCACAGTTAAAGTAACATATACTGTGAAAACAATTTTTGAGGAAAATCAAAAGCGAAACAGTGGAAACAGCGCTATCTTCATCACCATCGTCAAGACAAAGTTGAAAAGAAAAAAAAGCAAAGAAGAATAACCGGATCAGTACTTCCAACCTCCTTTTGCGTTTTAGCTCGATTTGAGTTTTGTTCAAGCAGGTTTGTATGGTTTCGTATTTGATTTTGATTGGTCTCGGTTTACCTCTCTCCATCCTTCTTGTTCATCTCTATTTCTCAAGTCTGTTTTTGATTTAGTTTTGGTTAAGCACTTGAGGGAGATTTGTAGGTTGAAGGGGAAGATGATGAGGTTGAAAAAGATTGAAGTAAGGTCGTTGGTGTTGTTCGAAGAGAAAAAGCGTCAAAGAATTTTTGAAGGTGAAAGGCTTATGGTTGATTCGATTTTCGTATACGTATGGGTTCTGGAAAAGTCGCTGTGAAAGGGGTTCGAAAGTCTTATGAGGAAGATGAAGGTAGTCGTCCCCAAACTTATTTTTACATGGTTTTTAAATGGTTTGTGGGCTGAATTTGTTCTGAGGTTGTAAGGGTTGAAGGGAAGAGATTTGTTGTTGTTAGTATTTAAGGGGGTGAAGAATGAGGTTATATGAAGGAAACTAGAGGGATTTCAGTTTTAGCAGAGTTTTTTCAAACTCTCCAAAGCCCCCCTTTCGAGACGATAAGAGTATCGCTTTATAAGGAAAATTGAGGGTAAATGAGGCGTGAATTTGAGAAGGGTTGGAGGGTATTTGTGGGAGAGGAAGAATGTTGAGAATGATGAGCTGGAAATTTCGTTTATGGCTTTTGCTGCATTTGCTGGTGGTTTGTTATTGTTGTGATGTTGAATTCTTTTTACAGGGTATTATGTTTTGTAGGCACACCTCGTGGTCATGGCCTTTTGCGTGTGCCGTGGCTCGTACGGTTCATGGGAGCTCCCTTTTGGTTACCGTGATCTTTGATGACTGTCGTATTTCCATAAATTGGTCGCCTTGTGGAACCATCTCGTTCATGACGTGGTTGTCTTTTTCCTTTTTTTTTGTTACTTTCCTGTCATTTGTAGGTTGAAAAAGACTTGGTCTTTTTGTGGTGATCACTTGGCTCATGTATATCTATTTGGATTAATGGCTTGACCGTGTAGTGAATTTTGGGCAGACTTAACATGTACCACGTATTGCCTTCATGAGCTTGTCCTTATTCTTTTGGCAATTGTTGGATTATTCTTGTACATGGGCCTTTATGACAAATATGTTTGTAATGTTATTATTTTTGCACTTTTGGTAATTTTTGAAATGTAAATGGGCTTCCAAAAAAAATGATGATAAAATGATGGGTTTTATTATATATTTTGGAAATTAATAAATGGACCTCCAACGAAAACCATGAATGTGTACACTTGCTTTTTGTATAACTTGCATCTTACATTCTCCATATGAACCTTGTTGCACCTCTGGCCAATTTTGTGATTTGCAATTCTTAATCCTCATATGAAATAAAGTATTGATTCAATCCTTGCATCTGGAGTCATTTGGACAACAATCTTCACCTTGACCCTTCTTGAACCAGAATTATGAGCACACCTTGACAATAAGAATTATGACTTGAAAGAAAAATCTCTGCATACGATGTGAAACCCTTGACCTAATAAACCTCTGATAAACAACAATTTATCCTTGCCACTCTTTGGATTTAAACAGCAAGAGGAATGAAAGCAACGACATATTTTTTGGATTTTCTGAATGATAGTCGCTAGATGAATGTGCAGATGAAAAGTATGACCGGGTAGAACAAATTTAGGGTATGACAGATGCCCCTATCTAATCGGATTAAACCTAGGGAAATGAACTGCTATAGTGTTCTGTCTCTTGAGGTAGAAGTCAATTAGATATGAAGAAGATCCTGAATTTGTCTGCAAAGAAAAGAAATTCCCAAGATTTGAAATTCTGGATAAGGGTATACCTTTGAGTAGATAGTGGATAACTATCAAAAGGTCTCCATCAACAAAAGGATGATTGGACGAAACACACGTGGGATACTACCACCAAAAGGATGATAGAGCAAAACACTCGCGCAATCTGGCATTAACGAGATGACAGACCCACCACCAAAAGGTTGACAGAGCAAACTCACACCAGCTACTACCACCAAAAGGATGATAGAGCAAAATACTCGCACAATCTGGCTTCAATAAGATGACAGACCCACCACCAAAAGGATGACGGAGCAAACTCACACTGGCTACTATCATCAAAAGGATGATAGAGCAAAACACTCACACAATCCGACATCAACGAGATGATAGACCCACCACCAAAAAGATGACGGAGCAAACTCACACCGGCTACTATCACCAAAAGGATGGTAGAGCAACACACTCGCACAATCTGGCATCAACGAGATGACAGACCCACCACCAAAAGGATGACGGAGCAAACTCACACCGGCTACTATCACCAAAAGGATGATAGAGCAACACAATCGCACAATCTGGCATCAACGAGATGACGGACCCATCACCAAATGGATGACGGAGCGAACTCACACAGGTTACTACCACCAAAAGGATGATAGAGCAAACACTCGCACAATCTGGCATCAAGGAGATGACAGACCCACAACTAAAAGGATGACGGAGCAAACTCACACCGACTACTACCACCAAAAGGATGATAGAGAAAACATACTCGCACAATCTGGCATCAACGAGATGACAGACCCACCACCAAAAGGATGACAGAGCGGACTCACATCGGCTTCTACCACCAAAAGGATGATAGAGCAAACACACTCGCACAATCTGGCATCGACGAGATGACATACCCACCACCAAAAGGATGACGGAGCAAACTCACACCGGCTACTACCACCAAAAGGATGATAGAGCAAACACTCGCACCATCTGGCATCAACGAGATGACTGACCCACCACCAAAAGGATGATGGAGAAAACTCACACCGGTTACTACCAACAAAAGGATGATAGAGCAAAAACACTCGAACAATCTGGCACCAACGAGATGACAGACCCACCACCAAAAGTATGACGGAGCGAACTACACACACAAGTTGCTATCACCAAAAGGACGACAGAACGATACAAATTTGAAGGTTACCAACACCAAAAGGATGCAGGCTAGGTTGAACTGACGAGGTTTGGCTATCACCTACAAGGATGATAGTAAGGCAATTGACAAAGGTCACGTTTGCTGGATACAACTCACTGGGGAACACCCAAAAGGAAGTTTGAATTAGAACAAATCAACGGGGAACGCCCACTAGCTTGCTTGGAAGTTACATTTTTGACCATAAAAGATTGCAATAACTTCATGAGGAACGTCCATGAACTTTGAAGAGGATGCCCCTATCCCGGCTGAGTTTGTCTTTAAAGTCTTGTCTTGGTTGACAAAAGGTTGAATAACTTCGTGAAGAACGCCCACGGATTTGGAGAAGATGCCCCTGGTCGGGCTGAATGTTGAATTGAAACTCTTGAATTTGCCTAACAAAAGTTTGAACAACTTCGTGGGGAACGCCCATGGTCTTGAATGATATGCCCCTGACTGGGCTGTATATTGACTTGAAGATCTGGTCAACTATGAGGTTGAAATAACTTCATGGGAAACACCCATGGTCTTAAAAAAGATGCCCCTGACCGGGATGAATCTCGCTTTGATATCTCTGAATGTGGGGAAAGCCCACGGTCTTGAATGACATGCCTCTGGCCGGGCTGCATATAGTCTTGGAAATCTTCGAGATTGATCCTGGACCTTGACTTGCATATGTGAATGCTTGATGATGATGATGATCCATAACAAATGGAAGTGCAAATGCAAATGCTGATGCGCGGAGATGCAAGAGCTGGGGAAACATGATATGGTTTGGTTATGCATATGATGCTTATGATATCGAATGCAATGCGTATGATGCACATGATTGCATACAGGTGATTGGATATACAGGTAGAGGATGCCAACTTGGTGGACTTTTGGTAGTTGCCAATACGGATTGGACTTTGGGTGGTGGGAGGGATTACCTTCCTCGATATGCAGTTTGCTAAAGACGCCGTGATTGAAACAGACGATGATACTCTGGATGCTCCAAGTATGGGTACTTGGTGGTTTGCTGTGAACTTACTTCAGAGAAGATTGTAACTCTACTTGATGGTCGGGATGACCTGGTCTTGCCCCAGTCTGAACATGGTAATGGTTCGCCCCTGATTAACCAGTTCTAAAGTTGAATGTTGAACTTTGATGCCTTGAAATGACTTGCTCCTGCTCGAGCCATTTAAATGATTCGCCCTGGCCTGTGGGTTTTGAGGTAGCCTCTCCTCGTGTCAGCCACTGAAAGTTAAGTTCTTTCCTTGATTGCCCCTTGTTGGAGTCTCTTGGATGTCTAGCACTGACTTGCAGTTTTAAAATAGCACATTCATAAATGGTAATCTTAATGCAATGTTTATGCAAGTATTGAAGAAGTGTCGTTTATTGATAGTGTCGTGATAATGTGAGATGAATGGACCGTTAGTCCAAACGTTGTGCTAATTTTGATTAGTGTGTGAAAGATATAGCAAGGATAATGACACAAATGCTGATGATTAGCGAATATGTGAGGAGTTAGTTTACACAACTTTGCAATAGTATGCTTTCAGAATAAACCTCGCCTCAATTAGGTCTTTTGAGGGTTGTAACGTGGTCTGGTTCATGTTTATGAAAAAAAGGATGTTAGGCTCAAAGTATGATTTTCCCACCCTCCTTATTAATGATCTCCAGTCCTACGTTCAGTTAATTCTGCACCTGTCTTGACGGTGTAAACTTGGTGATTCAAGGCATGCTTGAAATGGCTGTCACCTTATTTGGTTCTGATGGATGTCAGTGACCCTTTGATTTGATTTAGTGATCACTGAATCTTATTTTGTTTGTGTTGAGGGTTTGAGGACCTTTTTTGATTTTGTTTTTGATCCCTGACTTTTGCATGGACTGATTTTGCTTGTCAGATCCATCGGGATTGCCTTGATTTTTGCCTAAGTCCCCTTTGAAGTGCTTGACTTAGCAGGGTTTTGATTTTTGTTTTGTTTTTTGTTGGAGGATTGTGACTGCCATGTCATGGGTCATTGATGAACAATCGTCATGTCTTTGGATTTCTACTTTGTTGATTTGAATGCGTTATTATATTAACTAAACATTACCCTTCCCCAGGTTGAGTGTAAAGGTTTGAGTATTAGAAGGAAATTGCTACTTCTAGGCTCGAAGTGGTTTACTAGGGATTAACTCCTTATATCTCTAGTGTTTGGGGATTTGAAACAATGCCTGTACATCATCGACGAGATTCTGTCCGAAAGCATACGATTTGCAATTATGAGTATTTCGTTTTTGTCATCCACCCTCGAATCGTGCTAAACAACAGTTAATAGAGTGGAGTGAGCAAATGTGCCAATGATTTGTGATGAGTGAATACGACATAACTAATTCAAAACATGTGTAAATAATACATAAATGAAACCAAATACGAATAGCAATATTTAAAGCATACAACACTTAAACAAACAAAGACAAAATACAAGAATGGAAAGATGAAATGGCAACATGACTGCCTTCTTCGGGGGATGAACTTAACTTGACTTGATCTGATACTGACACTAGCTGGTCGGAAGCATAGGATTGTTGATGACATTTGGATATTTCCCATTTAAGTTGATAGTATTTATGTCAATCATGTCTTGAACTTTGTGCTTGAAAGCCCTACAATTCTCAATGGTGTGACCTGAAGCGCCTTTATGAAACTCACAATGAGCATTTGCATCGTAGTCGGCAGGAATGAAAATTAGGGGAGCCAAGTCTCTTGGAACAACAAATTTCTTCTCCATCAAATGAGCAAAGATACTAGCATATGTCATTGATAGATGATCAAACACTCTATCTGGCATCCACGTTCTCTGCTGACGCTGTTGGCGAGCACCTTGCTGTTGTTGAGCAACTTGCAATTATTGTTGCTGAGGAGGATATTGATACCCTTGCTGGTTGTAGGCTTGTTGTTAAGGAGCCTGTTGTTGTGGAATTTGAGCTTGAACAACTGGAGGATAAGGCATTTGAGCATATTGCGCAGCAGCAACATACAGATACAGATAGTAAGGGATTTGATAAGGCATTAGAACAGAAGCTTATCGAGGAGCTTTCCCTTTCTGCACAGAGATGACATTTGTTTCACCCTCCTTCTTTTTGTACCCATTGAAAGGTTTCTTGGCATTGGTCTAGCTGTTAGAACCTCCTTGTATCTTTCCACTTTTCAACCCTTCTTCAGTTCTCTCACCGATGATCACTAAGTCAGAGAATCCAGCGGAGACACTATCGATCAGCTTCTCGTAGTATTGGCCTTGCAAGGTACCCATGAATATGTCAATTAGTTCATGGTCTACCAAAGGTGAATGCACCCTTGCTGCTAGCTCTCTCTATCATTGTGCATACTCCTTAAAGGATTCACTATCCTTCTGAGTCATACTCTAAAGTTGAGTACGATTTGGAGCAAGGTTTGTGTTGTACTTGTATTGCTTGATGATGCGTCCGCAAGTGCACGGAAATATCGAAGTAATATAAAAGATTTGTCGAACCCACAGAGAGAGACCAATATCAACCTATCGTTATCTATTGTTATGACGTAAAGCTAAGGCTAATGGAATTTGGAAAGTTAAATGCAAATGAAATTAAATACAAAGGCAATAAAGATTATTAGTTTTAGAAATATATTGATAAGGGATACCGGTATGCAAGGCCTTAGTTATCGGGGATTCGAAAGGTCACCGGTGATTTTTAGTTTTTGCAAATACTTTTCAGGAGAAAATACTCGTTTAAAGACCTTTGCCTCACGCTGGTCGTTGACTCAGGTCATAATTCTAAGGCGGAATGTACGCTCTCGCAGTCCCATTCGGGGTTAAAACTACTTTTTGAAAACAAATAAATTCTGATTTCTTTTAAAGCGCTTTCGTTGTGTTTAAAATCAATGCCTAGTTTTTACTATTTGGTTCAAACCCCACGCTCTCACGTGCCGCCTCGAATCTTAATAACTTTCCCACTCTCATGGAAAAACCGTTGTAAATAATTTCTCACTCTCGTGACGAAGGTTTATTTAGAAAATTAAATTAAAAACTACAGCCAGAAAATTGTTTGTAAAAAAGGTAATGGCATTGGGTGTTATCGAATCCCGTCCTACTAATTTGCTTACATACCGATAAAACTAGTTTAGCTAGACATGATAATTAATGCAAACGGAAATAAACATAAACAACAAAATGATATAACATGCATAATGAAGGAAATAAAATAAGTATTCAATTAATAAGAACCTGGAAAGTAGTACTGAAATTGAATTCTCGAGTAGTCCTCTACAATGTCGGCAGGATTCTACTATGGCGAAATAAAAGTTCAGAAGGAAATACAATGTTCTCAACAAAAGAGAAAAAAGAAAGGAAATAAAAGAAACAATGGAATTTGGAAAGTTAAATGCAAATGAAGTTAAATACAAAGGCAATAAAGATTATTAGTTTTAGAAATATATTGATAAGGGATACCGGTATGCAAGGCCTTAGTTATCGGGGATTCGAAAGGTCACCGGTGATTTTTAGTTTTTGCAAATACTTTTCAGGAGAAAATACTCGTTTAAAGACCTTTGCCTCACGCTGGTCGTTGACTCAGGTCATAATTCTAAGGCGGAATGTACGCTCTCGCAGTCCCATTCGGGGTTAAAACTACTTTTTGAAAACAAATAAATTCTGATTTCTTTTAAAGCGCTTTCGTTGTGTTTAAAATCAATGCCTAGTTTTTACTATTTGGTTCAAACCCCACGCTCTCACGTGCCGACTCGAATCTTAATAACTTTCCCACTCTCATGGAAAAACCGTTGTAAATAATTTCTCACTCTCGTGACGAAGGTTTATTTAGAAAATTAAATTAAAAACTACAGCCAGAAAATTGTTTGTAAAAAAGGTAATGGCACTGGGTGTTATCGAATCCCGTCCTACTAATTTGCTTACATACCGATAAAACTAGTTTAGCTAGACATGATAATTAATGCAAACGGAAATAAACATAAACAACAAAATGATATAACATGCATAATGAAGGAAATAAAATAAGTATTCAATTAATAAGAACCTGGAAAGTAGTACTGAAATTGAATTCTCGAGTAGTCCTCTACAATGTCGGCAGGATTCTACTATGGCGAAATAAAAGTTCAGAAGGAAATACAATGTTCTCAACAAAAGAGAAAAAAGAAAGGAAATAAAAGAAACAATAGAAATGGAAAAATGACTTCAACAGAACTTTGGCAGCCCTTCGGGACGTAGAATCCACCCCCTGAAAGCTGTGAATCTAAGGCCTATTTATAGGAGATATTTCATTTCTCAACTTCCAGAGATCATGCATGAGTTATGGAGGAAGTGGGAGTAACTTCCTGTAATGGGTAGTTAGTGGAGAAAGTGTAGGAAGAAATTAAGTTGAGGGTGTTCGTGGCCACTTCTGTTTTTGACATTATTCTGATATTTGGTTCATGACGGTCGTGGTGAAGCTGTGACGAGCATGTTGAACATGACGACCGCGTTACTCTTGTGACGTCCGTGTTGGTCGTGACGACCGTGGTGAAGCTGTGATGACCGTCAAACTCCTAAAATCTGTTTTTCTTCTCTATTTCTTTCTTTTACTTCCATTTCTTCTTCTTTTCTTTCTTTAATTCAAATTCTCCACAATTTGTAAAACATATTAAATTAACCGTATAATAGAACATAAATTAAGATAAATTAACAATAATCGCAAATAAATCCATGTAAGTCAAGTCAAATAAATGATATAATTTTGTGTTATCAAATACCCCCACACTTAAACCATTGCTTGTCCTTAAGCAATCAACCAACACGGTAAAAAGAAATAAGCATTATTTGAAACAAAGACACGATGAGACTCTAATCATACGTGGCTGCTAGGATAATGTTAGATTGATAGGTACTAAATATCAATACCAAGGATACCGTAACGACACAATTTCAAAAACTCCCATACTTATGCAGACCAACCTGAATCATGCCATTATAACTCAACCTATATCTCATGCTCTCTTTCACCCCATTTCATTCTAGTGCAATCATATTATGTCCGTTATTCATACACATTCATAGCAAGTAAACCTGTTAGTGACTATGATCTCATTGTTATTTCATTTTTCTCTGCAAATATGCTTAAGCATCAATTGAACTTAAAGAGTTTGTACCGTTGGGCTAAGTGATCGGGTGAGGAGCACCTAACTTGGAAGGAACATGTCTTTTTATTCATAAACTTTTTTTTCTTTCTTAATTTCTCATTTTAAACCAGAGATCATACACTTATTTGCATCGGTTTCTTACTTAGTGTGTTTAGGATGGTGCTGACTACTTAAATAAACTACTTAGGGATTACTAAAAAGAACTAGAGCTTTAAGGTTTCGGCATAATGGGTACTCAAATTAATTTTGCATATTTAGGGGGTTAAGGGTGTCAGGATGATATCAATTTTATCAAAACTTTCCCAAGTTTTTCTAACATAGCCTGAAAAGGCTATATACTCTCAGAGTACCATGTCATGAATCAAGGAAAAAAATTGTTGGAGGTTAAAATTTTGAAAATTTGAAATTTTGGGGAAATTGAATAACAAGTGAAAACCACGCATAAAGACTCTCAACACATGCAAAGACTTTGACATAATGTTAAAAATAGATAAAATTCCTAAAAGTATGAAATAAAATATAAAACAATAAATCAAACTAAAAAGCGATAAAATGAAAGTGGTAGAGTTCCTCCCCCACACTTAAACCAAACATTGTCCTCAATGTTTTAGTAAAAGGTGGAAAAAGGAAAGATAGAACCTGTATGAATGCTATTGCGTGCCAAATCCTCTATGATCCGACTTTTGATGTCTATATCTTCATTGATCACTTCTACTTCGGCGGCGAGCATTTTGAGATGCCTTTGTTTGTATAATTCTAGAACCAACTCATCATATTACTTGCTTCCGGAGGAAGTACCTACAAAAGTGTTAGGAAAATACGGTGCGATGTGTGCCGGTGGAATATGACCATGCGAAGAACAAGGAAGAGGTGAGTTACGGACGGGAAATACATGCTCTCTCCTATGATACTCATCATCGGTGTCACCACCAGCAGCGACATTCGTAGGAATGTCCGTGGGCACCAACTGATCTCCCGGATCATTATCTAGAGAATTTTCGCCTAGATGTGGTCGAGACGTGACATGCAATGCATTTCCTTATTTTCTGCAAATTCAAACAGACAAACATAGAAACATAAAATAAAAACTTCATGGGTTGCCTCCCACGTAGCGCTTTGTTTAACGTCGATAGCTTGACGGCTAAAGAGTGCAAGTACTCATGGTGGTTCTTTCGAGAGTGGTTCCTCGATCGAAGTTTGAATAGTTTTCGATTTCCATAGCCATTTATCAAGCCATCGCTCATATCCTTCACCTTTTCTTTTCTTTCTTCTGTAGGGTGGTTCATTGTTTTGAACTTGTGGTGGTGGTTCTGGATTTATCCTGAGTATTAGTTTTTCAAATTTGGGCTTAGTTATTTCATCCACCACCTCAAAAGTTAATCTCACCCTTTTAATAGTAATGATGACCCTAGTTTCATGGTCCTTGAATTTTCTTTTTTTATGAAGGACCTCAGACAAAGGTGCATTGGTGTGGGTATTTTCAAATACCTCCATATATGTTTTGGATTGGGAGTCTACCTTAGCTTCTACAACCCTTTGTGGGAAAGAAATATGCGGTCTATCGGGAGGAGGAGCAACAATAGGTGATTCCTTCTCTACCTCTTCGACAACCTCCCTTTCGGGTGGTGTCGGTGGATTTTTCTCAATACGTATGCTTTTCTCACCAAAACTCTCCTCAGACTCATGATCACTCTCCCTAGGATTTTCTAATTGTTTTTCATTAATGGTTGTTACAACATCCACATGTCTCTCAAGGAAAGGTCCTAAAGGTGTTTGTGTAAGCAGAGAGGTTTGAGTCTCCAAAGCCTCGCTGTGAATCGCGAGGGAATTGACCATAATGCTCACCTGCTTAAGATTTTCATTAATTTGGAGATGCTGTTTTCTAAAATCTTCATTTTGGAGAGTTTGTGTCTCCACAAAGCGCTCCATCATAGATTCTATCCTAGAGTGAGTAAACGTCACATTGAGTTCTTCTAGTAGTAGTTCAAGGTTGGATGTATTGAAATCTTGTGTTTCCTCAAAATATTGGGAGTGGTCATTGGAGAGGGAATTTGGGTGAGAGTGCGTCATATTGAAATCTTCCAATAATATTTCGAGGTCGGATTTAAGCGGATCTTGTGGTTCTTTAAAATATTGGGGGTGGTAGTTATAATATTGGGGGTGGTAGTTATAAGGGAAATTTGGGTTATACATAGTAATTGAGATAAGAGTGCCTTAGTCTATACTATGCAACAACAGAATCACAATATTGACTGTTGGTCCCCGGCAACGGCGCCAAAAACTTGATGCGTCCGCAATTGCACGGAAATATCGAAGTAATATAAAATATTTGTCGAACCCACAGAGGCCAATGTCAACCTACCGTTATCTATTGTTACAACGTAAAGCTAAGGCTAATGGAATTTGGAAAGTTAAATGCGAATGAAATTAAATACAAAGGCAATAAAGATTATTAGTTTTAGAAATATATTGATAAGGGATATCGGTATGCAAGGCCTTAGTTATCGGGGATTCGACAGGTCGCCGGTGCTTTTTAGTTTTTGCAAATACTTTTCAGGAGAAAATACTCGTTTAAAGACCTTTGCCTCACGCTGGTTGTTGACTCGGGTCATAATTCTAAGGCAGAATGTATGCTATCGCAGTCCCATTCGGGGTTAAAACTACTTTTTGAAAACAAATAAATTATAATTTCTTTTAAAGCGCTTTCGCTGTGTTTAAAATCAATGCCTAGTTTTTACTACCCGGTTCAAACCCTACGCTCTCACGTGTCGGCTCAAACCTTAATAAGTTTCCCACTCTCATGGCAAAATCGTTGTAAATAATTTCTCACTCTCGTGACGAAGGTTTATTTAGAAAATTAAATTAAAAACTACAACCAGCAAATTATTTGTAAAAAAGGTAATGGCACCGGGTGTTATCGAATCTCGTCCTACTAATTTGCTTGTATACCGATAAAACTAGTTTAGGTAGACATGATAATTAATGCAAACGAAAATAAACATAAACAGCAAAATGATATAACATGCATAATGAAGGAAATAAAATAAGTATTCAATTAATAAGAACCTGGAAAGTAGTACTAAAATTGAATTCTCGAGTAGTCCTCCACAATGTTGGCAGGATTCTACTATGGAGAAATAAAAGTGCAGAAGGAAATTCAATGCTCTCAACAAAAGAGAAAAAGGAAAGGAAATAAAAGAAACAATAGAAATGGAAAAATGACTTCAACAGAACTTTGGCAGCCCTTCGGGACGTAGAATCCCCCCTGAAAGTTGTGAATCTAAGGCCTATTTATAGGATATATTTCATTTCTCAACTTCCAAAGATCATGCATGAGTTATGGAGGAAGTGAGAGTAACTTCCTGTAGTGGGAAGTTAATGGAGAAAGTGTAGGAAGAAATTAAGTTGAGGGTGTTCGTGGCCACTTTTGTTTTGGATTTTATTATGATATTTGGTTCATGACGGTCGTGAAGCTGTGAAGAGCGTGTTGAACATGATGACCGTGTTGCTCTTGTGACGTCCTTGCTGGTCGTGACGACCGTGGTGAATCTGTGAAGACCGTCACACTCCTAAAATCTCTTTTTCTTCTCTATTTCTTTCTTTCTTTCTTTTTTCCCTTCCATTTCTTCTTCTTTTCTTTCTTTAATCTAAATTCTCCACAATTTGCAAAACATAGTAAATTAACCGTATAATAGAACATAAATTAAGATAAATTAACAATAATCGCAAATAAATCCATGTAAGTCAAGTCAAATAAACAATATAATTTCGTGTTATCACTTGACAAATACATCAGCTAGCTCAGCCCAAGTGCACATACTATTACATTCCAGCTACATATACCATTCGAGGGATGCCCCATATAAACTGTCTTAGAAGCAATGGATCATTAGCTTTTCGTCTCTGGCATAAGCATCCATCTTGCAACAATACATCTTCAGATGAATATTCGTGCAACTGAGGCCTTTGTACTTCGATAATTCGGGCACTTTGAACTTGGGAGGAATAACGACATCAGGCACCAAGCATAATTCTAGAGCATTGAAAGAATTTGAGTTGTGCCCTTCAGTGACTCGGAGTTTCTCAGCTAGATCTCAGCACATCTTCTTAGCTTCTGAATCCTGAGCAGCAACATGATTGGCAATGGGGATAGCAGCGTGATAATTTTGCACGTCATCATACTGGTCCATCAGATTATCTTCGGTATGAGGAACAGGGATCTGAACAGTTGGTTGGGCTTGCGGGATAGCTCCAACAGTAACTCCAGGTGCAGGCGTTGGTTGAGAAGTGGTTCCTTTAGCTGCGGTAGCGAAGTTCATTGGCACTCCATAGGGGTTGGGAATAGGAACTGAAAGTCTGGAGGTAGACCCTTGCCCTTGACCATTGTTGTTGACGACAGAAGTTTCACGCAACTCTTCTTCCTTTCGGGCCACAATGATGGCTTCAAGGATCTGATCAATCTTTCCTTTAGGAGAATCTAAGTATTCCCTTAAGGCATCTTGTTCTTGCTGAATCTGCTCTATCATTCGTCTTGTATTGGCTCTGGTTGTGTACTGACATCGAGGAATCAACTTTATTTACTGGATAGGAAGGAAGGGAATAATGAGAAACCGCTGAAGAAAAGAAAATGCAAGATGTACGACAAATGAAATGCAATGCAAGATGCAAGATCCAGGATCACAGGATCACAAATTCAAACAGTTCTGAGGTTAGCCAGGTGAACGGATCAAGGCCCACAGTTACTGCTCAAAGAAACCCCACGGTAGGATTCTAAAACGGGTGAGTGCCTAGAGTCATAGATATCTTTCAAAGGTATCACAGCCATGACAAAGCCTCATCACGACAGTAATATCCTCAAGAGAATATCCTCTAGGTGAGGTCTTCGTATCTTCCATACGAGAAAGACTTCTCGGAGGCATCAACTACATAACCATCGACACACGGGTTCTAGAACAGGTTCTCAAAGTCATAGATCGAGGTTGAAAATACTACTGTTAGGAAGTAATACATTCAAGAGATCTCATATGATTATGGCATTCGTATAATCCAAAAAGAATCAACACTGCCAACCACCATGGATAAAATGGGTTAATGGTCCTTGGGATTAACGATTCAGGCTCGAAAATATCATTGTTATGGCAAAGACTTACCACAACAACAACATCTCCAAGGGAATCTACTCCAAGTGGGGTTTTCGCTTCAACCTTATGTGGAAGAACCCACGCAAGTCTCCACTACACAACCACCATCCTAATCTTAGGGTTTTACTCGGACTCGGGTGTAGAGCCATCTCACAAAGTACCCATAAGCAGAACAACCAACAATGTCACAAGCACGAGCAATAAAGATAAGGATACAAATAAATAAATGAACAAACGAGAAGATAAAAACGTTAAGCAAATCTAACAAGCTCACAATACGAACTAAGATAGGCTCGACTCTCTCTTGCGTGAAGCAATAGTCCCCAGCAGAGTCGTCAGCTGTCGCACCTCAAAAAATCACATAAAGAGATAATTCGGAAATACGACCCTCGCACTAAAGGCGCGAAAATGCGGTTTGATAGAGTCGCCACTGAACTTTATTTATCTCGAATTAACGGGAGAGAAAAATATCGAGAAAACATCTAAAACGAAAGGAACACGTCTGTCACAACCTAATGTTCCGGGTTCGGGAGTCGGTTACAAAAGGGGAAGGTGCTAGCACCCCTCACGTCCGTTGTACTCAATGGGAACCTTTTAACTCGAATTATGATGAGCGTTAGCTAAGCTTAATTGTTCTCTTCTCAATGCTAAATGTGAAACGATACGATAAAATGATAAAGACGATAAGGGGAAACGGGTGGTTAAGGATAGGGTGCTCGCCAAGGATTGGGGCCCTTGTGCCTATGTATGCTCATTCGGATGAGAATGAGAAATCTGAGCATTGTAGTTCAACTACGGGAAATAATGGGGGGAACAGAAGATGGAGGGAAGGAATTGTGGAGGAAGATAGAAGTGTGCTCACCAAGATCATCGCAATCTTGTGTCTACGTATCTTACATTCAGACGAGAATGAAGAATCAAAGCGTCTGTAGTTCGTGGTAACAACCATGAAAAGAAACGGGGTTGAATTGGTTTGAAGTTTAGGTACGGATGACGATTACTTGAAGCGTAAGAAAGACTCCTCGGGCCCAAGTAATCGGGAGAAAGAGTCAAAGACTTGACTACCTCTCTTTTTCATCTTGAAAAGAAGGTTGTGTTTGAATGGTGTTTGAAATGATGAGTGGTTGGCCAATGGTTGAGAGTTGTCGAATTGGAAACACTATTAGAGGCGTCAATTGCCTATACACGAGTAAGATAACTCGCATCCAAACAACTGAAGGGAGATCAAAGGCTCAATCCCCCTCTTTTCACCTTGAAAATAATTAAATAGTTGTTAATTGATTGATAGTTTGTTGAGAAAATCCGCTTGACGTTGGATCAATGGTTTGACTTATATTCGTGTGTAAAACATGTTGGAATGGAGATGGTTTGAGAAAAGGTTCTACGACGAGTCGAGAGTTTGGATTGAAAATGGAACCGACTTGATGACGAATCAAGGGTTAAGTTTGTGAGAAACAATACTAGTCCCTGAGGGTGCTCCCAATATCGAAACCATGATGAAGTGTGTGCAATAGGTTGATGGCGAATGGGACGAGCACTCGACTTACAGAAGGTGTTTGAAAATGGCTCGATGATGAATCGAGAATTAGTTTGAAAATAGTTTGATCTACGCTAGTCCCTACGGGTGCTCCTAGAAGATAAACCACAATCAAAGAAATACGAAACATACATCGGAATGGGAGAGGGGTACATGTAAAATACACGGGATTGCATGAAATAAAGGGTCTCATTGTCAGGTAGCCCAAGAGAAAGCCATGTGTGTGCAAAGTGTCCTAAACTAAGCCTTGAGCAAAATTCGGGCACAACTCCATGCTAAGGTTCTTGAAAAATGTCCAATGATCCAACAGTCCACCAATTTAGGCTTTTAGCATTTCGATCATTTATTAAGTGTTTTCGAATATGAGTGAATGAGGGATGAATAGTATGAATATGAACAAATATGAATAATATGACAAGATAATATAATAATATCAAGATAAAATCCACAATAATATGAACAAAGGTATAATGACTGAATTTAAATCAAGAGTATATTTGAATTAAAGTAAAAGTTAGTGGTTAGTTTGTTATAAATTAAATCGGGACAAAATGTAACGCTAAACCGTCATAGCTCGACTTATCATAAAAATCGAACTATAGGAGGTCGCGTAAATTAATATCCATGCTAAAAACAAGATAGAGATATGATATTGAGGATCATTCTCCAATTTAATCATGTCACATGGACCAAAGAATGGTGGGATCTCATCTTAATCATAAACATCATGTCGGCTAATCGAATGTAGTCTATCACGATCCCAAAGTAAAGAAAATGACCCAAATGGTCATTTTCCATAGATTTGAAATTGTGAAGGTTATCGACTTCGATAAATCGATGTTTACGAATCGAAAGACTTCATAGATCGAAAAAATTAAATAAAAATGAAAATGAAGAAGAAATTGAAAGAGAAAAGAAGTTGGTCTCGGATAAATTGTTATCTATCAATAATTTGACCGATAACAATTATTAGAGTTTTGTCATTGACCAAAAGTGACAAAAAATGAATAAAATCAAAGAAAAAAAAGGTGAAAAGAAATTTGGTCTCGGACTTGTCATTATTCATCAATAATTTGACAAACAACAACTTTGAGGTCTCTTCATCGACCAAAAAATCTAAAAGAAAATAAAAAAGAAATGAAAGATTGAATTAATATGTAAACAAAGAAATCTAACAAAAAATCTCATAAAGTATTTAATCAAAATCAATAATAAGGATTATGCACAAAATTAATTATCCCATAAAATTTACAAAATCTTAAAATAAATACATGAGAAAAAACGTAAAACTTAATAAATAAATGGGGGTGAGAATTGAAAAGGGAGGAAATTAGGTAGAATCATATGGGCTGGGAAAGCCCATCATCTACCTTAAAAAAACGTCCAAAACCAAGTGGAGGTGCCAAGAGAGAAAAACAAAAATGAGGCATGGAAAACCCGATGGGCCAAAAGCCCATCCCATCCTCACGGACCAACACGGACCGCACAAATGTTGCCTGAACGAATTAGGAAAGGGCAAGCACACTGCGGTTAAAATAACATATACTGTGAAAACAATTTTTGAGGAAAATCTAAAGCGAAACAGTGGAAACGACACTATCTTCATCACCATCGTCAAGATAAAATTGAAAATAAAAAAAAGCAAAGAAGAATAACCAGATCGATACTTCCAACCTCCTTTTGCGTTTCAGCTCGATTTGAGTTTTGTTCAAGCAGGTTTGTATGGTTTCGTATTCGTTTTTGATTGGTCTCGGTTTACCTCTCTTTATCCTTCTTGTTCATCTCTATTTCTCCAGTCTGTTTCTGAATTGGTTTTGGTTAAGCACTTGAGGAAGATTTGTGGGTTGAAGGGGAAGATTATGAGGTTGGAAAAGATTGAAGCAAGGTCTCTGGTGTTGTTCT
This sequence comes from Lathyrus sativus, assembly GCA_963859935.3. NCBI lineage: Eukaryota > Viridiplantae > Streptophyta > Magnoliopsida > Fabales > Fabaceae > Lathyrus > Lathyrus sativus. The sequence continues at coordinate 509,968,784 of OZ012737.1, forward strand.
ATGAGAAAAAGCGTCAAATAATTTTTAGAGGTGAAGGGCTTATGGTTGATTCGATTTTCGTATGCGTATGGGTTCCAGAAAAGTCGATGTGAAAGGGGTTCGAAAGTCTTATGAGGAAGATGAAGGTAGTCGTCCCCAAACTTATTTTTGCAGGGGTTTTCTAAATGGTCTGTGGGCTGAATCTGTTCTAAGGTTGTAAGGGTTGAAGGGAAGAGATTTGTTGTTGTTAGTATTTAAGGGGGCAGAGTATGAGGTTATACGAAGGAAAGTAGAGGGATTTCAGTTTTAGCAGAGTTTTTTCAAACTCTCAAAAGCCTCCCCTTTCGAGATGATAAGAGTATCACTTTATAGGGAAGATTGAGGGTGAAATGAGGCGTGAATTTGAGAAGGGTTGGAGGGTATTTATGGGAGAGGAAGAATGTTGAGAATGATGAGCTAGAAATTTCGTTTGTGGCTTTTGCTGCATTTGCCGGTGGTTTGTTATTATTGTGACATTGAATTCTTTTTACAGGGTATTACGTTTTGTAGGTACACCTCGTGACTGATATGCATAGTGCAACATTTTGGTCATGTGGAGCAATTCCTGTGTACGGTTCATGGTCTTTAGCGTACGTCGTGTCTCGTACGGTTCATGGGAGATCCCTTTTGGTTACCGTGATCTTTGATGACTGCCATATTTCCATAAATTAGTCGACTTGTGGAACCATGTCGTTCATGACGTGGTTGTATTTTTCCTTTTTTTTGTTACTTTTCTGTCATTTGTAGGTTGAAAAAGACTTGGTCTTTTTGTGGTGATCACTTGGCTCATGTATATCTATTTGGATTAGTGGCTTGACCGTGTAGTGAATTTTGGGCAGATTTAACATGTACCTCGTATTGCCTTCATGAGCTTGACCTTATTCTTTTGGCAATTGTTGGATTATTCTTATACATGGGCCTTTATGACAAATATGTTTGTAATGTTATTATTTTTGCACTTTTCGTAATTCTTGAAATGTAAATGGGCTTTCAAAAAAATGATGATAAAATGATGGGTTTTATTATATCTTTTGGAAATTAATAAATAGACCTCCAACAAAAACCATGGACGTGTACACTTGCTTTTTGTATAACTTGCATCTTACATTCTCCATATGAACCTTGCTGCACCTCTGGCCAATTTTGTGATTTGAAATTCTAAATCCTCATATGAAATAAAGTATTTAGTCATTCCTTGTATCTAGAGTCATTTGGACAGCAATCTTCACCTTAACCCTTCTTGAACCAGAATTATGAACACGTCTTGACAATAAGAATTATGACTTGAAACAAAAATCTCCGCATACGATGTGAAACCCTTGACCTGATAAACCTCTGATAAACAACAATTTATCCTTGCCACTCTTTGGATTTGGACAGTAAGAGGAATGAAATCAATGACACATTTTTTGGATTTTCTGAATGATAGTGGGTAGATGAATGTGCAGATGAAAAGTATGAACGGGTATGACAAATTTAGGGTATGACAGGTAGCAAGCTAGGTTCTAAGATGAATACCAACGAGTTCTAGTCAGATTCTAATGAGACGTTACTGAGAAGTAATCCCTCTCTGTTGATATGATTCTACTTCAAAATCATTTTGTGAATCTTGGGATCAGGGGGAGACTTTGAACAAGCATAAATGAATTTTGAGAGTAATAGAATCCGGGGGAGCCCGTTAAGATTATCCCTGACTCTATGGATTTATGGTGATTACCCTATACAAATTTTCTATCAAAATGCATTATTTGTCCTCATCTAAAAGAGGGAAATTGTAAGAACAATATTTGGTTCTACTTTGAGTTTTGATGATAATTGCACATGTTATCTAAGAGAAAAATTATGTATGATATGGTTTCTATCTATTGTGTGATTGTTGTCAATATGATTATGACTCTAATAAGAATTCGTATGACATTATCAGACTCTGATTTAAAAACTTTAGAAAGAAAACATATGATGTGTATAAGATAAAGTCAAGATTCAGAAATACTTCGAATGCAACGATTATAAAGAATGTTAGTAACGAGGTTTATGATTGAGACTTTATAAGTAAGCCTATAAGGATATATAAGAAATGCTCTTTCTATTGTTATAGCTCTGAAGATTCTAAAGACACAGTTCTGGTGAACAAAGCTCTGAAGATTCTGAAAACATCATTTATAAGATCAAGTTTTGAAGAGTTTCTGAAGACAAGGTTCTGATTGAACGAAATGTTGAAGACTCTGAAGATAACGTATGCTCTTAATGAAATCTGAATACGAGGTTCTGATAGAACAAATTTTGAATACTCTGAAGATAATGCTTATAAGAAACTAAGTGCTGAAGATTCTTATGACTAGGTTCTGCTAAACGAAGATCTGATATTCTGAAGATTGTGGTTCTAAAGATTACACATAGAATGACTCTCTACAACACGCTTCATCAAGTTAATATCTGAAGCCTCTGAAGATTCTAGAAAACTGAAGATCATAATGCTTTTGAGCTAAATATAATAGTACTAAAACTATGTGACCTCTACCTTGATAAGGTGACGCAAGGACAATTTTTTTGTACAGTGATGTTGACCATTCCTTCATGTGAATGTTGGGATATTGCTGTTGGGATATGTTTCCAAGAATTTCCCCCAACCGATCTATCCTCTCAAGCTTTATAAATTGAAAATCAAGAATCTTGAAGAAATGCTGGTGGACACGGTGATGCTATGGAAGAGCCAACAGGCTCGTGAATACCACAAACTGGTATGAAGTGGAAATGGCTGAAATGCTAAAGCCATAAAGTTGTTGCTATATGCTGAAGAAGAAAACATGTGTGCAACATCACAACAATGCAAGCAAGCTATAAACATACTACAAGTTGAAGCTTGAAGAAGATATGGAAAGAAGCCTTTGTGGCTCAACAAAGAAAAAGCTGAAACTGTTGTATGTATGTGTGTACAATGATGCAACATGCTAAAACCATGTATAACTATGTTAGTTATTGATTGGGAGGCATTTTGGTAAAACTAGAAGTAATCACAAGATGTCTTACAGGATGTTGTGACATCTGTCTGTTAGGATCAGCAGGTTGCTTTGTGCTTTGTAGCAGGTCTTTTCTCATGATGTAAAACAAGATGTCTTGACACTCATGATCTAAACATTATGTATGAATGCATGTATGAGCATATCTTTTTGTGCAAGCTGGTTGTACTTGTCTGATGTGGAAACTGCGTGTTTCTAGTGTGTTAATGAAGACGTTTCTGATGCACCTTCTGTGAATCAGATTTGATTTGGTAGGGACTTAATATCAAGAGATTGATTGAAGATTTGAAGAATGATATGATTAGATTTTATTGGCCAAATCAAATCTGGATGATTGATGTTGTTTATGAAGATTGCTGATGTTACTTTTGCCACAACCCAAGCCCATTTTGTATTGCTATTTAAGGAGGAGAAAACCCTAACTTGAAGATCAGAGAAGCAAGGATTAGAAAGCGTGTGCATATGATTAAAGTTTAGGCTACTTGTGTGTTAGTTTTATGAGCCATTCACTCATTGTTTAATGTGTGAATTGGACTAGGTTGTTATTTGTTAATTGTTAATTGTTCACTCAAAGCTTTTAAGCAAGAGTGTATTGTACTTGATTGAAGCTTGTAAGCAAGATTAAGTTGTGACTTTGAAGAGTGTCTTATAAAGTCTTCTTTGTGTATTGAAAGTTATCACTCCTGTGATTGAGGGGGAGTGAGAGGTGTCTCTTGTCTAGTGGGTTCTAGGCAGAAATTACATGGGTAGAGATTAAGTGAGGAGTTGTAAACTAGGAGTTTAGCTCTGAATTAATTCTACTGTTAGTGAATTTCCTCCCTGGCTTGGTATCCCCCAGATGTAGATATGTTTTCACCGAACTGGGTTAACAATTGTTGTGTCTCTTTTATCTGTTATTTGTTTAGCCGTGTTCTTTGTTCTTAACAAACAGATATTTGTATCGTGAACATCTCATTCGACATCTAATATCTGATACCATAATTTCAATTGGTATCAGAGCAGGCACCCTGCTCTGGTTCTGGGTGAGATCTAGGGACGGTACTTTCTGATACCATGGACAAAGAAGGAGGATTTGTGAACAGACCACCTGTTCTTGACGGGAATAATTATGACTAATGGAAACCTATGATGGTAGCCTTCTTAAAATCCCTGGACAGCAAGGCATGGAAAGCTGTCATAAAAGGATGGGAACATCCTGTGATTATTGATAAAGATGGAAAAGCTACTACTAAATTAAAGCATGAGGAAGAATGGACAAAGGAAGAAGATGATCTAGCTCTGGGAAACTCTAAGGCCTTGAATGCCTTGTTCAATGGTATTGATAGGAATATCTTCAGGTTGGTGAACAATTGTGTTATTGCTAAGGAAGCATGGGAGATTCTAAAGACTACTCATGAAGGCACATCCAAGGTAAAAATGTCTAGACTTCAACTCCTTACAACTAAGTTTGAAAACCTAAGAATGAAAGATGATGAAAGCATACATGACTTTCATATGAATATTCTTGAGATTGCCAATGCTTCAAGTGCTCTTGGTGGAAAGATGTCTGAAGAAAAGCTGGTAAGAAAGATCCCCAGATCTCTTCTAAAGAGATTTGACATGAAAGTAACTGCTATAAAAGAAGTTCAAGACATTTGTAAAATGAGAGTTGATGAACTCATTGGGTCCCTTTTAACATTTGAAGTGGGAATAGGTGACAAAACTGACAAGAAAAAGAGCATAGCCTTTGTCTCAAATACTGAAGAAAGAGAAGATGAATCAGATAAGGATACAAATCTCTCAAATGCCATAGTTATGCTGGGAAGACAATTCAACAAGATTGTGAAAAGAATGGATACAAGACCAAATTCCAAGAACATCTATCTTGACATCGATAAGTCACATGATTCAGAAAGAAGAACTAAAACTGAAGAAAAACCTATGAACAACAAAAGGATAAAGTGTCATGGGTGTGAAAGCTTTGGTCACATCAAATCTGAATGCCCAACCTATCTCAAGAAACATAAGAAAGGTCTAGCTGTTTCATGGATAAATGAAGACTCTGATATTGATATTGAAGAAGAATCTGCCAAACACATAACTGCCTTAACTGAAACATATGAATCTAATGGAGATTCCAATGAAGATGAACAAACTTTCGAAGAACTGGCAACATCCTACAAAGAATTATGCCTCAGAAGTGAAGAAGTGTACCAGCAAGGTGAAAAATAGAAGAAACACAGCATCAAGCTAAAGACTGAAAGGGATGAACACCTGACAACTATCAAGGATTTGAGAGATGAAGTTGCTCAATTAACTTCTCAACTTGACCAACTGGGAAAATCTGTTAGAATGATGAACAGTGGTACCAAAACTTTGGAAGAGATTCTTCTATCTGGCAAAAGATCAAGAGATAAGACTAGGTTAGGATTCCATGAAGACATCAACTCTGCCTCACACCACAAACCTTATAGATCAAAGCAAGTGATGTTCCAGCAGATGTCTCAACATCACGACAGTAAACAAACCAACCAACCAAGGAAGTTCCAAAAATGAAGATGTCATCATTGTGGACGCTTTGATCACATAAAGACATTTTGTTTCAAACTGCATGGATATCCAAAATCTACAACTCAGACAAAACTTAACCACAACATTAAGAAGAATTGGATTCCCAAGGGATCTGCCACTAAACAATGGGTACCTAAAACTGGTATTACTTGCCTTATTGCTCATATGTCCCTAAAGGTTTCTGCTAAGGAAGATTGGTACTTTGACAGTGGGTGCTTAAGACACATGACTGGAATTGAAAATCTGCTGGTTAACATTAAACCTCACTCAACCAGCTGTGTTACCTTTGGAGATGGGGCTAAAGGTGAAATTAAGGGAGTTGGTAAGTTAAACTGCTCAGGAACACCTGATTTGGACAATCTTTTGTTAGTCAAAGGGTTAACTGCAAATCTGATCAGCATTAGTCAACTATGTGATTAAGGTCTAAGTGTCAACTTCACCAAACTTGAGTGTTTGGTTACCAATGATAAAGGAGAACTAATCATGAAGGGAGTCAGATCCAAAGAACATTGTTATATATGGGCCTCTCAGGACTTGAAGTGTGCCCTTTCCAAGGAAGATGAAGTAAGACCGTGGCACCAGAAACTTGGACATTTGCATCTGAAAGGAATGAAGAAGATCATATCTATGGAAGCTGTCAGAGGTATGCCTAAGCTAAAAATTGAAGAAGGAAAAATATGTGGTGAATGCCAAATAGGCAAACAAACAAGGATGTCTCATAAAAAGATCCAACATCTCACCACTTCTAAGGTGCTGGAACTTCTTCACATGGACTTAATGGGACCTATGCAGGTGGAAAGTCTTGGTGGAAAGAAGTATGCTTATGTGGTTGTGGATGACTTTTCAAGATACGCCTGGGTGAAGTTTATAAGAGAAAAATCTGAAGTATTTGATGTTTTTCAAGAACTGTATCAGAAACTACAAAGAGAAAAAGAAAGTAAAATTGCAAATAAGAAGTGATCTTGGGAAGGAATTTGAAAACCAGAAGTTTGCTGAATTTTTCTCCACTGAAGGAATTAACCAAGAATTCTCTTCTTCTATTACCCCTCAACAAAATGGAGTTGTAGAAAGAAAGAATAGAACCATCCAAGAATCAGCTAGAGCAATGATCCATGCTAAGAAACTACCTTATCATTTCTGGGCTGAAGCCATGAACACTGCCTGCTATGCTCACAACAGAGTGACCTTAAGAACAGGAACTATGACCACTCTGTATGAAATCTGGAAAGGAAGAAAACCTACTGTTAAATACTTTCATGTGTTTGGTAGCAAGTGCTACATTCTCTCTGATCATGACCATAGAAGAAAGATGGATCCTAAGAGTGATGAAGGGATATTCTTGGGCTATTCTACCAATAGCAGAGCCTATAGAGTATTTAACTACAGGACTAAGACAATGATGGAATCTATCAATGTTGTCATAGATGACATGCATAAGGAAACTGATGTCCCAGAAGATGTTGGAACATCATTTGATATCTCAGCTGAATCTGAAGACAACAACAATGACTCTAATCCCACCATCACTGAGGCCGAACCTGTTAATAAAGGACCTTCCATCAGAATTCAAAAAGTCCACTCTATTGATCTTATCATAGGTGATCCAAACAAAGGGGTAACCACTAGATCTAGAGAAATTGTCTCAAGCTCTTGCTTTGTGTCAAAGATTGAACCTAAGAACATCAAGCAAGCTTTAATTGATGAATTCTGGATAAATGCCATGCAAGAGGAATTGGGGGAATTCAAGAGGAATGAAGTTTAGGATCTTGTGCCAAGGCCCGAAGGAACAAATGTGATTGGAACCAAATGGGTTTACAAGAATAAAACTGATGAAAAGGGAGTGGTCACTAGGAACAAAGCTACTGCGAAAATCGGCGCCGGCTATGACAGAAGAGTCGCCACCATGCATTATTTATCCCACAGGAGGGAAAGGAAACGCTTAGAGTAAACCTAACGCAAAGAGGGAAAGGAATGGTCATCGCAACCAAATCCTGGATTCGGGAGTCGGTTACGCAAGGGGAAGGTATTAACACCCCTCACGTCCGTCGTACTCGATGGGATCCACGCTTGTTTTCTATCTAAGGGTGTGTTATTCTATCTACTCTACAGGTCTAGGTTAAAAAGAAAAGAAAATGACTCGGCAAAGTATCGCACTTTATGCCTACGTATTCCCGTCTGGAACGAGAAATCAGAGCCAACGTAGTTCGCCTACCTATGGGAAAGGAGGGGAAGGTTGCTCGCTAGGATACGGCATCCTATGCCTACGTACTTTCATACAGCATGAAAGATCAGAGCAAACGTAGTTCGGGCTACAGAAGACACAAGCTTGTCTGACTGGTTTTTTATTACCTTATGAAAGGGTTTTTCTTGATTAAGAGTCCAAGCGGACAAAAATGACACTTTGATGTTTGTTTTGAATCTTTTACGAAAGAAGTGTTTTTTAGTCTGTTTGCAACTTGTACTGCACTAAAGACTTGTGATCCGAGAGTGACTACGCCGCATGTCACCCTAAGGGTACCATACTAAGCAGTCAGATTACTGAAGAGTGACCCTCCAGCAACCTTTTCTCAAATAGCTTAAGGCTCGTAGCGTACAACACACGTTACCTTTATTACTGCATTTTTGAATTGTTTTGAGATGGGAAAAGAGAAAGAAGCTCTAAAAAGCCTAGGGTTAAAAAGGAATAAAACTAACCTAATGTTGTCATGCATGGATAAGAATCCTAATGTATGTCATAATTCCCTCCTGCACAGAGGAAATCAGAGATCCTAGGGGATAAACAGAAAAGAAAGCAAGCAAATACAGTAAAATGCATGCAATGCAGCAATACAAGCGAGGCAAGGGAGTCCCACTCAACCTCGAACCTGGGAAAACAACAGGCAAAGTGAATCAACATTCACCTCAAACCTAGGGGGCAAGCTACACAAGCCAACAAACAATACAGAAAACAAAACCCCAAAGCAGAGGAGGCAGCCCAAGCAGCAACACCAAACTCCTACAGCAAACAGCAGCTCTGACAGCAACATATGATTAACCAACAAAAAGTTGACAGCAACAACCTTCGTCTTCATGAATAACTCCCATCTTCAAGCTTCGATAAAATTTCAATCTTCAACAAGCACCAGGCTTCAACAAGCTCCCAGCTTAAGCAAGATCAAACCCCAACCAGTAACCAGCTTCAACAAGCTCCTGACTTCAACTTCAACAAGCAGCAAAACCCTAGCTTCAACAAGCAACCTCATCTTTTCCTTTACCAAGCTTCAACAAGCGCCTCCAAGGGAGAATAAAACCAACAAGAATCAAGTTATAATGTTAAGAGACTTAATGACAACCAAGGGAAATCACTAAGGACTTAACACTGCAAATGAAAGGTATCCTCAAAGTTCTACTCACTTGGGGATACCACTCATCCATCCTAAGGAGAGATGGAGCTTCCCAAGGAGGACTTTATGTCATTGGATAGAATGGAGATGGACAAGATACTCCATGTTTGAAGAAAGAAGCAAAACTAGTCTAATACTGTTCATAAAACCCTAGTTTCCTTAAGCTCCTAAGAAACTTCCACAAGAAGAAAAGCCTTCAACTCCAAGCTCCAATCCTCAATCTCAAGCATCTTCAATGAATCCAGAAGCTCCAACAAAAAGAACTCAAGCTCAAACCAACTCCAAGGCAGCCAGCCAAGTCAAACAAACCAAAGCACTCAAGAGAGGAAATCATAAACACAAGCCATTTGCAAAATACAAAAAAAATAGAAAATCAAGCTGAAAAAAATATAATAAAATTCCTAGGGGAACATGAATATGTCTACTAACATCCAGCAAAAGATCTCCTCCTAACTCTATTCCAATTACTAGAACAAAAATCAACAAAAAGAGGGAAGAATTACGAAAGAAGAAGAGAAAACAAGCAACATGCAAATGCAAACATGTGAGTGGAAAATGCACACAAGATCATGATTAAACGGCCAAAAACAGTGAAAAACATCCAAAATAATTCAATCCTAATGCAACACAATGATCTATGATGATTCGGATCGAACCGGCACGCGAACAAGCAAGCAAAACAGCAAAACAGGCCCTCTGTTACAGTGTTAATCGATTAACGCCAGGGGTTAATCAGTTAACCATTGAAAAAATCTTGAAAATTTGAATATTTGAGTTGGTTAATCGATTAACCATATAGGTTAATCGATTAACCATATAGGTTAATCGATTAACACTGTGCCAGAGGTGAAAAACAGTAGTTCAGAATCACTTTTCAGCAGCTTATCACTTAAGCAAACACTCCAATTATCATGTGATTGATCATGCACGAAATTAAACCAGTAAACATTGATTTAAACAACATGTAAACACAATAACACAACAAGATCATGGATCAAAATCAACATATTCAATCAAATGCAAAGATCCACATGCAAATTGTGCAAATAAGTCCGAAAACAAAATCAGATCAGAATTCCAACCTTCGGATCGGAGACTTGATCCAGTAATTGTTGATTCAACTGTAAATGAGTAGATCTAAGCAAAGAAAACCAGAATTCTTCAAGATCCACACCAATTCTTGTAGTAGCAATGTAGATCCACCAAGAACAACTCAAAATAAGCCAAATAATCACTTCCAAGAACACTTCAAAATTCAGATCTGCTTGTGCACGAAAATTGGATGATGAAATGGAATTGATGAAGTGAATTAATGGAGGTTTAGCTCTTAGAAATCAATGATTCCAATGAAGAATCAATGATCTCAAGGAGAAGATCTTTGAGTGATGCTTTTTGAGATTAGAAAATTGAGAGAGAATTGAGAGAAAATTGAGAGCAATTCTGAAAATGAGAGTGAATTATGAGGATTATCCTTGTGAGGTTTGGAGTGAATCAAATATATACACTCTTGGTTTGGATCCAAAGCAAGGATTGGAAAATGGCTTGGAAAATGTGGTATGGAATGAGGTTTGGGCATTTGGAGGGAAAATTAAATTTGATAGTGTTCTAGATCCTTCCCAAGTGTGAAAATGCAATTTAAATGACCAAAATTGGACCCCAAAAGTGGCTGGACTTGAAAATTCATGTGCAAGGCAAAACCTGTTGTGGTTAATCGATTAACCATATAGGTTAACCGATTAACACTGCTAGAAATTCAATTCTGGACTGATTTTCCAATGGTTAATCAATTAACCCTATGTGTTAATCGATTAACACATTCAAAAATTTGAATTTGGCGCCTTTTGGAGGGAAATCCGCCCCTTTGCCCGTTTCCTGCTGTTCTGAACTCTGTTTAGCTGCTGAAAGCCATTCTTGATTGCTTTGACCATGGGAACATTGTACATAACCTGAATGCTGCTTCTGACATGAAAAAATCCCCTGCAAAATAAAATAAAATCGGTCGCTCGATCGCTGGGCAAAATAAGTGTTGAAGCCTCTGATGTTTGTTGTTTAGCCTCTTGCACTGAAAGTTGCACCTGGAGCCACCTGAATGCCTTGATCCCCTGCCTCGAGAATAAATGCTATGCAATGAAAATGCTAGAACAATGCAAATGAAACATAAACCAAATAAAAGAAAAGGTTGAGCAAATTTTGGGGTGCAACAGCAGGTTGGTTGCTCAAGGATATACTCAGATTGAAGGGATTGATTTTGATGAAACCTTTGCTCCTGTAGCTAGACTTGAATCCATCATACTTCTTCTGGGAGTTGCTTGCATTATGAAAATCAAGTTGCTTCAAATGGATGTCAAAAGTGCCTTTTTAAATGGTTACCTAAGTGAAGAAGTCTATGTGGGACAGCCTAAAGGATTTGTTGATCCAACCTTTCCTAATCATGTCTTCAAGTTGAAAAAGGCCCTGTATGGCCTAAAGCAAGCCCCTAGAGCTTGGTATGAAAGACTAGTTGAGTTTATTGTTAAGAATGGATATAGAAAAGGTGGGAGATAAGACTTTGTTTATCAAGGAAGAAGAGGGAAAACTCATGATTGCTCAAATCTATGTTGATGACATTGTCTTTGGTGGGATGTCAAAAGAGATGGTTCAACATTTTGTGCAGCAAATGCAATCTGAATTTGAAATGAGCCTTGTTGGGGAATTAACTTACTTTATTGGTCTTCAAGTCAAACAAATGGAAGAATCCATATTTCTATCTCATAGTAAGTATACCAAGAATATTGTTAAGAAGTTTGGAATGGAAAATGCCAGCCACAAAAGAACTTCTGCACCTACCCATCTAAAATTGTCCAAAGCCGAAAAAGGAGTTAATGTGGATCAAAGTCTGTACAGAAGCATGATTAGAAGCTAGTTATATCTTACAACAAGCAGACCTAATGTTGCTTTTGCTGTGGGAGTTTGTGCCAGATATCAAGCTGAACCCAAAATTAGCCACATAAATCAAGTCAAGATAATTTTTAAGTATATCAATGGAGAAAGTGAGTATGGGACGTTGTACACTCATGGAACTGAATGTGTGCTAACTGGATATTGTGATGCTGATTGGGCTGGAAGTGCTGATGATAGGAAGATCACATCTGGAGGCTGCTTCGTTTTGGGAAACAACCTCATCTCGTGGTTTAGCAAGAAACAAAACTATGTGTCCCTTTCTACTGCAGAAGCAGAATACATAGCTGTTAGGAGTAGCTATTCCCAACTTGTTTGGATGAAGCATATGCTTACAGAATATAATGTCACACAAGATGTCACCAACTTGTGATAATCTGAGTGTTATAAATATCTCCAAGAATCCTATTCAATATAGCAGAACTAAGCATATTGATATTAGACACCATTTCATTAGGGAGCTTGTTGAAAATAAAATCGTTACTCTTGAGCATGTCACGACAGCAAATCAACTGGCCGATATCTTTACCAAGGCCTTGGATGCTAATCAATTTGAGACTTTAAGAGGAAAGCTAGGAATTTGTATTTATGAGGACCTATAGCAATTACTGCTAAGAGGGATTTTTGAGTTTAAAAGAAGTCTTTCTAGAATAAAAATGTTTCAACATCCCTCTTTAAGGCATATCACACCTTTGACTACTAAAGCTCGTTATTCCACACAAATTTTCCCCTCTAACTGCACCAACAATTCCCACACCTTCTCTACTTTTCAAAATACCTCTCACACTCTGAACTTTGTGACTTATCTCCACCACTTCCCTTCTCTCAACATCAAGATGTCTCAAACGTGATGCTTCCCAAATTGATGCTCCTAAGGAGACACCCTCACATACAAAAAAGTTTCAACAACCTTCCAAAGGTAAAGCTTCTGATTCTTCTAATGACTACATTACTAAAATGAAAAACAAGGAAGGTTCTGCTTATGTGGACAAATCCATTAGGAAACTTATCACTAAGATTCTCTAGAAAGGTCGTATTGTGCATGGTATTTCCACCCTACTTTCTCGCATAGATCCATCCCCTAGTTCTGATAATGCTTGTAGAAAAGATAATAAGGCTGGGTCTGGGGAGGAGTCTAAAGATGGAAATGAAGAAGATGGTTATGAAGATGTCCCAACTGATGTTGAAGAAGTTGACTCCAGTTCTGCTTCTGAGAATGAGGATTAAGCTGCCTGCTATGGTGTTTTGGCTATTTGAATTTGTTTTTGGTTTGTTTTGGATGGGCTGTTGGTAATGTTGTCTGCCTTGGCAGAATAGATTGATTTTGTTGCTCTGCATGAGCCTCTTGGGTTGTAAAATTTTTGGGGTCTCCATGCCCTTAACATGTTTGTTTCTAACTGGTTGATCTATGCTATCTATTAGTTTATGATCTAAATTTGTGGCTAAAAAGGGGGAGAAGATTGGTTGTATACTCTATACAGCATGGTATATGTCTCTAACAGGTGTAGCTGATTAGAAGTTGCAAGATTGGGTAGATTAGTTGTGTACTTGGTTTTGGCAGGTTTGGCAGGTGTGAAGATGGTAGCTGCTGCTCTGATTTGTTTGACAGGATGTTAATTCTGCTAGATGTGTGTTGTTCCTTTTGGGACTATTGTGTTCTGCTGATCAGATTGCTGAATACTGTAGTGTCTGTTCCTTTTGCTTGTGTGTTTGGAATTACAGGTTGCTGAAGGCTGTGAAGCAGCTTGGGCTGTTGTGGTATTTGATGCATAAGTTGAGGGGGGAGTTTTGCTTTTCCGTTTACTTACTGTGTAGTTTGTGTAGTTTTTCTATTGTGCTGTACTCTTTATTGGTTGTGTTTTCTTGTGATGTGTTTTAGCCAAAATTTGCCAAAGGGGGAGTTTGTTAGTTCTTGATTGGCAGGCATTTTGGTAAAACTAGAAGTAATCACAAGATGTCCTACAGGATGTCGTGACATCTGTCTGTTAGGATCAACATGTTGCTTTGTGCTCTGTAGCAGGTCTTTTATCATGATGTCAAACAAGATGTCTTGACACTCATGATCTAAACATTCTGTATGAATGTATGTATGAGCATATCTTTTTGTGCAAGCTGGCTGCACTTGTCTGATGTGGAAACGGCGTGTTTCTAGTGTGTTAATGAAGACGTTTCTGATGCACCTTCTGTGAATCAGATTTAATTTGGTAGGGACTTAATATCAGGAGATTGATTGAAGATTTGAAGAATGATATGATTAGATTTGATTGGCCAAATCAAATCTGGATGATTGTTGTTGTTTATGAAGATTGCTGTTGTTACTTTTGCCACAGCCCAAGCCCATTCTGCATTGCTATTTAAGGAGGCAAAAACCCTAGCTTGAAGATCAGAGAATCAAGGGTTAAAAAGCATGTGCATTTGATTAAATTTTAGGCTTCTTGTGTGTTAGTTTTGTGAGTCATTCACTCATTGTTTAATGTGTGAATTGGACTAGGTTGTTATTTGTTAATTGTTAATTGTTCACTCAAATCTTTTAAGCAAGAGTGTATTGTACTTGATTGAAGCTTGTAAGCAAGATTAAGTTGTGACTTTGAAGAGTGCCTTCTAAAGTCTTCTTTGCGTATTGAAAGTTATCACTCCTGTGATTGAGGGGGAGTGAGAGGTGTCTCTTGTCTAGTGGGTTCTAGACAGAAATTACATGGGTAGAGATTAAGTGAGGAGTTGTAAACTGGGAGTTTAGCTCTGAATTAATTCTACTGTTAGTGGATTTCCTCCCTGGCTTGGTATCCCCCAGATGTAGGTGTGTTTTCACTGAGCTGGGTTAACAATTGTTGTATCTCTTTTATCTGTTATTTGTTTAGTTGTGTTCTTTGTTCTTGACAAACAGATATTTGTGTCGTGAACATCTCCTTCGACATCTAATATCTGATACCAGAATTTTAAACTAGTCAAATGAAACATCAATAAGTGAAGCATAATAACTTAGTTGATCTTGATGGTTAAGCTGGAATAAGCATTACCTGCTCAAGAAAGAAGTACATCAGAAAGAAGCTTAAAGCTCATGAAAAGAAGTCGTAGTGCTTAATAAGAAAGCTTTTAAGAAATATAGAACTAGTGTGCATTATAATCTCTTAGAGATTTATCATTAGATAAATTTGTATTAGAAAGCAAGGAGTTGTTGCTCAAGAACTTGCTAGAAACACTTAGGTGTTGTTGTACTTCATTTGTGTAATCAGCTTTTAAGAAGAATTAAGTGTACACATGAACATCCTTTGTCAAAAGGTGATTGTATTCCTTGGGGACTCGTCGTAGTCAGAATTCTTAAGAAGATAATGAAGGGTATCCATTGTATGTTGATGATTTCCTTGAGTGGCTAAGTGAAAGCCAGGATGCTTGAGAGGGCTAAACGTGTTGTTTAACAACTTATAGGTTGTAATCATTTTGATAATTATTGGATTAAGTCCTTGTCTAAGGAGAAATCACCAAGGTTGGTGAACTGGAGTAGCTTCGTTAATAATGAACCAAGATAAGCTAATTGTGTTCATTTATTTTTATTTACTTGTTAACGTCATTAGTTTAATTCTGTAAAAGGGGGCGAAATGTGAAACCCAATTCAAACCCCTCTTTCTTGTGTTTCTCAACCTTTAGATGGTTCTTCACTTTTATTTATTTATTTTTATTTTGCTATTATATGGTGTGTTTTCTCTACTCTGGTTCATTATATTGAATCTGATAATGAATGTATGAATGTGCAGAAGAAAATTTTGGGTTTCATTTCCAAATGTATGGTACGTGCTATCGCAATTGTGAAAAATAATCGGCGGAAAAATAGAGTCGCCACCGAACGTTATTTATCCCAACGAGGAAAGGAAACGTTCGAAGAAACCTAAAAAAGAAGAGAAGACATGGTATTGAAACCAAATCCTGGGTTCGGGAGTCGATTACACAAGAGGAAGGTATTAGCATCCCCTTGCATCCATTGTACTCAACGAGATCCACTCTTGTTATTCTAATCAAATGGTGTGTTTATCTAAAGTCTATCTGCTAATGGCAATAAAAAGGGAAAAAGGAGACTCGATAGGACTTCTTCGTCCTAACCTATGTATCCTCTCGTGCAATGGGAAAGTCAGAATCAACGTAGTTAAAACGACTACAGGTGAAAAGGAAGGTTGCTTGTCAAGATTTCGCTGTCTTGTGCTTACGTATCCTCATCTGAAATGAGAAATCAGAGATTCTGTAGTTCGTGGGTACGACTAGGGGTTGGTTAAAGTGTTTTTTATGAGCGATGCTAAGTTTATGTTCGAGCAGTTAGGATCGATGCATGTTTGCGGTAGAACGGAAATAACATGCCCTTTCTGAAAAAGGTTTGACAGACAACCCCGAAGGGTAAAAAGGTTTGAATTTGTTATTGAGTTTTGCATAAGTGAATTGATTTGTTTAAGATTTATAAGGCTCGCGACGCACAATACTCATCATATTTATTAAGTGTTTTGGTTTTGTTTTGAGAAAGAAGAGAGACTCAAAGGGAAAAGAGAAAATATAAGGGAAACTCACCTAGATGTTGTCATGCAAAATGACCCTATAGTTGAGGATGAGGGAGGAAACTCTATCCTAATGTTAGCATACAAAGGTGAACCCAAAGTTAAGGTTAAGATGAGACTAACCATGTTATCCTGCATGGATTAGCACCTAATGTCTATCCTACTCCAAGCATAATAAAAAATTAAGTTGGACTCGGAAGCCATAAGGGATCATGCAAAAGCAAATAAAAAACCAAAAAAATAAACCAAAAACAACAGCAATAACAGTGCTTCAGCTCAGCACAACTATAAAATCTAGCAAATGAACAAAACAAAGTTTAACAACTACTATTTATCACAACAGTCATGCATACACCAAGACATCATACAATGCATCAAAACAAATTGTTGTGGTGAGAATAGAATATCAAATTATTAATTAATTTGAATCACAAATCTTTGATTCACAACCGGTCTTTGATTTATCCGAAGGAAAGGTTAAAGAAAAGGAAAAACCTAGTTTTCCACCGTAAACACAATGCGAGGAGATATCTAAGGTTCGGGGGTTTGTTAAGCTTAGGGAAGGTATTAACACCCTAAACTTCTGTAGTACTCTACAGGAACCTCTGGTTTTAATGTTGTTATTTTGCTTTAATTATCTGCTTAAGGGTATATGCTAATGGTTAGATGGTGAAAGAAAGACCTAAGGGTTAGTCCTAAGTTTACTCGCCAAGACTCGCATCTTGTGTCTACGTATCCGAGGTATGGGATGGAATCAGAGTAATCGTAGTTCCCCTCGAAAGGGAGGAAGAGAAACTTCTTGACTGTAGTCAAGGTTTCAATGGGGAACAAACGTTCATATGGAAGCGCTTACGTGGAGTGCGGCGACTCTTGTTTCTACGTTGTATTTGAATTGAATTGAAAGGGTAAAATAGGTATTCCACAACGGGAAACCTAATATGGAGTGCGACGACTTCTCATCCTAATGCTAGGATAAAGGGTAAAACTGGTCCACGGCGGGACGCCTATGCAATTAGGGTTTGAATGGTGAAAGAGTCAAAGGTAAGGACTATTGACGCGGCGGTCAAACGACTAGACCTATTCCTTCGGAGGGGCTTTACGGTAAATAATGCAATGACAAATACTTAAGCGACGAAATTGAAATATGGGAAAGCATGTAAGGATAATAACAAAACAAAAGCGACGATGTCCTCGCAAAAATTACAACCATAAAATATGAAATACGAAAAATAAAGGATTAATAACTGTACAAATGAGATATACGAAAGTCAGATGACAATTGACGAGGATATTAAGCAGTTTTATTTTTAGGTTAGAAATTAATATTTACAGAAATTTGGATTTTAATTAGAAGAAAAAGCATTGGATTAATAAACTAAGAATTAAATTAAATTAAAGAAAAAAAATGCTAATTTTAAATTATAAAATTTTAAAATTTTAAATTAAGAAAATTAAGTCCTAAATTAAGTTCTAAATTAAGTTTAAAGTTAGTTTTAGATTAAGTTTTAATTATTAGATTTTATTAATTATGGTTTTAATTTATGAAACTAAAATTTTGTTTTAGAAAATGTTTTAGAATCAAGCTTTTAACAAATAGTTTTAATTATAAGTTTTTTTAAAAAATTAAGTTTTTAATTATGATTTAAAAGTGATTTTTAATTAGGCTTTTAATTATTAAGCTAAATAGAATTGGAGTTTCTTTTAACAGAATTTTAATAGTTACTAATAGAAATCTGAAATTATAAAATATAAAAAAAGAAAAAGGAAATATTAAAGGGGAAGACACGGTCCATGCTTGCTGAATATTTTAGGGTTTTGGAAATCCCTCTTCTTCTTCCTTCATGCGGCGCTGCCATTGTTAGCTTTTTGAAGCTTTTTTTCTTCTTCTCATCTATTCTTGTCTGTCCCTTTATGATTCCTGCAAAAAAAACCCAATTGAAATCATGTTAGAAAGTTGCTCACCTCCGGGTTTGAAGCGATTTCGCCGATGATTTGCGGCGGCTTGCGGTAACTTGTGGTGATGATGATGTTGTGGGTGACGGCCGATGATGAAGAAAACTGAGACTGTGGTGGATTTCAGTTTATGATTCGAAGATGGCTTGATGATTTTCGTCTTTTTCCGTCCGTCTGGTTTCAATTTGGTACGAATGGAGATTTTTGTGACGATGATAGGAAGCTTCCGCTTCTCTGAGTCCAGTTGAGTTTCGTGTTGCTTTGGATGAGTTTATGGCCGCCGTTTTGTGATGATTGATGATTAAGGTTTTCCAGATTTGTCCCCTCTTTCTTCTCCCTGGTGAACACTTTATATTGATGTGGTTCTGATAGTTGGGCCTGAATTCATTTCACATCTTTTTTCGATTTTTCTGTTTGATTTGTTATTCTGAAACGGAGGAATTTATGGACTGGTTGTTATTTTGTGGTGATTTTTTTTTAACCTGGACGAATTTTTGGAGATATTGTTGTTATTTGATGATTTGGATCTGAGATTTTGCAGATTTATTTTGTTGCAGGAATTTTGGGGAAGTTGTTGTTGAACTTGCTTGAATGGTTGTTTGATCTGTTTGGTTGCAGAAATTTGAGGAAGTTCTGTTTATGACCTGTTTGGCAAAAAATCATTTTCAGGAAAGGTGCTTTTTTCAAAAGCACTTTTTTCAAAATCACTTTTCCAAAAAAATCACTTTTCTCTCTTGGACCAAATTGAACAGATGTTGTCGGGTCCATGCCGGGGTCGAAAAATAAAAAGTCGGGAGCTGGCGACGACCTTGTCGTTGTTGCCCTTCGGACATACCCGATGATGAATTTTAACTGAGGGTATCGGAATACAAACAAAAACATTTTTATTAATTCTAACTCTTTAACCATCATTTTCTCTGTTGTCGGTATTTTTGCAGGTTCAGAAAAAAAGTCGAAGGTCGAAGATTGGGGCGAAGACCATTAGAAAAAATAGGAATTTTAGGACTTAGGAATTAATTTGTAATTGTAATTTTCTTCGCATCCTTTGTAATAAAAAATATAGAATTTAAATAAATAAATTCCATTTTTCTTAATAAAATGAAATTATTTCTCCGATCAAATTCTCCTGATAATTCATCCGATTAAACTCAACCAAATAACTTCATTTAATTAAGTTTATCCGACTAAATCCATCCGATTAAATTCATTCGCTTAAAATTCATCTGACTAAATTCAAATGACTGACTCCATCTGATTAAACCCATCCAAATAAATTCCCCCGAGTAAATTCATTCAATTAAAATTTTGACGTTCCAAACCCCAAATTTGAAAATTAATCATCTTGCACGATTTATATCCGACGTAACTGCTGAGTTCGAACAAATCCTTTTGCAAATGAA
This sequence comes from Lathyrus sativus, assembly GCA_963859935.3. Taxonomy (NCBI): domain Eukaryota; kingdom Viridiplantae; phylum Streptophyta; class Magnoliopsida; order Fabales; family Fabaceae; genus Lathyrus; species Lathyrus sativus. Next base: position 509,988,583 of record OZ012737.1, read on the forward strand.
CTCATATCCAAAAATAAAATCGGTGAATACGACCTTGAACAGATAAGCAGAGAAATCGAATTAAACGGCGAAACAAACTCTCTTCCGCATTAAAAATTAAAATCGTATCTCGAATGATTTAACTCGGTAACCTGAATCAGCTCGACTAATAATCATGATCAAATCCACAGATATTCATTGTAGATTCAGCGTGAACTGAAATTCCACTATTCTTTTAAAATCGCCTAGTAACTAGCAGGAAGCAAGAAAGCGCATGTCTGTCAGAACAAATTCCGCAAAGTAAATTCTTGCCCTAATTAACCTGAATCCACTTATATTGCAACACACTTAGCTCCATACAGTTTATGAATAAACAAGCACTTCTAAAATCCACCTGACGACTGAATCTCGACTCTTGAATAAAATGTACTATGTCACGAGAACCTGACGTCAATATTGTCGTAACATTCAACTCATCCTCAAATAAGTCACATGACTCTAATATGGAAACCCTAATCGTTCGAGGGATTCCTGATGACGACTTTGCTTTCGAAATTGTCAGCAGACTGCAAATTAATGACCTTTTTGCCCTTCATAAATTAAATCGCACACAGGGTGATTTCCTGCAAAAACCAACAGACTGGGCAAACCGGTTAGCGGTTAGCTACAATGCAATGCAAAATGAGATGAGATGTGAAATTAACCTAATAATCTAAGGGTAAAATTTGGGGTATGACAGTTGAAGGTGAGAAAATACTTAGAAGGGGGGGGGGGGGGGGTTGAATAAGTATATAGAAATTATTATTGCAATAAAAACACAAAGATTTTTATCCTGGTTCGTTGAACTCAACTACTCCAGTCCACCCTATCAAGAGTAATTTGCCTTTCTCCACAAGGACTTAATCCACTATTAATCAAACTAATTACAATAGCAAACACTAAGAGCAACGGTTCTTAGTCTTCTCAAGAACTACTGACCACAACTAGGTCTTCTCAAGGAACTTTTACAATCAAATGTAAAACTAAACAAGTGTTTGAATGCTTCTAAGAAAGCTATATCACAACTGTGATTTACACTTAAGTTTAAGAACGTATGAAATAAATTCAGCAAAGAGAATAATTTGTATGAGAGCTTTTCAATGAATTTCTTTCAATAATCGTCAACTTGAGAGAGATGTTGAAGTCTTGCTTTTATAGGCACAGAAGTCCAAGACGTTTGCAAGCTTTGAAGACCGTGTCTGCAAAGTACCTGTAACCTTTTTGTCTTCACATCACTTGACCTTTCCTAGAAGTAGAACGTTCAGAGAAATCCTTTTTGCCCGAGTTCTTGTGTCTTGCATAAATGAGGAAATAGTCATTTGGCATAACCAACAGATATATCTTCAAATAATCTTCTTCAACAAGTTTCTAATTCACAGCAATTAACATCAGAGTCTTGAGTGATCAGAGTCTTGATGTCTTTAGAGTTTGCTGTATCAGAGTGTTGCAGCAAGTGCTTTAGCGTGTAATAAATTAGAGCAAAGTTTAAGAATCAGATCCTCAGTACTTGCAGCGTAGTACTATCAGAGTCTTCTGAAAAAGTATGCTTGAAACTCTTCATACAAAAACTTCAGTCAATGCTTCAGATGCTTTTGTAGCTTCTGCTTCAGATCCTTCTGTAGGCCGCGCTCAGAGTCTTCTGTAGGCAACGCTCAGAGTCTTCTAAGAGATGCTTCTGACGCTTCAGAGCCTTGCATAGATCAACGTTCAGACCATTTTTGCTTTTAGAATAATATTAAATTTAATATCTGCAGCAAAAATACTTGAACAAAATTTAGAGTATATAATTTCTTAATACAAAATTTTGTAAGTGTTATCATCAAAACATAGAGATATAACTAAGAACCAATCCGTGTTCTAACAATCTCCCCCTTTTTGATGATGACAAAAACATAAGAAATTTTGTTCAACAAAGAGATAATTATAACTCCCCCTGAGATTATGAATCTCCCCCTGAATTGAATACTTAGAAAGAATAGAAACTTCCCTTTTTGCATGAGTATTCTTTTCAGAATCAGAGCCTGATTGTTCCAAAAAAAACTTGACTTGGATGAACATTTCAGAATCAGAGCCTGATTGGTTAAAACTTGATCTGGGGATCTCAGAGTTACTTTAAAGAATTTTGTCAGATTTATCATAAGTTCTGAAATGCTAAGAGTTCACGTTAGTTATAATTTGATATGTCTGAATTCCATTCAGGTAAAGTTTATTTGAACAGTCAGAAGTTCATTTTCTCCCCTTTTTTGTCATAATTAAAAAGAAAAACTTTTTAAGACAAATAAAAGGAAACAGAGATAAAAGATACATTCATGTAGAGAAAACATCAGAGTCATTCATTCATTCCAATGAGTACTTAGACAGAGCAGACAAAACATCAGATAAGAAATTCAAGTACAAGTGCACAAACATCAGATACAGAAAACATAAAGCTAGGTTTGTTTGGAAAGAATCATCTTCAGAAGTTGAGTGATCTCAGATGAGGATTCTTCTTGCTTTGACATACATTTCTCAATGTTCTCATTCTTCTGATCTTGCTTAGCCATCCAGGACTTGATCTCAGATTGACCAACTTCTAACACAGCAACCTTATCTTATAATTCTGGGTTCTCTTTCTTGATCTCAGAAGAAGTAGATGGAGCAGACTCTGATGCAGAAGCAGAGTCAATAACCATTGGAGTTGCAGAGTCTAGAGCCACAGATGCAGAGGGTTTATTCACAGTTGTCAGAGCCAAATGATTTTCTTCAGAAGCAGATCCTATAATGGTTTCTGTAGCAGATACTTCAGAAGATGAAGGTACATCCTTAAGAAGCAAAGGTGCAGATCTTTTCATGTTCCATAACATGGTTCTGGCAGTCTCAACAAATCTGATCTTTGCATCATCAGAACATACATTCTTCAGATTTGAAGCAACTGTATTGAATCTGGAGATGAAGCTATTCCAGATAGCATCAGATTCAGCTGAGTTCATGGTTGACAAGCATCTTTTCTTCACAGATCCTAAATTCATCTTTATTTCTTTCATAAAATTTGCAAATAAATTATCAACATTTAGCCTTGGTTTGGGTTTAAGAAAGGCTTCCAAAGTGAATGGCTTGGGTTGAACTGGTGGAGTAGGTATGGTAAATTTTGGAATGATGAATAGAGGGCGAGGATAAGAAGGAAATGATGGATGGTCAGATGATGAAGTAGCGGTTTTGAATCTGGAAAAAGTATGAACCAGAAATGGTTTTACCCTTGATGCAGAGGGAATGACATCAAATGTAGTGGAAATGTAGGGAATGAAAACAGATTTATCATACAACAGAGGTTCTGATGGAATGATATCTGGCAGTTCTTTTAAGTAGGTTTGAAGTACAGATGGTAAAATAGTTGAAGAACTAGGTTTATATGGAGTGGTAGAGTCAAATGGTTCTATTCTGGTATAAAAGTGTTCAATCTTTAGACCATAAGGAAGGGGATCAGAGGGAAGTGGTTTAAAGGATGCAACTGAAACAAACTCAGGTGTCCTGGGTTTAGGTGTTGTAGTAGGTTTAGGAATGACAGCATCAGATGAAATAGGTGGATCTGGTTGTTTAGATTCATATTCTCTGAGAGAGAGGGTGAGCTTACATCTGGATGAATATCATATTCAGATGAATCAGATGAGGTGGTTGAGTGACAGGATGTGGAAGATATTTCAAACAAGATTTTTAGGGGTTGGACGTCCAGAACCTCAGAATCAGGTACGTTTGATTCAGTAGGTTTGGGTTGTTCTGGTTGAGGATTAGGTTGTGTATTTGAAGGAATAGAATTTGGTGGTTCAGATACAACTGGTTCGGATGGTATTGATTCAGGTACAGAAGTTTGTTGAATTTCAGGTTGTTGAGGTGTTGGAGTTGGTTCTGCTGGTTTTGTTGTTTGTGGTTCTGATTGAGGAATGTCAGATGATTGTAATGATGTTGTGGGAACAGGATCAGATGGAATTTGTGAATTAGGAATGGTATATGGATCAGAGGTTTGAGATGGAATGGAAGTGGTTTGAGGTTGAGAAGAAGGGGGTTCTGGAACAGAGCTAATAGTTGATAAATCTACTGCAATTTCAGAAATAGAAGGTATAGATGTTTTAGTACCTCTTATCTTGATGCGTTTGGCAGGAACAAAAGGAACTTCTCTAGAAGCTTTTCTCTTTATCTACTTCTGTGGTTTTTCAGCAACTTTCTGTTTCTTCTGAGCAGCAACTTCTTCCACCTTTAACTGTCTTCTTTTCTTCATATTCTCCTCATAAACATCTGGAACTGGTTCTCTTGCACGTATCAGAATATCAGCAGGTACAGGTGTTCCATCTGCCTTGCACATGTCAATGTACCTAAGAATAATATCTCTAGGTTCCTCAGCACCAAAGATAGGAAAGTCTTTAACAGGAATCCTTCTCTGACTGACTTCAGCAATATTCAGCATTTTAGGAGCAGTTGTGAGTTCATCCACAACTCTTAGCCTTTGGAAACTCTTTCCATTCAAAGGTTTTCCAACTATTGACTCGAGTTCTTCTTTCACTCCAGCTTCATGTAGAGCAGCTACCAAACCATTCTCCGTCAGAATGTCTGAGATTAATCTTCCAAAAGGTATCCATGTTCTGATCTTCTGACCCTTAGTCTTGACAGATTCTCTGGATGCATTAATGTGATTCCATATATGCATGAAGAGAATGTGTGGCAGATCCATTTTAGTACTCTGACTTAAGCAGTACATGAAATAAATTTGTTCATTGTTCACATAATCTGGAGAGTTTGTGGATTTTCTGTGGTTGATGCAGCCCAGAAAAATCTTTGCCCAGATCTTGTAATCAGGTTTCAAATCCTTGAACTTGTTTGAGGCTTGTCCAGATGAAATAACTTCAGCATACACTTCTTCCATTTCAACACGCCCAGCTGGCAGATGAGAAACTCCATCAGTTTCCTCATACCCAATGAGTTTTCTGATTAAATCTTCAGTGATTATAATCTCTTTTCCCTGAACAGAAGAGATTATGAACTTTGGGTAGACAGATGCGTGAATCCAGAATTCTTTCACTAAGTGAGGATAAACTGGTCCAAATAATCTATCAAAGTACTTTACCCAACCTTGAGCATCAATGATAGGACGTAAATTAAAACCATTTTCAGCCAAGGAGTCAAATTCCACCATTGATTCACATAACACTTCAAGCTTATCAACTTGGGTTAACAAAGTTCTCTTAGGTTCCTTAAAAGGAGTAGCACCCACATTTGACGAAGAAACAACAACCATTGACGATTGGAACTAAGCTGAGGTTGAAGATGAGGTAGCCATTGTTGAAGATGATGAAGGTTTAGGGTTTAGATGGAGGCTAAAGAGCAAACAGAAATGCATATACGTGTTTGTGAGAGTGAAAAGTGTGAAATGGTGAGATTTTTTGGTATTTATAGAGAGAAATTAGGGCACACAAACAGACACACATTCAACATGTTCTCAATTAGCAATTAATGGCATTTAATGAAAAGAATAATAATCATTTCAAAGCATTAATTGATTCTGACAATTGGGGGGGGGACCAAGAAATGAACTATTCAAACAATACCTCAAACGTCTCTTCAGTATTGTGCACGCCATCTTTTCGAAATTCTGAGTGACACGTGTTTGCTTGCATGTGCTTCTGAATTCTCTTTGAGAAATGAAACGTTAGCTAATGTAACACCCCCTTCTATACCCCAAATAAATGCATATAAAACAATTAAGCACATACAAATTATCAGAGTAAAAAGGTTTTATAATAAGGTATAAAAGAAGAATGCCACAATTTCACCAACGAAACTCTTTAACATTTTGCTCTATAAAATATGTAACATTTTCAAAAGTAAGCGGAAGATCAAATCATTTAAGCAGTTCCAAAATATTAATTCAAATGCACATAAGTCATCCAGATTAATACATCATATCAGTTAGATTACAAAACCACATCAGCTGATACATCGCAATGTATCACAAAAGAATGACTATACTAGTCTAACTACCCGGTGTTACATATCAGAGCAGCAGACTCAAAAGAATGAAGACTAATCTTCACAAAAGGACTCCAGCATCCTAATCTGCAATGCCTCATAGAGCATTATAAAACAGCAGAAGGGTGAGAAATATAACCATAATAATCAAAGCATAAGATTACGTATATATAGGTATCATATAACACATATTCACATTTCTCACCACACTTTATTCTCACAATCATAATCATATCACATTCACATATATCAACATTGTGAATAACCACAAGCACATCCCTTCATGCTTGACTTCACAATCATTCACAAGCACATATGTACCACAACAATATTATGCAATGTGACTCAACATATTCAATGCAACTCAATGCTATGCGGTACCGACTCTCGTTATCTTTTCTCGGTTTTTACTTTAAACCGGGTCCACCCTTCTAGACCGATAACTCGTTATCATTTTTCGGTTTTTACTTTAAACCGGGTCCACCCTTCTAGACCGATAACAACCAAGCCCGTCCCCTAGGCTTCAAACCCACCCTTCTAGGTTTGGGACAAGCCACTAGTTTCCACGAAACTAACAGAAATTGCCTCTTGACTGAATGATGCATGTACAATCAACCAATCACAATAAATGCACTTAAGACCGTTCCCGCGTCTTAATCCCATGCATTCGAATAATTCACCCCTTCGAGAATTTCATCATGATTGCACATACAACATATATCAACATTTATCAATGTATTCATTTCACACATCATCATATTCAACAACAATGCACACATATCACATATGTTCCCATGCATTCACACGACAATCGCATACATATATGCACTCACAATTCATTAGACGATACACATACATTCCTCATTGTATTCCCATGTATCTCTAATTATCACAACAATCAAGGTATTCACATTGCAATACCAATCATACAATTATAAGTTACGCACACATATTCAAAATGTTCTCATGCATACTCATTACATAATTGTACACAACAATCAAACATTCACAACTCCTCAATTAATGCACACATAATCATCATTATGTTCTCATGTATTTTAACCGATTACAAGTAATCATTTATATCACAACTCTAGGATTCACGCCCGAAGGCTACCCACAGCACATGTTATCATAATAGTTCACATACTCATTCACAACATAAAAGTATTAACATATGCGAATCAACCAACCAATCACCATTTGGATAACACAGCAAAGAAATATACTGTCACATTCGCCTTCATTCGCCTGGCGAACCCTCGCAGCGAACCTTCGCCTGGCCTTCGCCTGGCGAACTCTCTCAGCGAACACTCGCTAGGCTTCGCCTGGCGAGACTTCCCAGCGAGCCCAAGTCAGTAGCTACTGACTTCATTCGCCACCATTCGCCAGCACCTTCGCTGGGCGAACCTTCGCTATCCAACTTCGCCTGGCGAACCCACCAGCGAAGTCTACTGGGACTTAAATATAATTATTCGCCAACATTCGCTAGGCTTCGCCTGGCGAAGCTTCGCCTTCGCTCGCCTGGCGAGAGCCAGCGAACCTGCGCAGAACAGAACCCCATTCTGCTCCTCCTTCACCAATCCATCATCAACCCTCTCTTACACATCCAAATCAGTACAAACAACATCAATACATGTTACCCGACTATTCTACGGCATTATTGCTCAGTTTCAACCGATTAAATCATCATTCTACTGATTAATCCAACATTTGCCCTAATTGGAAAGTGATGGAAACTCTACTAAAACCCTAACCCAACATACATAACATCATACCATGATCAAATAGAAACATTTCTCACCCTTACCTCGATTAATCGGAGCTTTGATGTTGGTTCTTGATGATTTCCACTTTTCCTCTTCTTCTCTTCTCTTTCTCTCCTTTCTTCTTCTTTCCTCTTTCTTTCCAAATGTTTTTCTAACTTTCTTTTCTTTTCTTTCTCTCTTATATATATTTCTTTCATTTTCCTTCCTCCCCAATTCCTTCTTAATTTTCTATCCATACCAATTAATAAAAATTAATTCCAACATTAATAAAATCCCACTAAATAAATTAATTACTACAATTAATTATTTAATGAAATTTGGGCTGTTACAACTCTCCCCCACTTTAGGAATTTTCGTCCTCGAAAATGTTACCTGATTCAAACAGTTCTGGATAAGACTCCTTCATCCGACTCTCAAGCTCCCAAGTAACATTTCCACCAGCCGGTCCTCCCCAAGCGACCTTCACTAAAGCAATCTCTTTACCTCGAAGCTGCTTCAATTTCCGATCCTCTATCCGCATAGGTGATGCCTCAACAGTCAGGTTATCTCTCACCTGCACATCATCTATCTGGACTACATGAGACGGATCCGCAATGTATTTCCTCAACTGAGATACATGGAATACGTCGTGAAGATTAGCAAGCGACGGTGGTAAAGCCACACGATAGGCCACTTCTCCTATCCTTTGCAAAATCTGATAAGGACCAATGAAACGCGGCGACAACTTGCGCGACTTCAGTGCCCTACCAACACCTGTCATCGGAGTGACTCGAAGAAACACATGATCTCCCTCTTGAAATTCAAGTGCCTTCCTCCTCTTGTCATAATAACTCTTCTGACGACTCTGAGCAACTCTCATCTTCTCTTGAATCATCTTGATCTTATCAGTAGTCTGTTGAACTAACTCGGGTCCAACAACCGAACTCTCTCCGGACTCGAACCAACACAATGGTGTCCTACACCGCCTACCATACAACGCCTCAAATGGTGCCATACCAATACTCGAATGGAAACTGTTGTTGTAGGTAAACTCAATCAAAGGCAAGTAGCTGTCCCAAACTCCTCCTTTTTCCAATACACAAGCTCTCAAAAGATCTTCAAGCGACTGAATCGTCCTCTCCGTCTGACCATCAGTCTGCGGATGATAAGCTGAACTCAAACGCAACTTAGTACCCAAAGCACTCTGCAGGCTTTCCCAAAATCTCGAAGTAAACCGCAGATCTCTATCCGAAACAATACTCAGCGGAATACCATGCAGGCACACAATCCTTTCAATATACAACTTAGCCAACTTCTCCAAAGGGTAATCCATACGCATAGGAATAAAGTGAGCAGATTTAGTCAACCTATCCACGATAACCCAAACAGCCTCAAAATTACTCGGCGTCCTCGGCAAACCCGATACAAAATCCATGGAGATACTATCCCATTTCCACTCAGGAATAAACAACGGCTTCATCAAACCCGATGGCTTCTGATGCTCAATCTTCGACTTCTGGCAAGTCAAACAAGAATACACAAATTCCGCAATATCCTTCTTCATACTAGGCCACCAAAATACTTTCCTCAAATCCTGATACATCTTAGTAGCACCCGGATGAATACTCAATCCGCTACGATGTCCTTCCTCAAGGATGCTCTTCTTAAGCTCAACCATGTTCGGAACACAAACTCGATCCCGACATCTCATAATACCATTCTCATCAATCCGAAAATCACCACCTTGGCCTTGGTTGATTAAAGTCAACCGATCAACTAAGCTCAAATCCGATTTCTGTCCTTCTCGAATTTCGTCCAAAACACCGCTTGTAAGCTTTAACATACCCAAATTAAATCCAAAAGAAGTTCTCTCACATACCAAACTCAAATCCCGAAATTGCTCGACCAATTCCAACTCTTTCACCATCAATGCCGACATATGCAATGATTTCCGACTCAATGCATCCGCTACTACATTCGCTTTACCCGGATGGTAATTCAAGCCAAAATCATAATCCTTCAAAAGTTCAAGCCATCTTCTTTGTCTCGCATTCAATTCCTTTTGATCGAAAAGATACCTCAAACTCTTGTGGTCACTAAACACTTCAAACCTCGCACCAAACAAATAATGCCTCCAAAGTTTCAACACGAACACAACGGCGGCCAACTCTAAGTCATGCGTCGGATAATTCTTCTCATGCACTTTGAGTTGCCTCGAAGCATAAGCCACAACTTGGTTATTCTGCATCAACACACCTCCTAAACCCATCAAAGAAGCATCACAATACACAACGAATGGTTCTTCTGGATTTGGCAGAATCAAAACAGGAGCTGTCGTCAACCTTCGCTTAAGTTCTTGAAAACTCGCTTCACACTTGGCGTCCCAAACAAAGGCTTGACCTTTCCTAGTCAACTGCGTCAACGGCAACGATAACTTAGCAAATCCTTCAATAAACTTCCGATAATAACCGGATAAACCAAGAAAACTTCTGATCTCAAAAACTGACTTCGGAGTCTCCCATTGCGACACCGCTTCAACCTTCGACGGATCAACCGCAACACCACTACTAGAAATCACATGACCAAGGAAACTAACTTCCTTCAACCAAAATTCACACTTAGAAAGCTTCGCGAACAACTGCTTCTCTCTCAGCACAGATAGCACAATCTTCAGATGCTCGGCATGCTCTCCTTCGCTCTTCGAATAAACCAAGATGTCGTTGATAAACACCACCACAAACTTATCCAAATAAGGATGGAAAATCCTATTCATTTACTCCATAAATACACCCGGTGCATTAGTCACACCAAATGGCATCACGGAATACTCATAGTGTCCATACCTCGTACGAAAGGCCGTCTTCTGAATATCCTCAGCTTTCACACGGATCTGATGATACCCAGATCTCAAATCAATCTTGCTGAACACGCTTGCACCAACCAACTGATCCATCAGATCATCAATCCTTGGAAGTGGATACTTATTCTTAATAGTCACCTTGTTCAACTGTCTGTAATCCACACAGAGCCTCATAGAACCCTCTTTCTTCTTAACCAACAACACCGGTGCACCCCACGGTGACACGCTCGGACGAATAAACCTCTTTTCAAGCAAATCCTCAAGTTGACTCTTCAACTCTTTTAACTCTGAGGCCGACATCCGATATGGAGCCATCGATATCGGACTAGTTCCAGGAATCAAATCTATCGAAAACTCTACTTCTCGCTCCGGCGGTAAATCCTTTATCTCGTCAGGGAATACTTCCGGAAAATCTCTAACAATGGGCAAACCATCAATCTCTTCACTCTCACCAGTCCTCAAAGTTGCCATAAGCATAAATACCTTAGCCCCATCTTGCACCGATTCTTTCACTTGTTTCTTCGTCATAAACAAATCTCTTTCAACATCCGAATCGGGAAAAATAACCGTTTTGTCAAGGCAGTTAATATACACACGATTGAATTTTAACCAATTCATTCCAAGAATGACATCCAGTTGATCTAAATGAAGACACACTAAATCAATCCCAAAATCTCTACCGAAAATACTCAACGGGCAATTCAAGCAAACATACGGTGTAGTTACCGAACCCATAGCAGGAGTATCAATAACCATACCGCCACCAATCACAGACAACTCAAGATTCAACCTTCTAACACAATCCAAAGAAATAAAAGAATGCGTAGCTCCGGTATCAATTATAGCGATCAAAGGTATACCATTAATAAAACACGTACCTCGGATCAATCGATCGTCGCTAGCAGTCTCAGATCCAGATAGAGCGAACACTTTCCCGCTCCCTTGATTCTTCTTCGGCTTATCGCACTTGGTACTGATGTGCCCTCGCTCACCACAATTATAGCAAGTAACACCCGCACCGCTTCTACACTCTAGAGCCTTGTGGCCTGGCTTGCCACACTTAAAACACGCCTTCTCAACACTTTTGCATTCGGGAGCACGATGTCCCGCTTCACCGCACCTATAACATCTCACCGGAGTAGAAGCTCCCCCACTTGGCCTCTTGCCATAACCCATTCTCTGCTTCCCTTTGTCCGCAGGAGTCACATAAGGTTTTCCTCTGAGTTGACCTTTTCCTTTCTTATCACTTAGGCTCTTGTAGTGGCTAGACCTAGCCCTACTGTCTTCGTCATAAATTCTGCTCTTGTTAACCAACTCAGAAAACCGCCTGATTTCCTGGTATCCAATAGCTTGTCTAATCTCAGGTCTCAAACCGTTCACAAACTTGAGGCACTTAGACCTCTCAGCATTACCAGTATTATAGTGAGGACAAAATTTGATCAACTCCTCAAATTTCGCCGCATACTCAGCAACCGTCGAATTACCTTGCCTCAACTCAAGAAATTCGATCTCTTTCTTCCCCCGCACATCCTCTGGAAAGTACTTCTCCAGAAAAGTTTCTCTAAACAAATCCCACGTAATCACAATATCATCTTCCTCAAATCTTTGGCGAGTATTACCCCACCAATCTTCAGCTTCTTCTTCGAGCATATGAGTCCCAAACTGCACCTTCTGTGCATCCGAGCAATTCATAACTCGAAAAATCTTTTCCACAGCTTTCAACCAAATTTGTGCCTTGTCCGGTTCATGAGTTCCCTTGAAGACCGGAGGGTTATTCTTTTGGAATTTCCCCAAAGCACGAAATCCATCATCAGCACGATTCCTCTCATTCACATTGGCCGGAGGATTCTGCCCAATTGCCCCCGCCAATCTCGTCAATGCCTCCGCAATCGCTTCGTCGTTCCTTCCTGCAACCATCTTACTAATTCCAGCAACAGAACCACGTAAGAACAACCAATATTGATAATGCATCACACGCATATCAATAACACACAGGGAAAAACACTCTAACAACTTGGCCGGACGGACCGACCTGCTCTGATACCACTATTGTAACACCCCCTTCTATACCCCAAATAAATGCATATAAAACAATTAAGCACATACAAATTATCAGAGTAAAAAGGTTTTATAATAAGGTATAAAAGAAGAATGCCACAATTTCACCAACGAAACTCTTTAACATTTTGCTCTATAAAATATGTAACATTTTCAAAAGTAAGCGGAAGATCAAATCATTTAAGCAGTTCCAAAATATTAATTCAAATGCACATAAGTCATCCAGATTAATACATCATATCAGTTAGATTACAAAACCACATCAGCTGATACATCGCAATGTATCACAAAAGAATGACTATACTAGTCTAACTACCCGGTGTTACATATCAGAGCAGCAGACTCAAAAGAATGAAGACTAATCTTCACAAAAGGACTCCAGCATCCTAATCTGCAATGCCTCATAGAGCATTATAAAACAGCAGAAGGGTGAGAAATATAACCATAATAATCAAAGCATAAGATTACGTATATATAGGTATCATATAACACATATTCACATTTCTCACCACACTTTATTCTCACAATCATAATCATATCACATTCACATATATCAACATTGTGAATAACCACAAGCACATCCCTTCATGCTTGACTTCACAATCATTCACAAGCACATATGTACCACAACAATATTATGCAATGTGACTCAACATATTCAATGCAACTCAATGCTATGCGGTACCGACTCTCGTTATCTTTTCTCGGTTTTTACTTTAAACCGGGTCCACCCTTCTAGACCGATAACTCGTTATCATTTTTCGGTTTTTACTTTAAACCGGGTCCACCCTTCTAGACCGATAACAACCAAGCCCGTCCCCTAGGCTTCAAACCCACCCTTCTAGGTTTGGGACAAGCCACTAGTTTCCACGAAACTAACAGACATTGCCTCTTGACTGAATGATGCATGTACAATCAACCAATCACAATAAATGCACTTAAGACCGTTCCCGCGTCTTAATCCCATGCATTCGAATAATTCACCCCTTCGAGAATTTCATCATGATTGCACATACAACATATATCAACATTTATCAATGTATTCATTTCACACATCATCATATTCAACAACAATGCACACATATCACATATGTTCCCATGCATTCACACGACAATCGCATACATATATGCACTCACAATTCATTAGACGATACACATACATTCCTCATTGTATTCCCATGTATCTCTAATTATCACAACAATCAAGGTATTCACATTGCAATACCAATCATACAATTATAAGTTACGCACACATATTCAAAATGTTCTCATGCATACTCATTACATAATTGTACACAACAATCAAACATTCACAACTCCTCAATTAATGCACACATAATCATCATTATGTTCTCATGTATTTTAACCGATTACAAGTAATCATTTATATCACAACTCTAGGATTCACGCCCGAAGGCTACCCACAGCACATGTTATCATAATAGTTCACATACTCATTCACAACATAAAAGTATTAACATATGCGAATCAACCAACCAATCACCATTTGGATAACACAGCAAAGAAATATACTGTCACATTCGCCTTCATTCGCCTGGCGAACCCTCGCAGCGAACCTTCGCCTGGCCTTCGCCTGGCGAACTCTCTCAGCGAACACTCGCTAGGCTTCGCCTGGCGAGACTTCCCAGCGAGCCCAAGTCAGTAGCTACTGACTTCATTCGCCACCATTCGCCAGCACCTTCGCTGGGCGAACCTTCGCTATCCAACTTCGCCTGGCGAACCCACCAGCGAAGTCTACTGGGACTTAAATATAATTATTCGCCAACATTCGCTAGGCTTCGCCTGGCGAAGCTTCGCCTTCGCTCGCCTGGCGAGAGCCAGCGAACCTGCGCAGAACAGAACCCCATTCTGCTCCTCCTTCACCAATCCATCATCAACCCTCTCTTACACATCCAAATCAGTACAAACAACATCAATACATGTTACCCGACTATTCTACGGCATTATTGCTCAGTTTCAACCGATTAAATCATCATTCTACTGATTAATCCAACATTTGCCCTAAATTGGAAAGTGATGGAAACTCTACTAAAACCCTAACCCAACATACATAACATCATACCATGATCAAATAGAAACATTTCTCACCCTTACCTCGATTAATCGGAGCTTTGATGTTGGTTCTTGATGATTTCCACTTTTCCTCTTCTTCTCTTCTCTTTCTCTCCTTTCTTCTTCTTTCCTCTTTCTTTCCAAATGTTTTTCTAACTTTCTTTTCTTTTCTTTCTCTCTTATATATATTTCTTTCATTTTCCTTCCTCCCCAATTCCTTCTTAATTTTCTATCCATACCAATTAATAAAAATTAATTCCAACATTAATAAAATCCCACTAAATAAATTAATTACTACAATTAATTATTTAATGAAATTTGGGCTGTTACAGCTAATGTTCAGATCCTTTTGAGATTGGTTAGTTCAGATACACACAAAAATAATAATTCAAAAAATTAAATAACTGACAGATGAAATACTTCAGAGTTTTAAACATTTTGCATCTGAGAAGTTTGCTTCTGATAAATATTATTCTGGACAAAATTCCATACCAATATTTTTCAGAATAAACTTGAACCTATCTTCAGCAAGGGGTTTTGTGAAAATATCAACCCATTGATGATCTGTATCAACAAAGTCTAATTTTATGATACCCTTCTGAACATAGTCTCTGATGAAGTGATGTTTAATTTCTATATGTTTTGCCTTAGAGTGTAAAATGGGGGTTTTTAGACAAACATATAGCAGAAGTATTATCACAAAATATAGAAACATTACTCTCAAAGATCTGATAGTCTTCTAGCTGACTTTTCATCCAGAGCATCTGCGTGCTACATCCAACAGCAGCAATATATTCTGCCTCTGTAGTTGATAGCGCAATTGTAGGTTGTTTCTTGCTGTACCAGGAGATTAAATTTCTTCCTAGAAATTGACAACTTCCAGAAGTACTTTTTCTTTCCACTCTATCTCCAGCGTAATCAGCATCACAGAATCCAACTAGTTTAAATTCATTAGATCTTCTGTAACACAAACCCACATTAGAAGTACCTTTCAGATACCTTAGAATCCTCTTAACAGCTGTTAAGTGTGATTCTCTAGGATCTGATTAGAATCTTGCACACAAGCATACACTGAATAAAATGTCAGGTCTAGAAGCAGTTAAGTAGAGAAGAGATCCTATCATACCTCTGTAGAGTTTCTGATCTACTTTCTTACTTACCTCTTCCTTACCAAGTGTGCTTGTTGGATGCATAAGAGTCTTTGCCATCTTACTATCAGTCATGTTGAACTTCTTCAGAAGCTCTTTTACATATTTAGTCTGATGAATGTAAGTGCAATCTGGAGTCTGGTTGACTTGGATTCCCAGAAAGAATCTCAATTCTCCCATCATGCTCATCTCAAATTCAGCCTGCATACATTCAACAAACTCCTTTCCCAGCGTAACATTTGTAGATCCAAATATAATATCATCCACATATATTTGACAAATTAACAGATCTTTCTTAAATGTTTTACAGAAGAAAGTTGTGTCCACTTTGCCTCTTATAAATTTTTTCTCCAAAAGAAAATTTCTTAATCTCTCATACCAAGCTCTGGGAGCTTGTTTTAAACCATAAAGAGATTTCTTTAGTTTAAAAACATGTTCTGGAAATTTTTCACTTTCAAAACCAGGAGGTTGGTGAACATAAACTTCTTCTTCTATAATTCCATTTAAGAAGGCACTCTTAACATCCATCTGATATAGAGTGATGTTATTTTGTGCAGCAAAAGAAATGAGTAAACAAATAGACTCTAACCTGGCTACAGGAGCATAAGTCTCTGTATAATCAATTCCTTCTTGCTGGCTATAACCTTGAGCAACAAGCCTTGCTTTGTTTCTTTCAACTTCTCCTTTTTCATTCAACTTATTTCTGAAGACCCATTTAGTTCCAATTATGTTGAATTCTTTTGGTCTTGGAACCAAATCCCAAACCTCATTTCTTGTGAACTGATTGAGCTCTTCTTGCATGGCAATTATCCAGTCATTGTCTTGTAGAGCTTCATCCACAGAAGTTGGTTCAATAACTGAATCAACCCAAATAATGACGCTTTAGATGATCTGAGATAGGATCTTGTTCTTATAGGGTCATCTTTCTTTCCAATGATCACATCCTCTGGGTGAGAGGCCTTGATTCTGGAAGATGATCCTCTAACAGTTGATTCTTCAGAAATATTCAAGTTGTTCATTTGAGAAGCTAAAGGAATTACATCTGGCGTTGCTTCTGGTTCCTTCACTTGAACTTTTTCTGCCTCTGAGCCTTTAGAGTTTGTGAGAATTACTTCTCTATCTGCAAAACTTTCAAACTGCTTTGGCTTTTGAATGCCAAGATTATCATCAAATCTAACATGTATAGATTCTTCCATAATCTGTGTTTCAGTATTGTATACTCTGTAGCCTTTAGAGCGTTCAGAATAGCCAAGCATAAAACACTTTTGTGCTTTAGAATCAAACTTGTTTAGATTCTCTTTAGTGTTTAACATATACATCCAAAAGGATGAAAATAAAAAATGTTGGGCTTTCTGTTCCTCCACAATTCATAGGGAGTCTTTTTCAGAAGAGGTCTTACAGACACTCTGTTCTGAATATAACAGGCTGTGTTTATTGCTTCTGCCCAAAAATGCTTTGCGAGATTAGTCTCGTTGATCATGGTTCTGGCCATTTCTTGCAGAGTTCTATTTTTCCTCTCTACAACTCCATTCTGTTATGGAGTTCTAGGGCGGGAAAAATCATGAGCAATGCCATTTTCATTAAAATATTTTTCAAAATATTTGTTTTCAAATTCGCCACCATGATCACTTCTGACTTTAACAATTTTAAAATCTTTTTCATTCTGGACTTGTTTGCAGAAGTCAAAGAACACAGAATGTGACTCATCCTTGTGTTTTAGGAATTTTACCTATGTCCATCTGCTATAGTCATCAACAATGACTAATCCATACTTCTTGCCTCTGATGGATGCAATTTTCACTGGTCCAAACAGATCAATGTGAAGTAATTCTAATGGTCTTGAAGTTGAAACAACATTTTTAGTTTTAAAAGAAGATTTTGAAATTTTTCCTTTTTGACATGCTTCACAAAGAGCATCTGAGTTGAACTTCAACTTAGGAAGTCCTCTGACCAGATTGAGTTTATTAATATGAGATATACGTCTCATATTAATATGCCCCAATCTTCTGTGCCAGACCCATTGCTCATCATTAACAGACATAAGGCATTTTACATTTTGAACCTTAAGTTCTTAAAGATTTATTTTGTAAATGTTGTTCTTCCTCTTTCCATTAAATAGGATTGAGCCATCCTTCTGACTAACAGCTTTGCAACATTGTTGATTAAAGATTATGTCATAACCATTGTCACTTAATTGACTTATGGACAATAGATTATGCTTTAATCCTTCTACAAGTAGAACATTAGATATAGAGGGAAGGTTACCATTGCCAATAGTACCAGAGCCAATGATCTTGCCCTTCTGATTCCCTCCAAACTTGACGTCTCCTCCAGATTTAAGCTCCAGGCTTTGGAACATAAACCTTTCTCTTGTCATGTGACGTGAGCAGCCAGAGTCCAGGTACCATGATTGGCGTCTTGACTTTTCTGCTAAATACATCTGCAACATGGATTATCTTATCCTTAGGTACCCAGATCTTTTTGGGTCCTTTTGGGTTAGTTACCTTAAAAGTTTGTCTGAACTTCTATCTTTTTACAACAGTTTTGTTCTTACTCACTTTTGGTTTAAACACAGGAACGTTCTGACCAGAACGTGTGTGTTTAATATCATTCAGATGACCAAACTTAAAATGAGAATATAATGGAGTCTTCTTAATGATAAGTTTATCAACATGCATTGGATTTAAATCCTTTCCAGAGGAAGATTCATATCCAATTCCTTTCCTGCTGTTTCTGCTAACTCCATAGATCATTGAAACCATCTTGCTTCTATCTATGCTTTTAGCCAGAAACTTCTGAAAGCTGAAGTCATATTCTTCTAAAATATTTTTGCATTTTGACTTAGTTTCAGATTCAGAGTCTTGTTGAGCTTTTTCAAAATTGTTTTTCATTTTCAAATTGTTTTCTTTGAGCTCAGCAACTTCTGACTTTAACAGATTATTCTCATATTCAAGATTGCATTTAAGCTTCTTGAATTTGAGCTTAATCTGGTTATAGTTTTTCAAGACTTCAGATAAAACTTTAATAAGTTCTTCCCTAGAGAGATCAGAAAGTACCTCTTCTGAGTCAGATTCAGAATCAGATTCAGATCCAGATGATCCTTCATCCTGATCTTCCACGCCTGCCATCAGAGCCATGTTGGCGCATTCTTCTTCAGATTCTGATGAAGATTCAGAATCATCTGAATCATCCCAGGTTGCCATCAGAACCTTATTCTTTTTGTCAAACTTCCTCTTTGGCTTTTCCTTTAGAAGCTTTGGACATTCATTCTTGTAATGGCCAGGTTCTTTGCATTCAAAGCAAACGGCCTCCTTCTTTCCAGATCTTTTGCGTCCAGAGGACTCCTTGCGTTGATCTGGCTTCTTGAAGTTCTTGAACTTCCTCTATTTGTGCTTCCAGAGTCTGTTGATTCTTCTGGACAGCAAGGACAGTTCATCTTCTTCTTTAGAAGAAGACTCTTCAGAAATTTCTTCTAACACATGCAAAGCTTTCACAAATTTGTTAGACTTTAAAGCAATTGACTTACCTTTCTTTTGAGGCTCGTCTTCTTCAAGTTCAATTTCATGTCTCCTCAGAGAGCTGATTAGTTCCTCCAATGTGATCTTGTTCAGATCCTTAGCTAGCTTCAGAGCAGTGACCATAGGTCTCCATCTGATAGGCAAGCTTCTGATGATCTTCTTCACATGATCAGCAGTTGAGTAGCCTTTGTTCAGCACTTTTAATCCAACTGTGAGGATCTGGAATCTAGAAAACATAGTTTCTATAGATTCCAATTCTTCCATTTTAAACGCTTCATACTGTTGTACCCCAAAATTTGCCTAACCTTTTTCTTACTTGGTTTATGTTTGATTGCATTAGCATATCATTGTTCTAGC
Organism: Lathyrus sativus; assembly: GCA_963859935.3. Taxonomy (NCBI): domain Eukaryota; kingdom Viridiplantae; phylum Streptophyta; class Magnoliopsida; order Fabales; family Fabaceae; genus Lathyrus; species Lathyrus sativus. The sequence goes on from OZ012737.1 coordinate 510,008,360, forward strand.
ATTCACATTGCATAGTCATGTTGCATTTTACAGGGGATCAGGAAAGGCGTGCTTAGCCAATGGAGGTTATCAAAGGTTCAAGGCCTAATCAAGGGATTATATTCAAGTCATCAAGCGGTTATCATCACCAGAAGCAAGTCAAAGCCATTGAAGAAAGGCAAGCAGGTGAATGTGATTCAACTTTTGTCTAAGAGCCTATCTGAGGATCATCAGGGGATCATAAGCCCATGGTTATGGATGAATATTGTCATTGAAGCTCATTGGAGGCCTTGAGGGTCATGGTGGAGTTCAGTCAAGTGTTCATGGCAAGTGTGGAAAGTCACAGTTAAAGGTGTTGCAATTAGGGTTTTCGTCTGGTCAACCTTGAGTCAACTGTGCAATTGAAGGAGATTAAGACTCATTTCTAAGTCTTTGTAATCATGGAAGGTTGTTTTGAGATGCATGAGGTGTTATTCCAAGATCAATTCAAGAAGAATTCAAAGTGTGAGGAGTTGCTAAATTAGGGTTCTCAGTGTAAAATCCCCTATTTAGTGCCTAACTTCAAGACCACATAGCTCAAGATGTGATCTTCATCTCATCTTGGCATCCACATGAAACTTGTAGATCATGTTATTAGCTTTCTTTTGAGTACTAGAAGTCCTCCATTGGATTTATGGAACTCTAGTTATGAAGCTGACAAGTTATAGGTCATCAGATGAATGTGAAATTTGTCTGCAAAAGTCAACCAACTTCCAAGGCATTTTTGACCTAGAAGGATGTTTCTCCTAGCTTTGACCCAAACATGAAAGTTGTTCCTCATGGTCTTAACTTTCCAAAAAAACTAGAAGTCCTTGATTGGATTTGTAGAACTCAAGTTATGAGCTTGGAAAGGCAGGGGTATTTTGGGAAACTTTAATTATTGGCCATTTTGCATTATAGGTCATTTTCCCTATCTTGAACACTTCAAATGAAGTTTTGTCCAACATGAAACTTGCTCAAAATGGGATTTTAACTTCAACCAAGTATCAAGAAGGATTTGATTTGGCTTAGAACAAGAGTTGATTGAAGGAAATTTGACAAAAGGCATTTTTAAAGGGATTAGGAGAAAATTCAAAATAATTCACAAGAGGTTAAGAAAGGTCAAGTGGGTGCATATTTTGATTAGAAACAACATTTTGGAGATATTGGCATTGCTAGAAATTCATTTTGATGCATAATTCATGGCATTCTTCTTTTGGTTGCTTCATGAGAAAGTCATACATTCAAGATTGGCCATAGGATGAAATTAAGGGTGCAATCTGATCCATTAACCTTCACCAAGTCATAAGCAATGAGTTTGAAGAGAGTTGAGGTTGAGGCTGAAACTACACAGAACCCGTGTCTGCCATAGTTGTACATTGAAGGGAAAATTGAAAATTGGATTGATCAAGTTGGGCTTCCATTGGGCCTGATAATCATTCAAACAAATCATATATAAGTTCAAGTTCCATTTCAGATCAGGTTTGGTGGCATTTTGGTGAAGAAAACAGTTATTGCAGTTGGAGTTTGAAGCTTCCAAAGTGAAAATCGTGTTTGCAATTCAAGGCCATTTCAAGAAGAGTTGTGGATTCCAAAAGCACAAGCAAGCATCAGTGAAGGATTCTGCATAGTTTGGCATCAAGATTCACACGCGAACACCTTTAATTTCAAGCTGATATTCAGGTTTTTATCCTTCAAAATTCCTCTCGCTTTAGGCTGTTTTAGAATGAATTGAGCATGTGGCTAGGCTTAGGGAGGAACCTAGATCGTTTTAGGATCAGATTCTTAAGGTTTAGTGATGATTTAGGTTTTGATCCATTTTATGTTGATCGTCATATCTGGCTGTTCTTTGAGAGTTAGCAAGAATTAGATAGGTCAGGATGATCTTTGAGAGGTGAGGAAGAGATCTATGGAAAGAATTTGGAGTTTGATGACAATTGTTGAATTGGTGTTTTTTCTGTTCATCATCGTGTTTAGAGATTCATGGAAAATTAGTGTAAATGGATGAGAGATTCATGATCAGTGAGAAAATCCAAGCAGAACGGTATAGGTTTCATTCAGTTTGGTGAATATTTGATGATTTAGCACTGTAGAGCCACCGGAGAAGACAACCGGAGGTCTTCTCCGGCCACCGTCCCCCTTCCCTCTCTTTTCCTCAGTTTGAAACGAAGAAGATGAAGGAGAGCCTTTATATCTAATTGACTTAGTTGACTCAGTATTACAATCCTGCATGCCAGATCCATTCTTGGCTAGGGCTGACCTTGACCAGCTTATGTGTCAGCGCAAGATCCCTTAAATCACCCTACTTTTGCAAGCAACATACATGATTAGACCATACCATATGCTTAAGTCAACAACGCTGCACCAAAACACTGAGTAAAACGCAACACATCATTAATTGTGCTGGCACGCGTGTGTCCATTAGATGGGTTGACTAGTAATCTGATCCAAGGGTTGTGACATTTCCTGAGCTTTTTAATTTCTTTTAATTCATTTTTCAATTTCTTTAATTGCATTCATCATTTTTAATTCATTTTAAATACCAATATTGATCAGAAAATTATGAAAAAAAAAGTGCATACTCCTTGATTAATTTATGATTTTTTTGAGGCTTTTGGATTTTATTTTTGTGCTGTTTTCAATTTTATTTGCCTCTTTTCTATTTTCTTGAATTCATTTAATTTGGCATTTTGGACTTGTTGCTTGCTGATTTTTGTACCATTGATTGGCATAGAATTAGAAGTTGATATTTGGCTGGCGGGTTATATACATATTGATGAGATTATAGGAATTTTGTGGTGATTTTTAGATAACTCTAAGATTAGTTTTGAACTAGGTTTTTAGAGGCTTCCCCTTTTGGCCTTTCCTTTGACACCTTTTAGTTTAGCCTTTAGAAAGTGACCATAAACTTTGAATTAGGCTCTGATCTTTTTACCATAGGTTCTTAATACCTTTAGGACATCTTAGGATTTTTTTATAGATTTTTGGGAGTTGATTTACTATTTTAGTTAGATTTTACATCTAGGCTATTTGTAGGATGCCTCTAGCATAAAACCTCCCATAGTTGAACTTCAAAGGTGACCTTTAGTTAATGATAAGTTTCCAAATATTTTCTGATGGTCTAGTAGACATGTTGATGCCTCTGTAGATTGAATCTTAAGGTTTAATTTGGTGCATTAGTTCCCTTTAGAGATTTGCTTTTAGAGCTTATAGAATTAGGGTTTTAAAGCCTTTAGGAGTTTCTTCCTTTTTCATAATTGTGGTTTGCTTTGGTTTGCATTCCATTTCCTATCCAATGATGCAAGGTTCCTTTGTGGGAGCCTAGTCCCTCCTTTGGAAGGACTGAAGGCCTATCACAAAAGATAAAACCTTTGAGGATACCAATCTTAGATGAGTGGTTGAGTGCCATGATGGATTCCCTTGGTTTCCATCATGCTTCCCATCATCATGCAATAATCTTTATGTTAATTCTTATCATCTCTTGATGGAGCAAGTTGAAGCTTGAAGATGAAGTCCTTATTCCCTTTTCTCTTGATGGATAACTTAGACATGAAGACAACTACGGACTGTTGGGCTGCTTTGCTGCTAGAAGACTGCTTTGCTGTTGGGCTGCTGGCTTGCTGTTTTGTTTGTTATATTCTTGTTGCTTGAATGTATTTATGTGACTGTTTATTTGGTGTGTTGCATTAGAATAGGCCTAAGTGCATTGAAAGGTTGAGCTTGCCTCCCTTCGCTTGTTTGCATTAGAGGTTGAGTCTGTCTCCCTCTACTTGTCTGTTACTGTTTGGCTTTGCTTGTTGGCTGAAGGTTGAGCTTGCCTCCCTTCGCTTGTTTGCATTAGAGGTTGAGTCTGTCTCCCTCTGCTTGTCTGTTACTGTTTGGCTTTGCTTGTTGGCTGAAGGTTGAGTTTGCCTCCCTTGCATGTGTGTTGTGTTGCTTTTGCTTGTTTGCTCTAGAAGTTGAGTTTGTCTCCTTCTGCTTGTATTGCTGCATTGCATGCATTTTACTTACCGATTTATTCTTTCAGATTATTTCTTTTGTTGTTGCTTTCCTTTGCCATGTTCCCTTAGGGACTCTAACTTCTCTTGTTCAAGAGAAGTTATGACGAACATTAGGGTTCTAACCATGCATGATAACATTAGTTAGTTCCCTCATAACCTCAATCATAGGATCAATCTTGCATGACAACTTTAGGATTGGATTAGTTCCCCTTTAGTGCGTCCTTTCTCTTCTCATTTTCAAACATCTTTAAAACACTTAATAAAGATTAACGCGTGTCGTATGCTACGAGCCTTAAGCACTTGAGAAAGGGTTGTTGGAGGGTCTCTCTTCAATAGCTTGAATGTTTAGTGTGGTACCCTTTGGATGACATGCGACGCATTCACTCTTAAGTCCAAGTCTTTAGTGCAACATGAGTTACAAACAAAACTCAAAACACTTCTTCTCTAGAAGACTTCAAAAATAAAGATCAAACTTCTTTTTGTCCTTTGGGACCTTTAATCCTTGGAAACCATTTTCATAAGGAGAGTTTCGTTAACTCTCGGTTCTACTGCAAACGGTAACGCCTAAGTCTCCAAAGGTTGAGCTGCATACATCAACTGCTAGAACCGTTTGTTAACCCTACTAGGGTAAAACATTTTGAGCCAACCTGTGGTCTTGTTAGCTCGAACTACGTTTTCTATGATCTTTCATGCCGTGTGAAAGTACGTAGGCACGAGTTGCGATATCTCAGCGAGCAACCTCCCCCCACCTTTCACCCGTAGTTAGCCGAACTACATTGACTCTGACTTTCCCATTGCACAAAGGGAATACGTAGGCCCAAAGCAGCGACGCTCTGTCGAGTCACCTTTCTTTTCACTTTTCTTTTCTTTTGTCCTTAAGCCTTTAGCTAGATAGATAAACCAACTTGTCAGATAAACACAACAAGCGTGGATCCCATCGAGTACGATGGACGTGAGGGGTGCTAATACCTTCCCCTTGCGTAACCGACTCCCGAACCCAAACATGGTTGCGATGACCTTGTCTTATACCTTTTCGTCAGGTTTTTCCGATCGTTTCCTTTCCCTTTCTGTGGGATAAATAACGAAAGGTGGCGACTCTTCTGTCATTATCGGCCTCGTTTTTCGCAGTAGCGACAACTGGTGACTCTGTTGGGGAATTTATAGTTGTTGGGGAATTTTCCCATCCCCTATGCTGAGACCATTTCCCATCCCCTATGCGAGTCAATCCTAGCGCTTGCGTGTTTATCTGTTGGGTTTGCATTTATTTATCACATTTTACTTTCCGCATTTTATTTTTAGTATGATATCATTGTTGTGCTGTTGTGGGAGGGGTATTCTGATGACTGATAAGCCAGACCCAGGCTTGAGTGTATACCTAGCATTAGTTGTGGAAAGTAGTGGGCGCGTGCATGCTTTGTATGTACTAGTGTCCCGCAAAATCCACGCTCAGATGAGATTCTCCTGGTTGACTTCTTTTCCAGCCCTTTGGGCTTGAGGGGTTGTTGGTCTGGAGGGTTGTCGACTCTGGGGACCGATCATTTGTGACTCAGCTAAGTTAGGCCTCTTCAGGGAGTGATGATGCCAAACCAGAAATGGTGAACGTATCATCATTTCGTGAAAGTCTATGATGCTGGGAAACGCATAGGATGTCATACCTTGTCAGTGGATTAAGTCCATACCTGTGAGTGGGATGGTGTTATGCATGAAACTTTAGCCTTCAGATTACCCGGTTCCTTACCAGTGAGAATTTGATACAAGGGTTCCTATTGGTTGGTTCTTACTGAGGCGAAGCGCTGGTCATTCTTGCTACAGCACAACAATCTTGATCCCCTGTTTGCATATGCATTTGCACTTTCATTGTGCATTTCATTAACATGTATTTATGTTGCAGGTGTATTTTTCCCCTCAGATTCTAGTGTTCCGTCCTTATTGCCTGACATGGAGCCTCTGAAGAAGATCGTTGCTTATAAGCTTCCTCCTCCTGACATCAGTTCTTTGTTGAGACTAGTTGCTTTAGCTGATCAGAAGGTGAGGGTTGAGTTCAGAGAATCGTACGGAAAACTGCTCAGTTTTGCGTGCAAGCTGTTTGTGTTCGAGTTGAATGGATTATATGCTCTGATGCAGTTTTATGACCCTCAGCTGAGGTGCTTCGTGTTTCCTGATTATGTCTTGGCGCCAACTTTGGAGGAGTTCTCTGCTTTTCTAGGAGTTCAGGTGTTAGATCAGATGTTATATGTTCATGATGATGCCGAGCCTAATCTGGCTAAGCTTGCTGAAGTTGTTTGCCTGGATGCTTTTGAGTTCTCGGGAAGATTGGTTAAGCTGAACGGAGCGTATGAGTTTCATCTATCTTTCTTGGTTGACAAGGCTTTGTAGTGTGCAAAGGATGGTGGTTGGATTGTGTTCAACGCCATTCTGGCTGTATGCATTTATGGTATTATCTTATTTCCCAACCTGCCTGACTTTGTGGATTCAAATGCTTTCTTTATTCTTGCTTCAAAGAATCCAGTGCCTACACTATTAGGAGATGTCTATCATTCTATCCACTACAAGAATGAGAAGCGAAGGGGTAAGAACGTTTCCTTCTATGTACCCATATTGTACAAATAGCGAGGGAACTTGTGAAGAGGATGCTAGGAGTTTACAGTCCACTATTGGCCAGCATGAGCTACTTATACAGGGACTACTTTCCAGACCAGGCCACCCTGAGACGTTGAGATTGTTAGAGGATTTCCGGGCGCGTCACCCGTCTTGACTGGCTTTGTTGTTTCCCTTTGCATTTTGTTACCTTGCTTGTACTTGACCATCGTCAGGCTTGAGGTTTTCTCTATTTGTACTCAGTTGTAATCTGTACACTGCCTATTGGCCTATGCTTATATACGAGGATTTCTGATTCTATGCTTGTCTATATGGGCTCCATTGTCATTATAGCTTCTTCCAGGAACTAGAATCGGGGGGGGGGGGGGGGGAATTTCCCTGTTGCATATTTACGTGTTAGCATATTGCATATTCATTTTGCATCGCAGGTACCTTGAACCCTTATCTTATCTCCTGTATCTATCCAGTTGTTTCAGGATTGCCGATCAGCGAATTCATCGATACTCCACAAGAAGTAATTGTAAGAAAGCTATGGATCAAATGCAAGCTGAGATGCAGGAGATGCACAACAGGATGACGTAATTCATGCAAGTCATGGAAACTGTGGCCAAGGGCCAAGAGCAGCTTCAGACTCTGGTGCAGCCTCTGATTGCACGAGTTGATGGTAATGGTGTGCTACATGGTGGGGTTGCTACTAATCCTCCTCAAGTCGAGACTCCTCGAGGGGGTGATGCTGTACCGGTGGTCGTTCTCAATGCTGGTGAGAACGGTAATGGAGTTGGGAATGGGAATGTAGCTAGTAATGGTAACGGACATGTGGAAACCAACGGAAATGTTGGAGCTGGAAATGATGGTTTTGGTGTTGGTGCCGGAAACACCGGTGTAGGTATTGGTGGTGCCAATTTAGGCTATGGCAATGTAGGCTATGGCAATGCAGGCTATGGCAATGCAGGCTTTGGCAATGCAGGTTTTGGCAACGCAAGCAACAACAGTTTTGGGATGGGTGCCTACAACGCTGGTTTTGGGCCAGGTGTTGCTAATCAGGGCTTTGGTAATGTGGGGTATGGTCCCAAGTTTAATCAGAATGGCTTTGGTCCTAATGCCGCTTACGCTGGGTATGATAATATGGATCCTCATTGGGGCGAGGATCGTCAAGATGATGCTTTCTCTATGCCGGGCATGGGTCTCGAGATGCCCACAGAAAATGACCGAAGGTTCAAGCTGTTGGAGGAACAAGTGAGAGGTATTGCCAATCAGAATTCCATGGGGTTAGACATGGATAATTTGGGATTGGTTCCTTGCTTGAGGGTGCCGCTCAAGTTCAAAGCGCCTACCTTTGACAAGTATAAGGGGGATACCTGCCCAAGAGTTCATGTACGGTCTTATTATCAGAGAATGTCTGCTTATTCGAGTGATGAAAAGATGCTGATGCATTTTTTTTAGGATAGCTTGTCTGGACAGTCACTTGAATGGTATACGGGATTATAGCCCACCCAGATTGGTAGCTGGAAAGAGTTGGCGGAAGCCTTTGTAAAGCATTATTAGTATAACAGCGACCTTGCTCCTAACAAGGTCCAGCTTCAGAATCTTTCTCAAAGGAATGACGAGAGTTTTAAAGAGTACGCCCAGAGGTGGCGTGAGCTTGCAACTAGGGTGCAGCCACTCATGGTAGAGCGTGAATTGATGGGTCTTTTTGTAGGCACTTTCTCTGGTATGTATTATGACAAGCTTCTCAGTTGTACGATGGGTAGTTTTTCTGATATGATACTCATAGGAGAGCGTATAGAGAACGACATCAAGATCGGAAAGATTCAAGCAGGAGAATCAGCCTCAACTGGAGGAGGGAGAAAGGTATTTGGAAATAAAAAGCAGGGAGACACTAATTCGGTATATAGTTGTTGAAAAGTATATTTCCGACAAATATTTTTAAAATCGTATCCACAGAGATTGGTGTTACTACCGCCGTTCTATAATTTCGATTGTTGTAAGTTCAAAAGGTATTTGAATTGTTTGTTTATGACTAAAGTATTCTTTTCACTTAGAAGAAAATTAAGACAATAAAAAATTGGTTTTAGAATAAAATGTGGAGACCTTGTCAAGATTGAGTTTCATTATCTTTGTTCTTTATATGTTCTCAATATCACATGCATGCATTCAAACTCCATTGATAGTATTCAAGTGTCCTCTCAATAATATTTATGTCTAAATAAGATTGTGACCATTATTATATAAATCTTTAGACGATCTCTCCATCTAACTATTGATATAATAATCTTGAATGTTTAACACAAATAGAAAAGTAGTGAATAAATCTATCTCTACAATTTATTCTCTACTTGGAAAAATATCTTAGGTCAAGAATTAAACTATCTTTCTCAACAATAATTCAATTCTGATTTTTCAATGTAAAAAGAAAATATAATTCCTTATACCAAATGTAGTTTGTTACATGTAAGGATAGTAATATTACATAAACAACATAGGATAATTACTACCTCAAGCTTGACAAGAAATGAAATTAGCTGCTCATCATCTTCATAGAATACTCAACAAATTCTTCAATAATATCCCCTTGCATGAAAACTTCTCTCCAAGACAAGAAAATCTCCTCTCAAATCTTTCTAAAAATCTCTTACAAACCTAAGAGCTATTAAGACTAAAGGGTGGAATCATTATGTCCAACATGCAAGGGAAAAGTGCAATAAATAGCCTATGGGGTGCCACCCTAAAAAGTCGTGTTTTTTTTCTTCCAAGACATTACATGTGTCATTAAATTGCAAGTGACTGATTTCACCCAGTTCGCAGCGCGAACTTCCCAGCTTGAGAATTCCTTGCTTTGCTTCGTGATTCCTCATCAATTCCTTTCCCAATCTTTTATCCTCACGAGTTGCTTTGAAGATCATTCTTTTCTTGACATACATTCTACAAAACTAGAGAAAAAATGAAATATCTATTCGAAACAAAACAAAATAACTAAAATTGAATGTTTTACTAAATTGTGATAAAACTTGTGTGAATTTAATAAGAAATCGGTAAAAAGGGACCGATAAAATATATAAAAATTAATACCAATTGGTCCCTAACAACTCTCTCCAACTTATCATTTTGTTTGTCCCTAAACAAAAGTTATTCTTAAAGCAAACCAATTTATGAAAGCAAGGAATGAACAAGTGTTAGAGGATGATATTCAAATGGTTCAAAAGCATACAACACTCTTATGATACACATACTTTCAATATTAGAAAAAACATGAATAAAAATAATGGTTGGATACAAAAATTATACCAAGAAATTCTAAGTAATACATGTCAAAATTGAATCAAAACTACACACACATCATAGTGATGATGAATAATCATAAGGGTTCTCTTACACTCATCTGAACAATTAAATCAACATTAACTCGAATCATGCGTTCATCACAACATACACTAAATCATGAAATTTTTTGAGAATCAAGAGGTCTTTTAAGGGTTATAATGTGGTTCGGGTTAAAGAGAAAGGACATGATCACAAGACTCAATTAAAGATTGTCTATTCTAAGAGAGCATTTCCTTTTATTCAACAAAATTATTTTTATTTATTTATTTATTTATTTATTTTTGATAACACACCACCATGAGCTTTTATTTTTATTTTTCTTTTTGTTAGCTCAAATGTTTTCAAGGTGATGTATTATATTTTCTCCCCAACTTTATCATTTTGACCATAGTTGATGCAATCAAGCTCTCTACTTAGACATAAGCAAAAATCAACATGTGACCAACTTTGGTTTAGGTTTACTTGAAATGAAAGAATTTAGGATCCATTTACCATATTATCAATGGTATTTAAATTTATACATTAGATGAACCCTACCATAGGCTCAAAAGGGGTTTTACTACGAATCACTCCTCACAAGGTTTTTACTTTCTTTGGCCAAGTGGTTTTTCTCAAAAACAAAGATTGCCTCTATCCTTTTCAAAAATTGTTTTCTCAAAAATTAGATTAATGTATGATTTAGCATGATAAGAATGAGTTGAAAAGAAATTGTCGGTCTCCCGCATTTTAGTGTACAATGAAAGGTTTCCTCACAATTGGTTAGGTCCTAATTTGATTCAAAGTAACATGTAACTCAAGGAATTTTATGATAACAATTTTGTAACATACCATTAAACTATTCATCTAAAGTCTAAAAATAAAAATAAGGTGTACCTTAAAGTGTCGATAGCCGGTTCTTATCATCACCACTCAAATTTTCCCAACTTGCTCATCGCAATCATCTTGGTTCCTTAAACTTACTCAAGCACAAGGACAATTAAACAAAAATTTAAAAAGTGGGGTATACCAAAAAAGTTTTGAAAACACACAATTTAAAAATCACAAAGTAGAAATGCATCCAACAAGTCTAATGGTGAAACTAGAGCCACCAAGGTACATACTGCCAAAAGAAATAAAACAAAACTAAAATAACAAGAAAAAAAATTACTACAACTACCAACATGAGATCATCACTCTTCGTCCTCATCTTCTCCACCGCCCACGGTTCCTAAAACATCTTCCATCTGAGCATTTTGGCCCGTGCTTGGAGCTTGGCTACTGCTTCCTGCCCCTCCCATAAAAGATGGCCTGCCCTCAGGCCAATCAGCATAAGCAAAGTAGTCCGCCTGAGACGGGAATGTGCGGGCCTCCGGTGCAAGAAAGGTGTTCTGAAACTGTTGCTGCATACAATCAAATAAAAATTATTGAGACCTTTTAGAGGCCTCAAAGTTATCACATCAGTAAGTGGCAAATGCCATTTGGTCAAACGCCGGTGCACAGTGGGGTCTAGGGGCCGGGGCATCAGCTTCTACATTTGCATTCCTTTCCATTCGGCTCTGACAAAACCTGTTTAGGTATGCATCATCCATGATTGAAGTGATGGAGGAATGTACCTCTCCCGGAACCTGCACTTTTGCATTCAGACACAACCCCATGATTAACCCAGGATACATCAGCAACCCCATTTTTCCTCCAAATGGTGTTTCGCTCAGTGCAATCTTCTGCAGTTCTTCTGCAACAATGAAGGCTAAGTCCACGGTCTTCCCCAACATAATATAATACAACAAGCAGCCTACATCGAGTGTGATGGTGGTGGTGTGGCTTCGGGGGCGAATGTTATTCAACAAAATGACTAAGTAGATTTGTGCCTGTAATTTCAGATTCTCCCTCTTCCAACACTTGGGTAGTCCTTGGTCATTCAACTCATATGTCTTTCCCTCTAGACATAGATAATTACTAACTTCCAGGATATCCCAATCATTTGCCAATGCCTTGATCTGGAATTCACATCGCCTATCCCCCGTCAAGGTGGGAGGATTACCAAAGAACTTGTTAAATGCTTGCTTGTTAAAGAGGACAGTCTTACCTCTCACCACTATCTTATAAGCGTATGCCGTCCCGGGTTCCGTGTGAAGTGCATTGGCGTATAATTCTCGCACAATGTCATAATTAAGCTCCGTGATGGGCTCAAAGATCTTCTGCCATTTCCTTCCTTCCAGATTGGCCACAACCTCCCTATATCTACCTTCTCTTGATAGCCGGATGATTCTTTCATTTTGAATGTTTTTCTTGAGAAGCACCTCGAACCTTGCCTCTTGTTCCGGACCAAGAAAAGTTGGTTGGGTCCTTGAGGAGCTAGGGGTTATGGTCTTAGCACGTTTGGACATCTGCATCACAATCAAAACAACAACACATACATTCTTTTAAATTAGTCAAGCCAATTGAGAAATTTGAGGATGCAGGTTTTGAAGGGTTCGCAGCGCGAATCCCCGGTCGCGGCGCGACCTGTGCGAAACCCAGAAAAATCTGCATTCATAAGTGTGGATTCATGGTAACTTTCAGCACAATCATTGTTTCAACCCTAAATCTAACCTAGCCCAACTAATTCATCAACATGCAAAAAGGTAATTTCATGAATTTGTGAACTTTCCACTAACCCTAGATTGAGAGAACAAAATAGGAAGAACTTGGGAAACGAGGAACATACCTTGCTTGAGATTGGAGTGGTAGAAATTAAATGGAAAGTGATGGAAACTTTGAAACTTTTGGGGATCTTGAGATTTGATGAAAACTTTGGGGTTTTGGTTTTGTGGGGTGAGGGAGTGTGTGAGAGTGAGTAAGAGATGGAAAATAAGGGTTTGTTAAAAATAAAAGAAAAGTGAAAACAAAACATAGCAAAGTACCCAAATTGTGGAATTATTCAAAATTTCGCTTCAGGTCGCAGCGCAACCCTTGTTTGCGGCGCGAACAGTCAAAATCAGAATGTCCACTTTTCCTTAGTTCGCGGCGTGAACGATCAAAATCAGAATTTTTGGCAAATTTGAAATTAGAGACTGGGCTGCTATCTCTTGTATCCTGCAACTTGCTACAATGCTATTTAATCATAAGAATGAAAGAAACTTACAGTAGTTAGGTTGCCTCCCAACGAGCGCTTTATTTAACGTCGTTCAAGCTCGACGATCAAGTGATTTCTTCATAGTTCGGTCAGTGAAACGACACAAACCTCTCTATTTATTTCTCCACCGTGATAGACTTTCAACCGCTACCCATTTACAGTCCAACTTTCTTGGGATTTGGGATCTTCAATCACGATGGCTCCGTACTCTTTCACTTCTTTTATCACAAATGGTCCAGACCACTTGGATTTCAACTTGCCTGGGAACAACTTAAGCCTTGAGTTAAAAAGGAGCACCATTTGTCCGACCCTAAATACTTTGGGACGAACCTTCCTATCATGGTATGCTTTCACTTTATCCTTGTACATCTTGTTTGAGTGATAGGCATTGTTTCTCAACTCTTCCAACTCATGAAGTTCCGCTTTTCTTTTCTCACCAGCTTGAATGGGGTCAAAGTTTAAGAGTTTGAGAGCCCATAATGCTCTATGTTCCATTTCTACCAGGAGGTGGCAAGTTTTCCCATAAACCATTTGGAAAGGTGTGAGGCCAATGGGGGATTTGTATGCAGTACGATATGCCCACAAGGCTTCGTCTAGTTTCAAGGACCACTCTTTTCTCGAATTAGAAACCGTCTTCTCAAGGATTCTTTTGACCTCTCTATTTGACACTTTCGTTTGGCCATTTGCTTGTGAATGGTATGGGGTGGTTACCTTATGCTTTACACCATAATGCTCTAAAACCTTTTCCAACGGTGTATTGCAAAAATGTGACCCCCCGTCACTTATTAGCACCCTAGGCACACCAAAACGCGAAAATATATTTTTCTTTAAAAACTTGATAACAGTTTTGGAATCGGCCTTAGGTGAGGCAATTGCTTCCACCCACTTCAACACATAATCAACAGCTACCAAGATGTATTCATTAGAGAAGGAAGGTGGAAATGGTCCAACGAAATCAATCCCCCAACAATCAAAAACTTCTACTTCCAACATGTTGGTTAGAGGCATTTCATCCCTTTTACTAAGTCCTTTGCTTCTTTGGCATTTATCACAACTTTTGGCGTGTTCATAAGCATCTTTGAACACGGATAGCCAATAGAATCCCGATTGGAGCACTTTAGTAGTGGTTCTTAAACCACTATAGTGACCCCCATACGGAGAATTGTGATAGTGCCATAGGATATCCTTCGCCTCCTCAATAGTCACACACCTTCTTAAGATGTTATCCATACCTACTTTGAACAGGTATGGATCATCCCAAACATAGTATTTTGTGTCGGCCAAGAATTTCTTTCTTTGATTCGAAGTGAGGTCCCCCGGTATCAAACCAGTTGCCTTATAGTTAGCAAAATCGGCAAACCATGGCCTCACTTGAATCACATAAAGTTTTTCATCCGGAAATTCTTCCCGCACTTATTCCTCTTTATTTGTAATTTCCACATTCACCAATCGGGAAAAATGATCAGCTACCACGTTTTCGGAACCTTTTTTATCCCGGATTTCCAAATCAAATTCTTGTAATAATAGAATCCAACGAATCAACCTTTGTTTGGAGTTTGGTTTGGTTAGAAAATATTTGATTGCCGAATGGTCTGTGTAAATTACAACTTTAGATCCGATCAAATAAGCTCTGAATTTTTCTAAGGCATACACTATGGCTAGTAACTCTTTTTCAGTTGTTCCATAATTGACTTGTGCTTTGTTTAAAAATTTACTAGCATAATGTATGGCATGAATTTTTTTTGCTTTTCTTTGACCTAAAACCGCACCAACCGCATAATCGCTTGCATCACACATAAGTTCAAAATCAAGTTTCCAATTAGGTGCAACGATTATGGGTGTGGTTACCAACTTGTGTTTCAACTCGTGAAACGCTTTCAAACAAAAGTCATCGAAAAGGAATTGTGTACCTTTATTGAGCAAATTACTCAAAGGCTTTACAATTTTTGAGAAATCTTTAATGAACCTCCGGTAAAATCCAGCATGTCCGAGAAAGCTTCTTATCTCCTTGATATTTATTGGAGGTGGTAATTTTTCGATTACTTCCACCTTTGCTCGGTCAACTTCCAGCCCTTTGGAGGAGATTTTGTGCCCAAGAACAACCCATTCGGTTACCATGAAATTACACTTCTCCCAATTCAGCACCAAGTTTGTTTCTACGCACCTCTCTAGTACTACATCAAGATTCTTCAAGCATAAATCAAATGATGCACCATAGAAGGAAAAATTATACATGAACACTTCAATGCATTCTTCAATCAAGTCTGAAAAGATGGCTTGCATACACCTTTGAAATGTTGCCGGTGCGTTACATAATCCAAAAGGCATTCTCCAGTAAGCAAAAATGGCGAAAGGACATGTGAAGGCTGTTTTTTCATGATCTTCCGGGTTGACCGAAATCTGGTTGTAGCCCGAATAACCATCTAAAAAACAGTAGAAATTCTTACCGGCTAACCTCTCTAGCATTTGGTCCATAAAAGGTAGTGGGAAGTGGTCTTTTCTTGTGGCTTGATTCAATCTCCTATAGTCAATGCACATCCGTCACCCGGTTACCGTCCTAGTTGGAGTCAGCTCATTTTTCTCATTGCAAACAACCGTCATACCACCTTTCTTTGGAACTACTCGCACCAGACTCACCCATTCACTATCAGATATAGGATAGATCATTCCAGCCTCCAATAGTTTAACGACTTCTTTTCTCACCACTTCCTTCATGGATGGATTTAGGCATCTTTGAGGTTGAGCAACAGGTTTGTAATTGTCTTCCATCATGATCTTATGCATGCAATAGGCTGGGCTAATACCTTTTAAATCCGATAATACCCATCCAACTGCACCTTCATTCTTTTTCAATATTTGTGTCAATTTCTGCTCTTCTTGGATGGATAAAGCATTGCTAATTATCACCGGTTTGGTGAAATTATTGCCAAGGAATATATACTTCAAATGTGGGGGTAGCATTTTCAATTCCAGCTTTGTGTCTTCTACTTTCTTCTTCTCATCCAAAACCTCAATTTTTTCTTCATGAGAGGCAATCTCTCCACAAAACTCTAAATCACTCAAAAGTACCTCAATTTCTTTTTCCTCCTCTTTGGTTGAGACATTGTAAGCTCCTATAAGAGATCTTTCCAAGGAATTAGAAAGATGGACTTGATTTGCAACTTCAATGATTTCCTCTTCTTCTACATCGATTCGGAAGGAATCGTGCTTGTCTTTAGGATGCTTCATGGCTTCGAAAAGATTGAACGTCACTTCTTCATCTTGCACCCTCACTTTCATGAGTCCATCATCAATGTCAATCATCATCCGGGCTGTCTTCATGAATGGTCTTCCGAGAATTAAAGGAACATCACGGTCCTCGTCCATGTCCACTACCACAAAATCTACCGGAAAGAAGAACTTGTCCACCTTGACTAGCATATCTTGTGCAACTCCATATGGTGAAGTGGTAGACTTTTCGGCTAGTTGGAGAGTCATTCTCGTCGACTTCATCTCAATGTTTCCCAATCTTTTGATAATAGATAAGGGAATTAGATTGATGCTGGACCCTAGATCAATCAAACCATTGCCAATGTATGTGTTTCCAATAGTCACCGGTAAAACTACTCGGCCCGGATCAGACTCCTTCCTTGGGATATTTCTTTGAATGATTGCGCTGCACCGTGCATCAAGTAGAATGCTTTCATCTTCAGTGTACCTCTTCTTTTTTGTAAGAATATCCTTCAAAAACTTTGCGTATTTTGGCATTTGCTCAAGTGCTTCGGTAAATGGAATACTAATTTGAAGTTGCTTGAGTATATCCATGAACCATGAATAATGCCTTGCATTGTCCTTCCTTGATGGTGCATGCAGGTAAGGTAAGTGTTGGGCTGGAACATGACTCACGCTTTTATCCCCTTTTTTGTTTTTCACTTTTTGCTCATTCTGAACACCTTCTTCATGGTTCTGTTTTTGCGCAGTTCACGGCGCGAAGCTCTGGCGCGGCGCGACCTGAGGAGAATTTTTCTCTTCTTCGTTTTGAGCCTCTAACAATTCTTCTTCTTGATTTCCAACTGTGACATTTATCTCATCCTCCACTGTAATTTCCTCGTTTACGTTGCTTGCCACCTTTTTACCACTTCTTGTGGTAATTGCTTTACAATGTTCCCTTGGATTGGTTTGAGTGTTGGCGGAGAATGATGGACTTGCTTGTTGTTCCGCCAATTGTTTTGCAAGTTGGCCTACTTGAGTTTCCAAATTCTTGATTGCTGCTTCATTGCTTTTTTGACTTGCCATGGAAGCTTGTATGAATTGTGCAAGCGAATCTTCTAACTTGGAACTTCCGCCTTGTGATTGTTGGACTTGTGTGTTTGGACTTTGATATGGACTTTGGTGCTGAAAATTTTGATTGTTGAATCTTGATTGTTGGTAGCCTTGGTTGTTCCTTTGAAAAGTGTTGTTGTGTTGTGGAGGATATCTTTGGTAACCTTGACCTTGATTGTTGACATAACTTACTTCCTCTTGAATCAGGGGACAAAATCCGGTTGGATGATCTCCTTGACACAATTCACAACTTGCTACTTGATGTCTAACTTGTGTTCCATGAATCTCTTTCAATTTTTGTGGAAGTTTGAACATTTGTTGAGTGAGCAGCTCCACTTGTTGAGAGAGTAGCTTGTTTTGAGCAAGTATGGCATCATTGGTATTCAACTCAAGAACTCCCGCTTTCCTTTGTGAAGGTGATCGCGACTTTCTATGTCTAATACAACCTAACTGCAAGTGCACAGTCTATCGCGTAGTAATAATAGATATCGATCCCACAGGGACTCGTAATCAAACTAGTGTTCTCGGGAGTTACTATGTTTATCTAGGTAGAATATGTTTAAGGGAATAAGATTGTCACTAAAAGGGAACTAAGAATACTATTTAGATTATAAGTGATTGAATCGATACGTAGTAATTGTGTTCTTCAGGGATTTGATAAGTTACTGGTGTATGAAATAATTTTCAAAGTTTATTTAAGCAGAAAATGGAGATTTGAAGACTCTCGCCTCACGATGGTTATTGACGCTAATCATAATCCTAAGGGCCAAACGTACACTTTTGTATCCCGTTCGGGGTTAAAATCATTTTTTGGAAATCTCTAAGTTCTAATTCATTTTAAAGTGCTTTCGCTGTTATTAAAATGAATGACTAGTGTTTACTATCTGACCTTACCGCAACTTTCGCTTGTTGGTTCGTATCTTAATTAATTTCCCACTTTCGTGGCAAAACTACTTTTAAATAAGTTCTCGCTTTCGCGACGAAGTTTATTCAGTAAATCAATTCTAAACACTCAGACCATAAACTACTTTTTTGAAAAGAAAGTTTTTCAACCAGTTGTTATCAAATCCCATTCGAATTATTACTACATATCGATTACCTAAGTTTAGCTAGATATGGATTTGGGAAAGATAAAACATAAATAAAAATAATAAATAATGATTTGCATTATAATAAAACTGGAATCGATTGAAATGAGAAACCTGTAAATATTCCAATTGGCCTTTGGGCAGATCCTCCACAGATGTTGGCAGGATTATGGTCTTTATGCCAAATTGATCGTACAAATGAAAGTAGAAATTACAGAAGAATGAAAATTGGAATATAGGAAAGGTAAAGAGAAACAAATAAGAATATTGCTGGAAAATAAGCTCTGGAAATAAATTCGGCAGCACTTCGTGGTATGAATGCAGCACACTTTCTGAAGTCCCCTGCTTCCCTTTTTATAGAAGTGGAATCCCAACGGTTATCATTGAAGATGATGGACTTTGAGGCAGATAATTTAGGGAGTAGTGGTCCACTCTGTGGGAATTGGAACTGATTCTTTGACGTGTAATTGGAGTGGGGCATTTTTGCCTGCATGACGGTCGTCACCCGTGTGACGGTCGTCATGAAGCTGTGACGGTCGTCACATCAGCAAAAACAGCTTCCTGCGCTTTTCATTGTGTTTTCACTCCTTTTTCGTCCATATTTCATCTGAAATTGCTTCTTTTCTTCATGTTGCCTTGTTTAGACGTGATCGTTGAATACCTGCAAAACATCAGACAAATACACGGAAATAACCCGAAATCGGATTGAAAACAGTTAGACTTTAGTTGAATTATGCATCAAAATATATATACGATTTCGTGTTATCAAACTCCCCTAAGCTTGAATCTTTGCTTGTCCTCAAGTAAAACATGAAAAGGTCGGCAAGCGCGAGGCAGCTTCTTCGTTCGCAAAAGTCGGGAAAAACCGGGATTCTTGGTAGGAACAAAACGAGTACCATGACGACACTTGGACTACAAGTCTTCGGAGGTCTCCTTTTTATGTAAACCGGTCCTAGTCATGCTACTGTAGCTTGGCGTCAAGGTTCTCGCGGCAAGTTCACCCTGTTTGTTCTGGCGCAATCACATTAAGCCCGTTGTCCGTACACTTTCATGGCAAGTCGACCTGTTAGTGAATATGATCTCATTTCTTGTTTTTGATCTTCTTCATTGATCATAAGCTTATGTCATTGATTTTTCAATGAGTTTTCGTGCCGTTGGGCTAAATGCTCGGGTGAGGAGCACCTAACTTAGAAGGAAACGTATCTTATATTCTTGGGCTTTTTAGCTCTCTTTTCATGATTTTTCATCTTTTTGGAGATCATACACTTATTTGCATCGGTCGCTCGCTTAGAAGTGTTTTTAGGATGGTGCTGACTGCTAGTATAAACTACTTGGGGCTGAGTTTGCGTAGACACTTGAGGCTTTGGTACGCGTAGGTAGTGAAACCGACTCGCATAAACCGGCGATCTAGGGTGTCAGGATGGTACTGGTTTTGTTAGAACTGTCATTTCCTCGGAGTTTCAAAACTTGGTTTAAACTCGGTTGCATTCTCGTGATGCTTTTACTTTTGAGGAACGAACGGAAATTTTTGTTTACGTTGAATAATGTGGGGATGTTTGTGTAACGGGAGAAAGATATATAAACGAGCTTTATTTGCTAAAAATAGAAAATGTTTAAATAGAAATTACGAAAGTTCAAAGTGCAGTGGAATGGAAATAAAGGAAATTCAGAGTACAGTGGAATGGAAATAAAGGCTCTGCTCCCACACTATCTTAATCAGTGTCCCCACTGATTTTTGAAGCATGCGAGAGGGAGATACAACTGAAATGAAAGTACAAATAACTGAAATATAGTAAACAATGAAGGAAAAATGGAAAATCTAGTCACGGCCTCTGTCACGTCCGCGCTGGCGTCCTCTGGCTCTGGCAAGGGCTACTCTGTCCTCATAACTCATAGCTCCGGTGTGGTAGACAGTGTCTCGGAGTCCTTCGACCTGCAAAGTCAGATTCGCCAGGTTCTCAGTGATAGTAGCTTGGCCGGTTTGAAGTTGTTGCATTTGAGTCCGGTGCCAAGCTTCGAACTGGTCAGCTCGCTGATTCTGCTGCTGCAGCATCGCGAGTATCCGTGCCTACTGGTCTAGGGAGCGGCGGAGGTCCTCTTCTGTGTAGTCTGACACGGGATGATGGCGGCGGCGGCGAGAGGATGTACCTTCTGGAGGAGGAGGCTACGATGCCTCCGGCTGCTCGGACCTGTCCAACTCAGCTTGGATTTCATCGTCAGAACCGTGAGTGTGATCCTGGGTAGGAACAGCGGTAGCAGAAGGGGCAGTGAGGTCGAACAACCAGTTGGTACGGTCCTCTGGGTGTGTGCGGGTGCGGGACGGAAGGATGATGCTTCGGACGGTCTTGCCACGCACTACTGGATGGTATTTGCCGTCAGCTCTGGAGCGGATAAGATGAGAGGCTCTGCAGTGGTCGGTGTCAAGGAACACTGAGGGGATGGACTGGAGGTGCTGGAGGCGGTCGCCAAGGTTCAGCCCAAGTGCAATAGCGGTGACAATCCCGCCAAAGTAGAATGGCTTCGAGCCACGGTTGCAGTTGGCCTGAATATGAGCCAGCAGAAACGGAGCAGCGTTGACAGGCTCATTGTTGAAGACGCAATGGAGAAAGAAGAGCTCTTTCGAGTTCACTTTGTGGTTGCTGTCTCTGGCGAAAATAGTGTTGCTCAACGCGCTGTGAAAGTACCTGATGGTTGGGTTATGGATATGAGTGGCGTGCAGAGAATCCCAACCATCGGCATTGATGCCGGTCAACTGATACCACAGCGCGAAAGCTTCGTGCTGGAACTGATCGGTGATGCGGCGGTGAGCGTTGTTGCCGCGAGGTAGCTGTAGGATGCTGGCAATCTGATTTTGGTTCACCTGATAGTTGGTGCCAAACATCCGGAAGCATGCGGCACCTGAGTGCTGGTTAAGTTCGCCGCTGCTTGTGACGTAAGTGAACGAACTCAAGAACTCAAGAGTGAGTTGTTCGTATGTTGGCAGTGGGTTGGTGCAGAGGTTCCAGATGCCTGCTCTTTGAAGCATCCAGGTTACGCCTTCAAGGAGTCCGAGCTCCGTAAGCGTTGGAAGGTGTGGATAATGAGTCGGCTGGAGCGAGCTCTGATGAAATGCAACGTAGTTTGCTCGTTGTCTTTCGCCTAAGTCTCCTTCACTGAAGATAATGTTGCTGATATCTGGGGTTTCTGCATTCCTTGCCATTGTTGGAAGATGGAGAGGTTTCTGAAGATTGGGGTTTTTCTGCAGAGTGGGAAGAACTGACAGAAGTGTGGTTTGGAAGTTGAGATTGAAGTTGAAATATAGAGTTCAATGTGGGGAGGACGAAAATTCGTAGTGGGGTAGGAGTTAGGGTGATTGGAAGTGGTAATGGGGGTAGTGGAAGAGAACATGAACCCTGTTTTATCAGATATCAATATTTGAATTCGTGACGGTCGTCACCCGCGTGACGCTCGTCAGGGTCCTGTGACGATCGTCACAGCAACAAAATCTGCAGAACGCAGAATTTTGCTCTGAGGGCGTACTCGTAGTGACTTTAAGGCTTAGTAATGATACGACAATGTAATATAACAGCCAACAAACAACGAATAATGCGAAAACAGAATAATTGAATAAAAACTAGAATTGAAATAACATAAAATTGAAATGATTGTATGTAGTACATAAAGAAAACTAACAATGCGAAAAATCCAAATGATTAAATGAAACTAAACTAGACTAAACTAAACTGAAACTACTGCTAAGAACTAATAACTAATCTTTTCGTGTCTTCAACTCATCGAACTTCCGTGCGTAGTAGTCGAGTTGGTCGCAGACTAAATCCATGAAGCCTACCAGTTCGCTGTGCATGCCTGCGATGTCAGCTTTTACATTAGTCAGAGTTGTATCAACGTCGTCCAATCTGAGTAAAACGGTATCCATTTTGTCGGTGGTCTCCTCAGGGATAGGCTCAGGATAAGTGTTGTAGTGTGAAGGAGTCGTAGGGTCTACTTCAGCTTCGGATACAACATCCTCATAGTACATATAGTCGTGTGCCTCAGAGATGTGGTCACTGTCATACATATAGTTCTGTGGTGTTGACTGTGGTGAAGGAGGTCCCATAGGCTCATCCAATTCATAGAGCCAGTTATCCTTGTTGTAGATACTTGTCATCAGATGATCAAGCAGTGTGAATAGCTGTATTGGTTTTTTGTTAATGAGGTACTCATACGGGCCAGGTCCCATAGTTCCTAAGATGCGTCTGTTAAAGCAGAATTATATGTTCATGGGTCGGATGGTGCCAAAACGAGTGCTGGCATTTAAGTGGAATCTAAGGCCAAGCTCGTGGGCAATCATTGTTACTAGGCCTCCTATAAGGATAGGTGTCTGAGGTTCCAGCGTGAGGCGTTTGAAAGATCTCATCATGAAAGGCACTGCATTTACTGTACGTCCCTGAGAAGCACAGAACATGATGAATAACTCCTCTTTAGATACTGCAGTGATATTTTCTTCTTTTCCAAACAAGGTGTGAGCTAGTATCTTATGGAAGTATCTGAAGGCTGGGTTGTGTATGTCATCATTGTACATTCTGTCTGGTTCAGGGTGATAATCGCCTGTGATTCTACCCCAGAATTGATCGAGTTGAAAATCAATATCGTCATCTTCTGCACTGATGAACACATGCGGTCCGCTAGGAAATCCTAGGAGGTTAGCTAGTGACATCCGGCTATGGGTTTGGTCCATTCCAAACAATCGGAAGGTAATCAGCTCTGTGTTGGTTCCAAAACCATAGTTGGGTATGTATCTGAAAGAACTAAGGAATTCATAGGTAAGATCCTTATAGGTAGCGAAACGTGTTTTCAGAGCAGTGTTCTCCCAACCCAGTTGATTGAACAGGTATTGAATGCTATCCGTGATTCCTAGTTTATCCATAGTAGCCTTATCATAATACAGCGTTAAGGCGAATTCTCTTTCGGTCAGTGCTGCAAATCTTGCCTTTTGAGCTAGTCCTCGGAAGTGAACCTTTGTGAAGTCGTATTCGGCCATACTCGCAGGTAATTCAGAGAAAACAGAAGGAATGTTTTGAAGGCTTTTAAAAATCCTGAAAAGTTTAAGACAGGAAATTGAAGTCAGGATTTTTAAAGACGAAAAGCGGTGGAAACAAAAGACAAAAGAGAAAAATAAAATGAAAACAAACGAAAGTAGAAAGTAGTAGTGATTATAAGTTTAGAATTTTTGTTGGATTTTCAAAGTAAAATTTTAAAGAAAGATGAAATACAATAACGAGGGAAATTCGGTTGCCTCCCAGTAAGCGCTGTTTTTAACGTCTAAAGCCTGACGATAGCTTGGTGAGAAGCTATTCGGGTGTTTGAGCTGGAAGCTCAAGCAATGCTATACTGCTGACTTGAGGACTGTTGTCGTCCTTATTGTAGTGTTTTAGACGTTGCCCGTTTACGATAAACGGTGCATTCATCTTATCGATAATTTCAACAACTCCACTCTGAAGTACTTTAGTCACTTCATAAGGTCCAGACCACCTAGATTTTAGTTTACCTGGGAAGAGTTTTAATCGTGAATTAAAGAGCAATACGATGTCTCCCACACTGAATTGTTTCCTGACTGAACGTTTATCATGCCACTTTTTAGTTCGTTCTTTGTAGATACGGGCATTTTCGTAAGCGTCTAATCGGAGTTCTTCCAACTCGTGTAAGTTCAAGATTTGCTTTTCTCCTGCCTCAGTGTAGTTGAAGTTGAGTGTCTTAATGGCCCAGAAGGCCTTATGCTCTAATTCTACAGGGAGATGGCAGGATTTACCGTAAACTAATTTGTAGGGGGTGGTGCCTATTGGTGTCTTAAATGCGGTCCTATAAGCCCATAAAGCTTCTTGTAGCTTCGACGACCAATATTTCCTTGAGGTAGCGACATTCTTTTCCAATATCTGTTTTATTTCTCTGTTCGAGACCTCTACTTGTCCACTAGTTTGCGGATGATAGGGTGTAGCTACTCGGTGTCGGACTCCATATCTAGAGAGAAGTTTATCGAATATTCGTGATATGAAGTGAGATTCGCCGTCACTAATGACGAGTCTTGGTACACCGAATCTAGGAAAGATTGTGTTTTTGAAGAGTTTGATTACTACTCGTGCGTCGTTCGTTGGAGCAGCTATGGCTTCTATCCATTTAGACACGTAATCGACAGCGACGAGTATGTAGTTATTACCAAAAGAGGGTGGGAATGGTCCCATGAAATCTATTCCCCAGACGTCGAAGATTTCTACCTCTAGGATTCCTTTCTGAGGCATTTCATCGCGTCGTGAGATGTTGCCAGTTCGTTGGCATCGATCGCACTTTTGCACAGTGATGTGAACGTCTTTCCAGAGATTAGGCCAGAATAAGCCGGCTTGGAGAATCTTAGCGCACGTCTTGGATGTACTAGCATGACCACCATATGGTGCTGAATGGCATTGGGAAATAATATTTTCTATTTCTTCCTCTGGGACACAGCGACGATATATGTTGTCGGCCCCTCTCTTGAAGAGTAGAGGTTCGTCCCAATAATAGTGTTTCAGATCGTGGAAGAATTTCTTCTTTTGCTGATAAGTAAGATCCGGTGGAAGCACGCCTGCAGCGAGGTAATTAACGATGTCAGCATACCAAGGTAATGTGACTTGGGCATAGACGGCTTCTACGGCTTTTTCGAATTCTGGATCTTCCGAGATTGAATTGGGTGTGTCACTTTCTAATTTGGCTATCAGACGTTCGTACGGGAAATCGTCATTTATCGGTACTGGTTCATGTTTGATGCCTTCTATTCGGGATAAGTGATCCGCAACAACGTTCTCGGTTCCTTTCTTATCTTTGATTTCTAAGTCAAACTCTTGTAATAACAGGATCCATCTCAATAGTCTTGGTTTGACATCCTTTTTGCTTATTAGGTACCTTATGGCAGCGTGGTCTGTGTATATGATAATTTTTGCTCCTACTAAGTAAGAACGAAATTTGTCAAGCGCAAATATAACTGCTAGAAGTTCCTTTTCTATGGTAGCGTAGTTCATTTGGGCAGGATCTAAGGTTCTACTGGCATAGTAGATGGCATGGAGTTTCTTGTCCTTCCTTTGTCCTAGAACTGCGCCTACAACATAATCACTCGCATCACACATGATTTCGAACGGTAGTCGCCAATCGGGTGGTTGCATGATAGGTGCGGTGATAAGAGCTGATTTCAATGTTTCGAATGCTTTTAGACAGTCGTCGTCGAAGACGAACTCAACATCTTTCATCAACAGGCCGGTCAGAGGTTTTATGATTTTCGAGAAATCTTTTATAAATCTTCTGTAGAAACCGGCATGTTTTAGAAAACTCCGTATTTCTCGTACGGATTTTGGAGGTTGAAGATCTTTTATAATCTCTATTTTAGCTTTGTCTACCTCAATTCCTCTATCTGATATGACGTGTCCTAGAACTATTCCTTGTCGGACCATAAAATGGCATTTTTCCCAATTTAGGACGAGGTTTACTTTTACACAACGTTCTAATACCATTTCTAAGTTCTGTAGGCATCCTTCGAAACTTTGTCCACATACCGAGAAATCGTCCATAAATACTTCCATGATGTCGTCTATGAAATCTGCGAAGATTGCCATCATGCATCTTTGTAAGATTGCTGGAGCGTTACAGAGTCCGAACGACATTCGGCGGTAAGCAAAAGTACCATAAGGACAGGTGAATGTAGTCTTTTCTTGGTCATCAGGATGGATGGGAATTTGGAAGAATCCTGAATAACCATCTAGATAGCAGAAGTATGAGTGTTTGGCTAATCTTTCCAACATTTGGTCTATGAAGGGTAATGGGAAGTGATCTTTGCGCGTAGCCTTGTTAAGCTTTCTATAGTCAATGCACATCCTGCTTCCAGTCACGACTCTTTTTGTTATTGATTCGCCTTTTTCGTTTTTAACTACTGTGACTCCTCCTTTCTTTGGTACGACATGAACTGGGCTGACCCATTCACTATCGGAGATCGGATAGATGATTCCTGCATCTAGCAATTTCTTTACTTCATCTCTGACTACAGTGCTCAGGATGGGGTTCAGTCTCCTCTGATGCTCTCGAGAGGTTTTAGAGTCTTCCTCTATTGTAATTCGATGCATACAGATCGAAGGGCTTATACCTTTTAGATCGCTTATGTTATAGCTTAACGCGGTGGGGTACTTCTTTAGGACTTCTAATAGCTTTTCGGTTTCTGGTTGTCCTAAGTTGGCGTTGACTATCACTGGTCTTTTTAGTTCATCGTCTAGAAATTCATATCTGAGGTTTTTGGGTAGTTTTTTAAGTTCTAAAGATGGGTTCTTTGGACCTGGCATATGGTTTGGGGTCAGTGCTAAGCTTTCGCTTAGGCTGTCGTCTTTATACGGTTTACGCTAATTATCGTCTTCAGAAATATCTGGTATTTGAATCTTTATTATTTCCGAATACGTGGTCTCTTCATTTTCAAGTTCTCTTATGCATTCGTCAATTTCGTCTACTAAATAGCAGGTATCGTCTATTGCTGGTGCTTGTAAGAACTTGGTGAGAATGAACTCTATCTTCTCTTCTCCTACTTCGAATGTTAGCCTTCCTTTCTTCACGTCTATAATCGCTCCGGCTGTAGCTAGGAATGGTCTTCCTAGGATAATTGGGGTTACAGTGTCCTCCTTGATGTCCATGATTATGAAGCCGGTTGGAATGTAGAATTGTCCTATGCATACTGGAACGTTTTCCAGTATTCCGACGGGGTATTTTACTGATCTGTCAGCTAATTGTACGGACATTTTGGTTGGTCTGAGGTCTCCCATATTCAGCTTTTTGCATATAGATAGGGGCATAACACTGATACTGGCTCCTAAATCGCATAGAGCTTTGTCTATTACGAACTTTCCTATGACGCAGGGTATGGAGAAACTACCTGGGTCTTTTAATTTAGGAGGCATGCGGTTTTGAATAATAGCGCTACACTCTGCAGTAAGTGTAACTGTTTCGTTATCCTCGATCTTTCTCTTATTCGACAGGATCTCTTTGAGAAATTTAGCGTATGACGGCATTTGAGTTATCACTTCTGTAAAAGGGATAGTAATATTCAGCTGTTTAAGGAGCTCTACAAATTTCTTAAACTGTCCTGAAGTTTTGGAGTTTATTAGTCTTTGCGGATAAGGGATAGGTGGTTTATATGGCGCTGGAGGTGCTTGAGTTTTTTCACTTGCGGTATCCTCCTTCTCGTTGTCTTCCTTCTTCTCTAACTCGGATTCCTTTTCTGCTTGTTCAGTTGGTTTTTGTTGCATGGCTGAGTTTTTGGTCCTCGGATCGATCGGTTCGTCCAATTCTTTTCCACTTCTTAGTATTACAACATTTTCTTGGCCTTTTGGATTCTGTTCGGGTTGTCCAGGAAATGTGCCAGCTGGTGCGACAGCAGAGGCTTGTTATTGAGCCACTTGTGATATCTGAGTTTCTAACATTTTGTTGTGGGTGGCTAAAGCGTCTACTTTTCCTGTTAATTGTTTAATTTGCTCGCTAGTGTGTATGTTTTGATTCAGGAATTATTTGTTTGTTTGAGCTTGTGTTGCTATGAATTTTTCCATCATCAATTCGAGGTTTGATTTCCTAGGTGCATTCTGAGCAGCTGGTTTCTGATATCCTTGCGGAGCAGTAGGCATTTGCAATGCATTTTCGCTTTTGTAAGAAAAGTTTGGATGATTTCGCCAACCTGGGTTATAGGTATTTGCGTAGGGATTTCCTTGAGCATAATTTACCTGGTCTGGTGGGATTCCGGCTAGCAATGGGCATTCGGGTGCATTATGAGTGGTGCTTCCGCATAACTCGCAATTTGGAGTTACAGCAACGACAGTTGCAGTGGGGTTAACGGTCAGACTATCTATCTTCTGTGCTAGAGCATCTACTTTAGCATTGAACTTTTCAAGGCTACTGATCTCGTACATCCCACCTTTCGCTGTGGTTTTCTCAGTTGGAGTGCGTTCACCTCCCCATTGGCAATGGTTTTGTGACATGTTTTCTATTAATTGATAGGCTTCATCGTATGGCTTATCCATAAGTGCACCGCCCGCGGCAGCGTCTATTGTCAATCTAGTATTGTATAGAAGCCCATTATAGAAAGTATGGATTGTCACCCAGTCTTCTAGACCGTGGTGAGGACATGTTCTCATCATATCTTTGAATCGTTCCCATGCTTCGTAAAGAGATTCAGTATCTTTCTGTCGAAATCCGTTGATTTGAGCTCTAAGCATAGCAGTTTTGCTTGGCGGAAAATATCTCGCTAAGAAGATGTTCTTCAATTGCTCCCACGTCGTAACGGAGTTGGATGGTAACGATTGTAACCATGTCCACGCTCTATCTCTAAGAGAGAATGGGAAAAGACGAAGTCTTATCGCGTCTGGAGTTACTCCATTTGCTTTCACTGTGTCTGAGTATTGTACAAACATCGTTAGATGTTCGTTCGGATCCTCAGTTGTGTTTCCTGAGAATTGGTTTTGTTGTACAGCCGACAGCAATGATGGTTTCAGCTCAAAATCATTTCGGGTAATAGCTGGGGCAGCAATGCTACTTCTAGGCTCCATCTGAGAGGGTGTAGCGTATGCCTTCAGCGGTTTGTTTGGAGGTCCTTCAACCATCTCTGGTTCTTCTTCTTCTGATTTGGGAATGGGAGTGAGAGGTTCGGGAGTGTTATGTTCGAGTTGTTTGAGTTGGTACTCAATGATTCTACTTCTTAAATGTAAGAAGCGTTCTAGTTCTGCGACTGAAGGTTTTACGATATCGCCTTGCGGGCGATTTCTTGGCATACAATCGACAGCACTAGTAAAGGAAAAATGAAAATTGTTAACCTAGTGTATACGGCGTAACAGAAGGTTACACTATTGACTAAACGGGTCCCCGACAACGGCGCCAAAAACTTGATCGCGACTTTCTATGTCTAATACAACCTAACTGCAAGTGCACAGTCTATCGCGTAGTAATAATAGATATCGATCCCACAGGGACTCGTAATCAAACTAGTGTTCTCGGGAGTTACTATGTTTAGCTAGGTAGAATATATTTAAGGGAATAAGATTGTCACTAAAAGGGAACTAAGAATACTATTTAGATTATAAGTGATTGAATCGATACGTAGTAATTGTGTTCTTCAGGGATTTGATAAGTTACTGGTGTATGAAATAATTTTCAAAGTTTATTTAAGCAGAAAATGGAGATTTGAAGACTCTCGCCTCACGATGGTTATTGACGCTAATCATAATCCTAAGGGCCAAACGTACACTTTCGTATCCCGTTCGGGGTTAAAATCATTTTTTGGAAATCTCTAAGTTCTAATTCATTTTAAAGTGCTTTCGCTGTTATTAAAATGAATGACTAGTGTTTACTATCTGACCTTACCGCAACTTTCGCTTGTTGGTTCGTATCTTAATTAATTTCCCACTTTCGTGACAAAACTACTTTTAAATAAGTTCTCGCTTTCGCGACGAAGTTTATTCAATAAATCAATTCTAAACACTCAGACCATAAACTACTTTTTTGAAAAGAAAGTTTTTCAACCAGTTGTTATCAAATCCCATTCGAATTATTACTACATATCGATTACCTAAGTTTAGCTAGACATGGATTTGGGAAAGATAAAACATAAATAAAAATAATAAATAATGATTTGCATTATAATAAAACTGGAATCGATTGAAATAAGAAACCTGTAAATATTCCAATTGGCCTTTGGGCAGATCCTCCACAGATGTTGGCAGGATTCTGGTCTTTATGCCAAATTGATCGTACAAATGAAAGTAGAAATTACAGAAGAATGAAAATTGGAATACAGGAAAGGTAAAGAGAAACAAATAAGAATATTGCTGGAAAATAAGCTCTGGAAATAAATTCGGCAGCACTTCGTGGTATGAATGCAGCACACTTTCTGAAGTCCCCTGCTTCCCTTTTTATAGAAGTGGAATCCCAACGGTTATCATTGAAGATGATGGACTTTGAGGCAGATAATTTAGGGAGTAGTGGTCCACTCTGTGGGAATTGGAACTAATTCTTTAACGTGTAATTGGAGTGGGGCGTTTTTGCCTGCATGACGGTCGTCATAAGGTGTGACGGTCGTCACCCGTGTGACGGTCGTCATGAAGCTGTGACGATCGTCACATCAGCAAAAACAGCTTCCTGCGCTTTTCATTGTGTTTTCACTCCTTTTTCGTCCATATTTCATCTGAGATTGCTTCTTTTCTTCATGTTGCCTTGTTTAGACGTGATCGTTGAATACCTGCAAAACATCAGACAAATACACGGAAATAACCCGAAATCGGATTGAAAACGGTTAGACTTTAGTTGAATTATGCATCAAAATATATATACGATTTCGTATTATCAGAAGGACTACGGTCGTGTTGACTTTGTCGATCATTGAGTGCCATTTGATCAATAATGGTTTTTGCTTCCTCCGCATTCTTTGACATGAGAGAACCACCCGCGGTAGCATCCAAGAGTGTCTTTTGTGATGTTTGAAGTCCGTTGAGAAAAATGTGAATTTGTGTGAGATCATCAAAACCGTGACCTTTGCATTTCCTCAACATGGATTTGAATCTTTCCCAAGCCTCGTTTAGAGACTCATTGCTTCCTTGTGTGAACACCGAAATAGCCGTTTTGGCTTCCATGAATCGGGATTGAGGATAGTACCTCTCTAGAAATCTTTCTTCTAACAAATTCTAATCCGTCATCACTCTTGTTGGTTGATCAAGGTACCACTCTTTTGCTTTTCCCACCAATGAATGTGGGAACATTCTCTTGAATAAGTTTTCTACACCTGCTTCATCTACTCCCGTAGAACCTGCAATCTCATAAAATTTGATGAGATGGTTGTACGGATCTTCATGATCCATTCCGGTGAATAGATTTGCATAAAGGAGTTGAAGGATTCCGGTCTTCATCTCCGTATTCCTTCCGCCTTGAGCAAATTGAGCTGTTCGCCTTGGACTATTAGAGGACATTCCGGTACGAGCGTCGTCACCCATACTTCCTTCAACGGTTTCTACAACTTATTTTTCAATTTGAGCAAGTGCAAAATTTGTTGCTTCTTCTCTCCGGTTCCTTTTGTCGGCTAGTTTCTTTCTCCTTCATGTCTTGCTATTGAGCCTTCGGATTGTTCTTTCAATTTCGGGGTCGAATTGAAATTTCTCCTCGGTAGCTTTTTCTCGCATGCACTAGAATCTACAAAACTAACAAACCAAGTGAAACACAAGAGTGATAGAAATAAAAATAAAAACAAGAACTTAGAACAATGAATTATTGCAATGCATGTAATATCGACACCAATCCCCGGCAACGGCACCAATTTGTTGAAAAGTATATTTCCGACAAATATTTTTAATATCGTATCCACAGAGATTGGTGTTACTACCGCCATTCTATAATTTCGATTGTTGTAAGTTCAAAAGGTATTTGAATTGTTTGTTTATGACTAAAGTATTCTTTTCACTTAGAAGAAAATTAAGACAATAAAAAATTGGTTTTAGAATAAAATGTGGAGATCTTGTCAAGATTGAGTTTCATTATCTTTGTTCTTTATATGTTCTCAATATCACATGCATGCATTCAAACTCCATTGATAGTATTCAAGTGTCCTCTCAATAATATTTATGTCTAAATAAGATTGTGACAATTATTATATAAATCTTTAGAATCTCTCCATCTAACTATTGATATAATAATCTTGAATGTTTAACACAAATAGAAAAGTAGTGAATAAATCTATCTCTACAATTTATTCTCTACTTGGAAAAATATCTTAGGTCAAGAATTAAACTATCTTTCTCAACAATAATTCAATTCTGATTTTTCAATGTAAAAATAAAATATAATTCCTTATACCAAATATAGTTTGTTACATGCAAGGATAGTAATATTACATAAACAACATAGGATAATTACTACCTCAAGCTTGACAAGAAATGAAATTAGCTGCTCATCATCTTCATAGAATACTCAGCAAATTCTTTAATAATCTCCCCTTGCATGAAAACTTCTCTCCAAAACAAGAAAATCTCCTCTCAAATCTTTCTAAAAATCTCTTACAAACCTAAGAGCTATTAAGACTAAAGGGTGGAATTATTATGTCCAACGTGCAAGGGAAAAGTGCAATAAATAGCCTATGGGGCGCCACCCTAAAAAGTGGTGTTTTTTTTCTTCCAAGACATGACATGTGTCATTAAATTGCAAGTGACTGATTTCACCCAGTTCGCGGCGCGAACTGCCCAGCTTGAGAATTCCTTGCTTTGCTTCGTGATTCCTCATCAATTCCTTTCCCAATCTTTTATCCTCACGAGTTTCTTTGAAGATCATTATTTTTTTGACATACATTCTACAAAACTAGAGAAAAAGTGAACTATCTATTCGAAACAAAACCAAATAACTAAAATTGAATGTTTTACTAAATTGTGATAAAACTTGTGTGAATTTAATAAGAAATTGATAAAAAGGGACCGATAAAATATATAAAAATTAATACCAATTGGTCCCTAACAATAGTGCTCGGAGAAAAATAGAAGTCAAAATTATCGCATGCAGCAAATTGCCAGTGTGACAATTCTCGTACCTCAACAGCAACAACAACAGCCGCAGCAGCAACAAAGTCAACAGAATTCTGCTCCGCAAAGGTTCCAAGGTCGGGATAGGACCGTGAAAAGAGTATTTGCTGTGCCTCCAGTGCTGTATGCTCAGCTTTTTCAAACATTATTACAACTGGAGCTTGTTGAGAAAAGGACGTTAGCTCCGTCGAAAGGCACACCTCCTTTTGGTTATGATGCCAATACACATTGTGAATTCCACTCCGGGGCACCCGGTCACAGCATAGAGAATTGTCATGCATTCAAACACAAAGTGTAGGACCTAATAGATAGTACGACTATAAACTTTGATCATGGTGCACCCAATATCGAGAAAAATCCGATGCCGCCTCACGGATCTGCAAAGGTGGGTGCTATCTTAGAAGATATCAGTCTAAATTTGATCATGAATGTAGATGAACTGAAGACGCCTCTAGGCTATGTAAAGAGCAGGTTGCTGAAGGGGGGAGTCTTCCCTGGTTGTGATGCGGATTGTGTTAACTGTTTAGCCCGGCCTGAGGGATGTGATAGTTTAAGAAGAGGTATTCAAGGTCTGATTAATGAAGGAACGCTGCAATTCGACCGTACTGCTGAAGAGAAGCCTGTTGAGGCAATAACTGAAAAGCAGGGCAAAGTTGCAACGGCTGCGATCCCGTTTAAGACTGTCACAATGTCGGCGCCTCCCAAGCGGCCGACCATCACCATAACTAAAGCTGGACCCATTCCATACGAAAGCACTAAAGCCATTCCTTGGAACTATGGGGCAGAGGCCGACTGCAGCGGAGAAAAGATTAACCTGGGAAGCCCGCAGGTAGGGTCAGTTGATAATCTTGTGGGAGCGGGGGGCATAACCCGCAGCGATAGAACTTTTGCGGCACCCGATTTAGAGGCTGAGAGAAATGCCAAAGGGAAGGGTAAAGTCAATGAAGGAGGATCTTCTCAAGATAAAGAAAAGGAAGCATTAACTAAAGATGTGGAAGAATTTATGAGACTGATCCGAAAGAGTGATTATAAAATTGTTGATCATCTGCAGCAGACGCCTTCCAAAATCTCGATTTTTTCATTGTTGCTTTGTTTCGAAGCTCATCGGAACGCTTTGCTGAAAGTTCTTGACACTGCTTATGTACCCCAAGAGATATCCGTCAATCAGCTCGAAGGAGTGATTGCGCACGTGAACGCGGGGCATGGCCTTGGATTTACAGATTTTGATTTAATGCCCAGGGGCCACAACCACAACAGTGCGTTGTATATCTCAGTCGAGTGTCGGGGCACTGTTATGGCGCATGTTCTCGTGGACACTGGTTCATCCTTGAATGTTTTGCCCAAGAAGGCACTGTTGAAGCTGGATACCCGAGGTATAATATGCACGCCAAGTGATTTGGTGGTGAGAGCTTTTGACGGGACTAGAAGGTTCGTGCTTGGGGAATTGACTTTACCAATCCAGGTTGGTCCCGAGGTGTTTGATGTTGTGTTTTACATCATGGATATTCATCCAGCTTATAACTGTTTGCTTAGACGACCTTGGATTCACTCTGCAGGGGCTGTAACGTATATGTTGCACCAAAAGCTCAAGTATATGGTTGGTGGTAGCATTGTCACCGTGTGTGGGGAAGAAGATATCATGGTAAGTCACCTGTCGTCATTCAAATATGTCGAAGTGGATGGTGAGATCCATGAGATATTGTGCCAAACTTTTGAAGGGGTGCAGATCAAAGACAAGTCTCCTGTCATAAGCAAAGGGCCAGAGATGGCTATGTATTTGTACAGAGAAGCCCAAGCGGTAGTTCAGGCGGGGGAAACTAAAGGTTGGGGTCAAATTCTGGAGATTCCTGTTAAGCAGGACAAGTTTGGTTTGGGATATCGCCCGTCGTCGTCATCTTCATCACAGAGCGTGCCACGGTTCAAGGGGCCGATTGTGTTTACTCCAGGAGGAGTCAGTTTTGAAAGAATTAATGTTGTGTCTGACAGCGGAGATGGAGATAGCGACTGTGACACGGATTCATGGATCAAGCCCAGCGTGCCAGGACAAAGCCTATGCAACTGGTCTATTAAGGACTTTATTCAAGTGACGACAGAACAGTAATGCTTTGTTTTTTTCGATTATTGTACAACCCTACGTCCTACCCGAGGCATAGTGGTTTTGTTTCAGGGCCTACTTGTTTATGTCTGTGCTTTGCTTTAATCATCAAATAAAGGCGTTTTTCTCATGCAAATTTTGTGATCCTCGTTTTTCTGTTTTTATTTTAACAATAAAATGGAAACGTGGTTGTGTGCTTTGTTGAGGACGACGACTTACAATAAGAGCTGACTCGACTTTTAAAACAAGAAGAGAAAATCATTCTGCCTCATCAGGAGGAAATTGAGGTCATTAATTTGGGTTCCGAAGAAGTTGTCAGGAATGTTCGGATAGGGGCTGCGCTGCAAAGCGATATCAAGCAGAGACAGATCGAGATGTTTCGAGAGTATAGTGACATCTTTGCCTGGTCTTATGAAGACATGCTTGGGTTAGACACTGATATTGTGGTCCACCGCTTGCCATTGCGTGAAGAATGTCCGCCGGTCAAGCAGAAGCTCAGAATAACAAGACCAGATATGCCCGTAAAGATTAAAGAGGAAGTACAGAAACAGTGGGACACTGGTTTTCTAGCTGTTACAACTTACCCTCCTTGGGTCGCCAATATAGTACCTGTACCGAAGAAAGATGGTAAGGTACGGATGTGTGTCGACTATCGGGATTTGAACAAGGCGAGCCCTAAGGATGACTTCCCGCTTCCTCATATTGACGTATTGATCGACAATACTGCTCAATTCTCTGTGTTTTCCTTCATGGACGGCTTTTCGGGCTATAATCAGATTAAGATTACGCCGGAAGATATGGAGAAAACAACTTTCATTACCCCGTGGGGAACGTTCTGCTACAAAGTGATGCCCTTTGGTTTGAAGAACGCTGGGGCAACATATCAGCGTGCTATAACAACACTCTTTCATGACATGATGCATAAAGAGATTGAGGTCTATGTTGACAATATGATTGCCAAATCCCAGACGGAGGAAGAGCATCTGGTGAATCTTCTGAAATTGTTTGAGAGACTTAGGAAATTCAGGCTGAGGCTGAATCCTAATAAGTGCACCTTTGGGGTGAGATCTTGAAAGCTATTGGGGTTTATTGTTAGTGAAAAAGGAATTGAGGTTGATCCTGCAAAAATAAAAGCCATACAAGAAATTCCAGAGCCAAAAACAAAGAAAGAGGTTCGTGGCTTTTTGGGGAGATTGAACTACATTGCTCAGTTCATATCTCATCTCACAGCCACGTGTGAACCAATGTTTAAATTGTTGAAAAAAGACCAGGCGATTGTCTGGGATGAAAATTGTCAAAAGGCGTTTGAAAAAAATAAAAGAATACTTGCAGGAACCTCCGATATTGATACCCCCAGTAGCCGGAAGGCCACTAATCATGTACTTGACGGTTCTTGAGAACAACATGGGTTGTGTTCTTGGTCAACATGACGAGACTGGACGAAAAGAGCATGCGATCTATTATTTGAGTAAAAAGTTCACAGATTGTGAGTCCTGTTACTCAATGCTCAAAAAGACGTGTTGTGCACTTGCTTGGGCTGCCAAACATTTGAGACAATACATGCTAAATCATACAACCATGCTGATTTCGAAGATGGATCCGATCAAGTATGTCTTCGAAAAGTAGGCGCTTTCAGGATGGATTGCCCGATGACAGATGGTACTGGCAGAGTACGACATTCAGTATATTTCGCAAAAGGCTATCAAAGGTAGCATTTTGTCAGAGTACCTTGCCGAGCAGCCAATCGATGATTACCAGCCAATGAAGTTTGATTTTCCTGACGAGGATATTATGTACCTAAAGACGAAAGACTGCGAGGAGCCGTTGCATGATGAAGGTCCTGAGCGGGGTTCCCAATGGCAATTAATATTTGACGGTGCTGTTAATTCATACGGAAGTGGAATTGGGGCAATCATTACTACTCCCCATGGGTCTCATATCCCGTTCACTGCCAGATTGACATTTTCAGTTACCAACAATGAGGCTGAATATGAAGCGTGTATCATGGGTCTCGAGGAGGCTATTGATTTGAGAATTAAAAATCTTGATGTGTATGGAGACTCCGTGCTAGTCATGAACCAGATCAAGGGAGAATGGGAGACTCGTCAGCCTAATCTGATACCTTACATGAATTATGCAAGGAGATTGTTGCCTTTCTTTAACAAGGTAGAATTTCACCATGTGTCGCGGGCAGAAAATCAGATGGCAGACGCTCTTGCAACGTTATCTTCGATGTACAAAGTTAACTTCTGGAATGAAGCTCCCATAATAGTTATCTCTCACCTTGATAGGCCCGCTTTCATATTCGTCATTGAGGAAGCTTCCGATGGCAAGCCGTGGTATTTTGATATCCATAATTTCCTAAAGAACCAAGAGTATCCGACTGGGGCATCCAGCCGCGATAAGAAGACTCTTAGGAGATTGGCTGGCAACTTCTACTTGAATCCAGATGGTGTTCTGTACAGGAGAAACCACGATTTGGTGCTATTGCGATGTGTGGACGAGAAAGAGGCTAATCTGCTTATGGAAGAGGTCCACAAAGGTACTTTCGGCACGCATGCCGGCGGACATGCTATGTCTCAAAAGTTATTACGAGCAGGGTATTATTGGTTGACGATGAAAACAAATTGTTTCAAGTTTGCGAAGAAATGCCATAAATGCCAGATTTATGCGGATAAGATTCATGTGCCGCCAAGCCCTTTGAATGTTATGGCGTCCCCGTGGCATTTCTCCATGTGGGGCATTGATATGATTGGCAAGATTGAGCCCACCGCATCCAACGGACACCGGTTCATCTTGGTAGCTATCGATTACTTCACCAAATGGGTCGAAGCAGTGTCATACGCTAATGTTACCAAACAAGTAGTAGCCCGGTTTATCAAAAAGGACATCATTTGCAGATACGGAATTCCCAAAAGAATCATTACTGAAAATGGTTCGAACTTGAATAATAAGATGATGAAGGAATTGTGCCAGAATTTCAAGATTGAGCATCATAACTCATCTCCCTATCGGCCCAAAATGAATGGCGCTGTGGAAGCGGCCAACAAAAACATCAAGAAGATAATTCAAAAGATGGTTGTAACATACAAAGATTGGCACGAGATGTTGCCCTTAGCTTTACACGGTTATCATACGACTGTACGCACATTAACCAGGGCAACTCCTTTCTCACTAGTATATGGTATGGAAGTTGTCTTACCATTGGAGGTTGAGATTCCTTCTTTGAGAGTTTTGCTTGATGTCAAACTGGATGAGGCAAAGTGGATAAAGAATAGACTGAATCATCTCAGCTTGATGGATGAGAAGAGACTTGCATCTATCGCCTATGGTCAGTTGTATCAGAGCCGAATGAAGAAAGCTTTTGACAAGAAGGCGCGCCCTCAAAGCTTTCAGACGGGCGATCTTGTGCTGAAGAAGATTCTCCCACCACAATCAGATCACAGGGGAAAATGGACTCCTAACTATGAAGGTCCATATGTCGTTCGAAAGGTCTTCTCTGGAGGAGCCTTATTGTTATCCACCATGGATGGCGAGGATTTTACATCCCATGTGAACTCGGACGCAGTTAAAAAATACTTTGCTTAAAGAGACCCGCTGGACTGAAAAAAAGAAAGTCCAGGCAAAAATGGGGCATCTCGGCGAACCAAGAAAAAAAGAGAAAAAGGTTCGGGAAAAAATTAGGGATAAAAATTGAAAAGATGTACACCCGCAAAGTCGAAAACCTGAAAAGGTGACTTCGGAAAAAAAGGGTATCCCGGTGAATTGAAAACCCGAAAGGGCGATTCAGGCAAAAGTTAGGGATTGAAAAAGCAAATGACTGCATTCCGAGTTTGATACTACATTATTTAGTGGTTTGGGAGTACCTGAGGGTTGATTATCTAAGTCAATCTCTTCCGAAGACGGAGCATCGGGAAAGTGTCAAAGTCAGGTGAGTCATAGGAGGATCAGCTCATGGTGTTTGTCTGTACCACGTTGCTGACATGTATACAAATTTCTTTGTACCTATGTACATATTTGTATTTGTTTTTGTGTAACTTCCTCTTTTCAGGAGTTGCATCCACTGTAAAAAACTTTGCCTATTTACAGGCCGTTATCAATAAACACATATTATTCAGTATTTGATGTTTGTTTCTTGTTTTAACTTTTATTGTTTTGTTTGTGAGAAACGCCAGTGTTTTGGTAAACCTGCACTTGCATAAACCTGCAGGCCTTGGCCAATAATTGTTAAAACTTCGAATTAACTGAACAATTGTCACAAATAATGACCAAGATAGTTCCTTTCGTGTAGAATGTCTTGTTTTCGTTCATAATTTGCAGGGTCGTTACCTTTGAAGCAAACGGCCAAGGGATCGTGTTTCCCCAGACGGAGTTCCTTAACGTAGGAGTAGGCTCTATGTGAAACTTATTCCTCCCCAATAGATTGAGTTTGCATTTTATCCCCGAAAGAGTTAGATGCATGCTAGTAAGAAGTCAGGCAGGTATGTGCATTCCCAGCAGTTGGTCATGTGCACATTTAATCCCCAACGAAGTCCTCACAGAGTACAACCAGGTTATCAGGGGTTTGAAAGGATCATCCCCATGCAGGACTGTTCTTTCTGTTCTCCAGCAGGTTGTCTGTCATCCAATAGGTTGATCATCCTCTGCAGAGTTCGTAACTCCGGATTTGTTAAGTTATCCCACAGCAGGATTGTTTCTTCCCCCAGCGGAAGTTTGGTTTCATTCCTTCAGCATTTATTTTGCGGGAACGCCTCTTTGCATTTGCATCGTGCATAACATCTACCTAAACGCGTATCATTTCTATTCCGTATGGAGCATTACGTCATTCTCAAACATATACATTTTGAAACATAAGCCAGGTTGGTTACCTCTTTGTTTTCAGGTGTTTTTCCCTGCAGGTGATTGGAATTCTTGTTCAAGATGGTTTTCAGATATTCAAATTTTTGGCATGAGATATGTGATGATAACGTTCGTCCTATCATGTATGCCTTTATCATAGTTGCTTGATTAAGTTTCTCGTATCCCTAGCGGAGTTTTCCTCAGATTGTTGTTACATCAGCGTTAAAAGCTTTCACAAATCAGACCTTTGGGGTTGTCATCCATTTTTTCAAGATGGATGTCTGGCGGTTGACGTTAGATTTTCCCCGCAGAGTTGCTTGTTCAAGTCTTCGGAGAACTGATACGCGCTTTTATTTAGTGCTTTGCTCGTTTCTTCGGAAATGGAAGGTCAATGACATTATATTGACGGTTCGCGCTTTTATTTAGTGCTTTGCTCGTTTCTTCGGAAATGGAAGGTCAACGACATTATATTGACGGTTCGCGCTTTTATTTAGTGCTTTGCTCGTTTCTTCGGAAATGGAAGATCAAGGATAGTACATTGATGACGCGCTTTACGTAGTGCGTTGCTTGTTTCTTCGGAAATGGAAGGTCAATGACATTATATTGACGGTTCGCGCTTTTATTTAGTGCTTTGCTCGTTTCTTCGGAAATGGAAGGTCAATGACATTATATTGAAGATTCACACTTTTATTTAGTGCTTTGCTCGTTTCTTTAGAAATGGAAGATCAAGGATAGTACATTGATGACGCGCTTTACGTAGTGCTTTGCTCGTTTCTTCGAAAATGGAAGGTCAAGGATAATATTTTGATATGGTCCTATGGCTCGGTGCCCGCTTATTGTAGTGTATATTTGAAGATTGATTGTTGTTGATCTAATATGGGGATTCAATGCCTGTGGTGTCACACAGGTGGTTGCTGGTAAAATCAAGTGTTCTTTATCAGATGATTGATCAGTTTGTTGCCGTGACAACCGGATTCAATTTTCTGGATATTTTCCCCCCAAGCAATCGTTGCAGTTTATTTCTTTGGTTAGCAAATTTCTGGGTTCTTTGGTATTCAACCGTCTTTTACCTTGATTGTCTGAAAGTCGTTCGCCTTTCATCCAGTCAGGTCTAAGTCGCTTGAATAGGGGAAGCTGTTGTACCCCATTTGCCAAACCTTTTTCTTACTTGGTTTATGTTTCATTGCATTAGCATATCATTGTTCTAGCATTCACATTGCATAGTCATGTTGCATTTTACAGGGGATCAGGAAAGGTGTGCTTAGCCAGTGGAGTTTATCAAAGGTTCAAGGCCTAATCAAGGGATTATATTTAAGTCATCAAGTGGTTATCATCATCAGAAGCAAGTCAAAGCCATTGAAGAAAGGCAAGCAGGTGAATGTGATTCAACTTTTGTCTAGGAGCCTATCTGAGGATCATATGAGGATCATAAGCCCATGGTTATCAATGAAGATTGTCATTGAAGCTCATTGGAGGCCTTGAGGGTCATGTTGGAGTTCAGTCAAGTGTTCATGGCAAGTGTGGAAAGTCACAGTTGAAGGTGTTGCAATTAGGGTTTTCATCTGGTCAACCTTGAGTCAACTGTGCAATTGAAGGAGATTAAGACTCATTTCTAAGTCTTTGTGATCATGGAAGGTTGTGTTGAGATGCATGAGGTGTTATTCCAAGATCAATTCAAGAAGAATTAAAAGTGTGAGGAGTTGCTAAATTAGGGTTCTCAGTGTAAAATCCCCTATTTAGTGCCTAACTTCAAGACCACATAGCTCAAGATGTGATCTTTATCTCATCTTGGAATCCACATGAAACTTGTAGAGCATGTTCTTAGATTTCTTTTGAGTACTAGAAGTCCTCCATTGGATTTATGGAACTCTAGTTATGAAGCTGACAAGTTACAGGTCATCAGATGAATGTGAAATTTGTCTGCAAAAGTCAACCAACTTCCAAGGCATTTTTGACCTAGAAGGATGTTTCTCCTAGCTTTGACCCAAACATGAAAGTTGTTCCTCATGGTCTTAGCTTTCCAAAAAAAAACTAGAAGTCCTTGATTGGATTTGTAGAACTCAAGTTATGAGCTTGGAAAGGCAGGGGTATTTTGGGAAACTTTGATTATAGGCCATTTTGCATTATAGGTCATTTTCCCTATCTTGCACACTTCAAATGAAGTTTTGTCCAACACGAAACTTGATCAAAATGGGATTTTAACTTCAACCAAGTATCAAGGAGGCTTTGATTTGGCTTAGAACAAGAGTTGATTGAAGGAAATTTGACAAAAGGCATTTTTAAAGGGATTAGAAGGAGAAAATTCAAAATAATTCACAAGAGGTTAAGAAAGGTCAAGTGGGTGCATATTTTGATTAGAAACAACATTTTGGAGATATTGGCATTGCTAGAAATTCATTTTTATGCATAATTCATGGCATTCTTCTTTTGGTTGCTTCATGAGAAAGTCATACATTCAAGATTGGCCATATGATGAAATTAAGGGTGCAATCTGATCCATTCACCTTCACCAAGTCATAAGCAATGAGTTTGAAGAGAGTTAAGGTTGAGGCTGAAACTACACAGAACCCGTGTCTGCCATAGTTGTACATTGAAGGGAAAATTGAAAATTGGATTGATCAAGTTGGGCTTCCATTGGGCCTAATAATCATTCAAACAAATCATATATAAGTTCAAGGTCCATTCAGATCAGGTTTGGTGGCATTTTGGTGAAGAAAACAGTTATTGCAGTTGGAGTTTGAAGCTTCCAAAGTGAAAATCGTGTTTGCAATTCAAGGCCATTTCAAGAAGAGTTGTGGATTCCAAAAGCACAAGCAAGCATCAGTGAAGGATTCTGCATAGTTTGGCATCAAGATTCACACGCGAACACCTTCAATTTCAAGCTGATATTCAGGTTTTTATCCTTCAAAATTCCTCTCGCTTTAGGCTGTTTTAGAATGAATTGAGCATGTGGCTAGGCTTAGGGAGGAACCTAGATCGTTTTAGGATCAGATTCTTGAGGTTTAGTGATGATTTAGGTTTTGATCCATTTTCTGTTGATCGTCGTATCTGAATGTTCTTTGAGAGTTAGCAAGAATTAGATAGGTCAGGATGATCCTTGAGAGGTGAGGAAGAGATCTATGGAAAGAATTTGGAGTTTGATGACAATTGTTGAATTGGTGTTTTTTTTGTTCATCATCGTGTTTAGAGATTCATGGAAAATTAGTGTAAATGGATGAGAGATTCATGATCAGTGAGAAACTCCGAGCAGAACGGTATAGGTTTCATTCAGTTTGGTGAAGATTTGATGATTTAGCACTGTAGAGCCACCGGAGAAGACAACTGGAGGTCTTCTCCGGCCACCGTCCCCCTTCCTTCTCTTTTCCTCAGTTTGAAACGAAGAAGATGAAGGAAAGCCTTTAGATCTAATTGACTTAGTTTACTCAGTATTACAATCCTGCATGCCAGATCCATTCTTGGCTAGGGCTGACCTTGACAAGCTTATGTGTCAGCGCAA
This sequence comes from Lathyrus sativus, assembly GCA_963859935.3. Taxonomy (NCBI): domain Eukaryota; kingdom Viridiplantae; phylum Streptophyta; class Magnoliopsida; order Fabales; family Fabaceae; genus Lathyrus; species Lathyrus sativus. The sequence continues at coordinate 510,051,773 of OZ012737.1, forward strand.
GATCCCTTAGATCACCCTACTTTTGCAAGCAACGTACATGATTAGACCATACCATATGCTTAAGTCAACAACACTGCACTAAAACACTGAGTAAAACGCAGCGCATCACTAATTGTGCTGGCACGTGTGTGTCTATTAGATGGGTTGACTAGTAATCTGATCCAAGGGTTGTGACATTTCCTGAGCTTTTTAATTTCTTTTAATTCATTTTTCAAATTCTTTAATTGCATTCATCATTTTTAATTCATTTTAAATACCAATATTGATCAGAAAATCATGAAAAAAATATGCGCATACTCCTTGATTAATTTCTGATTTTTTGATGCTTTTGGATTTTATTTTTGTGCTGTTTTCAATTTTATTTTCCTTTTTTCTATTTTCTTGAATTCATTTAATTTGGCATTTTGGACTTGTTGCTTGCTGATTTTTGTACCATTGATTGGCATAGAATTAGAAGTTGATATTTGGCTGGCTGGTTATATACATATTGATGAGATTATAGGAATTTTGTGGTGATTTTTAGATAACTCTAAGATTAGTTTTGAACTAGGTTTTTAGAGGCTTGCCCTTTTGGCCTTTCCTTTGACACCTTTTAGTTTAGCCTTTAGAAAGTGACCATAAACTTTGAATTAGGCTCTGATCATTTTACCATAGGTTCTTAATACCTTTAGGACCTCTTAGGATTTTTTTATATATTTTTGGGAGTTGATTTACTATTTTAGTTAGATTTTACATCTAGGCTGCTTGTAGGATGCCTCTAGCATAGTACCTCCCATAGTTGAACTTCAAAGGTGACCTTTAGTTCATGATAAGTTTCCAAACCTTTTTTGATGGTTTAGTAGACATGTTGATACCTCTGCAGATTGAATCTTAAGATTTAATTTGGTGCATTAGTTCCCTTTAGAGAGTTACTTTTAGAGCTTATAGAATTAGGGTTTTTAGAGCCTTTAGGAGTTTCTTCCTTTTTCATAATTGTCGTTTGCTTTGGTTTGCATTCCATTTCCTATCCAATGATGAAAGGTTCCTTTGTGGGAGCCTAGTCCCTCCATTGGAAGGACTAAAGGCCTACCACAAAAGGTAAAACATTTGAGGATACCAATCTTAGATGAGTGGTTGAGTGCCATGATGGATTCCCTTGGTTTCCATCATGCTTCCCATCATCATGTAATAATCTTTGTGTTGATTCTTATCATCTCTTGATGGAGCAAGTTGAAGCTTGAAGATGAAGTCCTTATTCCCTTTTCTCTTGATGGATAACTTAGACATGAAGACAACTACAGACTGTTGGGCTGCTTTGCTGCTAGAAGACAGCTTTGCTGTTGGGCTACTGGCTTGCTGTTTTTTTTGTTGTATTCTTGTTGCTTGAATGTATTTGTGTGACTGTTTATTTGGTGTGTTGCATTAGAATAGGCTTTTCTGTAGTTGGTGCTAGGCCTAAGTGCATTGAAAGGTTGAGCTTGCCTCCCTTCGCTTGTTTGCATTAGAGGTTGAGTCTATCTCCCTCTGCTTGTCTGTTACTATTTGGTTGTGCTTATTGGCTGAAGGTTGAGCTTGCCTCCCTTCGCTTGTTTGCATTAGAAGTTGAGTCTGTCTCCCTCTGCTTGACTGTTACTGTTTGGCTTTGCTTGTTGGCTGAAGGTTGAGTTTGCCTCCCTTGCTTGTGTGTTGTGTTGCTTTTGCTTGTTTGCTCTAGAAGTTGAGTTTGTCTCCTTCTGCTTGTATTGCTGCATTGCATGCATTTTACTTACCATTTTATTCTTTCAGATTATTTCTTTTGCTGTTGCTTTCCTTTGCCATGTTCCCTTAGGGACTCTAACTTCTCTTGTTCAAGAGAAGTTATGACAGACATTAGGGTTCTAACCATGCATGATAACATTAGTTAGTTCCCTCCTAACCTCAATCATAGGATCAACCTTGCATGACAACTTTAGGATTGGATTAGTTCCCCTTTAGTGCGTCCTTTTTCTTCTCATCTTCAAACATCTTTAAAACACTTAATAAAGATTAACGCGTGTCGTACGCTACGAGCCTTAAGCACTTGAGAAAGGTTTGTTGGAGGGTCTCTCTTCAATAGCTTGAATGATTAGTGTGGTACCCTTTGGGTGACATGCGACGCATTCACTCTTAAGTCCAAGTCTTTAGTGCAACATGAGTTACAAACAAAACTGAAAACACTTCTTCTCTAAAAGACTTCAAAAACAAAGATCAAACTTTCTTTTCTCCTTTGGGACCTTTAATCCTTGGAAACCATTTTCATAAGGAGAGTTTCGTTAACTCTCGGTTCTACTGCAAACCGTAACGCCTAAGTCTCCAAAGGTCGAGCTGCATACACCAACTGCTAGAACCGTTTGTTAACCCTACTCGGGTAAAACATTTTGAGCCAACCTATGGTCTTGTTAGCCCGAACTACGTTTGCTCTGATCTTTCATGCCGTGTGAAAGTATGTAGGCACGAGATGCGATATCTCGGCGAGCAACCTCCCCCCACCTTTCACCCGTAGTTAGTCGAACTACGTTGACTCTGACTTTCCCATTACACAAAGGGAATACGTAGGCCCAGAGCAGTGTCGCTCTGTCGAGTCACCTTTCTTTTCATTTTTCTTTTCTTTTGACCTTAAGCCTTTAGCTAGATAGATAAACCAACCTGTCAGATAAACACAACAAGTATGGATCCCATCGAGTACGATGGACGTGAGGGGTGCTAATACCTTCCCCTTGCGTAACCGACTCCCGAACCCAGACATGGTTGCGATGACCTTGTCTTATACCTTTTCGTCAGGTTTTTCCGATCGTTTCCTTTCCCTTTCTGGGGGATAAATAACGAAAGGTGGTGACTCTTCTGTCATTGCCGGCCTCGTTTTTCGCAGTAGCGACACATACTTCTGGATCAGTGCCAGAGCCTTGGTCTCTTTAACTTGTGAGTTCCCTTCGTGTGTCATCTTCAAAGACTCAAACAAATCAAATGCAGTTTCTCTGTTGGTGATCTTCTCATACTCAGTATGAGATATTGCATTTAATAAGATTGTTCTAGCTTTGTGATGATTTTTGAACTCCTTCTTTTGGGCTTCAGTCATAGATTTTCTATCAATTTTCTTGCCATCCCCATCAGTGAGGTGAACATACCCATCAATGACTAAGCCCCATAGATCAGCATCATAACCAAGGAAGAAACTCTCTATTCTGTCCTTCCAATAGTCAAACTTCTCCCCATCAAACATAGGGGGTTTTGTGCTGATTCTATCCCTTTCTTCATATCTGTTGTTGTTGTTGTTAGATGTTGAAGCTTCAACCATAATAACAACCAAAGAATATCAAGAGTATTTTTCTCACTGGATCTTTTCTATCACGGTGAAGTGATAGCACACACAGAATCGGAGCTCTGATGCCAACTGAAGGTGAGAAAATACTTAGAAGGGGGGTTGAATAAGTATATAGAAATTATTATTGCAATAAAAACACAAAGATTTTTATCCTGGTTCGTTGAACTCAACTACTCCAGTCCACCCTATCAATAGTGATTTGCCTTTCTCCACAAGGACTTAATCCACTATTAATCAAACTAATTACAATAGCAAACACTAAGAGCAACGGTTCTTAGTCTTCTCAAGAACTACTGACCACAACTGGGTCTTCTCAAGGAACTTTTACAATCAAATGTAAAACTAAACAAGTGTTTGAATGCTTCTATGAAAGCTATATCACAACTGTGATTTACACTTAAGTTTAAGAATGTATGAAATAAATTTAGCAAAGAGAATAATTTGTATGAGAGTTTTTCAATGAATTTCTTTCAATAATCGTCAACTTGAGAAAGATGTTGAAGTCTTGCTTTTATAGGCACATAAGTCCAAGACGTTTGCAAACTTTGAAGACCGTGTCTACAAAGTAGCTGTAACCTTTTTGTCTTCACATCACTTGACCTTTCCTAGAAGTAGAACGTTCAGAGAAATCCTTTTGGCCCGAGTTCTTGTGTCTTGCATAAATGAGGAAAGAGTTGTTTGGCATAACCAACAGATATATCTTCAAATAATCTTCTTCAACAAGTTTCTAATTCACAGCAATTAACATCAGAGTCTTGAGTGATCAGAGTCTTGATGTCTTCAGAGTTTGCTGTATCAGAGTGTTGCAGCAAGTGTGCTTTAGCGTGTAATAAATTAGAGCAGTGTTTAGGAATCAGATCCTCAGTACTTGCAGCGTAGTACTATCAGAGTCTGCTGAAAAACTATGCTTGAAACTCTTCATAGTAAAACTTCAGTCAATGCTTCAGATGCTTCTGTAGCTTCTGCTTCAGATCCTTCTGTAGGTCGCGCTCAGAGTCTTCTGTAGGCAGCACTCAGAGTCTTCTAAGAGATGCTTCTGACGCTTCAGAGCCTTGCATAGATCAACGTTCAGATCCATTTTTTGCTTTCCGAAGAATATTAAATTTAATATCTGCAGCAAAAATACTTGAACAAAATTTAGAGTATATAATTTCTTAATACAAAATTTCGTAAGTGTTATCATCAAAACATAGAGATATAACTAAGAACCAATATGTGTTCTAACAACAGTTTCCCCTATTTAAATAGCTTCACCAGATGATTTGAGCGACGAAGGCTCGAGAAATCATGGTGAAAGGGATTTAAATACAAATAACCGAAAATTTTGCCCTTAGATGAAGTGATATACCATGCTATAGACAAAACGAGACGAACTATAATATGGACAATGCCATGAATCTAGTGTGATGTATATGATGGAAATGACAAATGCACGGATGCAGACGACACGATGACACAGGGACAGACGCAACAAGTAACTGGGGAAAATGACGTACTGGGGAAACAACATGATACTGGGGAATTCTAAAGTGATGGCCAACCGATACGAGTGCGACCAATTGTCACTTTAGAAGGAAAGGTAAGAAGGGGGTTCTCAATGGAGATGGCACCGGCGAGACGGCCTCCACTGGGGAGTATCTGAGAGTACTGTTCAACAGGTTCAGGCATGACCGACTGATACTCTAGGGTAGGATCAAGTAAACAAAATGCTGGAGCATTGAGCAAGAAAAACATCCGAGCTTCTGGAAATAGGATCTTCAAGAATCATTAGAAAATATACAGGGTAAAACCCGCTGTATGCCACAATAATGGACTTTAATAGGGACTGCCCTGATAAGTTTCTCGAGAGAGAAATGGCCACTTGTCATTGAAAGGGACTTACATACTATAATCAGATAAGCTTCTCAAATAAAGAGACTGTCGCTTGTCTGATGAAAGTAAGCTTCCATGATCAAAATATGATCCAGCTTCTTCTTTAACTAAATGATTCATTTAGAAAGGATAAAACAAACTTCTTCACGTTTCAAGGTCTGTTGCTCCCTGAATATGACTCGGTTTCTTCTTTTACTAAAGGGTAAAACAAACTTCTTCACATTTCAAGGTCTGTTGCTCCCTGAATATGATTCAGTTTTTTCTTTTACTAAAGGGTAAAATAAATCTCCCCCATACTTCAAGGTTTGTATGCCATGGACGGGTCTCAGTTTCTTCTTTTACTAAAGGGTAAAACAAACTTCTTCACATTTCAAGGTTTGTTGCTCCCTGAATATGATTCAGTTTAAACCTCCCCACTCTTCAAGATGAAAGGGAAATGGAAACCAACTTCTCGATGGAGATGGCCACTTGCTGCTAGTCATGATGAAGATAGGATAAGTTTCTCAAGCGAGAAATGCCGCTTATTTTCAAGAGTAGCAATGATAAGCTTCTCGGATGAGAACTGCTCGTAGAGGTTGTAAAATGTAATGTAAGGTTGTAACGTAATGAAGGTTGTAATGAAGGTTATAATGTAATGATAAGCTTCTCGGTGGAGAATTGTCGCATATCAGCAAAGGGTTGTGAAGGCTCTTCTTGAAAGATAATGCAAAATAAATGCACGCCCAGGTTGGTTCGGCGACCGCCGGGGACCGAGGTTCAATCTAGAGTCAATCTAGAAAGAAAGCGTCAAACATGACTCTATTGAGGAAATGAACTCAAATGGGGTTTATCGTATCCTAGCGCAGAAAGATAACTAAAATAACCATCATCCACGAGGGTTGAACTCCGTGGGGAGAATGGAAATAATAGGTATTTTGTGCTTAGGGCTGACGATCTACTTGGGGAGAGTGGACAAACCCAGTTACTCGGCGGTAACGACAAAGGGCAACGACAAAAAGCAAACATGCAGATGCTAATGCGTATGTCAATGTGTATGAAAATTCCATGCTTATGCTCGTGCACATATATTGCTGACAAATTAGATGAAAGGGGGAAACATGAGATGAAATAAACATCTCGACGGGGATACCCAGTGACCTCAACGATGATACATCTATTGAAGGATAGGAAAAGTTGATGGCGGAACCCAATCTTGCTTCAAAGTTCCAACTTCTCTGAGGAGAAAATAATCCACTTGAGGATACGGTGTCATGACTTCCTCACGGGGATACGATACGACCTTACTGAAGAGTATGATATCATGACTTCACTGGAGGGATTGCTATCATGAATCATAATCAGCCAAAGAAAATCTTAGGATTGGAGACTTCTGGGGATAAAATAAATATCCGCTTCATGGGGAAGATGAGGAGCTAGGCAGCTTCATGGAGAAAGCGTAGCAACTTCCTGGGAATAATACATTGGCTTCCTAGGAGAAATGTGAATCCAACTTCCCTGGGGATAATATATCAAACTTCCCCGAGGAGAGGTATATCAGACTTCCCTTAGGAGAGTTCAACAGACTTACTGGGGAGAATTCACCAGACCTTCCTGGGGAAAGTATCTTGACTTCTTGGGGAGAACAACAATATCATGGGGAGTATTTCCTGAGGAAAGTAAGGCAGTTTAACTGAGAAACAAATGATTCCACTAGGAGAGGGTCCTCAAGGACATGGAACATTTGGAAGATACTTGGGGAGATCTCTGCAGTCTTGAGAGTCACTAGAGATTACCGGATTAATCCAAAGTATTGTCAGCTTAAAGCCTCGCTGGGGACTAATTCCTGAGGAAAGCATGTCAGCTTTGGTGAGGAAAAGATGATTCCACTGAGAGTGAGTCCTCGAGAACCTGTGTCATTTGGAATGCACCGGGTAGATCTCTGCAGTCTTGAAAGTCACTGGAGATTATCAGATCATTCCATAAGTGTTGTCAGCTTATAGTCTCGCTGGGGACTATTTCTTGAGGAAAGAATGACAGCTTCGATGCAGAAAAGATGATTCCACTTGAGGATGGGTCCTCATAATAAATGTATCACTTGGAAGATGCTGGTATGATCTTTGCAGTCTTGAAAATTACTGGAGATTACCAGATTGGTCCCAAAAGTGTTATCAGCTTAAAGTCTCGTTGGGGACTGCGATGAGGCAATGGTTTAGAAGTGTTTATGCAACGATGAGATTTACTGGGGAACAATGACCATCAGGAGTAAAATTCATCGGGTGCATGAAGAATGTTGTGAAAACACAATAGTTATGATCTTGATGGACTTTGTAGTGGTCGCCATTTTGAAAAGCAACATGCCCCAAAGTACCTGCTCTGTGAGGAAGTCATCTCGAAAGGATTTGTTGGATCTCGACGTGATAGGTCAGGATCGGCAATGTTATGACTGGGTCTTCGAGAAATAGATCTTAAGAATACATCAGTACATGATTTAGAACCCGCCTGCCCCTGTTTAGCAGGATCTTCAAGTTTTGATGTCTATATGTATATTTCCAAGATATCAAGCAAAATCAACATGCATGAAATGCTAATTCTGAAATTGTTAATGCACATATGTATTTGTCTTAACGTTTTTGTTTTGAAAAAGATATCGCAATAACTTGTGACTGAAATCACATAGTTAGGATATGATTTGAATTTGTACAGCCAACGTTAAATTGAGCGTAGCTCGTAAGAGTCAGGAAACATTATCTCGTCGAGTATGCTTTTAAAAGAGATCCTACTTCAATTAGGTCTTTTAAAGGTTGTATCGTGGCTTGGTTCACGGTTTTAAGAAACAAAAGATAAAGGCTCAAAGTTATTTGTACCCACCCCTTCTTTGTGATGTTCTCCAATCCTATATTCAGTTAACCGGATACGAGCACTCATATCTCAATCGAATTTAATATGGTCAGGAACTCATCAAGGCTTTGGACGTGGCAGTCACTCACCTGTTTTGGTGTTTGATCACACGACTTTGTTCTTTATTGGGGATTTTTCATCGTAATCCCTTATTTTTTTGCTTTTATTCCCTAACTTTTGTCTGGACGGCATCCTTTGGATTTGACCTTAGAGTCTAGCGGGATGCCCCAGTTTTGCCTAACTCTCCTTCATAGGTTTTAACTTAGCGGGCTCTTTTTCATTCATTATTTTCTGCACAAGTCACGTGACTCTTTTGAAGGATTGTGACTGCCCCACTCTTTAAGTAGTCGAGGGATAGTCATTTACTTCTAACTTCCTAATATGTTAAGGATAGATTTTCGAAGGTTCGCTCCTCCTTTTTGTGAGTCTGAGTGCTCGATCGGTTCGACTGAAAAACTACCCTGCCCCAGGTTAAAGTTGATGGTTTTTTATTTGGAAAAAGAAACTCCTACTTCAAGGCTCAAAGGGGTTAAAGAGGGATTATCGTCCTTATATCTCCAGTGTTTGGGATGTGAAATAATTTCTTACATCATCAGCAGGGTTTCGTTCCAAAGCATATGACAAGAGACCTGACGTTTTTGGTTCATCATCCTCCTCCCAATTCTCTATTAAAGCAAGAGATCGGGTAAATTCGGCATTATAAATTATGAAAAATGATTTTTGTGAGTGAATACGAATGGATTATTTCAAGACAAACATATGCATTACATTAATTAATCAAAATAAACAAGTTCGTATCTTCTAATTATGCTTAATCAAAGAAACATAATACATATAAATAAACAAAATGAACTGTCTAAAGGAGTTTATGAAGTCTTCGTATTCAAGGTCGGCACAATAGTAGTTGTTTCCTCTGGCGGAGCCTCATTGAAATGGGGAGTATGAATACGATCACCGCGAGTTGTCTTGCTTGCCCCAGCTATATCCGTCACTGCTTCATTATCAGTCTTCAAGTCTTCCATCGGAATAACTTTCCCAGATTCTTGGTTGATCACGGTCACGTCGTCTTGAGGAATACTGAAATGAAATGGACTAGGCTTCTCAATAATTACCGGCTTCGGCTGATTCGCTGTAGGAGTAACTGGCTTAGATATGTTGAAAATAGGCTTTGCAGAGCTTGATCTTGGCAAATGGGAAACCCTGAGAGGAGTCATGATCTTCGGTTGAGGATCATCGAAAGACAAAATCTTTTTCCCATCAAATCTCTGACAATGTACTTGAGAGCATAACAACTTTCTAAATCATGGCGAGGCGCACCCTCATGAAATAAACAATGAGCGGCGGCGTTGTAATTGGCAAGTAGAGGATCTGAAGGTGGACTCATAACTCTAGTGGTAATCAAACCTTGTTTCACTAATGATGGGTACAACTCGGTAAAAGTCATCGGAATTGGAGGACAAGGCTTGTACTGCCCCTTAATCAGACCATTCTGAAGAGGTGCTTGATTCTGCGGCTGTTGATAGGCAGGAGCATTGGGCGCTCATCGATAGTTGACAGGAGCTTGTGCAGGCTGATAACCAGGAAGTGGTTGATACACCGGAGACTGATAGACTGGAGCCGGTTGCACAGGCTGATACATAGGACCTTGTTGATTGAAGGCGGGTGTAACAACAACTACATAGGGTTGTTGATCATATTGAATGGGATAACCTTGAACATAATTCTGCTGATGTTGCCAAGGTTGGTGAGCAGCCATTTTATGGTTATACCTGCTCGAGTGACTCCTCAGGCGCGTAGCTCTTTTATGATGGTCAAAGCTCAAAGTTTTGAACTCTGGAGGATTGTCTTGTTGAACTGGTTGAGTAGTAGTAGGATGCCCCAAATTGGGTTGAAGACCATGAGGTGGTACATTCACAACGGTAACCGCTGGTTGAGGATCTATAACGGTATTACCGGTAATCTTTGAGACAACGGTGAACTGAGTATCCATCTTTGCATTAAGAGCTTGTAGCATCTCCATAATCTGCCCCACACTTCCTCGAAGATCTTCGAGTTCATGACTGACACAATCAATCTTTTGAATATGCTCTTCCATCCTTTTCCGAGCTTGGGCTCTAGTGTTGTACTGATGTAGAGGACCCAGGGTGACGGAACTGGAAGGCGGGAGAACCGAGAATGAGAAACCGGGAGACAAATGCAATGCAAAAATGTGATGCTAAAATGCAGAATGCAGATGCAAAATTTCATGGAATTCAAGTATTTACGAATATCACGGGATACCAAAGAAAACTTTATTTATTAATTTTTGAAAATGTATTACAAGTAAATGTCCTTGACATAATGGCTAAATAAAAGTTAATAAAGTCCTAAGGAAGCATTGTCCACAATCAACTTCAAAGGGTAGGCCGAGAGTTGGAGGAAAATAAATCCTCGTAGACTTTTCTCTTCTTGTAAGAAATTGACTCTTCATTCCTTGCCTGAAGCTGCTTCTGAAGTTCGGTATTCTCACTGATGACAACCTGATATTTATTCTTCCATGCTTCTGCCTCATGTTGTGCTTTTCTCAAAGCGATCTTCAACTCTTAGGCTTCGGACATGAACACTAGCACAAGTTCCCTTTTCGGAGGTAAAGGATCTTGACGAGGGTAAGGCATCTTCAGCTTGATTGCTCTTTCTCTGACCCAATGAAAATATGGTTCCATGGACAAACAATTAGGCCTTCCCAGACTTTCTCTACCTTTCTTATGCAAATGAAGCCAATGGGACACAATCTTATCTTGAAGTTCTTTATCGTCCTTGAAAAAGACTTTCTCCACATGAACACTCGTGGGTGGTTCCTTCAGTGGATATCCTAACTGTCGGTGAGCTAGAACTGGATCGTAGTTGATTCCTCCATTAAATCCAAGTAAGGGTACTGTCGCTACTGCGAAAATCGGCGCTGGCTGAACAGAAGAGTCGCCACCGTGCGTTATTTATCCCAACGGAGGGAAAGGAAACGCTCGAAGTAAACCTCGCGAAAAAGGGAAAGGTATGGTCATCGCAACCAAAACCTGGGTTCGGGAGTCGGTTACGCAAGGGGAAGGTATTAGGCACCCCTCACGTCCATCGTACTCGATGGGATCCACGCTTGCTTGGTTTGTACGGATTACACTTCTATCTAAACTAAAGGATGAGGTCTGAAAAGAAAAGAAAATTTGACTCGGCAAAGCATCGCACTTTATGCCTACGTATTCCCGTCTGGAACGAGAAATCAGAGTCAACGTAGTTCGCCTAACTACGGGGGAAGGTTGGTGAAGGTTGCTCGCTAGGATATCGCATCCTATGCCTACGTACTTCCACACGGCATGGAAGATCAGAGCAAACGTAGTTCGGGCTACGCCCGACACAAGCTGTTCAAGTGTTTCTTATGAAAAATCTCACCTTAAACAAGGGTTTTCTTATTGCAAAAAGGTTGATGTCTGTTCAAATCTTTTGACGGAAGAAATGAATTAATCTCTGTTATAACCTTTATTAATGTTTTTCTGTTGTTTTGAAGGAAGAAGAGATGACACTCTACAAATCCTAGGGTTAAAAGGGAATAAAATCTACCCTAATGTTATCATGCATGGGTTAACTCCTAATGTCTATCACATCCTCCCTTGAACAAGGAAGAATGGAAGTCCTACGGGAAAGGAAACGAAAGGAAGAAACGGAAATACAAGTAATAACCGCATACAAGTGAACATGAATATAGCAATGGTAAATGCAATGCAAAGGAGGGAGGAAGGTTCATCTCAAACTCAAGCCCATTCATGGATGGAATAAGAAAATATCAAGTGATCATATGCAAAGAATCGAGTGAAAACTCCGAATGAAACGCGTAATCCACTATTTGGAATCGGAACGTGCTATCATGCAAACAAGTCGATAATCGGGCAAGCTACACATACAAATAACAGCCACCTAAGTGTATTCCAATACCTCTAACCTATCTACAATAAGAAATATGAACCACGGCGTTCATCACGCAAACACAAAGCGGCCGTTGGAGCCTTAACAAAAATAAAGTCCGTTCGGAAGTCCAAATTACAAGTTCGAATACAAAACATAAGAAAAATAGCAAAAGGTGCTAAAAAATTCAAATAAAAATCTCCAATGCCCTACATCAAGCCACAAACCAGGGGTGAGAGATACCACAAAAATATCCAAAGATAAATGGTCAAACAAGATGAAAACATTGCAAGATATCTCATGTATACCAAAGGAAAGATTAAAGTGGAGCATGTTAAAGAAAGCATCCAAAACCAATTAAAATGGTACAATAAAATTCCCACAAAAATATATCACAATACCTCAACGTGTGTATGAGATCCCTGCAAAAGGATTGACATTTAAATTGTGTTTTGATATGTCAAAGAAATTCAACAAAATGATAGCACCAGCATTGGCCTTTTTATGACGACCCAAATGTAAAAAATCCAAAGAAAATGTAAAAAAATGGTAAAATTATAATTCCAGTTTTATTAAATCCTAGACATCTTAAAGATTCAGCACAAAAAAATGGGGATCAAAAAGACTAATTTTCCTATTTTTTATGATTATTTGAAGTCAGCATATAAAACAGAAAAATAAAAGAACATATGGAATAGCATGAACACATGAGAAAACAAGAGAAATAGTGAGAATAAATAAAAGTGGCAGGGGGAGGGATCGAACCCACGTTCTCCCAGCCCCCTGTACAAGCCAAAACGATGTAGTTTTGGTCTGGGACACGTGGCATAGCGCCTGGCCCTTGGATGGGTGGAAAAAGTCCACTTTTCTGCATTGATCTGATGGCTACTGCTTGTCTTCTCCACTTGGATGAAAAATGAGAGGGAAAATGCAGCATTTGAAGCTTGTGGCGGCCGGAAATGGGAGCATGGTGGCCAGAAAAGTTCCCAAGCTCCTAAAATACTCATTTCTTGTCCAAATGGAACATTCTTTAGATGAATCTTGTGGGATTTTTCGAGAGGAATCCAAATATACCATTATTTTCCCTTGAAATGACCTCTAACTCAAAAACCGTATATGAATCTCAAACTTTCAAGAACACCAAATTGTTGTAAAAACTCTTCTTTCTTTACCAGAAACCATCTACTACCCAAGGGGATGTTGAATATGTAACAATGGTGTAAAAAGAATGCATAATTAGTGAGTAATGTTGATTTTCCGATACCTTTGAAAATTGAGTTGTAGAGCTTCAATGGAGCACGAATTCTTCTAGAAAATTATGTAGAATCACTCAACAATACTTGGTGAATATGTTTGAAGCCTTGACAAGTCTTGAATTGATGAAGAAGTGAAAATTGGAATTTGAGTTTTCACCACTTTTTCATGTTACTACAAGGTTCCTCTTGCTCCAATTCTCTCAAAAAAAATGATGAACCATCTCTATAATTGTTGCGTAATTGATTGGTGAAGAGAAAAAGTATGGAAAGTGAGAGAAAAAAAAAGATTGAAAAAAATTCCAAAATGTGAAAGTGTGGGAAAAATGGAAAAAATGGTGAAGAGAAAAAAAATTCAATATGATTTGCAAATGGAGAAAAATGGATTCAACATCAACTATCACCAACCTTTACTCTTCATGATCTCAATCCAATATATAGATGATGATTAACAAACTTAGAGGTTTCTAGAATAATCTTGGAGGATTCTAGAAAGTTGTGGAAATTTCATGAACTTCTCATGCCATGATACTTTGAATATCTCTTATCTCATGCTTGCACCTTTCCAAACTTATGTCAAAATCTCCTTACATGAGATATGGGAAGTGTATGTAAGCTCCTTGCCTTGAAAATTCATCTTGTGCCAAGTTTTCTATACTTGCCTTATTATGCAAGTAACAAAAATACAAAGCAAGTCCAATTTTTAAACCCTAACTCAAAAAAGTGGCTGAACCAATGTCTTTAAAATGTTGTTGGAAATCAATTTGGTATATTGGATGACCCACATTGGATTTGTAGATCTCTCAAACCAATTTTCACTTTGAACTTTTTCAAGTTATATGCCATTTTTTAAGTCATTTTCACCAACTTTTGTCAATTCTTGCTACAAGCTTTTCCAACATGCCATGACCTATTTTATAGGCTTAAAATGTCATTTTGAACAACTTTGATGTTGTGAAGTTTTTCATTTGAAGCTTCCTTGTATGAGTTTTAGGCATAGGCTTGAAATGACCTGCAATCCTCAAATGACCAAAATACCCTTAGCTTGCCAAGACCATAAGTAGAGTTACACAAATCATATGAAGGCATACCATACCATTATAGAAATATAAGACAATAAGGAACAGTTCTCATGTTGTCCAGAAATCCATTTGAAATATCCTTGAAGGTCAAAAGTTGCTTGGAAGACAGACAACTTTCACAGACAAATTTCAGTGCCCTCGGATGACTTGTAACTTGCAAGAGCCATAACTTGAGTTCTATAAATCATCTTGATGACTTCCACCCCTCAAATTAAAGCTATGAAGATACTTTACAAGTTTCATGTGGACCAAGAATTCATATGAAGCTTGCATCTTGAGCTACACTGCCTTGAAGTTTGACCTAAATCAGGGGATTTTACACTGAAACCCTAATTTAGTAACTCCAGTTCTCCTTGACTCCTTTTGATTTTTATTTATCACAACATCATATACATATCCATATAGCAAATAATGAATCCCCCATTCTTCAAATGATCCTTGATACCCTTCAAAACACTTCTTTGACCTAGAATTGACCCAGTGTTGACCCTAGTTGACTGACTTCAACTGAGGTCCTTGCAATCATTCAAATGACTTGGTTCTCCTCAAAAATGATTCTCTAGACTCTTCATAACATCCATACACACCTCATGCTCTTGGCTCATAGCTCACATTTCCTCTGATGATCCCCCACTAGCCTCACGATAGGAGAGAATTCACTGATCAACCTGGCAGCTCTTCAAAGCTCAAATTCTTCCCTGATGACCTGAGTAGTCTTGAATATGAATGAAACGCTTGGATATACCTCTTGAAATAAGAACAACACTTGATCCCCTGATTAAGATAGCTTGCCTATGCAGATGAATACACTATGTACATGATGACAATGCAAATGACTATGCAATTGAAACATAAACCTAGGTTAGAAAAGGTTGGGCAAATTTTGGGGTGCAACAGGTACGTTGGTGAAGTCTCCACAACTATCAATGATTAATGTCCCATCGTACACACAGTTATACCAATCAATATCCGAGTGAGTCAGAGCCATAATCCTTTGTGACCAGCGACCTTTATCAAGATCCTAAAAAGAAACAAACTTGGATAAGTGCAAAATAAACCACTTGTATAATAAAGTCACACAACAAGTAATCATCCCTCCACCATGGAAGTTTCAGAGATGTACAGAATGGTAAGTGTTAGCTAATAAAGTCAGTACTGGATTATTCTTCATGAAGATCTTGATGGCGTTGAGATCAACGAAGCCTTCAAAACTTGGGAAAAATAGCACTCCATAAATAAGTAAGGCGAGGATTGCCTCAAATGTATTTATGCCCATATGATCGGCATAGTATTGGGCTTTCTTGATTAAGAAGGCTGCGGGTAACCCAAAATTTCCACCTTTGGAAATCATATTGCCTTTGATGTCAGATGACTTTAGATATATGGCTCTAGGAATGTCTTGCTCTTTAGGGTTCTTCTCCAAGGAAGGGAAAGGAGATCCATCTAGAATAGCTAACCCAACCAATTAAGAATACTCTTCTAAAGTAGGCAAGAGCTAATAGTCTGAGAATGTAAAGCAATGATAATCTGGATCATAGAACTGTAACAAGGTAGAAAGAAGTCCTTCGTCCACTTGAAGTTTCAACAAAGATAACAACTTCCCATACTTATTTCTGAATCCTTCTTGATCTTGAACTAAAGTTCCTAGCTTCCTTAGGTCATCCAACTTAAGACTCTTAAAAGAATATTTCAAAGTATTTTTCCTATTGCAATCCATGGTATCCTGCAATGTTCATAAGTAAAGATGAATTCCATGAAATCTAATGCAATGTGATGCTTTATAGATGCAATGCACACATACATACAAGCAAACAAAGGTCCTAGGTTAGAGGTACAATGAACGGAGCCAAGGTCTACCCATTCGAAAGGTATGTATTATAGGTTAGTTGTACCTGCAGAACAAGGGTTCTAAAGAAGTTCCCAAAGTCATCAGTCCATCTTTCGGATATTATCAATTTCCCGACTGACTCGATGGTTAATAATATTCTCAAGAGAACCTCTTTTGAGTGTAGTATCGCGTAGCAACTATTTTGGAAATACTCCCTCATAGTCCTCGCACTACGTCCTAAATAAGGCCAAAGTGTGGTTAAGGTAACCACAGTCCCTAATATCACGGACTCCTAGCCGAAGATAGTAAGGGTTTTCACGAATATACTCGTTCAACCGAACTAAATTGCGGGAGGGTATCAACTGAGCGGTGATTCTCAAGTCAGCTTGGTCAGGAATCACTCCCTATAAGCCTCATCGAATATATCACCTTCCTATAATAATGTCACTCAAGTCTGGGTGTAGAACTTATCTCACAACAAAGGATACCCCAAGAAAGGTACAATAGAGATATATACAAACAAGCAACTAATAAAGCAAAAATAAGCATGAAAACAAGATAGGGGTAACCCTCAAAAGATAGGAGGTCCCCAGTGAAGTCGCCATTTTCTGTTGCGGTGAGAATAAGATATCAAATTATTAATTAATTTGAATCGCAAATCTTTGATTCACAACCGGTCTTTGATTTATCCGAAGGACAAGTTAAAGAAAGGAAAAACCTAGTTTTGCATCGTAAATACAATGCGGGGAGAGATCTAAGGTTCGGGGGTTGGTTAAGCTTAGGGAAGGTATTAGCACCCTAAACTTTTGTAGTACTCTACAGGAAGCTCTTGTTTTAATGTTGCTATTTTGCTTTAATTATCTGCTTAAGGGTATATGCTAAGGGTTAGAAGGTGAAAGAAAGACCTAAGGGTTAGTCCTAAGTTTACTCGCCAAGACTCGCATCTTGTGCCTACATATCAGAGGTAGGGGATGAAATCAGAGTAATCGTAGTTCTCCTCGAAAGGGAGGAAGAGAAACTTCTTGATTGTGGTCAAGGTTTCAATGGGGAATAAGCGTTCATATGGAAGCGCTTATGTGGAGTGCGGCGACTCCTGTTTTTACGTTGTATTTGAATTGAATTGAAAGGGTAAAATAGGTATTCCACGGCGGGAAACCTAATATGGAGTGCGGCGACTCCTCATCCTAATGCTAGGGTAAAGGGTAAAACTAGTCCACGGCGGGACGCCTATGCAATTAGGGTTTGAATGGTGAAAGAGTCAAAGGTAAGAACCATTGACGTGGTGGTCAAACGACTGGACCTATTCCTTTGGAAGTGCTTTACGGTAAATAATGCAATGACAAATACTTAAGCGACGGAATTGAAATATGAGAAAGCATGTAAGGATAATAACAAAACAAAAGCAACGATATTCTCGCAAAAATTACAACCATAAAAAATGAAATACGAAAAATAAAGGATTAATAACCGTACAAATGAGATATAGGAAAGTCATATGACAATTGACGAGGATATTAAGCAGTTTTATTTTTAGGTTAGAAATTAATATTTACAAAAATTTGGATTTTAATTAGAAGAAAAAGCATTGGATTAATAAACTAAGAATTAAATTAAATTAAATAAAAAAATGCTAATTTTAAATTAAGAAAATTAAGTCCTAAATTAAGTTCTAAATAAAGTTTAAAGTTAGTTTTAGATTAAGTTTTAAAGTTGAGTTTTAAATTAAGTTTTTTCAAAAAAGGTTTTAATTATTAGATTTTTTTTTAATTATGGTTTTAATTTATGAAACTAAAATTTCATTTTAGAAAATGTTTTAGAATTAAGCTTTTAACAAATGGTTTTAATTATAAGTTTTTTAAAAAAATTAAGTTTTTAATTATGATTTAAAAGTGATTTTTAATTAGGCTTTTAATTATTAAGGTAAATAGAATTGGAGTTTCTTTTAACATAATTTTAATAGTTACTAATAGAAATCTGAAATTATAAAATATAAAAAAGAAAATGGAAATATTAAAGGGGAAGGCACGGTCCCTGCTTGCTGAATGTTTTAGGGTTTTGGAAATCCCTCTTCTTTTTCGTTCATGGGCGCTGCCATTGTTAGCTTTTTGAAGCTTTTTTTCTTCTTCTCATCTATTCTTGTTCGTCCCTTTATGATTCTTGCAAAAAAACCCAACCGAAATCATGTTGTAAAGTTGCTCACCTCCGGGTTTGAAGCGATTCCGCCGATGATTTGCGGCGGCTTGCGGTAACTTGTGGTGATGACGAGGTTATGGGTGACGGCCGATGATGAAGAAAACTGAGGCTGCAGCGGGTTTCAATTTATGATTCGAAGATGGCTTGATGATTTCCGTCTTTTTCCGTCCGTCTGGTTTCGACTTGGTACGAATGGAGATTTTTGTGACGATGATGGGAAGCTTCTGCTTCTCTAAGTCCAGTTGAGTTTCGTGTTGCTTTGGATGAGTTTACGACCGCCATTTTGTGATGATTGATGATTAGGGTTTTCCAGATTTGTCCCCTCTTTCTTCTCCCTGATGAACACTTTATATTGATGTGGTTCTGATAGTTGGACCTGGATTTGTTTCACATCTTTTTTCGATTTTTCTGTTTGATTTGTTGTTCTGAAACGGAGGAATTTGTGGACTGGTTGTTATTTTGTGATGATTTTGTTTTAACCCGAATGAATTTTTGGAGATATTGTTGTTATTTGATGATCTGGATCTGAGATTTTGAAGATTTGTTTTGTTGCAGGAATTTTTGGAAAGTTGTTGTTGAACTTGCTTGGATGGTTGTTTGATCCGTTTGGTTGCAGAAATTTGAGGAAGTTTTGTTTATGACCTATTTGGCAAAAAATCATTTTTTAGGAAAGGTACTTTTTCCAAAAGCACTTTTTTCAAAATCACTTTTACAAAAAAATCACTTTTCTCTCTCTTGGACCAAATTGAACAGATGTTGCCGAGTCCGTGCCAGGGTCGAAAAATAAAAAGTCGAGAGCTGGCGACGACCTTGTCGTTGTTGCCCTTCTGACATACCCGACGATGAATTTTAACTGAGGGTATCAGAATACAAACAAAAACATTTTTATTAGATCTAACTCTTTAACCATCGTTTTCTCTGTTATTGGTATTTTTGCAGGTTCAGAAAAAAAAGTCGAAGGTCGAAGATCGGCGCGAAGACCATTATAAAAAAATAGGAATTTTAGGACTTAGGAATTAATTTGTAATTGTAATTTTCTTCTCATCCTTTGTAATAAAAAATATAGAATTTAAATAAATAAATTCCATTTTTCTTAATAAATTGAAATTATTTCTCCGATCAAATTTCTCCTGATAATTCATCCGATTAAACTCAACTGAATAACTTCATTTAATTAAGTTTATCCGACTAAATCCATCCGATTAAATTCATTTGCTTAAAATTCATCTGAATAAATTCAAACGACTGACTCCATCTGATTAAACCCATCCAAATAAATTTTCCCGAGTAAATTCATTCAATTAAAATCATCTGATTAGGCTTTGACATTCCAAACCCCGAATTCGAAAATTAATCATCTTGCACGATTTAAACCCGATGTAACTGCTGAGTTTGAACAAATCCTTTTGCAACTTAACTCATATCCGATAATAAAATCGGTGAATATGGCCTTGAACGAATAAGTAGAGAAATTCAATTAAACGACGAAACGAACTGTCTTCCGCATTGAAAATTCAAATCGTATCTCGAATGATTTAACTTGGTAACCTGAATCAGCTCGACTAATAATCATGATCAAACCCACAGATATTTATTGTAGATTCAACGCGAACTGAAATTCCACTGTTCTTTTAAAATTGCCTAGTAACTAGCAGGAAGCAGGAAAGCGCATGTCTGTTAGAACAAATTCCGCAAAGCAAATTCTCGCCCCGATTTAACTTGAATCCACTTATATTGCAACACACTCAGCTCCATACAATTTATGAATCAACAAGCACTTCTGAAATCCACCTGACGACTGAATCTCGACTCTTGAATAAAATGTACTATGTCACGAGAACCTGACTTCAATATTGTCGCAACATTCAACTCATCCTCAAATAAGTCACATGACTCGGAGATGGAAACCCTAATCATTCGAGGGATTCCTGATGACGACTTTGCAAAACGAGATGAGATGCGAAATGAACCTAATAATCTAAGGGTAAAATTTGGGGTATGACACGAATGCTCATGAATAGGCATCAAGCATGGATGATCATGTAACAACACAACATCAAGTTGAGCATGCATCAAAGATTAATCAATCCACAATAAACATGTCCAACGTTCAAGCATAATCATGCATCACAGGAAATACACAAAACCATGCTTTCACATTTAAACAAATGCACATGAATTGTAAACATGAACGAACATCAAGTAAGAGCAATTGATACACATGTATATATAATTAAGCACAAGCAACTAGGCATGAACAAACTCCAATGACATTGCACACTTAAGCATTCACCAAAAGTGACATGGATAATTCATCAAATAAACAATTAATCGCTTGAACCGAACATACATTCACGAAATCGAAAGTAAACATGAACATGAATCATATATCCAAAAAAGTGAGCATTAAGAATGAGCAAACAAGTAAGTACAACCAAACATCATGAAGGATGCATCAAGAATGCAACACAAATAGGTCATGAACATGCCACACAAAAATCAATACACCATGCGTCGAAGAAACACAAACATGCTGTCAAGTAAGGTGAAATATCTCAAGAAAATTCCATAAATATGTATCATACAAAGTCATGAAACTTAGAGGATCAAAGCATGCCAAAATAACCCTTGAAAACAAGATTTTTCCAAAATAGCAGTGATGTAACCAGTTACATGGTTGAGGTAACCGATTACATCAACAAAAACAAGCACAAACATGGCGTAGACAAGCTGATGTAGCCGGTTACATGGTTGAGGTAACTGGTTACATTAGTGAAAAATAGAAAAAACAAAATTTCTGCATAATCACTTTTCCACAACTTAAACATTTAATTTCCACGTGTTAAAGCATGTAATTGATCATGAAAATTACATCAAATAACAACAATTAAACACTAATTAAAGATCAACAATCAAAGCAATTAATGGATCAAATCACACCAAAACTAATGGATCTACATTGTGAAATGTAAAATTAAGCAAAATCGAAACCAAATCTAGAAATTACCAACCTACAAACCTGAGATTCGCTTTGGTGAGTGTTGTCAAACTGAAATTGATGAGTCAAAGTAAGAAAACAAGAGATCTATGAATCTTTAATAAGAAAACCTGAAGATCTAAGCAATAATCCAAAAATAAGCAAAAAGCTCTTCAAGAAGTGATTCCAAAACTTGATAAAAATTCATATAAGTTGCAACTTCAGAATTGAATAATGGATGATGATGTAGTGGAAGTTTAGCTCAAGGATTCATAAATTATAATGCATAATTTATGAAGATTTTGGTTATGGAGCTTTTGTGAGAGTTTTGGGATGAGAGTGAAACGAGAGAAAGTTGAGAGGATTGGAATGAGATGTGTAGAGAAATCAGAAAATGAGTGAAATTATGAGAGGTTTAAAGCAAATTGGTTTAAGTATGGTTTAGGTTAGGAATTAAATTTAGTTTGGAGTGTGGGTTAGAATTTTTGGTTTGGAATTATGAATTCATTTTATTTGAATTTTGGAGGGAAATTGAAGTTAATCAAAATTTGAAGCATTCTAGATCCTTCTTGCACATGTGAACCCAAGTGATAAAAAAAATGAGGGAGAAGCTGCTGAAAATACTGATTTTCTGTCAAAAATAGTTATGCAACCGGTTATATGATTGAGTTAACCGGTTACATCAGCCCAAACATACATTCTTTGGCTGAGTAACAGTGATGTAATCGGTTATATGGTTGAGGTAACTCGTTACATCAGAAAAACATCATTTTCTCGCCTTTGAAACATCATAACTTGAGTTCTAGGGATCCAACTGATGTGTTCTTAGTATCAAAAGAAATCTTAAAGAATGAGGAACAATTTTCATGTTTGTGGAAAAGTGAGACGAAGCTTGGATTATCAAGAAAATTGTTGTTGAAAACATGCCCTCTAAGCTGAATTTCCATATTTAGAAAGATTCCCAAAACCTTAATTTGGAAACTTTCACTGATTTTGTGATTCCTCTTGATTTTTCTTGATCAAACCTCATAATAACATGGATGATGACTTGAAATTCCCAAATGTGGCCCAAGAATTCAAGAGTTGACTTTTGAAGGGCATCAGTTAACTTTTTGACCACATGAATCCAATGCCCCCCTTATCCACTTCAGAAACCCTTGAAATGATTTGTGATGAACCATGAGGCTTATATATAACCCTTGATATAAAAATTAACCCATGGAACCTTTTCTTGATCAATAAAACAATCAGAAGTAGCTTTTGACCAAAAACCTAGCTTAGAGCCACTAGGAGCTTGATCAGATGAATGCCTTTGAAACCAATGAAACCCTAATTTTCATATGATTGGGTAAACTTGTTGATCTACTTTTATGAGAATGAGAACCCTTATAGCTTAAGAATACCATGATTTTAAGATTATCTCATTGCTCATTTCTTTGAGAACCATCTCCTCCTCTTGAGGAATGCCAAAATACCTCGATCTCATGTCTTAGAACCCATGAAAAGCCTAAATGAAGCTGCAAATGAAATGAAGCATAAGCTAAAAAGGTTAGAAAAATATGAGAGCAAATTTTGTGGTGATACATCTGCTACCTATGTTTCACGAGTGACAATGTCTCAAACATATCAACCAAGTTTTATCTTTTTGTTAGTTACAAGGTTTGCTGGCTATGTTGTACGCTTTGTTGGAATTCAACCGCGATCTATGGTGAATTCTTCTCAATCTTGATCTCAAGATTTTTATGTAATGACAATGAACAAAAATAAGAACATGTTTAAAGAAGATGAGTATGGACTGTACAGTAACTTTCTGCCCACAACTGTGGAGTTTTATTATCACTTTGCAACTGAAAAACTGTGATTATCAAACTTTATGATTACAATGATAAGTGTTCCTCCTATTTATAGATTTAATTTAACTTGCATCTCAAGCTAAATCCCAAACTATAAAAACCCCAAAAATATCTAATCTAATCTGATCTTTCTAAATCAAATCTAATCTTTTTAAAACAATGAATTACATATTTAACACACCACCTAATTTATCGTGTCTAAATTATCTACATTCATCATAGACTTTAGCTTCTTGAACACTTCGAGTGATACTCCATTCGTCATGATGTATTGATTGGTGAAATAACAAGTATACTATTATGCCGATTGTAGTTAAAATCAGGGTTTTATCCCCAGTATCAATCTCAAGGACTGCGTTAAACAATACAAGCTTAATTTGGATTCAATCAAACAAAAATCAATTGGGGGTTTTAAAATTGATTTTACTATTAGAAATTTCAATATTAAAAATAAATAAAAATAAAGAATAAGATTCAAATAGACATGAGAGCATACTAGGGGTAGTGTATGAATTGCCTTATAACAATATCAATCATTATTTCAAAGACATAGTTAAATTTTATCAAGTTTTGGACTGAAAATTTGTTTACTCCTAAAGCCTTAGTGAGAAAACCTATTAAAATCATAATCTAATTATTATGTCCATAGATAATTAGTTTAAAATAAAGCATTGAAAATAGTCTCAACAGTGTTCAAGTGCAACAGGGTATTCCTAGTCCTAGGGAATATCTACTGAAGCATTATTGATCAAATTGTGTTAACAATGGTTTGTCCAACCTAAGGTTAACCGTAAAACTAAATTAATTTGTCCGATTGAAAAAGTCGTAAAATCAATGAACGATAAAACTTGATTAATAAAATAAGCGCTTATGTAATTTAAATAAAGAAAACAATATTAGTACATTAGCAATTCAGAGACACCCCCTAGCATTGGGGGTTTAAATTCTCATAATATTCAAAGTAAATTCAACAATTAGATTAAACATTACAAGAGTTTTTAGGATTACTTTGATCTTCAATTGCTCTTGCACATGAAAATATTATGTTCTCCCTTGGTTCTTGATCGCTCAATTCTTGATAGTCAATTTCTTCTCTGGTCCAAAAGTCCTCTTTCCCTTCTCAGAACGCGTCTAAAATACCATCAACTCCAATAGATTAGTTAGGAATTTCCAAAAATATCCTCAGAGGTCAAAACAATAAACTAAAATAGACAAATGGAGGATGACATGCCCAGGATAACATAGGCTATGTCAGCTGACATGGGCAACTGTGTTGGCTCTCTATTCAAAGCATGAAAAAATAGCATTTCCAAACTTGCTAACACGGGTCGTGTCAGCCCCCTGTCAACTCCTCTAAAACGCATGCATGGGTCTTCTCCTGACGCGGCCCGTGTCAGGGGACACGGGTGGCCATGCCAGGCCACAAAACATCCTCTAAAATCTCCTCCGACTTCCCAAAATCTCCCATTTCTTCACCCAAGTCCTTTGCCTTTTTCCGTATGGACCTGTGTCGCTACTCAAAAAAATGCATCGTGCAACGACGGGGAGGCGAAATAGATAGACAGAAGAGTCGCCACCGAACTTTATTTATCCCATGAGGGGAAAGGAAAATATCGAGAAAACCTTAGGAAAGAAAAGGATAAGATGGTCTCGCGACCAGGAACGGGTTCGGAAGCCGGTTATGCGAGGGGAAGGTATTAGCACCCCTCGCATCCATCGTACTCGATGGGAACCATTTGTTTGTCGACGTGTGAATTTATTTGCTTAAATATTATGCTATAAAAAGTGTTCTAAAATATAGAGATATAAGGGTTAGAAATTGGGAAAAGAGAGGTAACGGGGAGAAGAAGAGAAAGAACGGACTCGTAGGACTTCGCGGTCCTAGGCCTACGTATTCTCAAAAGATATGAGAAAGTCAGAGTCGACGTAGTTCGGGGAACTACAGATATATGGGGGAATATGCTCGGCAAGGATTGTGGCCCTTCTGCCTACGTATCTTTACTTGAAGAAGCGAAGAATCAGAGCATTCGTAGTTCGGCCTACGATTTGTTAATGTTTTTATGGATGATGCTATCGTGCGCATTCTAGCAGTTTAGGTGTTTTGCCGCTCGCATGTGAGGAGACTTATGCGTTACCTGTTTGCGGTAGAACGGACATAACATATCCTTTTTGAAATGATTAGGTTTTCGCCAAGCGAGGCAAGATGTCACATTTAATTTGTGAGGTTGTTTTTTAGGGGCGAGATAAGTCCTCGGATAATAACCCCTTGCGGGTAGTACCCAATTCTTTATCTCAAACTTTTTTGTTATGAAATGGTGTGGCGAACGTAGCGTCTTCATATTGAAAGACGAGTATCAAGACCACCCCCACTACAGTGAGCATCCCAACACTCGGAGGCGAAGAAGACTACACTTAATCCTCTCTCCTTAATTCAATGCAAAGAGAACTTCGTTCTCTTATTAAAGATGCTTTTGGTTTTGAATGGTAAGTGCTTTTGCGACAGAGAACCCTACGGTAAACGTCAAGCACTCGGGATAGGATAAGGCTTACGCCTAACCACTCCACGACCATTCAAGTTTTTGTTATAAAAAGAGTTTGAAAATGCACTCGGTGCGGGACCGAGGTTTTAGGTGAGAAAGATTTCGGAAAGGGGTTATGAAAGGAGAGGTGGTGGAAGAAGTCACATCTTCGTACTGAAAGACGAGTGTCTAAACCACCCACACTACAGTAAGCATCTCAACACTCAGAAAGGAAGAAATCTACACTTAATCCTTTCTCTTTAGTCCAATACAAAGAGAAGTTGATTCTTCTTGAAAGGGATTTTGCAAATGCACTCGGCGCGGGGCCAAGGTTTTTAGGAGGAAATGTTTAAAATGGAAAGAAATGGAAAAAAGACGTCTTCGTATTGAAAGACAAGTATCAAGACCACCCCCACTACAGTGAGCATCCCAACACTCGGAGAGGAAGAAGACTACACTTAATCCTCTCTCTTTAATTCAATGCGAAGATAATTTATTGCTTTAAGGAAGTGTTTTGAAAATGGATTGAAAGCGTACAAGCGTCTTCGCATTGAAAGACGAGTGTCAAAACCACCCACACTACAGTGAGCATCTCGACACTCAGAGAGGAAAAGGTCTACACTCAATCCTCTCTTTAATTCAATATAAAGAGAATTTGATTTTCTTATTGAAGATATTTGAAAATGGACTCGGTACGGGACCGAGGTTTTGGGAAGAAAATGGTTTGAAAATGCACTCGGTGCATGACCGAGGTTTTAGGAGAAAAGGGGTGGAAGCGTCTTTGTATTGAAAGACGAGTATCGAAACCACCCATACTATAGTGAGCATCTCGACACTCGGAGAGGAAGAAGTCTACACTTAATCCTCTCTTTTTAATTCAATATAAAGAGAATTTTATTTCTTAACTGGCAATGGTTTGATAGTGTCAATGAACCGAATCGGGGCCAATGTAACGTTAAACCATCTTAGCTCGACTTATAAGAGAAGCCAAATTATAAGAGGTCACATATTGATTTCCGTGCTAAGGACAAGATAGAGAAACGATAATGAGGATCCTTCTCCAATTGAATCATGTCGCACGGACCAAAACAGAATGGGATCTCGTCTTATGGATACAAGACTTCATCGACCACAGAAAGTCAAAATGAAATCGAAAAGAAGAAGAATGAGGAGAGAAAGGAGGCGGTCTCGGATGCAACATTATTCATCAATAATTTGACTGGTAATGGATTACGGAAGTCTCTTCATAGACCAAAACAAAAGAAAATGGGAAAAAATGCCCAATAACAAAAGAAAAATAAAATTCAACCTCTAATAATATTGAAATTTTTTAAAAAAATGGACAGTATACGAAACTTCTAAAAGTAATATAATAGAAATTATAATTAAAATATATTTACATAATAACATAATATATACATATTAATTAATTACAATATATATAATAATAATAATAATATATTTAAAAATTTCTCAAAAAACAAATATAAAATATATAATAACAGTCTGTTTTAAAAATATTAATAAAACTTGAAAATAAATCAAATAAAATATACTTTACAAATTAAAAAGAAAAAAAAACAAGAAACAAAGGTGCTAAATAGAGAGAGCCACGGTGGGCTCTAAAGCCCAAGAGGGTCATGGTCCAACTGGAAAAAAATTCCTCTGTCCTTCACCCTTTTGACAATACCGTCCGAAAATGGGATTTGACCAAAGAACCACGACACAATAGCCAGTTTTCCCCAATTACTCATCAAAAACTCAATAACTCTAAAAAACCGCTTCGTGTACATCAATAAGAAACCCAACAGAGCGAAACACAAGGCCATCTGCGGTGAATGGAAGTGACATTTATGGGTGGTGAGTGTTTGTGTTTAACGGTTGGTGGTTGATTTTGAAAATGGGTTTCTGGGTAGTGGGTTGTTGGTTTGGTGTGAGGTTCTGAGGAATTTGGAGGAGAAATGACGAGGAAAGGTTGAGGGGTTTCGATTGGTGTTGTTATGTTTGCAGAAAATGATCTGATTTCCATTTTGGTTTTCTGGGTTTCGGAGGTAAGGGGTTTTACGGTTGGTTGTCTTTCGGCGGCGGTGGTGATGGTTGAAGATGATGTTGGTTTCTCGGTTGTTGTTTGTGAATAGCAGTTGACGGAAATGGGTGTGGATTCGCGTCGGATTCGAAAATGGAGGTTCATAGTTGAAGGAGGTTTGGACAGAAGTTTTCAGAGGTTGTGTTGTTGAAGAAAGGTTTAAGTTGCTAGAAGTTGTTGTTGGTTGGGATTTTGACGCAGCTTGAAGGCTATGGAGGAAAGTTTTATGAGTTATAATTTGAAGAGTTTGAAGTTTCTGTTGATGAAGGTAAGTTCTGGGCATTTTCAAGTTGAATTTGTGAGGTTGAAGAAGGCTTTTTGGAAAGAAATTTTTTTGAAGTCAAAGGTGAATCCCCTCCCTCTTTCGCAGCAGGGCGCGGTCTCCCCCGGTTCTCCCCCCTCTATGCAGGTCTTATATCCCCCTTTTTCTTGTTTTAGGTCGTTTTGTGAATTACTGACACATTTGTCGTTTTTTGAATCCCATTACAATTTTGCAGGTTTGGCAGGACAATGGCCTGCGTACTGATACGGCTGGTGTGGTTTTGGTTATGGACTGGTGTTGGGCTTCATCTGGTTTGTAGCTTTTTCACGTGAGGTTTTTGTCGTCCTTTTTATGGATATTTATGTGGTTGTTGTTGTTTTTTGGCTGCTTTGCAACAGGTTTTTCCTGGCGTGGTTTGTAGCATGCGCGGTACGGTTTTTTTGTTGTTATGTGAATAGCAAGTGGCTATTTTGGTTCAGCTAGCAGTGTTGTGTGGCTGACATGGAAAGTGGTTTGTTTGGCTCAAATGCAGCTGTGTGATCCATTTCTTTTTGTGTGTTGGCTGATGATGAAAGGCTGTTGTATTGTCCTGTGTAGGTGGTACATTATTTATGGTACGAAACCGCCTCTGTTTTCATCTTCCTTTTTCATTTTTTTATTCACTTTTATGCATTATGGACCGAAAACGGGTTTGGGTTGCTTGAAGAGGGTTGTTACTAATTTGAAGGAGCTAGGGTTGTGTTTGTGAATCGTGATTTTTTAATAGTGGTCTTGTCCTTCCATTCAAAGAGAAAAAGTTATCTGAAGGAGAATTAGTTGTCTTGTGCGTTTGTGGGGTTTTTGAATCGTACGGGAAATTAGGTGCAGGTAATTTGTAGCTGGAAGTTGGTAGGGGTGATGCAAACAAACAAAAGAAATGGCAGCTTTCATTACTTTCTTCATGCCATCGTATTCGCATGCTCTCATTGTGAATTCATTTTGGTGCTATTACAAATTGTGGCTACGTTTTGGCTGAAGAGTTATTATGTTACTGCGTTTTGATGTCCTTTTCTTACAGGTCACGGATGACGCTCTAAAGTTGTTATTCTTTGTTGGCATGCTGTACCATATGTTGAAGGAAAATGGTGGTGAAGTTCTGCTGTAGGTGCATTGTGCTGCGAAGTCGCAGCTTTTGTCGGCTTCTATCGTGTCGGTTTCAAAAGCCTTCTTGAGATAATTGAATTAAGCTAGTTGAAGGGCGATTTTGGATCAATATGAAATATGACGGTACTAGCCTGGATGTAACGGTGGGCTTGCATCAGAACCAATGATTCCTTGTTCTTTTATCAATTTTCAATTTGTAATCTTGTAAACCAAAAGTGAACTCTTGTAATATTTAATTATTGAAATCAAGTGGGCTTGTTGCAATGTAGGAATTTTATGGATTGTAACATATATTGAGCTTCTTTTTTTTTTTATGACAATTGAATTGGGCTTGGACATATTATTCATACTCAACTTTTGCAATCTACACCACACTTGATCAATCCATGAAATGAGAACAACTCTCAAATTAAAAGTCCCCACACATATCATGCTCACACTTGAAAACAAATTCAACCTCTTGAATTCCAACATATTTTAAAGTAAACGAATCAAAGCTTTGCCACTCAAGAAACTATGGACCATGACTTGGAAATTACATGACCACAAACATTTCTTATTAACCAACACGTCCATGCCTTAGAATTAATGATCACGTCTCTTAAAAATCTTTGAATCTAATGCTAATATTAGAACTGATTTGAGCTTAATCAGCACTAATCCATAATTTCTGTCAATCCTACTTTGGTTGTGAATGAACTGAGATATTCATTTTGAAACACATATCCCCAATTGATCCCTAAACACGCATTGTTTAGATCAATACTCTCCCCAACATTGTGTTTGAAACAGACCCTTGTCTGACTGACAAATTAAGCCATAACCATTGCAAACCACTATACACCACGACTTTATATCATTTCCTGTCATACTCGTTTCAATTCAATTTAACCTTGTGATGCCCGAGCAACAACCACTCACTTTGGATTTTTCTGAATACTAAATGGTGGATGGATGTACACAATAAAAATGTAAAAGTGGGTAGGACAAATTTGGGGTATGACAGATGCCCCTATCTAATCGGCTTAAACCTAGTAAGACGAAATGCTATGGCATTCATTCTTTCGAGGTAGAAGATGATTAGATATAGAAGACCCTGAATTTGTCTAAAAAGAAAGTAAATGCTTGGGAATGAGGTACTGGATACCTTGCAAAGGTCGCTAACACCAAAAGGATGTTTAACAGGGAAAACTTAACACCAATGGGGTTACAAACCTATCACCAAAAGGATGATAGTAGGGAAAACGCAAACAATCCTGACACCCAAAAAGGATGTAGGGGGATAAGCTTCTTTGAAGAGATTGCCACTTATCGCTGAAGACGGATAAGCTTCTCCCAAGAGTTTGCCACTTATCACTGAAGAAAGATAAGCTTCTCTGTAGAGATTGCCACTTATCGTTGAAGACGGGTAAGCTTCTCCCAAGAGATTGCCACTTATCACTGAAGAAACATAAGCTTCTCTGTAGAGATTGCCACTTATCGCTAAAGACGGATAAGCTTCTCCCAAGAGATTGCCACTTATCGTTGAAGAAAGATAAGCTTCTCTGTAGAGATTGCCACTTATCGCTGAAGATGGATAAGCTTCTCCCAAGAGATTTCCACTTATCACTGAAGACGAATAAACTTCTCCCAAGAGATTGCCACTTATCACTGAAGGAAGATAAGCTTCTCTGTAGAGATTGCCACTTATCGCTGAAGACGGATAAGCTCCTTCCAAGAGATTGCCACTTATCACTAAAGAAAGATAAGCTTCTCTATAGAGATTGCCACTTATCACTGAAGAAATATTAGCTTCTCCCAAGATATTGCCACTTATCACTGAAGAAAGATAAGCTTCTCTATAGAGATTGCCACTTATCGCTGAAGATGGATAAGCTTCTCCCAAGAGATTTCCACTTATCACTGAAGGAAGATAAGCTTCTCTGTAGAGATTGCCACTTATCACTGAAGAAAGATAAGCTTCTCTGTAGAGATAGCCACTTATCGCTGAAGATGGATAAGCTTCTCCCAAGAGATTGCCACTTATTGTTGAAGGAAGATAAGCTTCTCTGTAGAGATTGCCACTTATCGCTGAAGATGGATAAGCTTCTCCCAAGAGATTTCCACTTATCACTGAAGAAAGATAAGCTTCTCTGTAGAGATTGCCACTTATCGCTGAAGATGGATAAGCTTCTCCCAAGAGATTGCCACTTATCGTTGATGAAGGATAAACTTATCCCAAGATATTGCCACTTATCACTGAAGAAATATAAGCTTCTCTGTATAGATTGCCACTTATCGTTGATGTAGGCTGGAGACAATCACTGGGGAACACCCATGGCTTTACTGAAGATGCCCCTGTCTGGGCTGAATGTTGATTTGTAGATATGATTAACCACGAGGTTGAAATACGTCGTGCGATTCACCCATGGTCTTGAAAAGATGCCTCTGACTGGGCTGAATTTTGTTTTGAAGCTGATGAGTTTGCCCAACGAAGGTTGCACAACTTCGTGGGGAACACCCACTGTCTTGCGGAAGATGCCCCTGATTGGGCTGAATGTTGATTTGAAGATCTGATTAACCACGGGGTTGAAATACGTCGTGCGATACACCCATGATCTTGAAAAGATGCCCCTGACTGGGCTGAATTTTGTTTTGAAGCTCTTGAGTTTGCCCAACGAAGGTTGCACAACTTCGTGGGGAACACCCACTGTCTTGCGGAAGATGCCCCTGATTGGGCTGATTATGGTCTTGAAAATCTTTGAAATTGATCCTGGACTTGAGCTCGCATATGCTAATGCTTAATGATAATGATATTCCATAAATGGAAATGTAGATGCAAATGCTAGAATGCGGAGATGTAAGGGTTGGGAGAGATATGATATGATTCTAGGTATGCATATGATGCAAGATGCTTATGATGTTGAATGTGATGCGTATGATGCATATGATTGCGGATGGGTAATTGGAAGTGCAGGTGCCGACGTGGCGGACTTTTAGTAGTTTCCAATGCGGATTGGACTTCAAGTGGGAAGGTGAAAGTACGACTCCCCGACACTCGTCTTGAACTCAACAGTTGCTGACGAAAATGGACTTGTTTGAGTAACTTGCCATGAGACGACCTCAAGATGGCTTGCCCCAGAGTTTGTACCATGAATAGATTCATCATTGTTTAACTGATTCTTGTGGTTGGCTTCAACATACTTTTGGAGTAGCTTGCCCTTGAAAGAGCGTTGAACCGACTTGACTTATCCTGATTGAACATTGGAGGGATCTATCCTCAAGTCAAAGAAACTCTGGGTGGCCTGCCCCTAATTGGTATGATTCACTTCTGATCAACCGCTTATTAAATGATTTTCCCCATAATCAACAGTTGTTTGGAGATTAGCCTCAGGCTGACTGATTCCATATTTTTGATGTCAATGCCCCAGATCCATAGGGTGACAAGGTATACTCGATTATGATCCAGACTGCTGAATGATCCAGTCCTGTTTGATTGCTCTCTGTTGGAATATTCCTTAATGTCAACTACTGGCTTGCGATTAAAATTTTTTATTCACGAATGGTAATCTCAATGCAAAGTTCATGCAAGTTTTTAAAAGAATTGTCTTTTATTACGTGTTGTGATTGTGAGACGAATGGACCGTTAGTCCAAACGTTGTGCTAATTTGATTGGTGTGAAAGATATAGCAAGGATATTGACACCAATACTGATGATTGGCAAATATGTGGGGAGTCAGTTTACGCAACCTTGCAATAGTATGCTTTCAGAATAAACCTCGTCTCAATTAGGTCTTTCGAGGGTTGTAACGTGGCTTGGTTCACGGTTTTAAAATAAACGATATTAGGCGCAAAATATTATTTGTAGCCACCCCTTCTTCTTGATGATATCCATACCTACGTTCAGTTAATTCTGCGCATGTTTAACTTGACGGTGTAAGCTTGATGGTTCAAGGTTTGCTCGAAATGGCAGTCACCTTATTTTGATGGAAGGATGTCAGTGCCCCTTGATTTGAATGACCACTGAATCTTATTTTGTTTTTATTGAGGGTTCGAGGACCTCTTTTGTTTTTGTTTTGATCCCTAACTTTTGCATGGACTGATTTTGTTTGTCAGATCCATCGGGATTGCCTTGGTTTTTGCCTAAGTCCCCTTTTGAGGTGCTTGACTTAGCAAGCTTTTGATTTTTTTTTTTGTCGGAGGAGTGTGACTGCCATGTCAAAGGTTATTGATAAGCAACCGTCTTTTGGATTTGAATTTTGAGTGCAGGATTGGATTAACTGAACAACTACCTTGCCCCAGGTTGAGTGTAAGGGTTTAAATATCCTAAGGAAACTCCTACTTCTAGGCTCGAAGTGGTTGACTATGGATTAAATCCTTATATCTCCGGTGTTTAGGGGAATTGAAACAATGCATGTACATTATTGACAAGATTTTATCTGAAAGCATATGGTTTGCAATTATGGGTATTTCGTTTTCGTCATCCTCCCTCCAATGTTTGCTAAAACAACAGTGATAAAGTGGAGTGGATAAAAGTGTATGTGTCTATGATAAGTGGAAATAATGAGTGAATACGATGTGACTGATTCAGAAAATGCATTAACACTTCATTAATATTACCATTCAAAACAAAAATGTTTAAAAACATATAGCAATTAACAGAAAAGAAACTACAAATGCAAATGATAAAAGTGCCCAAGGACTGCCAATGTTGAGGACGTCTTCCTGTCTGGACCACCGAATTTTGGAGATGACCCTAGGATTCTTAGATCTAAGGCAAATAATGATTGTTCACGAGCATAGCTACCTCCGCTTGCTTTGTCTAACTGGCCTTACAAGGCGTCCATATTCCTCTTGCTTCAAACTTTTCACAGCTCTCACAAGTTCAGTAGGAGTGTCGGGAAATCAACTGCGGGTTATGAACAGAAGATGGGTAAGCTCTCGGGCATCTGGTCAAGGAAGAAAATGCAAAATGATGTAGAGATGCTTATGCAAATGCAATGCAACGAGTGCATACGAGAACAGATCCACAACTAGGATTAAAGTCACAGATCCTGCAAGATAATACAGAAGGTATCTCTCCCTTGAGTTGGCAATCTATTGGTTTAAAAGAGGGTATCCCAAAGGCCTTTAAACAAAGTCCCATGCACTAACCCTTGAAAGTTTTCCATCAGAACGACAATTCGTAAGACGGTAATCCATTCAAAGGATGAACACAGAGTCATGTTTTAGCAACCTTTGGAATAAGGTTCTACAAAGGTCCTCAGAGTCACGGACTCCCACGTCAGAAATAAAAATGCCATTACGACTACACGTAAGACATAATCATCCCAACAGGGTCTCATCTGAGCGGTGGAATTTGATTCAACTCAACGAGTCCTAAGTCTCGCAAATCAGAAAGGATCCACCTCCTAACTTAGTTTATACTCGAAAGCTCGGGCAGGAAGTTTTATTCTCACAAACCAATCCCAAATAAACCCAACAGGTTAGCAAGAACACAACACAAACAAATAACAAAAGCAAATAAATCACATATGCGACAAGCAAACTAGGTTTGGCTCGCTAGGGGTCCCCAGCAGAGTCGCCAGCGGTTGCTACTCGAAAAAATGCATCGTGCAACGACGGGGAGGCGAAATAGATAGACAGAAGAGTCGCCACCGAACTTTATTTATCCCATGAGGGGAAAGGAAAATATCGAGAAAACCTTAGGAAAGAAAAGGATAAGATGGTCTCGCGACCAGGAACGGGTTCGGAAGCCGGTTATGGGAGGGGAAGGTATTAGCACCCCTCGCATCCATCGTACTCGATGGGAACCGTTTGTTTGTCGACGTGTGAATTTATTTGCTTAAATATTATGCTATAAAAAGTTTCTAAAAGATAGAGAGAGAAGGGTTAGAAATTGGGAAAAGAGAGGTAACGGGGAGAAGAAGAGAAAGAACGGACTCATAGGACTTCGCGGTCCTAGGCCTACGTATTCTCAAAAGATATGAGAAAGTCAGAGTCGATGTAGTTCGGGGAACTACAGATATATAGGGGAATATGCTCGGTAAGGATTGTGGCCCTTGTGCCTACGTATCTTTACTTAAAGAAGCAAAGAATCAGAGCATCCGTAGTTCGACCTACGGTTTGTTAATGTTTTTATGGATGATGCTATCGTGTGCATTCTAGCAGTTTAGGTGTTTTGCCGCTCGCGTGTGAGGAGACTTATGCGTTACCTGTTTGCGGTAGAACAAACGTAACATATCCTTTTTGAAATGATTAAGTTTTTGCCATGCGAGGCAAGATGTCACATTTGATTTGTGAGGTTGTTTTTTAGGGGCGAGATGAGTCCTCGGATAGTAACCCCTTGCGGGTAGTACCCAATTCTTTATCTCAAAGTTTTTTGTTACGAAATGGTGTGGCGAACATAGCGTCTTCGTATTGAAAGACGAGTATCAAGACCACCCCCACTACAGTGAGCATCCCAACACACGGAGAGGAAGAAGACTACACTTAATCCTCTCTCTTTAATTCAATGCAAAGAGAACTTCATTCTCTTATTAAAGATGTTTTTGGTTTTGAATGGTAAGTGCTTTTGCGACAGAGAACCCTACGGTAAACGTCAAGCACTCGGGATAGGAGAAGGCTTACGCCTAACCACTCCACGACCATTCAAGTTTTTGTTATGAAAATAGTTTGAAAATGCACTCGGTGCGGGACCGAGGTTTTAGGTGAGAAAGATTTCGGAAAGGGGTTGTGAAAGGAAAGGTGGTGGAAGAAGTCGCATCTTCGTATTGAAAGACGAGTTTCTAAACCACCCATACTACAGTGAGCATCTCGACACTCGGAAAGGAAGAAGTTTACACTTAATCCTTTCTCTTTAGTCAAATACAAAGAGAAGTTGATTCTTATTGAAAGGGATTTTGCAAATGCACTCGGTGCGGGGCCAAGGTTTTTAGGAGGAAAGGTTTAAAATGGAAAGAAATGGAAAAAAGTCGTCTTCATATTGAAAGACGAGTATCAAGACCACCCCCACTACAGTGAGCATCCCAACACTCGTAGAGGAAGAAGACTACACTTAATCCCCTCTCTTTAATTTAATGCGAAGATAATTTATTGCATTAAGGAAGTGTTTTGAAAATGGATTGAAAGCATACAAGCGTACAAGTGTTTTGAAAGATGAGTGTCAAAACCACCCACACTACAGTGAGCATCTCGACACTCGGAGAGGAAGAGGTCTACACTCAATCCTCTCTCTTTAATTTAATACAAATAGAATTTGATTTTCTTATTGAAGAGATTTGAAAATGGACTCGGTACGGGACCGAGGTTTTGGGAAGAAAATGGTTTGAAAATGCACTCGGTGCATGACCGAGGATTTAGGAGAAAAGGGGTGGAAGGGTCTTTGTATTGAAAGACGATTATTGAAACCACCCACACTATAGTGAGCATCTCGACACTCAGAGAGGAAGAAGTCTACACTTAATCCTCTCTTTTTAATTCAATATAAAGAGAATTTTATTTCTTAAATGGGAATGGTTTGATAGCGTCAATGAACCGAATCGGGGCCAATGTAACGTTAAACCATCTTAGCTCGACTTATAAGAGAAGCAAAATTATAAGAGGTCACGTATTGATTTCCGTGCTAAGGACAAGATAGAGAAACAATATTGAGGATCGTTCTCCAGTTGAATCATGTCGCACGGACCAAAACAGAATGGGATCTCGTCTTACGGATACAAGACTTCATCGATCACAGAAAGTCAAAATGAAATCGAAAAGAAGAAGAATGAGGAGAGAAAGGAGGTGGTCTCGGATCCAACATTATTCATCAATAATTTGACTGGTAATGGATGACGGAAGTCTCTTCATAGACCAAAACAAAAGAAAATGGGACAAAATGCCCAATAACAAAAGAAAAGTAAAATTCAACCTCTAATAATATTGAAATTTAAAAAAAAATGGACAGTATACAAAACTTCTAAAAGTAATATAATTGAAATTATAAGCAAAATATATTTACATAATAACATAATATATACATATTAATTAATTACAATATATATAATAATAATAATATATTTAAAAAATTCTAAAAAAACAAATATATAATATAAAATAACAGTCTGTTTTAAAAATATTAACAAAACATGAAAATAAATCAAATAAAATATACTTTACAAATTAAAAAGAAAAAAAAACAATAAAACAAAGGTGCTAAATAGAGAGAGCCACGGTGGGCTCTAAAGCCCAAGAGGGTCATGGTCCAACTGGAAAAAAATTCCTCTGTCCTTCACCCTTTTGACAATACCGTCCGAAAATGGGATTTGAACAAAGAACCACGACACAATAGCCATTTTCCCCAATTACTCATCAAAACCTCAATAACTCTAAAAAACCGCTTCGTGTACATCAATAAGAAACCCAACAGAGCGAAACTCAAGGCCGTCTGCGGTGAATGGAAGTGACATTTATGGGTGGTGAGTGTTTGTGTTTAACGGTTGGTGGTTGATTTTGAAAATGGGTTTCTGGGTAGTGGGTTGTTGGTTTGGTGTGAGGTTCTGAGGAATTTGGAGGAGAAATGACGAGGAAAGGTTGAGGGGTTTCGATTGGTGTTGTTATGTTTGCAGAAAATGATCTGGTTTCCATTTTGGTTTTCTGGGTTTCGGAGGTAAGGGGTTTTGCGGTTGGTTGTCTTCCGAAGGCGATGGTGATGGTTGAAGATGATGTCTGTTTCTCGACTGTTGTTTGTGAATAGCGGTTGACGGAAATGGGTGTGGATTCACGTCGGATTCGAAAATGGAGGTTCATAGTTGAAGGAGGTTTGGACGGAAGTTTTCATAGGTTGTGTTGTTGGAGTAAGGTTTAAGTTGTTAGAAGTTGTTGTTGGTTAGGATTTTGACGCAGCTTGAAGGCTATGGAGGAAAGTTTTCTAAGTTATGATTTGAAGAGTTTGAAGTTTCTGTTGATGAAGGTAAGTTCTGGGCATTTTCAAGTTGAATTTGTGAGGTTGAAGAAGGCTTTTTGGAAAGAATTTTTTTTGAATTCAGAGGTGAATCCCCTTCCTCTTTCGCAGCAGGACATGGTCTCCCCCGGTTCTCCCCCTCTATGAAGGTCTTATATCCCCCTTTTTCTTGTTTTAGGTCATTTTGTGAATTACTGACGCATTTGTCGTTTTTTGAATCCCATTACAATTTTGCAGGTTTGGCAGGACAATGGCATGCATACTGATATGGCTGGTGCGGTTTTGGTTATGGACTGGTGTTGGGCTTCATCTGGTTTGTAGCTTTTTCACGTGAGGTTTTTGCCGTCCTTTTTGTGGATATTTATGTGGCTGTTGTGGTTTTTTGGATGCTTTGCAACAGGTTTTGCCTGGCGTGGTTTGTAGCATGCGCGGTATGTTTTTTTTGTTGTTATGTGAATAGCAAGTGGCTATTTTGGTTCAGCTAGCAGTGTTGTGTGGCTGAGGTGGAAAGTGGTTTGCTTGGCTCAAATGCAGCTGTGTGATCCATTTCTTTTTGTGTGTTGGTTGATGATGAAAGGCTGTTGTATTGTCCTGTGTGCGTGGTACATTATTTATGGTACGAAACCGCCTCTGTTTTCATCTTCCTTTTTCATATTTTTTATTCACTTTTATGCATTATGGACCGAAAACGGGTTTGGGTTGCTTGAAGAGGGTTGTTACTAATTTGAAGGAGCTAGGGTTGTGTTTGTGAATCGTGATTTTTTAACAGTGGTCTTGTCCTTCCATTCAAAGAGAAAAAGTTGTCTGAAGGAGAAAAAGTTGTCTTGTGCGTTTGTGGGGTTTTTGAATCGTACGGGAAATTAGGTGCAGGTAATTTGTAGCTGGAAGTTGGTAGGGGTGATGCAAACAAACAAAAGAAATGGCAGCTTTCATTACTTTCTTCATGCCACCGTATTCGT
The DNA here is from genome assembly GCA_963859935.3 of Lathyrus sativus. Lineage (NCBI taxonomy): Eukaryota > Viridiplantae > Streptophyta > Magnoliopsida > Fabales > Fabaceae > Lathyrus > Lathyrus sativus. The sequence continues at coordinate 510,090,849 of OZ012737.1, forward strand.
ATGCTCTCATCGTGAATTCATTTCGGTGCTATTACAAATTGTGGCTACGTTTTGGCTGAAGAGTTATTATGTTGCTGCGTTTTAATGTCCTTTTCTTACAGGTAACAGATGGGGCTCTGAATTTGTTATTCTTTGTTGGCATGCCGTACCATATGTTGAAGGAAAATGGTGGTGAAGTTCTGCTGCAGGTGCGTTGTGCTGCGAAGTCGCAGCTTTTGTCGGCTTTTGTCGTGTCGATTTCAAAAGTCTTCTTGAGCGAATTGAATTAAGCTAGTTGAAGGGCGATTTTGGATCAATATGAAATATGACGGTACTAGCCTGGATGTAACGGTGGGCTTGCATCAGAACAAATGATTCCTTGTTCTTTTATCATTTTTCAATTTGTAATCTTGTAAACCAAAAGTGAACTCTTGTAATATTTAATTATTGAAATCAAGTGGGCTTGTTGCAATGTAGGAATTTTATGGATTGTAACATATATTGAGCCTCTCTTTTTTTATGACAATTGAATTGGGCTTGGACATATTATTCATACTCAACTTTTGCAATTTACACCACACTTGATCAATCCATGAAATGAGAACAACTCTCAAATTAAAAGTCCCCACACATATCATGCTCACACTTGAAAACAAATTCAACCTCTTGAATTCCAACATATTTTAAAGTAAACGAATCAAAGCTTTGCCACTCAAGAAACTATGACCATGACTTGGAAATTACATGACCACAAACATTTCTTATTAACCAACACGTCCATGCCTTAGAATTAATGATCATGTCTCTTAAAAATCTTTGAATCTAATGCTAATATTAGAACTGATTTGAGCTTAATCAGCACTAATCCATAATTTCTGTCAATCCTACTTTGGTTGTGAATGAACTGAGATATTCATTTTGAAACACATATCCCCAATTGATCCCTAAACACGCATTGTTTAGATCAATACTCTTCCTAGCATTGTGTTTGAAACAGACCCTTGTCTGACTGACAAATTAAGCCATAACCATTGCAAACCACTATACACACGACTTTATATCATTTCCTGTCAGACTCGTTTCAATTCAATTTAACCTTGTGATGCCCGAGCAATAACCACTCACTTTGGATTTTTCTGAATACTAAATGGTGGATGGATGTACAAGATAAAAATGTAAAAGTGGGTAGGACAAATTTGGGGTATGACACCTGAAATCATCAAAACTACCACCAAACACGTAAAATGCACAAAATATGACATAATCACTAGAGAACATATGATTAGAGAAAAACATAACAACAATAGAATTTACTCAAAAATAATATAAAAAACTAAAATAAACATTACCGATTCGTGGATGAAATGTCGAACAAGTGATGAAAACATAATAGAAATGATGACCGACCATGTATGCAATCTGATTCTCAGTTCGGTAGTGTTCCAAGTTCATCTTCCCTTCTGCTACCTGCTCTCAAAGATAATGGAACCTCATTTCGATGTGCTTTTTTTGACCGTGTGCTATTGGATTCTTCTCCAAGTTGATAGCTGACATGTTGTCGATCTTCATGGTAATTGCTCCACGACTCTTCGTTGTGATCTCTTTGACCAGGTTCACCATCCATGTATCTTGACATGCACAAAGATAAGAAACTATGTATTCTGTTTCACATGATGACAATGCCACTACTGGCTCCTTTCTTAAACTCCAAGCAACTAGTGCACCACTTAGCATAAACACAAAGCCAGCTATGGATTTTCTGTCCTAGTAATCACTACACCAACTTGAATCAGTGTATCCCAATATCTTGCATTCTTTTCCTTCATCAGCTGCAGGAAACAAAATGCCATAATTGAGAGTTCTTTTTAAATACCTTAGTATCCTATTCGTCGCTAGTAGGTGTGATACCTTTGGCTTTTTCATGAATCTACCCATACCCACACTATATGCTAAGTCAGACCTTGTGTGACAAAGGTATCGAAGTGACCTAATAACTCTTTTGTATTGGGTTAGGTCGACATCATCTTCACCTGAATCCTTCGATAGTTATAATTTGGTCTCAGCTGGAGTCGAAGTTGGGTTGCAATCTTGCATCTAAAATCTCTTTAGTATTTCACCTGCATATCTTCTTTGGTATATCATCAAACCTCTACCACTCTGGTAGAATTTGATGCCAAGGAAATATGAGAGATTTCCCAAGTCTTACATTTCAAACTCCTCAATTAGGTCATGTTTGAAATCTTCAATCTCCTTCTTGCAGCTTCTTGTTATCAACAGGTCATCGACATAGAGACATAGTATAAGCAATTCACTATTGATTCCCCTTCCATATACTTCATGCTCAGTTGTGCACTTCATAAATTTCTTCTCCCTTAGAAAGCTGTCGATTTTCTTATTCCAAGCTCTTGAAGCTTGCTTAAGTCCATACAGGGCTTTATGCAGCCTGTGCACCTTTCTTTCTTCACCTCATTTCACATAACTAGTTGGTTATGCGACATAAACTTCTTCTTCTAAGGGGCCATTAAAGAATGCACATTTCACGTCCATCTAACATGTGTGCCAATTGTACACATTTGCTAGACCAACAACCAACCTAATCATTTCGATCCTAACAATAGGTGCAAAAACTTCGTCGAAGTTGATTCCTTCCTTCTGAAAAAATCCTTTCGCCACAAGTCTTGCCTTGTGTCGAGTTACTTCTCCTTTAGGATTCACCTTTACCTTGTAAACCCACTTCACATAAATTTCCTTCTTGCCTTAAGGCAATTCTATAAGTGACTTTATGTTGTTGACTTCAATGGATTCTAACTCCTCATTCATAACTTTCACCCACTTCGAATCCTTCAATGCCTCAGCTGCATTGACTGGTTCGACATCTATCTAGAAAGCATAGTTTACCTGTTTACCTTCTTCATTGACCATATCATCTAATGTAATCACACATTCTTGCAACCTTGCAGGCATGCGATATATTATCAAGTTTTCTTCTCAACTGATCTGGAACATGTCTCTGTGTTATAGATCCAAACATCTTCGAATGACTTAGGCTAGGCTTGACACTAGACCAACATTCTTCTGGCTTGATTCTTTCTAGTTTCTTCGTCAGACATCTATTCAAGATGTATCTTGATGTCGACACAACTTCTCCCCATATTTCTTTGGGTATATGTTTGCCTTTCAACATACTTCTCGCCATGTTCATGATGGTTCTATCCTTTCTTTCTGTAGTTCCATTCTGCTATGGAGTGTAGGGTGGTACCACCTCATGCACAATTCCTTCTTTCTCAAATAATGCATCAAAATATTTTGACACGTATTCTTTACCACCATCAGTCCTCAGAACTTTCAGCTTTCAACCACTCTGTCTTTCGACCGTAGATTTGAATCTGGAAAATACCTCGATCACATCACTTTTCTTTTTAATTAGGTAAGTCCATAAATTTCAACTAAAATCATCTTTGAGCATGACAAAGTACTTGTTACCTCAAATTGAATCTACCTGGATTGGACCACATACATCAGAGTATATGACTTTCAGAATTGCCTTTGACTTCCTTCCGCATCCTGGCTGAAGTTATTCGTGCGTTGTTTCGACTGAACACACTCTTCACAGACTTCATTCGGAATGTCGATTTCAGGTAATCCTGAAGCCATATTTCTTCTCTTTAAATCTCCATGTCTTTGAAATTGAGATGGCCAAGTTGATAATGCCATAACCATCCATCTCTGCTGGCTGCAGTTGCAAGGCACTTATGCTCTATCACATTAAGTTCAATATTGAAAGTCCTATTATAAGACATTGGAGCCTTCAATATCAACCTACCACTTGCATCGAGAACTCTCGTCATCTTGTCTTCGACAGACACCTTGTAGTTCTTTTCGACCAGCTGTCCTATACTGAGCAAATTACACTTCATGCCTGTATATACAATACATTGGAAATTGTTGACTTCTTGCCATCTTTCCTCATAATCATAACATTGTCAATACCTTCAGCTACTAGAGTATTGTTATTTTCAAACTTCACCATATTCTTCATTGAGGGCTTCATGTTGACAACCCAATATTTCCTATCAGTCATGTGTGATGAGCATCCTGAGTTTAAGTACCATTGATCCTAGAATCTTTCTTCATCTCTTGTTGTAACCATTAACAACATCTCTTTTTCTTTATGTTTCGCCAGCCTTGCATTAGTTTCTTGGTTTTTCTTCTTTTCTCGACAATCACTAAAATAGTGAGCATACTTCTGACAATTGAAACACTGAATGTGACTTTTATCATGCTTTCAACCACCACCTCTTCCCCTACTTGCAACACCACCTCTTGGGTTGCCTTGGTTCCAGGGTTTTCTCTGATTCAACCAGTTTCCTTCCTGCTGATTTTGACCAATCGAATTATTGTAGCCTCATCTACCTTTTGTTGCCATTCCAGCTTCCTTTCCCTTTCTTTTCTTTTTCTGGCTGCGCCTGCAAAGCCATATCACTATTCGACTTTCCTACAGCTCCTTTAGCCATCCTTTATTCATGAGACTCAAGCATCCCTTGAAGTTATTCCTTCATCAATACTGACAAGTCTTTCGACTCTTCTATGGCTACTACCACATGGTCGAACTTTGGAGCCAATGACCTCAAGATCTTTGCAACAACTGATCATGATGTCAACACTTCTTCTGATACCTTGATTTGATTCACCAACTTTGCATCTCTAGTGAAGAAATCTGATATACTTTCACTTTCTTCCATATGAAGCAATTCATAGGTTCTCTTGTGAGTTTGTAACCTCACATCTTTCACCTTCTCTGCACCTCTAAACGATTTTTCAAGAATCTCCCCAACTTCCTTTGTTGATTCTACATCACTAACCTTTTCAAAGTTATCTGGATCAACACACTGATGGATTATAAAGAGAGCTTTATAATCTTCTTCAATTCCTTGTGTGCAGCCTTTTCTTGACCCGCCATGTTTTCTACAAGCGGTGTTACTCCTTTCTTCATAAGATCCCAAAGATATTGATAACAAAAAACCACCTTAGTCTGCTTGCACCAATTCTCAAAATTATTTTTCTTGAGAATTGGAAGATTTTCCAGAAAGTGCCCGTTTGGATGATTCATCGTCATCACGATTTTCCTTCTTTGAATCCGAGCTCTAGATACTAGATGTTGGAATTCAACCACGATCTATGATGAATTCTTCTCAATCTTGATCTTAATATTTTTATGTGATGACAATGAACAAAAACAAGAACATGTTTAAAGAAGATGAGTATGAACTGTAGACTAACTCTATGCCCACAACTGTGGAATTTTATTATCACTTTGCAGGTGCAAAACCGTGATTATTAAACTTGATGATTACAATGATAAGGGTTCCTCCCTATTTATAGATTTAGGTTAACTTGCATCTCAAGCTAAAACCCAAAAATATTTAATATAATTTTTCTAAATCAAATGTGATCTTCTAAATCAAATCTAATCTTTCTAAAACAATGAATTACATATTTAACACACTTAATGTTAGATGCCTTTTTTTGTATGCTAGAATGAATGAAATGAAAATGATATAGGAGTTATTAGTGTTCTTTTATGGTATGTTTGGTTCAACAGATGGAAGGGGGAGGGGAGATGAGGGATTTTAATAAAGGGGAGAGATATGTGTTTTAATTAAATGTATGTTTGGTTCAAAAGAGGGGGAGGAAAAGGGAGGGAGAAGTTTTAATCAAAAATATGTTTGGTTGACAAGATCATGAGAGGGGTTTTAAAACTACTTTACCTTTTTACCTTTAAAATATTATAACACTCTTCCTTAATAAAAAAAATTATATTCACAAAAAAAAATTGTTGATTCATAAACTACATAGATAATCAAATACAAAATATTTAATATTTCAAATACTCAAACATATATTAAAATATAAATAAAATATTGATAAATGTTATAGAATCATTATATGATCAATATTTAAATGTACCATTTTATTATCTTGACGATCCATCTAATCCTATAAAGTATTTATAAAATTAAATTTTCTAGATAATATATAACTCATATACTACAATTATATATTAATATGTAATACAACACAACAACTTATAAAAAAATTAAGTTATTACAAACAAAATAATAAATAATAGTGAATAAAATAAAACACATAAAAAGAATAAAGAAATTTGAATCATAATAACAAAAACAATGGAGTTGTCGTTAAAAATATGAAGAAATTATGCTAAGGTGACAAATTAACATATAATATTTATTAAGATTATAATTAAAAAAATTAGGGTAATTATGTCAATATAACAAAAATAGATTTTATTATAATTCTTCTCCCTCCCCTCCCTTCGAAAAATCTCCAATTTCGAGGGAGCGAAAACCTACTCCAAGAGGGATTCAAATTATCTCTCCTCCCCTCCCCTCATAAATTGAATCAAACACACTTAATTTAAAATATTCTCTTCCTTTCAAAATCCCCCAACCAAACTGACTCTTAAATTTCATTAATTTTATGGTATTGGTGAATTTTGTTAAGAAAAACTTGACATTCTTATAAATGAATTTCTACCTTTTTTTTTTTGCTTATTGATTTTTCTGTGGTAGAGAATTTTGGTGAAGCAGGAAGGGCATGCATTACACCTAGAGTTTGTTCAATATAGAATATAAATTATAAAGCACTAATTTATGCTTTCGATTATAGAAATACTGATATCAAGATCACAAGTTTGAGTGCTTGGAGCATGGAGAAAGTATAGTTAAATGGAAAATTAAAAATAGGGGAGTATGAGTGAAATAATAGATTTCATATAGTGAATGTTCATTTTAAGTTCTTCTATTAGTGTCTTGAAATATCATTATGTGACATTATATAATGAAAATTAACATCCATGTCTTTTATATAATACATATTTGGTACAAAAATTGAGAAAATAAATGTTTGTTGTGATTTTCTCTATATGATTGTCAATAATAACATATCCATTTATTTTGTGTTCTTTTGAAGTTGTTGTAACAAATTTTTAAAGTTAGTTTTATGCAAAGGTTGCAGGATCGGCTACAAAATCCTAGACTTACAATTAAGTATGAAATGTTTATTTAAGTGTTTTGGGTTTGAAATGGACGAGGAAACTGAATGAATCTGCGTTCGTGCAACTAAGATAAATAAAATGAGAGAAAAACAAGACAAAAAACTGGAAAAGAAAGTGAATTGAAAAGAAACTGATAATGTAAATTGCTTAAACATAAGTTGGACCCATACATACATTTGTGTAGAAATGACTTGTTTCTCTTAAACGCTGGTACTTTGAGTGTTTTATTTGCAATGTTACAAAATGCGACCTCTTGAACTGAAACTAAATTCTACTTAAATAGGCATAAAAAATAAATGCTACCTTGTTGTTAAATATTGACAGCTTGCCACGTGTCCACCCATGCACACCCACTTCGTGCGTAACATCCCCACATTCTCATCAGTTGCAACACTTGCTCGTTTTAGCTTGGCTTCGACCTCAGTTACAATGGTTATCCGTCAAGATTGCTTCAACTTCAGTATGAAGGATTGTCTGTCGAGCTTGTTTTGACTACACCGGCCTATTTCGACGCTTCTTTTTTGGTGATGCAACACTTCTCCCTTTGGCTCACTCCTTTTCCCCTAGTCGAAATTTGCTAGATAACAAATTGCCCACCTAAAAGGCCAATTTCGACCGAGGTTATTTTTGACTAAGAAATGGCATTTTATTCTTTCTAAATTTCGATTTTATATCCAATCAACTGACATCACGCGTAATGATAACAACTTGTTGCGTCATGATTTCCAAGGAACACTCCACCACTTTTCATTATGATTACGACTATTCCCTAGGTCGTGGGTTCTTTAGCTACTCCCACTAGCTTTTCCACCACAGTGGAACAGAACAGTCACAACCGCCATCGACTACCACTTGGCCATTATTACCATTTAAGTTTTATGCTTATAAATACTCCTTCCACCTCATTCATTTCTTTCCTTCTTCTTCGCACTCTTTTTCTGCCATTTTTCAGAGAAATACAACTTTCTTCGTTTTTCCTTTTCCCTCACATTGTTATGGCTTCTACCACTCACAATACTAAAAAAACCCTATGGCCTTCGTCCTTACTAAAGAAGAAGGTTTAAAAATTATTCCTCAACCACTATCAACTAACAAAACTGCATTGGAGGCCCGACAATGACAAATGCTTATCCCGTTTTACCATTGCTGACAAACTTTGTGCCTTCCATGGGCCGTATCCAGACGAAAAAACACACCCAAAAAAGGTTCAAGAATTATTTCCTTGTTATACTTTCGCAATTCCATCTGCTTTTGAAAAGAAGGGTTTTCTCGACTTGAAGTTAATGGATCCAAATGTCAGGGTTTTTCAGTCTATGCCTACCCTTGGCAACAAGGATTTGTAAGGGCAAAGCCTCATATATAGATGTGCTCGTTTCGATGATGTCAAAACTCAGCTCCATAGAAAAATATATGTTGGACGTTGTCATCATGTCGTATTTGCATGTCTTGTCTCTCATAATTCAAATGTTCGTAAAAATCACGATTGTTGCATATAGATAGCCAAATATGTGTGCGATATAGGGTTGACTTAGTTGGTGTTGTTAGCCATGCTATAGGTTTCATCAAAAGTGTCATAAAGCATGAAAATATGCATTTTTTATTTTTTCAGGGGTTTGAGTCGACCAAAAACCTGCTCCGGTCGACTCACAATGCAAGTCTTTTTAGTGCATTAGTCTCAGGAGGGATCGCGTCGACCCTCCGGTCGATTCATACTGTAAGCATTTTTGTTTGGCTAAAAGTACATGTTATGCATCGACGTATGCTATGGTCCGGTTGACGCATGGTCCTGTTTTCTGCACAATCTTGTGTTCGGGTCTGCTCAGGTCGACCCCCTCTACTGCATAGGTCGACCGCTCGCTGTGTTGTGTCAAATTTCTGTTATGTCAACTATTTTTATGAATTGGTTTTGGTTGTTATGTCAGTTATGTTTGGTATATAAGTGGAGTTACTCTTTCATTTTAACACACCTTAAGAAAGCAAGAAAAGTGAAATTACGTGTCGATTTGGTTCTCATCATCTTCATTTCTCTTCATAGCATTTCACAACAATTACACATAATCATCTTTGTTGTGAATTGTGCATGTTCGAGGTGATAACGTCCAAAGCCGAAGATTGGTTTATCTGGTTTGCATTGAGTAATTGACAGGTTTTTCTTGAATAAAACCGTTAGGGTTTTGTCCTCCAAGAATCTCAGATTTTGGGGGGTTTTTGCATGATTCATTCCATCACATATTCAGCCGAGTAAAGGTAATCGAAGAGCTGGAGGTTCTGTCAATTTAGTAAGGTAAACGGAGGATTGTGAGTGGGAGTTCGGGTTCGACATGCGGGTGATTGAAATCAACTCGGCCAGATTTTGAAGACTGAAGGTTGTTCAAAGAGAGTGCCAAAATCAGAGGTTTATTAACAACGTTCAAAGTACATGATTCAACTTAAATCAAGCGGCAAGAAGAAATAGGCTCTACAACAACAATTGTGTTAGGTTGTTTGATAGTTATTCGCTTCTTGTATAAAAATTGACCAACAGGTTATATCTATTTATATACAGGTCTCAATTCTATTGTTAGAATTGAGGGCAGACGTACCCCGAGTGAGGACGACGGGGGAATTGCCTCAATAAATTGTTGTGTCTTTTTCTTTACGTTTATATTGCTAAATTTATGTGTTTTTAGTGCAAACGATTATATCAATCTAGTTCTGATTTGAGTTGTGCTGAACTAATTTTAAACCTAGTACAATCATTGATTGTAATAGAGAACTTGAGCACCTAACTCTCAAAACAGAATTAACTTGTAGTACTCTGCACTCCAAGTGTTTGATAAATTGTGTGAACTAAAAACCTTGTGTGCTATCTTTTCACATTGTCAATATTTTAAAGGCATTGGAACTAGTCAGACTGTATAGTGAGCATAATCAAATTGAAAGTGTGATTGACATAGTGATTCTCATATCTCGTTTATCATATTCCATAGGCTTAACGCATATCCGGTTTTCTAGTAACCGTTCGTTTTAGACGTGTATAGTTCATCGGCTGTTTCCGCTATTAAACAAATTTCAAAAACCTATTTTTGGTAGCGCCGACTCTTTTTAAGCAAGTGATCTATTCAACCCCCCCTTCTAGATCTGCGCCATCGTCTAACAAGTGGTATCAGGAGCACCAATTCATTTTGTGCTTCAAGTATAACTTAGTAGAAAATGGCTAACGAACCTAAATGGGCTTATAATAAAGCACCTGTTTTTAATGGAGAAAACTATAGTTACTGGAAAGACTGTGTGTGTGTGTGCATATAAATTCCATTGACAGGAAGGTATGGAATGTTATTTTGAACGATCCTATAGAAATAACCATGACCGATAAAAATAACATGATTGTGCCTAAGCCTGAAGCACAATGGAATGATGATGATGAGAAGAAGTATAATTACGATTGGAAAGCCAAAAATATTATGATCTCCTCCTTGGGAGTTGACGAATACTATAGGGTTTCCCATTGTTTGACTGCTAAGGCTATGTGGGACTCATTGCAAGTTGCTCATGAGGGAACCAATGATGTTAAACTAGCGAGAATCAATACCTTAACACAAGAGTTTGATCTCTTTCACATTGAGCAAGGGGAAACCACTACTAACATGCAAAATAGATTTTCTCATCTTATCAATAGACTATATTCACTTGGTAGGCCAGTTGCCAATGATGTTGCTACTAACAAAATCTTAAGATGTCTTACCAAGGAATGGAAACCAAAAGTAACTGCCATAAAGGAAGCAAACGATCTTATGATTTTGGACCTTACAACCCTTTTTGGAAAGCTTCAAGAGCACGAGCAAGTGCTTCTTAGTTGTTGCACCCCAAAATTTGACCAACACTTCTTTACCTAGCTTATGTTTCATTTCATTCACATTAGCATTATCATTTGCATTTCATTGACATGTGTGCAGGAGATCAAGAGGTATGACTACCAATCAAGGGCTACACAAGACTTTGAAGCTAGCTAGGAAGGTTATTCAGATGTTCAAGGGTTGATATCTTTGTCAGAGAAGTCAAAAGACCCCCAGAGAGAGTGGTTGAAACCAAGGTTGTGTGCCTCCTAACTTGAGAGTTGTGGGAGCTTCTCAGATGATTCTGAAGCCAAGAATGTGGACTTGAAGCCTTGAGAGAGCTTATGAGATGTCTTGAAAGCCATCATGAAGCCTAGATAGGTCATGGTGCAAGTTTAAGAAGACTCAGCCATGAGTGGTGTAATTAGGGTTTGACTGGGTCAACCCTAGGTCAACTAATGATTTGGAGAGGGTTGAGACCTAATTCAAGAGCCATGTGATAATGGATTGAGGCATTGAGATGTTATAAGGATGATTCCAAGGTCAACTCATCATTATTGAAGAGTGTGAGAAGTTTCAAGCTAGGGTTTCTAAGGCTTGACAATGTAAAATCCCCTAGTTTGACCTCTATCTTCAAGGCCGTTTAGCTCAAGATGTGATTGTCATATCATCTTACCCCCAACATGAATGTTGTAGAGCTTGTCCTTATATTTAATTTGAGTACTATAAGTCCTTGATAGGATTTGTAGAACCCAAGTTATGACTTTGACAAGTTACAAGTCATCTGAGGTATGTGAATATGGGGCCTTGAAAGTTACCCAACTTGCATCAAACTTTTGCCCAAGAAGGATGATTCCTATGAACTTTTGGTCAACATGAATGTTGTTCCTTATCTTCTTAGATTTCTAGAGAGTACTAGAAGTACTTGATAGGATTTGTAGAACTCAAGTTATGGCTTTGACAAGTCAAGGGCATTTTGGTCATTTGGAGATTACAGGTCATTTCAAGCATAAGGCCATAACTCCTATTTCCAAGCTTCAAATGGAAAAATATTCAACATAAAACTTGTTCAAAATGATGTTTTAAGGCTATTAAGGAGGTCATGAGATGATGGAAATGCTTGTAGCTCAAAGTTGCAAAAATAACCTAAAATAAGGGCATAAGTTAAATAAACCAAAGTTGGAAATTGATATTTTCAACCTACACATCCAAACCATGGCATGTAATATATCATTTTGTCTCTAGAAAACATTTTAAAAACAATGGTTTAGCCACATTTTTGATTTGAGGTCTAAATTGTGGACTTGCTTTGAAAAGCACTTACTTGCATATTAAGCAACACTTGCAAAACTCAAAATCAAGGCATGAGCAAGGCTTTTTGTAAGCTAAACACCTCTAATATCTCACTTGGGGAGATTTTGGGATGAGAGCAAGTGGTTGTACCAAGGGAAACAGAATTGAGCATGTCATGATAAGTGATTGGAAATCTCATGACATGAGAAGTGGAAAATCTCATTGGAAGGATCTGGAGGGTTCTAGATCATCCAAACTTCATCTATATAAGGAGTAGAGTGGATCAATTGAAGGGGTTGGTGATCATTGAAGGATTGAGCTTAGTTTGAGATTGAATTTTCATAGCTTGCAAGTGCAATCGGTTTCACCAAATTCCTCAATTTCCTTCCACTTTCTTGATTGATACTTCTTCCATGAATGTCAAGGAGTGATTCCATATCATTTTCAAGAAGAATTGGTGGCTAGATCGTGTATGAGCAAGTGATTTTCAGCACCTGCAACTCACCATCGGGTTTCAAGATTGAAGCACTTTCAATTGGTTCTTTTGCATACATAAGCAAGAAGAAGGTTCCTTGATCGTGTCCAGAAGAGTAGAGAGCTTGATTTGGAGGATTCGTGCATCTGTTCAACCAAGATTCTCAGGTTGGTAACTCTTTTCCCCTAGCATGATCTAGGTAGAATTAGGTTGAATTAAGGTGCTAGATTGATTGTAGAATGGCATAGGATGGATTTCAGATAGTTAATTGATGAATTAGAGACAAATTAGAAGAACTACCATTTTCGGTTGAGATTGGAATATGATGAATCTTGAGGTTTCAGAGAAAGTTAATGGTATGGTTGAACTCGTGGCAAGATTTGGGATGAGTTTCATGTTTTGACCTCTTGAATTGGAGGCCTCTAGGGAGAACTAGGGTTGAAGGGGATGATCGGAGCTCCACCGGTGGTGGCCGGAGCTGGGCGTGAAGTTCAGGCGTTTTAAAGGTAGGAGATGAAGTTATTACCATTGGGTCTTGTTTTGACCTTTGACTGGAAGTTGATCCAAGGGCCACGTTTCAATTTGAATTTGTGAAGGATCAGAATAAATGAAACGCTGCGTTTCATTTAGCAGCTGGTTTTGGGCTTAGTGAAGTCAATGTTATTCACACCCCCTGATGGCCCAACCCCAACTTTTAACTGAGTCTGATTGCTATTGACACCGTGTGTTTGTTTATTTTAATTGGATTTTCTTCTTTTTTTCATTTTATTCATGGTTTTTGTAAAAATCATAATTAATTGAATATTAATCCAATCAAACCCATTCTTTTTGCATTCTACTCATGATTGAGTCTATTAATTTTTAGAGAAAAAACATTTTTATTTCATGTAATTTCTGATTTAATTGGAATTTTATATTTTAATTGATATTAAAATGTTTATGTTGATGCATATTTTTGTGGAATTTTGTTTGATCTCATGGTGATGATTTTGAGCCTAATTTTTTGTGTGTGATTAGGTTAGACATGTATGATCCCTTAGTATTTTTATCACATTTTTGTGATGAAAATAGGTGTGCTTTCTAGATTGATATTTAGAGGCTTCCTTTTTAGGGTTTAGGTTTGATACCTTGTGATGTAGGATTTAGTTCTAGGTCTAATTTGATGGTTTGATCTTTGAAATTAATGTGGTAGACCTAGGTTCACATAGTAATTTTTGTAGGATTTTACAATTGATTTTAGTATTTTAGTTAGGACTAACTTTAGTACTAGGTTTTAGGTGATCCTAACCAACTAATTCAACTAGTTTAACTCATTTAGTTCCCTTAGATTAGGGTTTGTGCTTGGTTTGCCTTTGGTTGAGATTGAAGACAAGTTGGAGACAAGGTGAGGATGCTTGAAGTTGCTTGAAGTTGCTTGGAGCTTTGGATTTGTTTGTGCCTGAAGGTGTCTGATGAAGATTATGAGATATGACATAGGGAGAGCTTTGTAGTTAGAATGATTTCTTTCTCAAACATGGAAAGCATCTTGTGCTTCCATTCCTCCCAATGACTAAAAGTCCTTCTCAGATATTCACATCCCTCCTTTGGAAGGATGAGTGGCTTTATCTGGGAAGTAGAACTTTGAGGGAACCAGTCTCTCATAATGATGAACCCTTACAGGCTTCCTTTGGTTGTCAGTAAGCTGTTTATCATTTCCTCTCACTCTGTTAAATCAATTATCTTATGGTTTGAGTATCTTGAAGGGTATTGCGCTTGAGTTGAAGGTGAGGACTTCATTGAAGTGTGTGGAAGAGGATGATTCCTTAAGTAGTGCCATTGCAGCTGAAGCATGAAGAGCAAGAAGAGCAGGTTGACACTTAAAGATCCAGGGGAGATTGAATGAAGAGATGAGGCTTGGGCAAGAATTGAAGGATAAAGTTGACACTTCCAGATGATTAAAGACTACTCTGAGAAGCTGAAGCTTCTAAGAGGAGAAGACCAAGTTGAGACTGGTAAAGCAAAGAGAGCTGAAGCTTGAAGACTGAGTTGATACTTATGAGGAGGATTCAATTGAGATTGAGTGTGAAGCTGAGGCTTGAGGTATAAAAGATGAGTTGATACTTTCATTGAAGCTTTGAGAGCCTGAGGGAATCTAGTTGATACTTGTAATTAAGAGTGAAGCCTGAAGGTGGAATTGACTAAGGAGCTGAAGCTTAAAGAAGAAGATTAAGTTGAAACTTATGTTGATGGGTTGAAACCTGGAGAAGCAAATTGATATTTGTCATGAAGGATGATAGCCTTGAAGGGTGATTGAAGTCTGAAGACTGGGTTGCTGTTAGAAGAGCTGAAGCTTAGAGAGAGGGAGTTGTTGATCTGCTTTCTTGTCTGTTTTCTTTTCTGTATTGCTGATGTGCCTTGTTTGACTTGCTTGATGCATTAGAATAAGTCCATGATTAGACTGACTTTAATTAGGAGCATGATTGCACTAGAGGTTGAGTTGCTCCCTCTGCATGTATTTTTACTGTATGGCTTTGCTTGCGGGTATTCGGTAGAGCCCTGCTCCCTTGCCCATGTGGTTTATTTTGCTTGTTAGCATTCCATTTTCTTCTGTATGATTACAGTCATTTATATCTTGCTTGATATCATGTTATTCCCTCCGTATGATTACTGTTATTCATTCTGGCTTGAGGTTGAGATGAGCTTGTAGAGGCTGACACCCCACACACATTTCCTCTCTCACTTGCATTGCATGCATTTTACAGTCGTTTATTGTTTACTGTTTAAGCTGATGCTTTATCTGTTTCTGTTCATCATTGACATGATCCCTCAGGACTCTCATTTCCTTTGATAAGGAAGTGATGATAGAACTTTAGGTTGAAACCTATGCATGATAACTTCTAGAAGTTCCCTGTTTCAAACCTCAACTATAGGATGAATCCTGGGCATGACAACAGTAGGACTTGATAGCCTCCCCATTAGTTGAGCCTTTCTCTCTTCTCATCTCAAAACAGCTTAAAATACAGTAATCATGACTGATTTCTTTCGTACGTTACGAGCCTTAAGCTATCTGAGAAAGGATTGTTGGAGAGCTTCTTTTCAACATTCTGGATGTTTAGTATGGCACCCTTTGGGTGACATGCGACGCATTCACTCTCAGGTCATAGTCTTTAGTGCGATTGAAATTGCCAACACAATAAAAAACACTTCTTCCGTAAAAGACAGAAAATAAACTTCAAACCTTTTTGCCCCGTGGGCCCATAATTCAAAGGAAGCTTTTCTGAAGAAAAGAGTGTCGTTAAACTTCTGCGCCAACGCAAACAGGCTTTGTCCCTAACTGCTGGAACTGCTGTTTAACCCTACTCGATAAAACAGATGAATCTGAATCCCCGTAATCCGTATTATCCCGAAATACGTAAGCTCTGATCTCTCATACCTGTTGAGAGTATGTAGGCACAATACTGACGTATTGGCGAACCACCTTCCCTGTAACCCATAGTAGGTCGAACTACGTTGACTCTGATTTCTCATTCTCTGATGGGAATACGTAGGCATAAAGCGTGACGCTTTGCCAAGTCATTTTCTTTTCTGTTTAAGTCAGCCTTGATAGGTAGATAGATAAACCAACTTGTCCAATAAACACAACAAGCATGGATCCCGTCGAGTACGACGGACGTGAGGGGTGCTAATACCTTCCCCTTGCGTAACCGACTCCCGAACCCAGACAACGGTTGCGATGACCTTGTCTTATTCCTTTTCGTCAGGTTTTTCCGATCGTTTCCTTTCCCGTTCTGAGGGATAAATAACGAAAGGTGGCGACTCTTCTGTTTTGCCGGCACCTTATTTTCGCGGAAGCGACAGCTGGCGACTCTGCTGGGGACTTGATAGTTTCCTGGGATCCAACGTCCCGAATGCGAGTCAGTTTGGGGATCCGACGTCCCTTGCGAGAGTCAATCCTAGCGCTTGTATGATTACTTGTTGGGTTGTGTTTATTTATCATATTTTATTTCCCGCACTTTATTTTCAGTATGATATGATTATCTATGCTGTTGTGGGAGGGGCATTCTGATGAGTGAGAAGCCAGACCCAGGCTTGAGTGAACATAGCATTAGTTGTGGAAATTAGTGGGCGCGTGCTTGCTTGGCAGGCACTAGTGTCTCATGAAATCCACGCTCAGACAAGGTTCTCCCGGTTGGCTTCTTTTTCAACCCTTTGGGTT
This sequence comes from Lathyrus sativus, assembly GCA_963859935.3. Taxonomy (NCBI): domain Eukaryota; kingdom Viridiplantae; phylum Streptophyta; class Magnoliopsida; order Fabales; family Fabaceae; genus Lathyrus; species Lathyrus sativus. The sequence continues at coordinate 510,107,684 of OZ012737.1, forward strand.
GAGGGGGTTGTTGGTTTGGAGGATTGTCGACTCTGGGGACCGATCATTTGTGATTCAGCCGAGTGAGGCCGCTTCATGAGCTGGTGATGCCACACCTTCTAGGTATCGTATCACCCCTCTTGAATGTATGTGACGCTGATGAACGCATAGGATGCCGAACTTGAGTCAGTTTAGGTCCATACCTGTGAGCAGGGTTGGGTTTGTTGCAGGAAACCTTGACCTTCAGACTACCTGGTTTTCTTGATAGTGAATCAGTTTTGTTGGTACCGGAGGTTCTCATCATCAGATATATGATTGTTCTTGACAGAGCAGAGCTTTGGTCCTGTATCAGAGGACCTTATATTCAGAGATGTGTATTTGTTCTTGACAGAGCAGGTTTTTGATCAGAGGATCTTGTCATCAGATGGGTATTTGTTCTTGACATAGCAGATTTATGATTAGGGTCTGAGGATCTCATCAGCAGATGTATGGTTGTTCTTGACAGAGCAGAGTTAGGGTCCTGTATCAGAGGTCCTTATTATCAGATGTTTGTTCTTGACAGAGCAGAGTTAGGGTCCTGTATCAGAGGTCCTTATTATCAGACGTGTGTTCTTGACAGCGCAGAGTTTTGGTTATCAGATGGTTGTTCTTGACAGAGCAAATTTATGGCCCTATGTGTGTGAGTTCTTGACAGAGCAGATTGGTGGTCCGATACCAGGGTTTCTTCTTATCAGAGACAGTGGTTGTTCCTGACAGAGCGGGATTATGGTTTTGTTAATGCAGAATCTCCACAGCACAGTTGTCTTGATCTCCTGTTGCATGATTGCATTTTACATTGCTTTGCATACCCATTTGCATTTCATTAACGTGTGTCTGTGTTGCAGGTACCGTTTCCCCTGATCCAGGATTTCTGGCCTCCTATTATATTGTTATGGGTTCTCTGAGGAAGACCGTGGCTTACAAGCTCCCTGCCTCTGATGTGGTTCAGCTGACTGGTTTGATTGCTTTAATAGATGATTCTGTGAGAGATGAGTTCAGAAAATCTTACGGCAAGTTGCTCAGTTTGGTTCGTAAACCTTCTGCGTTCGAGTTGAATGGGTTGCACGCTCTGTTGCAGTTCTACGACCCTCCGTTGAGATGCTTTACTTTCCAGGATTTTGTTCTTGCACCCACACTAGAGGAATATGCTGATTTGTTAGGTGTGCCTATCAAGAGGCAGATGCCTTTTGTTCATATGGATGCTGAGCCTGATCTGGCTAGTCTAGCTCCTTCACTTCATCTGGATGCCTCCGAGTTGGTATTGTCTAGTTAGAACAAGGCTCCCGGTTTCTCCTTGCAGTTCTTAGTGGGTAAGGCTCAGCAGTGCGCCAAAGACGAATGTTGGTTCGTGTTCAACGCCATCCTCGCTCTGTGCATATATGGCATCATTCTGTTCCCCAATATGCCTGACTTTGTGGACTTCGACGCCTTCCGCATCTTTGCTTCAGGGAATCCAGTCCCTACCTTGATAGGAGATGTCTACCATTCCATCCACTACAAAAACGAGAACAGAAAGGGCAAGAATGTCTCGTGTTGTGTGCCCCTGCTTTATAAATGGCTTGATAGTCATCTGCCCAAGAGGGGTCCCTTTGCTTCGTCTGCAGCCACAACTGAGTGGTCCGAGCGTTTGATGAGTCTATCCGCAGAGGATATTGCCTGGTTTGACAGAGATAGGTTGGGTACTGAGATTATCTTCAGCTGCAGCGGGTTTCCAAACGTGCCTTTGATAGGTAGGAAGGGTTGTATCAACTATAATCCGTCTTTGCTGGTCCGACAGTTTGCTTATGCTTTGAGAGCTCCGCCGAAGGATGAAGAGGTACAGAAATCTTTGTACCTCACTGGTCTTCTAGAGGGGGATATGTTGTCTAAGCTTCAGCGCGCTTGGAATGGCATCAGTAAGAGGGGAAAACCATTGCTGGGGAGAAGTAATAATCAAGCCTACCCTCCGTATGTGACGTGGATCAGAGCCAGAGCAGATGCTATAGGGATGTCGTTTCTTCCTGCCAAGCCGGAAAGCCCTCCAATGATTGAAGAGCCTACTACCGTGCCCATTCAGCAACATAATCAGGTGTTAGCTGAGAGAGATGAATTGAAGAGGGCAAATGAAGAACTGGAGAAAGAATTGGCTCAGCTCCGAAGCGAGAGAAACGAAGATGTTCATTCCTTCAAGAGGCAGACAGAGCTGGTGAACCAGCTAGGTACAGATTTGACTAAGCAGATAGCCGAGCGTGAACGCATGGGTCGAGACTTCAAAGCTGTTAACGATGTACTGGCCACGAAGAAGCAGCACTTGGATGAAGCGTATATGAGGATATCCAAGTTCAACCAGCACTGGAAGGCCTCCCTAGCCAACAGGAAAGAGCGAGAGGATAAGCTCATGCAACAGATCTCCAAGCTGAAAGCCCAGGTGAAGGCTAGTGAGAAGAGGTTTGATGAAGAAACCGCTCACAGATATGCCGCCGAAGGCCAGCTCAACAAAGCTCTCGCTAACCTGAAGGAGCGCAACTGACGTTTGAATCCAAGAAGCGTAAGTTAGAATATTGTTTCGGCGAAGGAGCATGGGAAGATTCGGTCGAAGGTCTTCAATACACCATTGTGCAGAGGGAGCTACTCGTCGAAGGGTTACTCACTCGGCCTGATCATCCAGAAACGAGGAAGTTGTTAGAAGAGTTTCGCGCCCGTGGCCGTACTTGACTATTTGTATTCCTTTTGTTTTGATCGTTGTTGTAGGCTGACCATCACCAGGCTTGTTGGCTGGGGTCATGCTATTGATTCTTCTTGTACTCACTGATGTCGTGTACCACCTTGATGGGCTTTCTATATATGAGATGTTATTTCCATGATTGGACTCAGACTTCTTATTATCAGCACTGGCACTCAGGCACTAGGATCGGGGGAGATCTCCCTAACGCACAGACACACGTTTGCATTTGCATGAAGCATTTGCATAACGAGCACTTTGTCATTTTTTTCTAACCCTTTTGTATTTTCAGGTTGTTTCAGGTTGTTCCAGGATTGATCAGAGACCTATCCACCGCTATCCGACCGGAGCAAATCAAACCAGAATCATGGAGCAAGTGCAAACTGATGTTCAGGAACTCCGCGAAAGAATGGATCGCTTCATGGAGCTCATGCAAGCGGTCGCCAATGGCCAGGATCAGCTCAGAACCTTGGTTCAGCCTCTGATTTCGAGGGTCGATAACAATGGCGTACTTCATGGTGGGACTGTGCCTACCCCTCCACCAGTTGAGACTCCGCAAAATGGCGTCCCCGTGACCGGGGGGAACGGCAGTGCCAACGGCAATGTGATAGCTAACATGGGACTCAATGGCAATACGACGGGCGTCGGTATTGGGAGTCTTGAAGCTAACGTCAATGTTGGACTGGGCAACGACAATGCAGGTGTTGGGAATCTGTTTGGGCCTCAACCGTGGTTAGAAGATCATCAGGACGATGTGTTCTCTCAGAGAGGTGTTGAAGGGGAGCTGACTGCTGAAGCACATCTAAGGTTCAAGGCACTCGAGGATAAGATGAGAAATATCGAGAACCAGAACACCCTGGGCGTTGATATGTCCAAGTTAGGACTGATTGCTGATTTCAAGGTGCCTCCCAAGTTCAAGGTACCTGACTTTGAAAAGTATAAGGGCACCACTTGCCCTCGCGTCCACCTGAGATCGTATTATAGAAAAATGTCAGCTCATTCGGAGGACGAGAAGTTGCTGATGCACTTCTTTCAGGACAGTCTATCCGGACCCTCCCTTGAATGGTACATGAGTCTGGAGCCTACCAGTGTGCGCACGTGGAAGGACCTTGCTGAAGCATTTGTGCACCACTACCAATACAATAGCGACTTGGCCCCGAACCGAGTCCAACTGCAGAATCTGTCGCAAAGGAACAATGAAAGGTTTAAGGAATACGCCCAGCGGTGGCGTGAGTTGGCAGCTAGGGTTCAGCCGCCGATGGTTGAACGTGAGCTTGTGGAGATGTTCGTAGCCACCCTCCCAGGGGTTTACTATGAGAAATTGGTCAGCGGCATGTCTGGAACCTTCTCAGATTTCATTATCACGGGTGAGCACATCGAAAATGGGATCAAACTCGGGAAAATTCAAGGTGAGTCATCCTCAGCTGGAGGAGGCGGGAAGAAACCTTATAGTGGCAAAAGACGGGAAGGAGAAACGAGCGCTGTGACCAACGCTCGAAGGAAGGGTAAAGGCCCTCACCAGTAGGTGGCCAGCATAACTATCCCGGCAGTTCAACAGCCACAGCAGTAGCAGCAGCAATCGAATCAACAAGGATACAGAAAGTATCAGAATCGGGCACCTCTGTCGAGCCGTCACCTCGAGACACCGCCCATGACGTATGCGCAACTATTGCAGACTTTGCTTTAGCTACAGTTGATACAAAAGAGAACCTTGGCTCCCTTGACAGGGGCACCTCCGCCAGGTTATGACGCGAATGCGACTTGTGAATTTCACTCAGGGGCACCATGCCACACAGTAGAGAATTGCAAAGCCTTCAAGCACAAGGTGCAGGACATGGTGGACGCTAAGATCATCAACTTCTCCGATAATGTGCCAAACGTCACGAAGAACCCTATGCCGAATCATAGGGGAGGTGGAGTAAACGCCATTATTGAAGAATAGAGTTTGGATTTGTTGACTGATGTCAGAGATCTGAAGACGCCGCTTAGCTTCGTTAAAGCTAAGCTGATGAAAAGAGGTTTCTTTCCAGGTTGCGGAGAGCTGTGTATGGGCTGTGCTACTAGTCCTGATGGATGTGAACAGCTGATAGAGGGAATTCAAAGTCTGATGACTGAAGGGATTTTACAGTTTAGCCGGAGGGCCGAATGTGGGTCGGGAGAGGTAATGCTGAAGCAAGATGATGAGGTTGCCACCATCACCATCCCTCGCCAGACGATAACTATTTCTGCACCCACACCGCCCACGATTACTATCACTAAAGCTGGGCCAATACCGTTCGAAAGCACTAATGTTATCCCATGGCATTATGGGGCTGAAGTCTACTGCAACAGACAGAACTTGGAGCTAGAACCGTTTGGGTCGTCTGTGGAGAATCTTGCGGGAATCAGTGGTATTACTCGCAGCGGAAGAGTGTTCGCACCACCTGAGGTCGTGGCGGATAAAGCGGACAGAGCTGATGCAACTGATAAAGGGAAAAGTAAAGTCGTTGAAGAGATCCCCCGTGGGGTAGAAAAAGACTTACTTGTTAAAGACGTCGAGGAGTTTATGTGGTTGATTAGAAAGAGTGACTACAAGATTGTGGATCATCTCCATCAGACACCCTCGAAGATTTCCATTCTGAACTTGTTGCTGTGTTCTGAAGCACACCGCAACGCGCTGCTGAAGGTGTTGAACGCCGCATATATACCGCAGGAAATATCGGTAAACCAGTTAGAAGAGGTCGTAGCCCACGTGAATGCTGGAAATGGGTTAGGATTCACTGACCTAGAGCTGACACCGAAGGGGAGGAACCACAATAGCGCCCTGCACATCTCGATAGAGTGCAGAGGAACAATCATGTCTCACGTGTTGGTAGACACTGGGTCGTCGCTCAATGTTCTTCCGAAGAAGGCATTGATGAAGTTAGATACTCGTGGAGTGATTTGCACACCCAGTGATCTGGTGGTGAAGGCGTTCGATGGAACCAAACGCCATGTTTTCGGGGAGGTGACCTTGCCAATCCAAGTCGGGCCGAAAACGTTCGACGCGATCTTTTACATTATAGACATCATACCTGCCTACAGCTGTCTCTTGGGCCGGCCATGGATCCATGCTGCGGGAGCCGTGACCTCCACGTTGCACCAGAAACTCAAGTATGCTGTCGGAGGTAGCATAGTGACCGTTTGCGGAGAGGAAGACATAATGGTGAGCCATTTGTCGTCCTTTAAGTATGTTGAGATGGATGGGGAAATCCATGAAACCTTATGCCAAGCGTTCGAAGCTGTTAAAGTGAAGGACGTAGCTCCTGTAGTCACTGAGAAGCCAGAGATGACTCTCTCTTCCTTCATGGAAGCTCGGGCTGTTGTCCAAGCCGGGTCTACCCCAGGCTGGGGGCGAATTTTGGAGATACCTAACAAGCAAGACAAGTTTGGGTTGGGATATTCTCCTGGAGCTGAAGCCTCCTCTTCTAGCAGTGCGTCGCGAGGTAAAGGGCCGATCCAGTTTACCAGTGGCGGGGTGATATTTGAAAGCGTCAACGCATTGTCTGAAGACAGCGGAGATGACGACTGTGACTTAGACTCTTGGATCCAGCCAAGCAAGCCAGGAGAGAGCCTCAACAACTGGTCCGTCAAGGATATCATCCAGATAACAAGCGAAGAGTAATGATTTACTTTTTCCAATCATTGTGCAACCCTATGCCTTACCTGGGGCATAGTGGTTTTATTGTCAGGGCCTTGTTGGATTATGTACATGCATTTTATCAATAAATCAAAAGGCGTTTTTCTTCATATTCAAATATTGTGATCTCTGTTATTCCTGTTTTATATTTGTTTTGAAAAACAATAAAATGGCAATGAGGTTTGTGTTAACCTGCATATCCTTGTTTTAAGCTTAACCCTTGTTATTACAGGATCCACATAGCAGATGACATCGACTCTGGACCTTCTACGACTCACTTCGACTTCGATTGCCCGATCTATCAAGCCGAAGAAGAGATTGATGAGGACGAAGACCTTCCCGAAGAGTTGGCCCGCTTGTTGAAACAAGAAGAGAAAGTGATTCTGCCTCATGAGGAGGAGATCGAGATCGTGAATTTGGGTTCTGAAGAACTCGTCAGAAACGTCAGGATAGGGGCTGCATTGCAGAATGATGTCAAGCAGAGATTGGTCAAGATGCTTCGAGAGTATAGTGACGTCTTTGCTTGGTCATACGAAGATATGCCCGGGCTTGATACGGACATCGTGGTCCACCACTTGCCGCTGCGAGAAGATTGTCCTCCCGTTAAGCAGAAGCTTAGGAGGACGCAACCAGATATGGTCGTTAAGATCAAAGAAGAAGTGCAAAAGCAGCTTGATGCTGGCTTCTTAGCGGTCACTACTTACCCTCTGTGGGTCGCCAACATAGTGCCTGTACCGAAGAAGGACGGTAAGGTACGAATGTGCGTCGATTATCGGGATTTGAATAGGGCGAGCCTCAAAGATGATTTCCCGCTGCCTCATATTGATGTGTTGGTCGACAATACAATGCAGTTCTCCGTGTTTTCGTTCATGGATGGCTTCTCCGGTTACAATCAGATCAAGATGGCACCGGAGGACATGGAGAAAACTACGTTTATCACTCCTTGGGGAACGTTCTGCTACAAGGTAATGCCTTTCGGTCTGAAGAATGCAGGGGCAACTTACCAACGAGCAATGGTTACTTTGTTTCACGACATGATTCATCATGAGATTGAAGTCTATGTTGATGACATGATTGCGAAGTCCCAAACGGAGGAGGGACATCTAGTCAGGTTGAGGCTGAATCCTAACAAGTGTACTTTCGGAGTACGGTCCGGAAAGTTACTGGGGTTTATCGTGAGTGAAAGAGGCATCGAAGTTGATCCTGCAAAAATAAAAGCCATACAAGAAATGCCAGTGCCGAAAACAGAAAAAGAATTTTGTGGTTTCCTAGGCAGAATAAACTACATTTCAAGGTTTATCTCTTAGCTCACAGCCACGTGTGAACCGATGTTCAAGCTGTTAAAGAAAGATCAGGCGATTATCTGGAACGAGGATTTCCAGAAGGCATTCGATAAGATAAAGCAGTATCTTCAGGAACCTCCAATCTTGATACCCCTAGTGGCTGGACGGCCTCTAATCATGTACTTGACAGTTCTTGAGAATAGTATGGGGTGTGTTCTCGGTCAGCACGACGAGACGGGCAGAAAGGAGCATGCCATTTACTACTTGAGTAAAAAGTTCACAGACTGTGAATCTCGCTACTCGATGCTGGAGAAAACGTGTTGTGCACTAGCCTGGGCTGCCAAACGTTTACGGCAGTACATGCTCAATCACACCACCATGCTAATTTCGAAGATGGATCCGATCAAGTACGTCTTCGAGAAGCAAGCGCTTTCGGGCAGGATTGCCAGATGGCAAATGGTGTTGACGGAATATGACATTCAGTACGTTTCCCAGAAAGCCATCAAGGGCAGCGTATTGTCTGATTACCTGGCCGAACAGCCGATCAAGGATTACCAGCCAATGAAATTTGAATTCCCTGACGAGGATATCATGTTTCTCAAAGCGAAGGATTGCGATGAACCGTTGCCCGACGAGGGGCCAGATAGGAAATCCCAGTGGAAATTGATATTCGACAGGGCGGTTAATTCCTACGAAAGTGGCATTGGGGTGATCATCACGACTCCCCACGGATCCCATATCCCGTTCCCTACGAGACTGACGTTTCCGGTCACCAATAATGAAGCGGAGTACGAAGCATGCATCATGGGTCTAGAAGAGGCAATTGATTTGAGAATCAAGAACCTAGACGTATATGGTGACTCGGCGCTTGTGATCAACCAAATTAAAGGGGAGTGGGAGACTCGTCAATCGAATTTGGTGACGTACATGAACTATGCCAGAAGGCTACTTCCGTTCTTTGATCGAGTGGAACTCCATCATGTACCCAGAGCAGAAAATCAGATGGCTGATGCCTTAGCCACGTTGGCTTCGATGTATAAAGTCAATTTTTGGAATGAAGCTCCAAGAATTGTCCTTTCTCGTCTTGATAGACCTGCATTCGTCTTTCCTTATGACTAAAGAGTATCCTGCGGGAGTGTCGACCCAGGATAAGAAGACTCTGAGGAGGCTGTCTGGAAATTTTTATCTCAATCCTGATGGAGTTTTGTATAAAAGAAACCATGATCTCGTGCTACTCAGATGTGTAGATGAGAAAGAAGCGAGTATGCTCATGGAAGAAGTCCATGAAGGCACATTTGGTACGCACGCCGGAGGGCATGCTATGACAAGAAAGATCCTGAGAGCAGGATACTACTGGATGACGATGGAATCAGATTGTTTTAAATTCGCGAAGAGATGTCATAAATGCCAGATTTATGCTGATAAAGTTCATGTGCCGCCGTGCCCGTTAAATGCCATGTCCTCCCCATGGCCGTTCTCCATGTGGGGCATCGACATGATAGGCAAGATCGAGCCCACTGCATCTAACGGTCATCGCTTCATTCTAGTAGCTATCGACTACTTCACCAAGTGGGTGGAGGCAGCCTTATATGCTAATGTGACCAAGCAGGTGGTGGCTAAATTCATAAAGAGGGATATCATCTGTCGTTACGGAATTCCCGAGCGGATCATTACCGATAATGGTTTGAATCTGAATAACAAGATAATGAAGGAGTTGTGCCAGAGTTTCAAGATTGAACACCATAACTCATCTCCTTACCGGCCGAAGATGAATGGCGCCGTTGAAGCGGCCAATAAGAACATTAAGAAGATCGTACAGAAGATGGTAGTGACCTATAAAGATTGGCACGAGATGCTGCCGTTTGCACTGCACGGTTATCATACCACGGTACGTACGTCAACCGGGGCAACTCCTTTCTCCTTGGTGTACAGTATGGAAGTTGTCCTGCCGTTAGAAGTGGAGATCCCTTCTTTGCGAGTTTTGGTTGATGTGAAACTCGACGAGGCAGAATGGATTAAGAACCGACTGAACCAACTCAACCTGATGGACGAGAAGAGATTAGCATCGATTGCGTATGGTCGTCTGTACCAAAGCCGAATGAAGAAAGCTTATGATAAGAAGGTGCGTCCTAGAAGCTTTCAGACGGGTGATCTCGTCCTGAAGAAGATTCTTCCTCCACACTCCGATCACCGGGGTAAGTGGACTCCCAATTACGAAGGTCCGTACGTCGTCAGCAAGGTCTTCTCGGGAGGAGCTTTGTTGTTATCCACGATGGATGGTGAAGATTTTGCATCCCCGGTGAACGCGGACGTAGTTAAAAAATACTTTGCTTGAAAGTGACCCGCTGGACAGTAAAAAGAATATCCAGGCAAAAATGGGGCATCCCGGCGAACCATAAGAAAGGAAAAAGGTTCGGGCAAAAATTAGGGATATAAATTGAAAAAATGTACACCCGCAAAGTCGAAAACCCGGAAGGGCGACTTTGGCAAAAAGGGTATCCGGTGAACTGAAAACCCGCAAAGGGCGGTTCACGCAAAAGTTAGGGATTTGAAAAATCAAATGACTGCGTTCCGCGTGTGGACTTTCATTGTTTAGTGGTTTGGAAGACCTGAGGGCCGTTTATCTGAATCAATCTCTTCTGAAGCTGAAGCCTCAGAGAAGTATCGAAGTCGAGTGGGTCTTAGAGGGATCAACTCATGGTGTTCGTCTACGCCTCGTTGCCGACATTTGTATATACTGATGTATATTTATGTTTTTATTTTTGCGTAGATTCCTCATTCTAGGAGCTTGCCTCTGTTGTAAAACATTTTTACCCATTCAGGGGTTCGTTATCAATAAAATGTATACTATTCAGCAATTCTGTTTGTCTGTTTAGCATTTATCTGTTTTGTTTGCGAAAAAGAACGTCGATGTTTTTGACCAAATGCGCATACATAAACTTACTGGCCTAGGCCACTGATTGTTGAAACAATGAATTACTTAAACATTGTCACAAGATGATAACCTTGATAGGTCCCTTTGAGAAGGGCATCTTGTCTGTTTGTTTGTGTTGGTGCAGGTGTAGCATATTCTAGACAGTACGTCGTACGCGTCCCCAAGCAGGATGATTCCTCCTTCTCCAACAAAGTTTAGCAGTCTCCCCCCGCAGAGTCTGAACGTGAGATCGTAAGCATTGATATATCTCCCCAGGCAGAGAAGATTCTCTCCCCAGTCAAATACATCCTGAAGGAATGTCGTCTCCCCAGCTGAGTTATACACTGAAGTGTACAGCAAGTGGAAGTTCCAGACTGAAGTCCCCAGCGGAATTGAGATTCCCCACAGAGTCGTACTCTCCCCTGTAAGCAGGATGATTCCTTCTTCCCCAGCTGAGTTTATCGTTCCCCAAGAGAGTCGAGTCCTTGGAAAACAGGTCAGGCCATGATTGGTTTTCCCCAGTAGAATGTTGAGTAGCTGATGCCGCATTTCCCCACCGGAGTCGTTATCTCTAGGAAGGTTTAGCCGTGAAGGCCGTGCAGTTCATTTCCGCGGTTGACATCGCTTTCCTCAGCAGGTCTGGGTTCTCGCAGAGCTTCGTTCCCCCGCAGCAGTCAACTGAAGTTTGCTTCCCCATGCGGAGTCCGTTTGAGATTGGTGTGACCTTTTCTCCGTGGCAGGATGATTCCTTCCTCCACCAGAATGGTTCTTTCTCCTTGACAGGGGGATTCTCCCTTCAGCATTTATTTTGCTGACGGGGTCAAGGCATTTTGCATGATTGCATAGCATCTATCATAAATGCGTAGCATTTCCACCGTGTGGAGCATTGCGTCATTGTCAAAGCATATGCATACTAAACATGAGCTAGGTCGTTACCGTTCTTGTTTTGCAGGTGTTCCTCTGCAGGGTCGCTTGCTCAAGATGATTCTTGAATTTTTCCCCAGCAAGGTCGTTTGCTTAAGATGATTCTTAAAATCCCCAGTGCAGTCTCCAGAGTTGGTAGCTCAAGTTGACGCTTAGAGTCCCCGGCAGAGTGAGTGTTCGGGATGATTCCCGAAACCTCCAACAGAGTTATTGGTTCAGGACGATTCTTGAAGCCCCCGACGAAGTTATTTGTCCAAGATAAGTCTTGAAGTCCTCAGTAGAGTTGATTCACCCAGAATGATTTCTGAAGCCCCGAAGCAGAGTTACTTGATAGTTCTCTAGAATCCCCAACAGAGATGCGTCATCCCCAGCAGGTTTTTGAACAGCGAAGTTGAAACTTCCCTCGAAGACTTGATGATTGAAGTCCAACCGTATTAACGAAGCAGTTCTCTCAGCTGAGGCGGAGTGCCTAACGGCAGAAGTTTGGATATCCCCGATTGGTTCATGATTGACCGAGAATTCTATTCCCGACTTACTGATGAAGTCCGACTGATGCCCCCAAAAATTTCTTTGAATGCCCGATGGCATGATCAACTTGTTGACCTGATGAGTCCCAAGGAATCCTGATGCCTGACGGCATGATCGACCGTGTATTACCGGTTACCGTGTGACCAATCCCCCAGCTAGTTACCGTGCATCTAATATTTCAGTTTTCGAAGATTTGTTTCCATCAGAGTGCCATGTACTTGTGCAGTTGGCAAATTTCCGGGTTTGTCGGTATTCAACCGTCTTGGCCCTTGATTGGTTGAGAGCCATTCGCTTCTCACCCAGTCAGGTTCAAGCCGTTTGAATAGGGGCAACTGTTGCACCCCAAAATTTGACCAACACTTCTTTACCTAGCTTATGTTTCATTTCATTCACATTAGCATTATCATTTGCATTTCATTGACATGTGTGCAGGAGATCAAGAGGTATGACTACCAAACAAGGGCTAAACAAGACTTTGAAGCTAGCTAGGAAGGTTATTCAGATGGTCAAGGGTTGATATCTTTGTCAGAGAAGTCAAAAGAGCCCTAGAGAGAGTGGTTGAAACCAAGGTTGTGTGCCTCCTAACTTGAGAGTCCTGGGAGCTTCTCAGATGATTCTGAAGCCAAGAATGTGGACTTGAAGCCTTGAGAGAGCTTGAAAGCCATTATGAAGCCTAGATAGGTCATGGTGCAAGTTTAAGAAGACTCAGCCATGAGTGGTGTAATTAGGGTTTGACTTGGTCAACCCTAGGTCAACTGATGATTTGGAGAGGGTTGACACCTAATTCAAGAGCCATGGGATCATGGATTGAGGAATTGAGATGTTATAAGGATGATTCCAAGGTCAACTCATCATGATTGAAGAGTTTGAGAAGTTTCAAGCTAGGGTTTCTAAGGCTTGACAGTGTAAAATCCCCTAGTTTGACCTCTATCTTCAAGGCAGTTTAACTCAAGATGTGATTGTCATATCATCTTACCCCCAACATGAATGTTTTAGAGCTTGTTCTTAGCTTTAATTTGAGTACTAGAAGTCCTTGATAGGATTTGTAGAAACCAAGTTATGACTTTGACAAGTTACAAGTCATCTGAGGTATGTGAATCTGGGGCCTTGAAAGTTACCCAACTTGCATCAAACTTTTGCCCAAGAAGGATGATTCCTATGAACTTTTTGTCAACATGAATGTTGTTCCTTATTTTCTTAGCTTTCTAGAGAGTACTATAATTCCTTGATAGGATTTGTAGAACTCAAGTTATGGCTTTGACAAGTCAAGGGCATTTTGGTCATTTGGAGATTACAGGTCATTTCAAGCATAAGGCCATAACTCCTATTTCCAAGCTTCAAATGGAAAAATCTTCAACATAAAACTTGTTCAAAATGATGTTTTAAGGCTATTAAGGAGGTCATGAGATGATGGAAATGCTTGTAGCTCAAAGTTGCAAAAATAACCTAAAATAAGGGCATAAGTTAAATAAACCAAAGTTGGAAATTGATATTTTCAACCTACACATCCAAACCATGGCATGTAATATATCATTTTGACTCTAGAAAAAATTTTAAAAACAATGGTTTAGCCACATTTTTTATTTGAGGTCTAAATTGTGGACTTGCTTTGAAAAGCACTTACTTGCATATTAAGCAACACTTGCAAAACTCAAAATCAAGGCATGAGCAAGGCTTTTTGCAAGCTAAACACCTCTAATATCTCACTTGTGGAGATTTTGGGATGAGAACAAGTGGTTGTACCAAGGGAAACAAAATTGAGCATGTCATGATAAGTGATTGGAAATCTCATGACATGAGAAGTGGAAAATCTCATTGGAAGGATTTAGAGGGTTCTAGATCATCCAAACATCATCTATATAAGGAGTAGAGTGGATCCATTTAAGGGGTTGGTGATCATTGAAGGATTGAGCTTAGTTTGAGATTGAATTTTCATAGCTTGCAAGTGCAATCGGTTTCACCAAATTCCTCAATTTCCTTCCACTTTCTTGATTGATACTTCTTCCATGAATGTCAAGGAGTGATTCCAGATCATTTTCAAGAAGAATTGGTGGCTAGATCGTGTATGAGCAAGTGATGTTCAGCACCTGCAACTCACCATCGGGTTTCAAGATTGAAGCACTTTCAATTGGTTCTTTTGCATACAGAAGCAAGAAGAAGGTTCCTTGATCGTGTCCAGAAGAGTAGAGAGCTTGATCTAGATAGAATTAGGTTGAATTAAGGTGCTAGATTGATTGTAGAATGGCATAGGATGGATTTCAGATAGTTAATTGATGAATTAGAGACAAATTAAGAGAACTACCATTTTCGGTTGAGATTGGAATATGATGAATCTTGAGGTTTCAGAGAAAGTTAATGGTATGGTTGAACTCGTGGCAAGATTTGGGATGAGTTTCATGTTTTGACCTCTTGGATTGGAGGCCTCTAGGGAGAACTAGGGTTGAAGGGGATGATCGGAGCTCCACCGGTGGTGGCCGGAGCTGGGCGCGAAGTTTAGGCGTTTTAAAGGTAGGAGATGAAGTTATTACCATTGGGTCTTGTTTTGACCTTTGACTAGAAGCTGATCCAAGGGCCACGTTTCAATTTGAATTTGTGAAGGATCAGAATAAATGAAACGTTGCGTTTCATTTAGCAGCTGGTTTTGGGCTTAGTGAAGTCAATGTTATTCACACCCCCTGATGGCCCAACCCCAACTTTTAACTGAGTCTGATTGCTATTGACACCATGTGTTTGTTTATTTTAATTGGATTTTCTTCTTTTTTTCATTTTATTCATGGTTTTTGTAAAAATCATAATTAATTGAATATTAATCCAATCAAACCCATTCTTTTTGCATTCTACTCATGATTGAGTCTATTATTTTTTAGAGAAAAAACATTTTCATTTCATGTAATTTCTGATTTAATTGCAATTTTATATTTTAATTGATATTAAAATGTTTATGTTGATGCATATTTTTGTGGAATTTTGTTTGATCTCATGGTGATGATTTTGAGCCTAATTTTTTGTGTATGATTAGGTTAGACATGTATGATCCCTTAGTATTTTTATCACATTTTTGTGATGAAAATAGTTGTGCTTTCTAGATTGATATTTAGAGGCTTCCTTTTTAGGGTTTAGGTTTGATACCTTGTGATGTAGGATTTAGTTCTAGGTCTAATTTGATGGTTTGATCTTTGAAATTAATATGGTAGACCTAGGTTCCCATAGTAATTTTTGTAGGATTTTACAATTGATTTTAGTATTTTAGTTAGGACTAACTTTAGTACTAGGTTTTAGGTGATCCTAACCAACTAATTCAACTAGTTTAACTCATTTAGTTCCCTTAGATTAGGGTTTGTGCTTGGTTTGCCTTTGGTTGAGATTGAAGACAAGTTGAAGACAAGGTGAGGATGCTTGAAGTTGCTTGAAGTTGCTTGGAGATTTGGATTTGTTTGTGCCTGAAGGTGTCTGATGAAGATTAGGAGATAGGACATAGGGAGAGCTTTGTAGTTAGAATGATTTCTTTCTCAAACATGGAAAGCATCTTGTGCTTCCATTCCTCCCAATGACTAAAATTCCTTCTCAGATATTCACATCCCTCCTTTGGAAGGATGAGTGGCTTTATCTGGGAAGTAGAACTTTGAGGGAACAAGTCTCTCATAATGATGAACCCTTACAGCTTCCTTTGGTTGTCAGTAAGCTGTTTATCATTTCCTCTCACTCTGTTAAATCAATTATCTTATGGTTTGAGTATCTTGAAGGGTATTGGGCTTGAGTTGAAGGTGAGGACTTCATTGAAGTGTGTGGAAGAGGATGATTCCTTAAGCAGTGCCATTGCAGCTGAAGCATGAAGAGCAAGAAGAGCAGGTTGACACTTGAAGATCCAGGGGAGATTGAATGAAGAGCTGAGGCTTGGGCAAGAATTGAAGGATGAAGTTGACATTTCCAGATGATTAAAGACTACTCTGAGAAGCTGAAGCTTGTAAGAGGAGAAGACCAAGTTGAGACTGGTAAAGCAAAGAGAGCTGAAGCTTGAAGACTGAGTTGATACTTATGAGGAGGATTCAATTGAGATTGAGTGTGAAGCTGAGGCTTGAGGTATAAACGATGAGTTGATACTCTCATTGAAGCTTTGAGAGCCTGAGGGAATCCAGTTGATACTTGTAATTAAGAGTGAAGCCTGAAGGTGGAATTGACTAAGGAGCTGAAGCTTAAAGAAGAAGATTAAGTTGAAACTTATGTTGATGGGTTGAAACCTGGAGAAGCAAATTGATATTTGTCATGAAGGATGATAGCCTTGAAGGATGATTGAAGTCTGAAGACTGGGTTGCTGTTAGAAGAGCTGAAGCTTAGAGAGAGAGGGAGTTGTTGATCTGCTTTCTTGTTTGTTTTCTTTTCTGTATTGCTGATGTGCCTTGTTTGACTTGCTTGATGCATTAGAATAAGTCCATGATTAGACTGAATTTAATTAGGAGCATGATTGCACTAGAGGTTGAGTTGCTCCCTCTGCTTGTATTTTTACTGTATGGCTTTGCTTGTGGGTATTCGGTAGAGCCCTGCTCCCTTGCCCATGTGGTTTATTTTGCTTGTTAGCATTCCATTTTCTTCTGTATGATTACAGTCATTTATATCTTGCTTGATAGCATGTCATTCCCTCCGTATGATTAATGTTATTCAATCTGGCTTGAGGTTGAGATGAGCTTGTGGAGGCTGACACCCCACACACATTTCCTCCCTCACTTGCATTGCATGCATTTTACAGTCGTTTATTGTTTACTGTTTAAGCTGGTGCTTTATCTGTTTCTGTTCATCATTGACATGATCCCTCAGGACTCTCATTTCCTTTGATAAGGAAGTGATGATAGAACTTTAGGTTGAAACCTATGCATGATAACTTCTAGGAGTTCCCTGTTTCAAACCTCAACTATAGGATGAATCCTGGGCATGACAACAGTAGGACTTGATAGTCTCCCCATTAGTTGAGCCTTTCTCTCTTCTCATCTCAAAACAGCTTAAAATATAGTAATCATGAATGATTTCTTTCGTACGTTATGAGCCTTAAGCTATCTGAGAAAGGATTGTTGGAGAGCTTCTTTTCAACAGTCTGGATGTTTAGTATGGCACCCTTTGGGTGACATGCGACGCATTCACTCTCAGGTCATAGTCTTTAGTGCGATTGAAATTGCCAACACAATAAAAAACACTTTGTTGCGGTGGAAATAGGATCACAAACTATTAATAAGTTTGAATCGCAATTTAATTCACAACCGCTCTTTGATTTATCCGAAGGAAAAGGTCAAAAGAGGGAAAACCTATTTTGCATCGTAAACACAATGCAGGGAATGATCTAGGGTTCGGGGGTTGGTTAAATTTAGGGAAGGTATTAGCACCCTAAACTTCTGTAGTACTCTACAGGAACCTTTTGTTTAAATGTTTACTATTTGCTTTATTTATTTGCTTAAGGTATGTGTACAAAGGATTAAAAGTGAGAAAAGAGACCTAAGGGGTTAATTCTAAGTTTACTCGGCAAGACGTCGCATCTTGTGCCTACATATCCTTACGGGAATGGAATCAGAGTAATTGTAGTTCCCCTCAAAAGGGAGGTTAGAAACTTCTTGACTGTGGTCAAGGTCTCAAGGGGGATAAACATGTCTTAAGGACACGCTTACGTGGAGTGTAGAAACTCCAAATTTCTACGTTGAATTGTTAAGTGAATTAGGGTTAAATTAGGTTAGGGATTCCACGGCGAGAAACCCTAAAATGAGCGCGGCGGCTCTTTGACCTAATGCTAGGGGTAAAATTGTAATCTTGCCTGCGGCGAGACATTTGTGAAAATTTAGGGTTGAAAAGGTGTAAGGGTTGAAGGTGAGGACTATTGACACGGCGGTCAAACGGCTAGACCTAACCTTCGGATGTGTGTAGTGTGACAGAAGTATTGATGAATGTGTGAGATATTGAATCATGCAAACAGAGATAAAATGCAGATAATAAGCCATACATGCAAAAACTTAAAGACAGAAACTAAAGCGCGATTGTTAGGATTCGCGAGATTACATGAGAGGAGCAGATACAATATGATAATGAAATTTGAATAAAAACACAACGTAATAAGCTGCAAAAATGAACACACGCGTTAGTAGGCAAAGTCAGACGGTAATTGGACAGGCCATGAGACAAAAGTGCAATACTGGAGATTTTTGTTGTTTTTAAAGAAATAGTTTTGATTTAAGTTAAAAAGATGTTTAAACATAAAAAGATTAATTTTAATTTTCAAAAAAATAGTTTAACTTAATTATCCACAAAGTTTTAATTCCAAAAAAACATTTGATGTTATTATTTAAAAAAATATTTTTAGTTATTATTTTAAAGAAAATTTTGATGCTAATTATTTTAAAAAAACAATTTTAATGTTAAAAAAAAAAGTTTTAAGAAAACAATTTTAATATTTAAAAAAGGTTTTAAAAAAAAAAACAATTTTAACTATATAAAACAAAAATAAAAGGGGTTGGGCCGGTAATCACTTCCGGACCCAACCCGGTAGGTGTAGTTGTAACAAAAGAGGATTTTAGGGTTTCATAACCCTATTCTCTTCTTCGCGGCGCCGATTTCTTCTTGTTTCTCTCCGATTTCCTCTTGTGCTCATTCATCTCCTTCGTATCTTCCAACTCGTTTTCTCCACGCCAAAAGAACAACAAAAAAAGATATGTCAATATACTGATAATGGAATGATGGTTTACGTTTTCGTTCGCAATCGGCGATGAACGGAGGCGATGATGGTGAACTGAGCCTCCGAGGAAGGTTTGCCCGTCGTGGATGGAGGCGGCGTTGGTGAACCTTCCTCAACCTCTCGGTTTGCGCTCTGATGATCACCTTTGACGAAATCCTCCTCCTCTTTCTCTCTCGCGGCCGCTAGGGTTTCGCGATTTTGTTCGCCCCTCCTCGTCTAGGGTTTTCGCGATTTGTCCGTTAGGGTTTCAACATGGTGAAGTTGTTCCCTTTTATAATTTCTCTTTTTGGGCTTTTTGTTGGTTCTGGATTTGCGTTTTTCTGATACTGAATGATATTCTGGATTTGACTTGGGATCATTCCTCTTTTGGATGCGATTTGTATTATTGCTGATTTGATTGGATTTTCTTTTGATATTTGCAGATGTAGATTTGATCCCTGATGGATTCTCAAACGCGGGCTTTTGCGATTTGCTTGCTGACTTTCCTTTTTGGGTTCACTTGATTGGATTTGATTTTTATCGGATGCGGACCCTTGTGATTTGTCTGATATTTGTTTTGAGTCACGTCTTACTTCAAAATTCCGGCCTGATGCGAGTTCACTAACATTCTTTTTCTTCTTTCAGATTTGGTACGGACGTTGATGCTTTGGTTGAGTCAAAGTTGCCGAGGAAGGTCACCGGTAGTGATGATGACATCCTGTCTGAACTGATATTGTGTGGTTTTCGATTATGTTTGACGGCTTCGTCTGAACCTGTGTTAGATGCCCTTGCCAAGTGGTTTTGGTTGCGTTGCCTTAGCGATGATGACCTTCGGGTCTGAGCTGATATTTTTGAGTTGATAGTTTGCACGAATTTGCAGTCCGACGTTCGGTAGGGAGTTGGTAACGGCTTCGGCCGTGGCTCTCCCGGCCACTCGAATTCTTACGCCCAATGATGGTTAAACTGAGGGCTGAACCCCTGTTCCATCCATTTTGATACCTCGATTCTTCTTTGTCTGAACTGAAACTCATATTTCCTGAACTGATAGGTGGCTGCGACTTTTGGGCTATGACTTTCACTGAGCTTTGAGCTGGTTATGAATGGTATGATCTGAACTTTGAATCTTAACCGGATCTTGATGTTTTTACTGAACTGTGCCATGTTTTTAGTTTTTCTGCTGAACTTGTTCTTTGAGTTGATGCTGTCTGCTTTTTTGATCTTGTTGGATGCTCTTTCTGTTGGTAGGAACTGAACTTTGTGATTTGTTGGTATTACTTGCGCGTGACAGATTTGTTGGATTGTTTTTCTTACTCTTGCGCATGAATTGAACCTTTCTTCCTCTTGCGCCTGAACTGAACCTTTCTTCCTCTTGCGCCTGAACTGAACCCAGCTCCCTGAATTGCTCTTCCACTCGTGCATTTGAGTTTGCTACTTATGGCTTATTGGTCCCTCTTTTCCTTTCCGAATTTGGGTCAGTTTTGCACTTATGATGTTTGTTCAAATTTGGTGCAGTTTATAAATTGCTTTGGTTTTGAGTTCTGTTCTAAACTTGGTATTGATGCTGTTGTGGTGAATTTCAGGTGTTGGAAACCTTCGAAAACAAAGAGATTCAGACCTGCCGGCATCCGGGTCTGAGTCCGAATTGGCCGTGCTGTTTTACCCTTGTATCAGTTTGGAAGCAATCTTGAAATTTACTTGATAATGTCACCATGTTTTACTTGATGAACGGCATTCTGTTTGGTTTTGAAAACGAATCCAATTTCGGCATATGATCCCTTTCGGCAAACTATTCAGTCCCTACTTCATTTTACTCTTCATCTCTCGGTTGCCCCTTAGATAAGAACAGATGTTACCTGATCTGACGCCAATGGCACGGATCGGTAACGGGGGTAGGATGCGGCTTCGGTCGTGCCACTCCCGGCACTCAGTGATGACGCTGTTCTGAGAGTGTCGAAGATAACTTCTAACCCTTTCCTGCTTCTGTTTGTTTTGTCTTTGTTGTGCAGGTTGATCGGAGATTTGCGGAGAAAATCAAAGGAGCATCATGAAGAACACTTAGGATTCTTTAGGACTTTTTAGAGTAGATGTTCAGTGAAACTCCTTGTAAACAAAAATGAATATTCATGAATGCAGTTCAAAGATTATTTATCCCTTTCAATTGTAAATTAAATAATTATGAAATAAAATTCCACAAATACTTATTTCCTTCTCAATTGAAATCTCAAATACTTATGAATATCAAATTTTGAAATTGTTTATATTTACTTCTTAGTTGTAAATTATAAATATTTATGAATAAAAAATCCACAAATATTTGAATTCACTTCCTAATTGTAAAATATAAACATTCGCGAATGACATCCATATATTTAATTTCTCGTCCCTGTGTTTATTCCTCTCGTGGCCTTGATCTCACTGCCTGATTAAATCTGAGTGAATTCAAACTAAATCCCAATCATTGTATATCAAGAGAACGCGTTATCAACTGAAATGGAACCCCGCCCAGAATGGTCTTGAACCTTAAGCAAATGAACGACCCAAATTTAGATACCCTCCCAGCAATTTTCAATAATAACCCGCGACAGCTCGATGCCTTGACGATAACCAACTCATACGACAGACAATTGTCCCACGTATCATGGGCTGAACGCCTCGAGGCTTAAAGATCGATTTTCTTCAGGATTGGCCGAAATAGTGTAAAATGACCAAAACGCCCTTGAACTGGATTCCTGCAAAACAAATCGACTCCAGGACTGGTTAGTGGTTAGCAGATGCACAGATGAGATGCTATGCGAAATGACTGACTAAATATAAGGGTAAAATTTGGGGTATTACAGTTGCCCCTATTTAAATAGCTACACCGGATGATTTGAGTGGCGGAGACTCGAGGAATCATGGTGGAGGGATTTAAATATAGATAACCAAAAATTTTGCCCTTATATGTGGCGATATGCAATGCTATGGACTAAACGAGAACAGACTAATGCAGGCAGCGCCATGAATATGATACGATGCGTATGCTGGAATGATGGATGCGAAAATGTTGACGAATACAACGACATAGGGACAGACGCTACGAGAAGAACATACTGGGGAAAACGACGCGCTGGGACACAGTACAACACTGAGGAATTCTAAAATGATGGTCAACTGGTGCGAACACGACCAATTGTCATTTTTAGAACGGAACGAGATTCTCAAATGGAGATGGCACCTATGAGACGGCCTCCACTAGGGAATCTAAAAATAAAACTGGATCACGTATGATTGCAAGATCGATCACAGAATGCATGGAGCATTGAGCAAAGAATAACATCCAAGCTTCTGTAACCTATCCCTCGTGACAAGATCAAACGGACTTTTCGGGAATCCGTAACAAATATACAGGGTAAAAACCGGCTGTATGCCAAAATAAATGGACTTTGATGGGAAATGCCCTGATAAGCTTCTCGAGGGAGAACTGTCACTTATCGTTGGAAGGGACTTACATGCCAAAATGGATAAGCACTCAAATAAAGAGGCTGCTGCTTATCCGATATGTAAATCTTCTCATATTTAAGGTTGGTGCCTGGAATATGTTTCAGATTCTTCTTTTACTAAAGGATAAAATAAAATTCTTCATACTTCCGAGGACAGCGCGTCGGGTATGATTCCGCTTCTTCTTTTGCTAAAGGGTAAACTGAACTTCCTCATACTTCAAGATTCATGCTCTCCTGAATATGATTCTGCTCCTTCTTTTACTAAAGGGTAAATGAACTTCTTCATACTTCAAAATCTGTGCTCTCCTGAATATGATTCCGCTCCTTCTTTTACTAAAGGGTAAATGAACTTCTTCATACTTCAAGATCTGTGCTCTCCAGAATATGATTCGGTTCCTTCTTTTACTAAAGGGTAAATGAACTTCTTCATACTTCAAGATCTGTGCTCTCCAGAATATGATTCGGTTCAAACCTCTCCATACCTCAAGATGACAAGGAAAATGGAAGCTCAACTGCTCGATGGAGATGGCCATTTGCTGCGAGTCATAACGAAGATAGGATCAGCTCCTCAGGCGAGAAATGTCGCTTATTTGCAAGAGTGGCAATAATAAGCTTCTCATGTAAGACCTGCTTGTAGAGGTGATAACAGATGATGATAAGCTTCTCGACGGAGAACTGTTGCATACCGTTGCTGAAGAACGTTACGATAAGCTTCTTAACCGAGAACTGGTGCTGATCAATGATAAGCTTCTCAAGTGAGAACAGGTGTTGATCGATGATAAGCTTCTCAGGTGAGAACATGTGCTGATCGATTGTGATAAGCTTCTCTTGTGAGAACAGGTGCTGATCGATGATAAGCTTCTCAGGTGAGAACAGGTGCTAATCGATGATAGGCTTGTCAGGTGAGAACTGTTGCGTATCCTATTGTGTAGGGTTGCGATAAGCTTCTCAGGCGAGAATTGTTGCTGATTGATTGTAAAATTTTGTGATAAGCTTCTCTTGGCGAGAACTGTTGCTGATCGATGATAGGCTTCTCAGGCGAGAACAGTTGCATACCGATGCTGTAGGATGTAGGATTGTTATATCGATAGGCTTCTCAGGCGAGAACAGTTGCATACCGATGCTGTAGGATGTAAGATTGTTATATCGATAGGCTTCTCAGGCGAGAACAGTTGCATACCGATGCTGTAGGATGTAAGATTGTTATATCGATAGGCTTCTCAGGCGAGAACAGTTGCATACCGATGCTGTAAGATGTACTGATAGATTTTCCAGGCGTGAACTGGCGTGAATCTGTAAAGGATTGCTTGAAAAATAGTGCAAAATAAATGCACATCCGGGTACAGTGATAAGCTTCTCAGGCGAGAACAGTCGTGTATCTGCCAAAGTAGGGTGAAAATTTTTAGACGGTGCAAAATAAATGCACGTCCGGTTGGGCTCGGCGACCGACAAGACTGAGATTCAATCTAGGATCGAGCTAGAAAGAAAACTGGCAATCAAGACTCCATCGAGGGAATGATCTCGAAGGGTAAATATCTTATCCTGGCGAGGAAAGATAGCGGAAGTAACCGTCATCCACGAGGATCGAGCTCTGTGGGGAAACTGGAAACACATATGTATTTTATGCTTAGGGCTGACAATCTATTTGGAGAGAATGGACAAACCCAGTTACTCGGCGGTAACAAACAATGATGGTGAGACACAATGAACCTGTGAAGGTTAATGCCCATGTTAATGTGAATGTATGTTAATGTCTATGTAGTTAAATATGCAGGATGTTATGAAATGAGTATGTAATGAGCATGTGTATGAGTATGTGTATGAAATATGTGTATGAAATAGGCATGTGATGCTTATGCCCATGCGTATGCTGACGAAACAGACTAGAGACGGGACGAGAGATGAAATAAACATCCCGACGGAGATACCCTGCGTTCTCTGCAACCAATACGTCAATCATGGGTGAGAAGGATCAATGGTAGAACCAAATCTGGTTTTAAAGTTCTGAATTCTCTGGGGGAGAAGGTAATCTGCTTGGGTGCACAGTATCACGTCTTCACATGGGGAGCAGAAAACCTAAGGGACACTTTCGAGTTACCCCGGAAAAAGTTGTCAGCTTATAGTCTCGCTGGGGACTGTGATGAGGCAATAGTTTAGGAGCCTGTTGCAACACTGAGATTTACTGGGGAATGAAGGCCGCCTTGAGTAAAATCCATCGGGTGCATGAAGAAAAGTTGTGAAACCACCTGGTTTTGATCCTGAAGGATCCTATAGTAGTCACCATTTGTTTCCCTTTTTTAAAAAAAACATGGTGCCCCAGGATACTTGCGTTGTGAGGTATGGTCATCTCAAGAGGATTTTATAGAGAACACGGAGTCTGGTTGCCCCACTGTTTTCAAACTCTTTGAGAGATGCGTCAGGTCTCGACATAACTGGCACAACTTAATCGTGTCACAATGAAGTCTTTGAGAAATAGCTCCTAAGAACGTCAGCCTCGCGTTGGTAAGCGGATTGGGAGACTGCCTGCCCCTGTTTAGCAGGATCTTCAAGTTCCACGGGTTATGTTCATATGTAAATCTCTAAGATATCAAGCAAAGTCATCATGCCTGAAATGCCTATCCTGAGCTTGTCAATGTACACATATATTTGTCTTGAACTTTTGTTTTGAAAAAGATCTCGCAATAACTTGTGACTGAAATCACTAGTCAGGATATAAGTTTTAATTATAATGCCAACATGAATTATTTTTTTGAGCATAGCTCGTAGGAGTCAGGAAACGTGATCTTGTCAAGTATGCTTTCAACCGAAGTCCTACTTCAATTAGGTCTTTTAAGGGTTGTATCGTGGCTCGGTTCACGGTTTAAGAAACAAAAGGATAAAGGCTCAAAGTTATATTTGTACCCACCCATTCTTCGTGATGTTCTCCAATCCTAATTCAGTTAATCGGATACGAACGCTCATATCTCAAGCGGATTTGCTATGGTCGAGAACTTATCAAGGCTTTGGACATGGCAGTCACTCACCTATGGCAATTGGTCACACGATTTTGTTCTTTTTTATTCCCTAACTTTTGCCTGGACAATGTCTTTTGATCTGACTTTGGAGTCCAGCGGGATTCCCCAGTTTTGCCTAAGTCTCCTTCATAGGTTTTGACTTAGCGGGCTCTTATTATTATTATTATTTTAATATTCTTTTATGCACAAGTCGTGTAAATCTTTTGAAAGGCTCGTGACTGCCCCACTCCTTAGGTAACCGAGGGATAGTCATTGTATTGGACTTCTTAAGATGCTAAGGATAAATTCTCGAAGGTTTGCTATTCCTTTTTGAGGATCTAAGTGCTCGACCGGTTTAACTGAGACCTACCCTGCCCCAGGTTAGGATGAAGGTTCTTAAAAAGAAAGAAAACTACTACTTCAAGGCTCAAAGGGTTGACTAGGGATTAACATCCTTATATCTCCAGTGTTTGGGATTTGAAACAACGCCTTACATCATCAGCAGGTTTTAATTGAAAGCATATGACAAGAAATCTGACGTTTTAGGTTCGTCATCCTCCCCCCAATTCTCCATCAGAACAAGAGATCGGGTAAAGTTGGCATTATGATTTATGAAAACGTTTTTTGAATGAGTGAAACGAATGGATTTATTCAAGACAAACATATGCGTTGCATTAATTAATCAAAGATAAACAAGTTCGTGCATGCTAAATATGCTTAATCGAAGAGAAATACATATAAATAAACAAATGAACTATCGGAAAAATCCTTCTAAATGTTTATGAAATCTTGCATTCAAGAGTAACAGTTTCCTTTGGCGGAGCCTCAATGGAAAGGACGTCTGGTTTACGATCACTGTGAGTCGTCATGGCTTGCCCCAGTTATGCTGGTCACATCTTCAACAGTTTTCAGTCGTTGCTTCAAAATAACTTTCCCAGATTCTTTATTGATCCCGGTCATATCATCTTGAGGGTTACTGAAATGAAGTGAGCTAGGCCTCTAAATAATTACTGGATTTGGCTGACTTGCTGAGGGGTCAACATACTTTGCAGAATTTAAGCTTGACAAGCGGGGAATCCCGGGAGGTGTCTCGATCTTCGGCTGAGCATCACTAAAAGACAACTTCTTCGTTTCCAGCAAATTTCTGACAAAGTTCTTAAGAGCGTAGGAATTCTCTAGATCATGGTCGGGCGCACCCTCATGAAATAAACAATGAGCGGCAGCGTTGTAACCTGCAGGTAACGGATTAGGCGGAGGACCCAAAGCACGAGTGGTAATCAGACCTTGTTGTACCAAATGGGCGTATAACTCAGCAAAAGTTATCGGAATTGGAGGACAAGGCTTATACTGCCTCTTACGGGGATAAGGAACCTGATTCTGTGATTGTTGGAGAACAGGAGCGTTGGGCGCTCGTTGACTGTTGACAGGAACTTGCATGGGCGGATAACCGGAAGGTTGTTGATAAAACGGTGCTTGATATACCGGGGCTGACTGCACAGGCTGGTATGTAGGAAACTGCTGATCGAAAGGAGGTGCAACAGTAGCTACATAGGGTTGTTGAACATATGAGAGCGGATAACCTTGAACATAATCAGGCTGATGTTGCCAAGGTTGAGGAGTAGCCATTTTGCGGTTCCTCGAACGTGCAGGTCCTTTACCATGGTCGGAGTTAGGAGTTTTGCGCTTTGGAGGGGTGGCTCGTCGAATTGGTTGAGCACTAGGAGGCACCAAACCGGATTGAAGACCGTGAGGAGGTACATTCTCGACAGTAACAGCTGGTTGAGATTTCATAACGGTATTAGTAGTCTCAGAAACAACAGTATACTGAGCATCCACCTTCACACTAAGAGCTTGTAGCATTTCCAAAATCTGCCCTACACTTCCTCGAAGATTCTCGAGTTCATGGCTGACACGGTTGATCTCTTGGTTTTGATCTTCCATCCTTTTGAAGGGTCGTATTGATGCAGAGAACTTAGGGTGACAAAACTGGAAGGTGAGAGAACCGAGTATGAGAAACCGACAGACACATGCAATGCAAAAGTATGATGCTAAAATGTGAATGCAAATGAAGATTTCATGGAATTCAAATATTTACGAATATTGCGGAACACCAAAGAAACTTTTAATTCATTGAAGACAAATTACAAATAATATTCTTGCAGCCAAAATAGCTAAATAAAAGCCTAGAAATCCTAGAGAAGCATCTTCCACAACTTCAGTGAGCAGACGGAGAGTCGGAGGAAAATAAATATTCGTAGAACCTTCTCTTCTTGTAGGATTGTATCTCATCATTCTTCGACTGAATCTGCTTTTGAAGTTCTTCGTACTCGCTGACCATCACATGGTATTTGTTCTTCCATGATTCTGTTTCGCATTGTGATCTCTTCAAAGTGATCTTCAAAGTCTCAGCTTCAGTCATGAAATACTGGACAGGTTCTTCTCCTTGAGGTAAAGGATCTTGGCGAGAGTAGGGCATTTTCAACTCAATAGCTCTTCCTCGGACCCATTGAAGGTATGGTTCTATGGACACACAATTAGGTCTTCCCAAACTTTCTTTGTCCTTCCTATGCAGATGATTCCAAGAAGATAGAATATGATCTTGAAGCTTTTTGTCGTCTTTGAAAAAGATTTTCTCCACATGAATACCTTTAGGCGGTTCCTTCAAGGGGTATCCCAACTGTCGGCGAGCTAGGACTGGATTGTAGCTGATTCCTCCATTGAAACTGAGCAAAGGCACATTGTTGAAGTTCCCACAACTATCAATGATCGATATCCCATCGTACATGCGATTATACCAATCAATATCAGAGTGAGTTAAAGCCATAACTTTTTGCGACCAACGTTCTTGATTGGGTCTCCAGAACAGACCGGACTTGGGTAAGTGAGAAATAAACCACTTGTATAGTAATGGCACACAACATGTAATCATTCCTCCACCATGAAAGTTTCGGAGATGTACTGAATGATAAGTATTACCCAATAGTGTTGGAACTGGATTTCTTCTCATGAAGGTCTTGATTGCATTAAGGTCCACAAACCCCTCAAAACTAGGAAAAAGCAGCAACCCATAAATAAGCAAAGCAAATATTGTCTCAAAGGCAAACATGTCTTTATGATCGGCATAAAATTGGGCCTTCTTAATTAGGAAGTCCCTGGGAAAATCGGAGATCCCCCCTTTTGTGATCATATTGTTTTTGACATCAGATATCCTTAGACAAATGGCTTTAGCAATATCTCGTTCTTTAGGGTCTTCCTCCAAGAAAGGGAATTGAGACTTATCCAAGATAGGTAATCCCCCCAACTGAGAGTACTCTTCTAAGGTAGGTAAAAGTTGATAATCTGGAAAGGTGAAGCAGTGATAATCTGGATCATAAAACTGTAGCAAAGTTGCAAGAAGTCCTTCGTTTACTTGGACCTTCAACAAAGACAATAGCCTTCCATATCTGTTTTGGAACTTTTCTTGATCTTGAACCAAATCCCTTAGCTTCTCTAGGACTTCCAAATTAAAACCCTTAAAAGTAAATTTCAAAGTATGCTTCCTAGAGTGATCCATGGTATCCTACAATGTCCATAAATAGAGTTTGAATTCCATGAAGTCTTAATGCAATATGATGCTTTATGGATGCAATGCATGAAAACACATAAAGTCCTAGGTTAAAGGAACGTGTGCGGAGTTAAGGTCTGCCCATCCCAAAAAGGAGTGTACTATAGGTTAGTCGTACCTGCAGAAAAAGGTTCCAAAAAGTGCCCAAAGTCATCAGCCCATCTTTCGGATATTATCAACCTTCCGACTGACTCGAGGGTTAATAATATTCTCAAGAGAACCTCTTTTGAGTGTAGTATCGCGTAGCAACCATTGTAGGACTACTCCCACATAGTTCCCGCACTACATCCTAAATAAGGCCGAGGTGGTGTAAAGGTACTACGGTTCCCAATATCACAGACTCCAATCGACCATGGAAAAAGTTTTCACGATTACTCGTTCAACCGAACAATTTTCGAAAAGGTCTCAACTGAGCGGTGATTCTCGAATCAGCTTGGTCGGGATTCAACTCCCTATAAGCCTCATCGAATATATCTCCATCCTATAATAATGTCACTAGTCCGGGCGTAGGACTTATCTCACAACACAAGGAACAGTCCCAAAATCAAAGTACAGTATATACATGCAAATGAATATTAAAGCAAATAGTAATAAACATGAACAAATTAGGGGTAACCCTCAAAAGTTTTAGGATTCCCCAGTGAAGTCGCCATTTTCTGTTGCGGTGGAAATAGGATCACAAACTATTAATGAGTTTGAATCGCAATTTAATTCACAACCGCTCTTTGATTTATCCGAAGGAAAAGGTCAAAAGAGGGAAAACCTATTTTGCATCGTAAACACAATGCGGGGAATGATCTAGGGTTCGGGGGTTGGTTAAATTTAGGGAAGGTATTAGCACCCTAAACTTCTGTAGTACTCTACAGGAACCTTTTGTTCAAATGTTTACTATTTGCTTTATTTATTTGCTTAAGGTATATGTACAAAGGATTAAAAGTGAGAAAAGAGACCTAAGGGGTTAATTCTAAGTTTACTCGGCAAGACGTCGCATCTTGTGCCTACATATCCTTACGGGAATGGAATCAGAGTAATTGGAGTTCCCCTCAAAAGGGAGGTTAGAAACTTCTTGGTTGTGGTCAAGGTCTCAAGGGGGATAAACATGTCTTAAGGACACGCTTACGTGGAGTGTAGAAACTCCAAATTTCTATGTTGAATTGTTAAGTGAACTAGGGTTAAATTAGGTTAGGGATTCCACGGCGAGAAACCCTAAAATGAGTGCGGCGGCTCTTTGACCTAATGCTAGGGGTAAAATTGTAATCTTGCCTGCGGCGAGGCATTTGTGAAAATTTAGGGTTGAAAAGGTGTAAGGGTTGAAGGTGAGGACTATTGACACGGCGGTCAAACGGCTAGACCTAACCTTCGGATGTGTGTAGTGTGACAGAAGTATTGATGAATGTGTGAGATATTGAATCATGCAAACAGAGATAAAATGCAGATAATAAGCCATACATGCAAAAACTTAAAGACAGAAACTAAAGCGCGATTGTTAGGATTCGCGAGATTACATGAGAGGAGCAGATACAATATGATAATGAAATTTGAATAAAAACACAACGTAATAAGCTGCAAAAATGAACACACGGGTTAGTAGGCAAAGTCAGACGGTAATTGGACGGGCCATGAGACAAAAGTGCAATACTGGAGATTTTTGTTGTTTTTAAAGAAAAAGTTTTGATTTAAGTTAAAAAGATGTTTAAACATAAAAAGATTAATTTTAATTTTCAAAAAAATAGTTTAACTTAATTATCCACAAAGTTTTAATTCCAAAAAAACATTTGATGTTATTATTTAAAAAAATATTTTTAGTTATTATTTTAAAGAAAATTTTGATGCTAATTATTTTAAAAAAAACAATTTTAATGTTAAAAAAAAAAGTTTTAAGAAAACAATTTTAATATTTAAAAAAGGTTTTAAAAAAAAACAATTTTAACTATATAAAACAAAAATAAAAGGGGTTGGGCCGGTAATCACTTCCGGACCCAACCCGGTAGGTGTAGTTGTAACAAAAGAGGATTTTAGGGTTTCATAACCCTATTCTCTTCTTCGCGACGCCGATTTCTTCTTGTTTCTCTCTGATTTCCTCTTGTGCTCATTCATCTCCTTCGTATCTTCCAACTCATTTTCTCCACGCCAAAAGAACAACAAAAAAAGATATGTCAATATACTGATAATGGAATGATGGTTTACGTTTTCGTTCGCAATCGGCGATGAACGGAGGCGATGATGGTGAACTGAGCCTCCGAGGAAGGTTTGCCCGTCGTGGATGGAGGCGGCGTTGGTGAACCTTCCTCAACCTCTCGGTTTGCGCTCTGATGATCACCTTTGACGAAATCCTCCTCCTCTTTCTCTCTCGCGACCGCTAGGGTTTCGCGATTTTGTTCGCCCCTCCTCGTCTAGGGTTTTCGCGATTTGTCCGTTAGGGTTTCAACATGGTGAAGTTGTTCCCTTTTATAATTTCTCTTTTTGGGCTTTTTGTTGGTTCTGGATTTGCGTTTTTCTGATACTGAATGATATTCTGGATTTGACTTGGGATCATTCCTCTTTTGGATGCGATTTGTATTATTACTGATTTGATTGGATTTTCTTTTGATATTTGCAGATGTAGATTTGATCCCTGATGGATTCTCAAACGCGGGCTTTTGCGATTTGCTTGCTGACTTTCCTTTTTGGGTTCACTTGATTGGATTTGATTTTTATCGGATGCGGACCCTTGTGATTTGTCTGATATTTGTTTTGAGTCACGTCTTACTTCAAAATTCCGGCCTGATGCGAGTTTACTAACATTCTTTTTCTTCTTTCAGATTTGGTATGGATGCTGATGCTTTGGTTGAGTCAAAGTTGCCGAGGAAGGTCACCGGTAGTGATGATGACATCCTGTCTGAACTGATATTGTGTGGTTTTTGATTATGTTTGACGGCTTCGTCTGAACCTGTGTTAGATGCCCTTGCCAAGTGGTTTTGGTTGCGTTGCCTTAGCGATGATGACCTTCGGGTCTGAGCTGATATTTTTGAGTTGATAGTTTGCACGAATTTGCAGTCCGACGTTCGGTAGGGAGTTGGTAACGGCTTCGGCCGTGGCTCTCCCGGCCACTCGAATTCTTACGCCCAATGATGGTTAAACTGAGGGCTGAACCCCTGTTCCATCCATTTTGATACCTCGATTCTTCTTTGTCTGAACTGAAACTCATATTTCCTGAACTGATAGGTGGCTGCGACTTTTGGGCTATGACTTTCACTGAGCTTTGAGCTGGTTATGAATGGTATGATCTGAACTTTGAATCTTAACCGGATCTTGATGTTTTTACTGAACTGTGCCATGTTTTTAGTTTTTCTGCTGAACTTGTTCTTTGAGTTGATGCTGTCTGCTTTTTTGATCTTGTTGGATGCTCTTTCTGTTGGTAGGAACTGAACTTTGTGATTTGTTGGTATTACTTGCCCGTGAGAGATTTGTTGGATTGTTTTTCTTACTCTTGCGCATGAATTGAACCTTTCTTCCTCTTGCGCCTGAACTGAACCTTTCTTCCTCTTGCGCCTGAACTGAACCCAGCTCCCTGAATTGCTCTTCCACTCGTGCATTTGAGTTTGCTACTTACAGCTTATTGGTCCCTCTTTTCCTTTCCGAATTTGGGCCAGTTTTGCACTTATGATGTTTGTTCAAATTTGGTGCAGTTTATGAATTGCTTTGGTTTTGAGTTCTGTTCTAAACTTGGTACTGATGCTGTTGTGGTGAATTTCAGGTGTTGGAAACCTTCGAAAACAAAGAGATTCAGACCTGCCAGCATCCGGGTCTGAGTCCGAATTGGCCGTGCTGTTTTACCCTTGTATCAGTTTGGAAGCAATCTTGAAATTTACTTGATAATGTCACCATGTTTTACTTGATGAACGACATTCTGTTTGGTTTTGAACGAATCCAATTTCGGCATATGATCCCTTTCGACAAACTATTCAGTCCCTACTTCGTTTTATTCTTCATCTCTCGGTTGCCCCTTAGATAAGAACAGATGTTACCTGATCTGACGCCAATGGCACGGATCGGTAACAGGGGTAGGATGCGGCTTCGGTCGTGCCACTCCCGGCACTCAGTGATGACGCTGTTCTGAGAGTGTCGAAGATAACTTCTAACCCTTTCCTGCTTCTGTTTGTTTTGTCTTTGTTGTGCAGGTTGATCGGAGATTTGCGGAGAAAATCAAAGGAGCATCATGAAGAACACTTAGGATTCTTTAGGACTTTTTAGAGTAGATGTTCAGTGAAACTCCTTGTAAACAAAAATGAATATTCATGAATGCAGTTCAAAGATTATTTATCCCTTTCAATTGTAAATTAAATACTTATGAAATAAAATTCCACAAATACTTATTTCCTTCTCAATTGAAATCTCAAATACTTATGAATACCAAATTTTGAAATTGTTTATATTTACTTCTTAGTTGTAAATTATAAATATTTATGAATAAAAAATCCACAAATATTTGAATTCACTTCCTAATTGTAAAATATAAACATTCGCGAATGACATCCATATATTTAATTTCTCGTCCCTGTGTTTATTCCTCTCGTGGCCTTGATCTCACTGCCTGATTAAATCTGAGTGAATTCAAACTAAATCCCAATCATTGTATATCAAGAGAACGCGTTATCAACTGAAATGGAACCCCGCCCAGAATGGTCTTGAACCTTAAGCAAATGAACGACCCAAATTTAGATACCCTCCCAGCAATTTTCAATAATAACCCGCGACAGCTCGATGCCTTGATGATAACCAACTCATACGACAGACCATTGTCCCACGTATCATGGGCTGAACGCCCCGAGGCTTAAAGATCGATTTTCTTCAGGATTGGCCGAAATAGTGTAAAATGACCAAAATGCCCTTGAACTGGATTCCTGCAAAACAAATCGACTCCAGGACTGGTTAGTGGTTAGCAGATGCACAGATGAGATGCTATGCGAAATGACTGACTAAATACCTGTTGAGAGTACGTAGGCACAATACTGACGTATTGGCGAGCCACCTTCCCCGTAACCCGTAGTAGGTCGAACTACGTTGACTCTGATTTCTCATTCTCTGATGGGAATACGTAGGCATAAAGCGCGATGCTTTGCCGAGTCATTTTCTTTTCTGTTTAAGCCAGCCTTGATAGGTAGATAGATAAACCAACTCGTCCAGTAAACACAACAAGCGTGGATCCCGTCGAGTACGACGGACGTGAGGGGTGCTAATACCTTCCCCTTGCGTAACCGACTCCCGAACCCAGACAACGGTTGCGATGACCTTGTCTTATTCCTTTTCGTTAGTTTTTTCCGATCGTTTCCTTTCCCGTTCCGAGGGATAAATAACGAAAGGTGGCGACTCTTCTGTTTTGCCGGCAACTTATTTTCGCGGAAGCGACATTAGTCTAGAGCAATATGAGAAAAAGAAAAATAAGGAGAAAACGAAAAATACGGAAAAGAAGTCCATAACTCTAAAGGCTCATTGTTCAAAGTCCTACGAAAAAGAGCTGAGTGATGACGAAGATGACGAAAAGAGTGAGGATATGATGTTGTTTGTGAAGGGATACAGTCGCTATGTCAAGAAGAATGGTATCCAAAACTCTGAGAAGAATCTAGTTAACTTTCGAAAATAATCAAGATATTCCAAGAATGACGACAATAAAGGGAGTAGAACAAAAGGGTCGTGCTATAACTGCAGAAAAGCCAGACACTACAAGCCGGATTGTCCCTTGATGAAAAAGGACAAAGGAAAGGAAGCTAGTCAGTCATACAAGAAGCAGGCTAAGCCAAGGAGAGCTTACATCACATGGGAAAGCGATAGCGACTCATCCGAGGATGATAGCTCTAGTGACAAAGACGAATCCGTTAACCTTTGTGTCTCCGCTCATCAAAAGAAGAAAAATAAAAAGGTACAACATCTTGAGACTATCGAGAGAAGATGGGTTATCGACAGTAGCTGCTCAAGACATATGACAGGAGATATATCTCTCTTCATTGACTTTGTGGCAAAGAAGAAGGGGTTTGTAACCTATGGAGACAACAACCGGGGTGTAATACTCAGAAAAGGTAGTGTAGGTAATCCCTCATCCACTACTATCTATGATGTGTTGCTAGTCGAGGGCCTTAAACACAATCTCATTAGCATTAGTCAATTATGCGACAAATGATACAAAGTATCGTTTTCAAAAGATAGTTTCCTAATTGAGCACAATGATAAAATGAAGGATGTGTTTAATGGTCTAAGAGTAAATAATGTCTATATGCTAGATTTGAGTGAAGTATCATTGACTAGCGATAAATGTCTCATGACAATGAGTGAGGACTCATGGTTATGGCATAGACGTTTAGCGCATGTCAATTTTGACTTGCTAAATAAGATAGTTTCAAAAGATCTAATCATAGGATTGCCCAAAATCAAGTTCACCAAGGATCACTCATGTGATGCATGCCAAATGGGGAAGCAAACAAGGATCTCATTTAAATCTAAAAATGTTGTTTCAACTACAAGACCTCTTGAACTTTTCCATATGGATCTATTTGGGCCATCTAGAATTAAAAGTCTAGGTGGTAACTGTAACACCCCACTTCCCAAAATCAATTAAATTAATAAACATTATAAATAAACAAAATCAGAGTTCCAATTCTCCCAAGTGGGATATCACATTAAAACAACGTTTCCTTATAAAAAAAGGTTTTTCTCCAAATACAGCGGAATATTAAATAATAACATCCAATAAAGGTTTGATACGTTCACAGGGAAATAAAATATAAGTTCAACATAAAACAAATAAAAACGCCCAAGTCCCGTGCTACGTATCAGAGCATCCTAGACTCGACAATCACACCAATATCCAAGCTAGCTAAGCACCTGGATTACCTGTACTTCCGAAGAAGCACAGACCACAACAACAACAAAGGGGTGAGAAAACATGATCAAAAATATAATGGTAATGTAATACATGTAAACAAGGTAGTACAACACACCAACACACCAAGATTCACCCCTAACAACACCATATGACGAACCTACTGTTCAAATTACAATACAACGTATTATAATGCAAAATGCAACTCAACACCATGCATGCGGTACCGACTCGTTGGTTCATTCAATCGAACCTGGATAGATCACTTACACTCCTCCTGAGACATGATCTATCCCCCACCATTCTCCACAAAGGAGTACGGATGAATCACTTACGCTCCTCTTGAGACATGATTCATCCCACCAAAACACCATGATATGCACACACCAATGCATAACTAATATATTTAGGCACTCAACGTGCACACGATCCTCCTGATCATATCATCATACATCAATGCATATATGTACAAATATAGCATACACCAACACCATATAAATCAACCAGATAGTAAACAAGTTCATACTTTAACACCAAGATATAAACATATCCCACCACTCGGGGGTACACGATCCTACTGATCACTACATACATATACATCAACTAATTGCTCGCCAATAATATTAAGGGAAACGCGTACCATCACCAAGTACACAAGTTATATCCCATACTCATCATTTTCACACTACAGCAAGGCTAGAAGGATCACGAGACCAATGCTCGAATCCAACACATCACAAAAATTCATCTGGTTCTGCTACGTTCGCTGGCATTCGCCAGGCGAACCCTCATAGCGAACCTTCGCTGGCATTCGCCAGGCGAACCTGCTGGCGAAGCCCTCATTTCACTATCGTGCACTCGCACCTTCGCTGGCCACACTTGCCAGGCGAAGTTCCTATCCTTTAGGTCTGGGACTTAATTCTGAATTATTCGCTGCCACTCGCCTCAACTCGCTAGGCGAACTCTCGCCTCCCTTCGCCAGGCGAAGCTTCGCCAGGCGAAGCTTCGCCAACATTCGCCAGGCGAAGCCCAGCGAATGCTGCGACTTACCAATTTTTCTGACAGTTCTGCAGATTGCTATCTAGGCCAAATAACTCTAATCTCCTATCCCAATTCACACCTTAACATCAGTACCAACATTACACGTAATTCAGCCTAAATGATTCCTAATCCCAATCCCAAAATCATCACCTAGACACTTTATTGATACATCAAAATCCCTACAGAATTTCCCTAAAAACGGTAAAATCACCTATATGCCAAATTAACCAAAAACCACAATTCATCAACAATCAACATCCAATTATCAGCAATAGTCAACAATCACAACATATCAATGTGTAATATCATATATCGATCAATCTCTACGGGGTTAAGGACTCCCCACTACCCTATACATGTATAAACCATTTCCCAATCAAGTTTCTCCCCCCTTACCTTGTTAATCGGTTGATCGATGAAAGAACCCTCCAAGGTTTGGTCAATTCTGATTTTCCCCTGTTCCTTCGTTCTTCGCTCCCTTTTCCGTTCTTCTCACTTCTCTCCTTTCTATCGTTCTTTTTCCACTTTCTCTAACTTCTCACAATGTATCGTGAAAACTACTAACCCCTCACATTCTCTATTTTAATTCTCTAATCCCAATAATAATAATAATAACTTAATAATAATAATAATAACTTAATAAAATAATAATAATAATAATAATAATATTATTATTATCTCACCAAAATAATAATAATATTAATAACAATAGTAACTATAATAAATATAATAATAATAATAATATTCCCACCAATATTAATATTATACACTATATTATTATATTCACCAAAACACCACCAATAATCCTCCCACATTAGGGACACCCACCAAACATCACCAAATACACCCCCACCAAAGGGCACACCAACACATAATATTTAAAATAATAATAAAATGATTAAATAATTAAAATGGGTGTTACAACTCTCCCCCACTTCAATTATTTTCGTCCTCGAAAATTACCTGATGGAAATAGCTCCGGATACGCTTCTCGCATCCTGCTTTCCAACTCCCAGGTCACACTGCCTCCTGCAGCACCTCCCCAAGCTACCTTCACCAAAGGTATCTCTTTCTCTCGGATCTGTTTCATCTTACGGTCCTCGATCCTCAACGGCATCGTCTCAACAGTAAGATTCTCCCGAATCTGAACATCATCTCTCTGAATCACATGAGATGGATCAGAAACATACTTTCACAATTGCGACACATGAAACACATCATGTAAGTTTGACAACTCAGGCGGCAACGCCACCCTATAAGCCACATCACCAATTCTCTGCAAAATCTCATAAGGTCTAATGAACTTAGGATCCAGCTTCTTGGACTTCAATGCACGACCCACACCAGTCATCGGATTAACTCTTAGGAATACGTGATCACCTACACAGAATTCCAACTCTTTCCTCCGATTATCATGATAGCTTTTCTGCCTACTCTGAGACACTTTCAATTTCTCACGAATCATTTGAATTGTCTCAGTAGTCTGCTGTACAATTTCTGGCCCAAGCACCATATTCTCACCAGTTTCATACCAACACAGAGGAGTCCTACACCTCCTCCCATACAAAGCTTCAAACGGTGCCATTTCGATACTAGAATGGTAACTATTATTGTACGTGAACTCAATCAATGGTAAATGAGTATCCCATGCACCACCCTTTTCTAACACACAAGCTCTCAACAAATCTTCAAGCGACTGAATAGTCCTCTCCGACTGACCATCAGTTTGCGGATGATAAGCTGAACTCAATTTCAACTTAGTTCCCATAGCTTCCTACAAGCTCTTCCAAAATTCCGAAGTAAACCGTGGATCTCTATCTGACACAATACTGGACGGAACACCATGCAACTTCACAATTACCCGAATGTAAATATCCGCCAGCTTCGTTAACGGAAAACTAATATTGAGCGACACAAAGTGTGCAGACTTCGTCAATCGATCCATAATTACCCATATAGCATCAAAACCTCTCGCCGTATTCGGCAAACCTGTCACAAAATCCATAGTAATGCAATCCCATTTCCAAATCGGAATCTCTAATGGTTGCATAAATCCAGAAGGTCTCTGGTGTTCCACCTTCGACTTCTGACATGTCAAACAGGCGTACACAAATTGAGCTATGTCTCTTTTCATACCAGACCACCAAAATAATTTCTTCAAATCATGATACATTTTCGTAGCTCCCGGATGAATACTCAGGCTACTACGATGTCCTTCGCTCAAAATTGACTTTTTCAATTCTTCATCATCTGGTACACAAATCCTGCCTCTAAATCTCAACACACCTGTACTATCCAATTTAAAGTCACTATCGGAGTCACTCCTTACTCCAGGCATCAAATCTACCAATTTCACATCCAATTTCTGATTTTCTCTGATCATATCCAAGAAGTCATTATTTACCTGCAACATACCCAACATTACACTATCTGCAGTAGTCTCACAAATCATGCTCAAATCTCTAAACTGTTCAATTAACTCAATTTCTTTCACCATCAGAGCTGCCATATGAATTGCTTTCCTACTCAAAGCATCTGCCACTACATTGGCCTTTCCTGGATGATAACTCAAACTGAAGTCATAATCCTTCAAAAATTCCAACCATCTTCTCTGCCTCATATTCAGCTCTTTCTGATCAAACAGGTATCTCAGACTCTTATGATCACTAAACACTTCAAATCTTGAACCATATAAATAGTGTCTCCAAATTTTCAACACAAAAACAACCGCAGCTAATTCAAGATCATGAGTCGGATAATTTCGCTCATGCACTCTCAATTGCCGTGATGCATATGCTACTACTTTACCATTCTGCATCAGAACCCCGCCTAATCCCATCTTAGACGCATCACAGTACACCACAAACGGTTCACTCGGAGTCGGTAACACTAACACCGGTGTCGTAGTCAATCTCTTTTTCAACTCTTCAAAACTTTCTTCACAAGCAGCATCTCATACAAAAACTTGGTTCTTTCTCGTCAACTGAGTTAATGGCAACGCCAAATTAGAGAACCCTTCAATAAACCTGCGGTAATAACCGGCTAACCCCAAAAAGCTTCTAATCTCTGTTGCTGTCTTCGGCGGTTCCCACTACAATACTGCACTTACTTTTGACGGATCCACCGCTATTCCATCTTCAGATATTACATGCCCCAAGAAACTTACTTTCTTCAACCAAAAATCACACTTTGACAGTTTAGCAAATAATTTATTTTCCTTCAACACTTGCAAGGCAATTCTCAGATGTCCTGCATGCTCTTCATCGGATTTAGAATAAATTAATATATCATCAATAAACACTACAATGAACTGATCCAAGTAAGAATGGAAAATTTTGTTCATATACTCAATAAATACTCCCGGTGCATTAGTCACTCCAAACGGCATTACAACATATTCGTAATGTCCATATCGAGTCCTAAAGGCAGTCTTCTGAATATCACCTTCTTTTACTCTCATCTGATGATAACCCGATCTTAAGTCGATCTTACTAAATACACGAGCTCCCACCAGCTGGTCCATCAAATCATCAATCCTAGGTAAAGGATACTTATTCTTAATAGTCACTTTATTCAATTGACGGTAATCGATGCACAGACGCATACTACCATCCTTCTTCTTCACCAACAACACTGGAGCTCCCCACGGCGATACACTTGGTCTAATAAACTTTCTATCCAACAATTCTCCAATCTGAGACTTCAACTCAGCCAATTCCACTGCAGACATCCTGTACGGCGCCATAGAAATAGGTCTCGTACCAGGAACAAGATCAATACCAAATTCTACTTCTCGCGTCGGAGGCAATTCCGTAATGTCGTCAGGAAACACTTCTGGAAATTCATTCACCACTGCTAATTCCTCCATTGGCACTTTGTTATCCATCGATAAAGTTGCAAATAAAGCAAACACTCTAGTTTCATCTTCCAACAAGGCCCTCAATTCTTTATTAGACAAAGAACTTGCCACAACTTCCTCTTCAGGGGTCAGGAACAACAATTCCTTCCGAAAGCAATCGATGTAGACTCGGTTGAACTCTAACCAGTTCATACCCAGAATAACATCCAACTTACCAAGTGGTAGACAAATCAGATCCACTCCAAATTCTCTACCGAAAATAGTCAGCGGACACTTCAGGCATACCAAAGAAGTAGTCACTGAACCTATAGAGGGTGTCTCAATAGTCATCTGTATCTCCAGAGTGGACGGCACCAAACCTATCCTCTCCACACAATCTTCAGAAATAAACGAGTGCGTTGCACCCGTATCAATAATAGCAATTAAAGGAATATTATTGATAATACAAGTACCTCTGATCACACGCTCATCACTGGCAGCTTGAGTTCCTGCCAAGGCAAACACTTTTCCACCAGCCGGAGACGTTTGAGGCTTCTTCGGCTTCTCACAATGTGTACTGATATGACCCTTCTCACCACAGTTATAACAGGTCGACATAGTTGCTCTGCAATCAGCTATCACATGACCTGGTTTCCCACACTTAAAACATTTCTTGGCCTCATTAGGACAAGCATTAGCACGGTGTCCCATACCACCGCATCGAAAACATTTCCCTTCAGCAGATGCTCTCCCATCTCTAGGCTTCTTATCAACAACAGCTTTACGTTTTCCCTTATCAGTAGCAACACTATAAGGAGTACCACTAAACCTCTGCTTACCCTTACGGTCATTAACAGCTTTGTAGTGCGCAATCCTTGCCCGGTTATCGTTGTCATAGATTCTGCTCCTGCTTACTAGCTCAGGATAGCTCCTGATCTTCTGACAAGCAATCCCCAACTTAATCTCTGGACGCAGTCCATTCTCAAACTTTAAGCACTTAGAGGTCATTGCCCCTTCCACATTATAGTGGGGACAATACTGCACCAACTCCTCAAACTTAGCAGCATACTCTGCTACAGTCATACTACCCTGTTTCAGCTCTAGGAATTCAATCTCCTTAGCGCTTCGGATATCTTCCGGGAAATACTTCTCCAGAAAACCTTTCCGAACCACCTCCCAAGTAATGGTAGTTCCAGCAGCTTCCAACCTTTGGCGACTATTGTCCCACCAGGCTTCAGCCTCACCCTCCAGCATGTGAGTACCAAACCTCACCTTTTGCTCATCACTACAATCCATAGTTCTGAAGATCTTCTCAATTGCCTTCAGCCACTTCTGAGCAGCTTCGGGGTCCAGAATCCCCCCTTCAAATGTTGGTGGCTTGTTGCTCTGAAACTGCGCCAAACTCCTGAATTGGGCATCTGCAGTTTGATTCTGATTAGCAACAGCCTGTGCCATTGCTTGCATAGCAGCAGCCAATGCAGCATCGTTCCTTCATGCCATACTTCTCAAAACAACAACACCAGGTTTAAAAGATATTCAACT
Organism: Lathyrus sativus; assembly: GCA_963859935.3. Taxonomy (NCBI): domain Eukaryota; kingdom Viridiplantae; phylum Streptophyta; class Magnoliopsida; order Fabales; family Fabaceae; genus Lathyrus; species Lathyrus sativus. The sequence goes on from OZ012737.1 coordinate 510,149,751, forward strand.
CCATCCATAAGGACAGACCCCACTCGACTCAACAACACTGGCCGGACGGACCGACCTGCTCTGATAACAATTGTAACACCCCACTTCCCAAAATCAATTAAATTAATAAACATTATAAATAAACAAAATCAGAGTTCCAATTCTCCCAAGTGGGATATCACATCAAAACAATGTTTCCTTATAAAAAAAGGTTTTTCTCCAAATACAGCGGAATATTAAATAATAACATCCAATAAAGGTTTGATACGTTCACAGGGAAATAAAATATAAGTTCAACATAAAACAAATAAAAACGCCCAAGTCCCGTGCTACGTATCAGAGCATCCTAGACTCGACAATCACACCAATATCCAAGCTAGCTAAGCACCTGGATTACCTGTACTTCCGAAGAAGCACAGACCACAACAACAACAACAAAGGGGTGAGAAAACATGATCAAAAATATAATGGTAATGTAATACATGTAAACAAGGTAGTACAACACACCAACACACCAAGATTCACCCCTAACAACACCATATGACGAACCTACTGTTCAAATTACAATACAACGTATTATAATTCAAAATGCAACTCAACACCATGCATGCGGTACCGACTCGTTGGTTCATTCAATCGAACCTGGATAGATCACTTACGCTCCTCCTGAGACATGATCTATCCCCCACCATTCTCCACAAAGGAGTACGGATGAATCACTTACGCTCCTCCTGAGACATGATTCATCCCACCAAAACACCATGATATGCACACACCAATGCATAACTAATATATGTAGGCACTCAACGTACACACGATCCTCCTGATCATATCATCATACATCAATGCATATATGTACAGATATAGCATACACCAACACCATATAAATCAACCAGATAGTAAACAAGTTCATACTTTAACACCAAGATATAAACATATCCCACCACTCGGGGGTACACGATCCTACTGATCACTACATACATATACATCAACTAATTGCTCGCCAACAATATTAAGGGAAACGCGTACCATCACCAAGTACACAAGTTATATCCCATACTCATCATTTTCACACTACAGCAAGGCTAGAAGGATCACACGAGACCAATGCTCGAATCCAACACATCACAAAAATTCATCTGGTTCTGCTACGTTCGCTGGCATTCGCCAGGCGAACCCTCGTAGCGAACCTTCGCTGGCATTCGCCAGGCGAACCTGCTGGCGAAGCCCTCATTTCACTATCGTGCACTCGCCGGGAGAACCTTCATTCGCCAGGCGAACCTTCGCTGGCCACACTTGCCAGGCGAAGTTCCTACCCTTTAGGTCTGGGACTTAATTCTGAATTATTCGCTGCCACTCACCTCAACTCGCCAGGCAAACTCTCGCCTCCCTTCGCCAGGCGAAGCTTCGCCAACATTCGCCAGGCGAAGCCCAGCGAATGCTGCGACTTACCAATTTTTCTGACAGTTCTGCAGATTGCTATCTAGGCCAAATAACTCTAATCTCCTATCCCAATTCACACCTTAACATCAGTACCAACATTACACGTAATTCAGCCTAAATGATTCCTAATCCCAATCCCAAAATCATCACCTAGACACTTTATTGATACATCAAAATCCCTACAGAATTTCCCTAAAAACCGTAAAATCACCTATATGCCAAATTAACCAAAAACCACAATTCATCAACAATCAACATCCAATTATCAACAATAGTCAACAATCACAACATATCAATGTGTAATATCATATATCGATCAATCTCTACGGGGTTAAGGACTCCCCACTACCCTATACATGTATAAACCATTTCTCAATCAAGTTTCTCCCCCCTTACCTTGTTAATCGGTTGATCGATGAAAGAACCCTCCAAGGTTTGGCCAATTCTGATTTTCCCCTGTTCCTTCGTTCTTCGCTCCCTTTTCCGTTCTTCTCACTTCTCTCCTTTCTATCGTTCTTTTTCCACTTTCTCTAACTTCTCACAATGTATCGTGAAAACTACTAACCCCTCACATTCTCTATTTTAATTCTCTAATCCCAATAATAATAATAATAACTTAATAATAATAATAATAACTTAATAAAATAATAATAGTAATAATAATAATAATATTATTATTATTATCTCACCAAAATAATAATAATATTAATAACAATAGTAACTATAATAAATATAATAATAATAATAATATTCCCACCAATATTAATATTATACACTATATTATTATATTCACCAAAACACCACCAATAATCCTCCCACATTAGGGACACCCACCAAACATCACCAAATACACCCCCACCAAAGGGCACACCAACACATAATATTTAAAATAATAATAAAATGACTAAATAATTAAAATGGGTGTTACAGTAACTATTATGGATTTGTTATAGTCGATGATTTTTCTAGATTTTGCTGGACTATCTTCTTGGCTAGCAAGAGTGATACATTCTCCGCCTTTAAAAATTTTGCTAAGCTTTCTCAAAATAAGTTAAACACAAACATCATATCAATTAGAAGTGACCAGGGGGTGAGTTCAAGAATTATCTGTTCGAGGAGTATTGTGGTAGACACGGAATTCATCATAACTTCTCCGCTCCACGTAGCCCTAAACAAAACGGGGTTGTAGAGCAAAAAATCGAATTTTGGAAGAGTTACGGAGAACTATGATCAATGAAAATGGGTTACCTAAGTATTTTTGGGCTGACGCCATTAGTACAGCATGTTACGTATTAATTAGAATGCTCGTTCGCCCTATTCTAAACAAAACACCGTATGAAATTTTAAAAGGGAGAAAGCCAAATGTGTCTCACCTACATGTCTTAGGTTGTAAGTGTTTCATGTTAAACAATGGAAAAGAAAGTCTAGGTAAATTTGACTCCAAGGCAGATGAAGGTATCTTCCTCGGATACTTTAAGTCAACTAAAGCTTATAGAATATACAACAAGAGATTACTTACTGTCGAAGAGTCTGTTCATGTAACATTTGATGAGTCTTATCCGAGAAGTTTCGGAAAAGGTAGTTTAGTGAAATTGGTGCAGGTGTATCTTCTGAAGACATACTCAAAAGTGCTGAGACGGGAATTGATCAACCTGACCTAGCCAAAGTTAAGGAGGAAAAAGATGGCCGCCATGAAGAAACTGAGGAAGTTCATCCGTCTGACAAAGATGATCTTCCTCCAGCTTGGAAGTCTTCCAAAGATCATCCCATCTATAATATCCTCGATGATATCTCAAAGGGAGTGACGACTCGATCAAAGCTAAGTAATTTCTATTATCATTTCGCTTTTGTTTCTCAAGTAGAACCAAAAAACCCAAAAGAAGCTTTACTCAATGAACATGGGTTCCTATCAATGCAAGAGGAACTTAATCAGATTAAGAGAAATGAGGTTTGGGACCTTGTCCCTACTCCGCGAGGCCATTGAGTAATTGGCACCCGATGGGTGTTTAGGAAACAAATTGGACGGAAACAGGGTAATAACACGTAATAAGGCACATTTAGTCGCGCAAGGGTATAACCAAGAGGAAGGCATCGACTATGAGGAGACTTATGTGTCGGTTGCCCGACTCGAGGCTATACGCCTTTTACTTGCCTTCACATGTGCAGAAAATTTTAAGTTATTTCAAATGGATGTGAAAAGTGCGTTCCTTAATGGCTATATAAATGAAGAAATTTATGTTGCCCAACCTCCGGGATTTGAATCCCATGAGTATCCTGATCATGTATACAAATTAAAACGTGTCTTGTATGAACTCAAGTAAGCCCCTAGGGCTTGGTATGATTGTATAAGCAAGTTTCTCCTTGATCAAGGGTACTCAAGAGGAAAGGTTGACACAACCCTTTTCATTAAGCATCAAGAAAAACACTTAATTTTGGTACAAATTCATGTTGGTGATATCATTTTCGGGTCAACTAACATTTTTGGTACAAATTCATGTTGATGATATCATTTTGGGAGTTTTCTACTTTAATGCAGGGAGAATTCGAAATGAGTATGATGAGAGAGCTCACATATTTCCTCGAATTGCAAATCAAGCAACTACAGGAGGGTACCTTTGTGAGGCATACGAAATATTGTCTTGAGCTTCTCAAGCGGTTTGACATGGAAAACTCCAAAGCTATCGATACACCAATGCCAACATATGCGAATCTCAGCCGAGACGAAAGTGGTAAGGATGTAGAGGTGAAAAAGTATTGAGGTATGATTGGATCTCTCCTCTATCTTACTGCGTCTAGACCCGACATTATGTTTAGTGTCTGTATGTGCGCAAGGTGTCAGTCATCTCCTAAAGAATCCCATTTAAAAGCAGTAAAGCGCATACTTAGATACCTCTCCGGTACTCCAAAGTATGGGCTCTGGTATTCTAAGGGAAATGATTTCTCCTTGGTTGGCTTCTTCGATTCTGATTTTGTGGGATGAAAATCAGATAGGAAAAGTACGAGTGGCATGTGTCATCTATTTTCAAACTCTTTGGTAAGTTGGCATATCAAAAAGCAGGTCTCTGTAGCTTTGTCAACCGCCAAAGCAGAATACGTTGCGGCCGACAGTTGTTGCACTCAAGTCCTATGGCTTAAGCAACAATTGCTCGACTTTAACCTCAAAATTGAGTGTATTCCAATTTTTGTGACAACACGAGTGCTATTAATCTAACTAAGAACCCTGTGCTACATTCACGCACCAAACATATCGAAATTCGACACCAGTTCCTTAGGGATCATGTGGAGAAAGGTGACGTGTTTTTTGAGCATGTTGACACTAAAAATCAACTTGCTGATATCTTTACAAAACCTCTTGCTATGGAGCCTTTCTTTCATATCCGACGGGAACTCGGTGTTCTTGATATTTCGGATCGTGTTTAGCAATATCTCTCACATGTTATATTCATCTATATCTATATGAGCTTTGTCCATCTTCTATCTAACAAATGAAGATGTTAAGAGCCATATGTGAGTGCATCTCGTTACATTTGGAGTTGAGGTAATATCCTTCCTTAACTAGAATCTCTCAAAATTTTCATGTTCACAAAATGAAATGTATCAAATTATGTGTCATCATTGTCGTGTATATCATGATTGTGTGTATTTCACTTAGTTGTATGCTTGAAATATGTTTTGGCGTGGTATTTATGTCTTAATGTATGCTAAAATGGTCAAAAATTGAAGTTTTGTTGGTTTTATGTCTGCATGAGTCGACCTATGCAAGGTAGCGGTCGACTCACAAAATGAATGTTTTCTTTGCCTGAGACACGGGTATGCTCAGGTCGACCCTCCGGTCGATGCATACCCCTGATATTTTAAATGTGTTATTTTCAACACAGTATGCGCCGACGCATAGACCTTCTGGTCGATGCATCGCGCGAATTCTTTGAAAATTGTCTGCTGAAACTATTCATTTTTTCACTACTTTTAATGCAATTTAAGTCATATTGTCCATTCAAAGTCATTATCATTAAGACATTTTGCATTGAATATTGTAACCTACATCAAGTCTATCTTTCCTCTTATTCTCTTCCTAAAACCTAGTATCTACAAAAAGGGGTAAAATCATCATTATTCCTCCATCTTCAAGAATACTCTCTTCATCACAAATTATTTCTCTTTAAAACTTGCAAGTGAAAATGTCCACTTGATGAATTACCGACAAAAGAACAACTAGAGATTCCTCCTCCCATGCAAGTCCATCATCTACAACCCTACTGATAACTGTTGTGTCTCTTGTACCTTCTGTGTATGCAAAAATCTATGAGAAAAATTTCAGCAAGAGATCTGTAGTAAAGCAGCATGCGTACTACCAAAAGTCTGTCGAACGTATGCACATCCCATAAGTGATTGTTATTCTTGATGCACAAGGGTTCAATAACTTCTTAGAATGCAACACTAAGTACAATTAAGACTTGTATGGATATTCTACACTGGCCTTCAAGGGAAATTTCAAGGTTTCGAGTTCAACACGCAAGTAGGGACTACCAAGGTATGCGTGAACAACTCAGTATGGAAAATTCTGTTTAACATGTCGCCAGTATCCGCTGAGCCCATCGTTAAGGCTACGGATGCTCGTACTGTCATTGGCTACAATTTCAAAGAGGCTTTGAACTCAATGTTGAAGAAACTTTATACTTATGACATTGTGGCAAGTGATATTTTCCCTAAGACGGTTACAACAGGAAAGTTAAAACCAATGTATAGAATCTTACAGTGGATTGTGGCGCATATTTTACAGCCAAAGAAAGGTGGCTTTTTGTGCATCGATCAAGCTAAGGTACATTTGATCTATATTTTGAAGAAGAAGATCAAAATTAGTTGGCCTCACTACATAGCCAGTCGGATTTATTCACTAAGAGACTCGGGTAGAGGGACTACTCTCTTGCACGGGTCTTTTATCCAAGAAGTTCTCAACCATGCTAAAATCACAGTTCTAGGTATATCGTATAAATCTCTGACCTTGGATCAAGAGTTTTGTCAAAAGACTCTTATCATGATGGGATATATTTAGGATAAAACCGAAAGTCGGTACAGGTTTATTGTCAAGGCAACTACCTCTCGTCTGGAAGAATCAGACGAGAGTGATGACCAGAACGAAGAACAACAAGATGAAGAACAAGAAGAAGAGGTTGACGGACAACCAATGGAGGCTGAAGACCAAGATGATGAAATATGGTTTGACCAACCTCCTCCCTTGGATCATGCGAATGACCAAGGGTGGGGTGCCTAGAAACATACTGGTTGGACAACGTTAGGCGCCAACTATATGCCTCAACAGCATTCGGAGTATCAAGAAACTCCAAACTGGAACTATGAGCCTCCACTATTCCCGAATCCTCCACAACAAAACTTTGATGAACTCCTCGATATGATAAGGACTATGCAGCTTGAGCAACCCTCCTTCATGACTGCTCAGGATGAGCGTCTTTCTCAATTCCAAAGTCAATTTGAGACTCACACCAAAAATTTCAATGCTTTTTCATCCGGTATCATGAGAAGGTTCAATGGGTTTGTTGAAACATCCGTCAGTCAACACAGGGCTCTTGCCACTAGCTTCAACACCCTAAATAGAGCGATCTTGGAGTTGACCGAAAGAGTCGATGCCCAATTACCTCCGGAGTATCCCTCTCGAGGGCGTAGCCACCATTTAAGGGGGATGAGACCTTGAAGTTGCCTTGCATACTGCATCTTGCATCTGACAATCCTATTTTCAATGTTGTTATGTGTTGTTGCACTTATGTACTATATGTTGCATCTGACTGTCATGGCTTATGAACTTATATGTGGTTAATGAAATTTTCTTTCTTGACTAAGCTAGCAAACTTTATTGTTTTTCTATCTGTGTGTGGCTCTATTTATCATTATGTTATATGTTCATTAACTATGTTATATGTGAATGTATGTTAATGTATAGCCTGTTGTGAGTGTTTTGAAATGTGCATTCTCTGTTAACTTTATACCAATCATTGATAGGTGTGTCTTTCTTTTTGATGTTGTTAAAGGGGGAGAAAGTTTCAAGCACTGCAGTAGAACCAGAAACATCACAGGTGAAAACTTAGTATTAACATAAAATAGTGTGTATGGATGAAGGCATCAAGCAAGAGGGAGAATAACATGACATATCATACATCCAGGTTCTATTTCTTTTACCATCATAAAAAAGGGGGAATATGTGAGGGCAAAGCCCCATATATAGATGTGCTCGTTTTGATGATGTCAAAACTCAGCTCCATAGAAAAATATATGTTGGATGTTGTCATCATGTCGTATTTGCATGTCTTGTCTCTCATAATTCAAATGCTCGTAAAAATCACGATTGTTGCATATAGATATCCAAATATGTGTGTCATATAGGGTTGACTTAGTTGTTGTTGTTTTTCATACTATAGGTTTCATCAAAAGTGTTATAAAGCATGAAAATATGCATTTTGGATTGTTTCAGGGGTTTGAGTCGACCAAAAACATGCTCCGGTCGACTCACAATGCAAGTCTTTTTAGTGCATTAGTCTCAGGAGGGCTCACGTCAACCCTTCGGTCGACTCATATTGTAAGCATTTTTGTTTGGCTAAAAGTACATTATATGCGTCGACGCATGCTATGCTCCGGTCGATGCATGGTCCTGTTTTCTGCACAATCTTATGTTCGGGTCTGCTCAGGTCGACCCCCTCTACTGCATAGGTCGACCGCTCGCTGTTTTGTGTTAAATTTCTGTTATGTCAACTGTTTTTGTGAATTGGTTTTGGTTGTTATGTCAGTTATGTTCGGTATATAAGTGGAGTTGCTCTTTCATTTTAACACACCTTAAGAAAACAAGAAAAGTGAAATTACGTGTCGATTTAGTTCTCATCATCTTCATTTCTCTTCATAGCTTCACAACAATTACGCATAATCATCTTTGTTGTGCATCGTGCATGTTCGAGGTGATAACGTCCAAAGCCGAAGATTGGTTTATCTGGTTCGGGTTGAGTAATCGACAGGTTTTTCTTGAATAAAACGTAAGGGTTTTGTCCTCCAAGAATCTCAGATTTTGGGGGTTTTTACACGATTCGTTCCATCACATATTCAGCCGAGTGAAGGTAATCGAAGAGCTGGAGGTTCTGTCGATTTAGTAACAGTAAATGGAGGATTGTGAGTAGGAGATTCGGGTTCGACACGCGGGTGATTGAAATCAGTCGGGCCAGATTTTGAAGACTGAAGGTTGTTCAAAGAGAGTGTCGGAATCAGAGGTTTATTCATAGCGTTCGAAGTACTTGATTCAACTTAAATCAAGGGGCAAGAAGAAAAAGGCTCTACAACAACAATTGTGTTCGGTTGTTTGATAGTGTCACACCCTAATTTTTGACTTTAAGACCCCACCTCCTTTGTGCGTTTCTGGCGTTATTTTGGCTTTATAATTTCATATTCATGTTTAGTGCGACTAACCAGTTTGTGCAGTAATGACAAGTTGATAATACTGTTTCTATCTAATTTAAGTGCCTCAGACTGTCTCTAGATCATTTCCGAAGGGCGCACGGTCTTTATCAAGAATTCCACAAGGTCACAGAGCCTTATTTCTAGAAAGAGTATAATTGATTGTACTTTGGATTTTATGATTTCCCAGGACATTGCAGTGGTATTTTGACGGATTATTGGATTTCTCAAGATTCGGCCAGACGATTTTATTAAAATATCCAAGGATCTGAAGTGAACGTTTGATTACGGGTGTTCAAGTTCTTTTAAGTCAACCGTGTGCATCGGATTTGAGTTCTTATTCAAGACGTTTTTGGAACACAAGACTTGTTACTCGTTAATCGAATATGGTTTGAATTTTATTTACAAGATACAAGCTACAGGATTTTCTATTTTTGGACTTATTTAGTTACATCAATTGTTTCTAAACTACTCCCTAAAAGACTATCCTAAAGCCCAGAGTGTCTTCAAGCTTTCCTCATCTTCACTGTCTTCAGTACCTGCAATATATCGGACAAAAACAACTAGTAAAAGAACATCAAAAGAAGGATTTTATCGTTTTCCAACCCTCAGAAAGATATCATCATCGGGCCAAGACGAAAGGGCAACATTCGGGATGTCACCAGCTTCTGGTAAAAACGTACAGAACCACTAACAACAATTCCAAACCGGTTCAGACTAAATCATCATCACCCAGTGTTTTTCTACAGCATCCAGCAAAAGAAATTAAGGCAGGGTCTGTTCTTTTAAAATAATAATAAAGCATTTTCGCAGCAAGAAGAGAAGAAAGAAGGCACGGTCCGTTTTTTTCCAGCACCATCCAAGGTTCAAATTTCTAAAATCAACCATCCTCATTAAAACAACATAAGGTCTGAAAATGGAATATGGCCAAAACGGATCTAAGTTCGCAAAAAGTATCCAACAACAACATTAATCACAAATGAAATAGGTACCTATCTAAGAAGAAGATAGAGACTGGACAAAATGGGGAGAGAACTGACTTAAGAAATTCGCGTCAGAGAACGACTTGGTCAAGACCTAAGAAGCATGGGTAATTCTCTCAAGGGGAAGAAGAAGGAGTTAGAGAAAGCGTACCTGGAGATGTCAAAGTTTAACGCTCAGTGGAATGCCATCTTGACCAACAACAAAGAGAGAGAAGATGAGCTTCGTCAACAGATTGACAGGTTGAAGACTTAGCTCCGAATCAAAGATGAAAAAGATCCACGTAAATCATCTCGTCAGTATGAAAGCGACCGTAAACTACAAGAAGCTCTTGCAACGTTGGAGGAATACAAGCTAAGAGCAGATTTGAAGAAACCCAGATTAGATGATGCTTTCGGAGAAGGCGCTTGGGAGGACTACTCTCAAGGCTTGAAAGATGTCGTCAGCAGGAGAGAGTTGCTTATTCAGGAACTAGTTGCCCCGACCTGATCATCCGGATACGAAGGAGTTATTAGAATATTTCCAGACTCCCTGCCGTGCTTGATGCAATTTTCTCTCTGCTTCTTTTGTATTTGTTGTTATCTTGTATTCCAATCATCACTAGGATTGTTGGATGAGGTCGTGTTGACTCTATTGTATTTCCTTGGTGCTTTGTTTTATGTGCTAACTCTGATCCTCGTTTTATTTATGAGATGGATTTTGTGGCTCCATTTGTTGGCCCTTCGTTCTCCTATTCTTCTGTGGAACTAGAATCAAGGAGAAAATTTCCCTAAATCATATTTACATGCTTGCATTTTGCATCATTTTTCATATTGCATTGCGGGTGTTCTGGTTCCGTTAACCTTATCCTCTCTGTGGTTTTCTCTCAGCAGTGTTTCAGGATTGTAGACCGGATAATTCACCGTTATTCAACTAGGGGGAATCAGCAGAAGGCAATGGGTCAGATTCAGCTTGAGTTACAGGAGTTCAGAGATTGCATGACGCAGTTCATGGATCTCATGCAAGGGGTTGCTAATGGCCAAGAGCAGTTGAGGATGCTGGTTCAACCTTTGATTGCTAGAGTAGATGGAAGCGGAATTCTGCATGGTGGGACCGTTGTTGTACCTCCCCCGGTGGATAATAGTACTCCGCAAGCGAATGTTGTTCCAACAATTGTTATTCCTCCGGGCGGAGGTAATCAAACTGGAGCTCATGTGACTGGTGCAGCGGGCATTATACATTGTAATGCTGGTCCTCAGTGGGAGGAAGATGAATAAGACGAAATTTTCTCTATGGGAGAGTTGGGCGTAGGCTTGCAGTCTGATGAGGACAGGAGGTTCGAAATGATAGAGGAGAAAATGAGGAATTTTGAGAATCAGAATTCTCTTGGGCTGGACATTTCTAACTTGGGGCTGATCACAGGTCTGAATATCCCACCAAAGTTCAAAGTACCTGACTTTGACGAGTACAAAGGGACGACCTGCCCCAGAGTATACCTCTGATCTTACTACAGGAAGATGTCTGCATATTCTGATGATGAAAAGCTATTAATGCAATTCTTCCAAGATAGTTTGTCTGGACCGTCTTTGGAATGGTACATGGGCCTTGAGGGGACCAACATTAGAAGCTTGAGAGACCTTGGGGAGGCATTCTTCCGATACTATCAGTACAATAGTGATTTTGCGCCGAACTGTGTCCAACTACAGAATCTTTCTCAAAGAAGCAATGAGGGGTTCAAAGAATACGCATAAAGGTGGCGTGAGCTAGCTGCAAGAGTTCAACCTCATATGGTATAAAGAGAACTCATTGATATGTTCGTGGCAACATTGCTAGGGATATATTATGATAAGCTGATAGGGAACATGTCTGGAAGTTTCTCAGATCTGATTATTACTGGTGAGCGGGTTGAGAATGGTATTAAGTTGGGAAAAATTCAAGCAGGAGAGGGATCCACATCTAGTGGAGGTAGGAAGGCTTTTGGCAACAACAAAAAGAGGTAAGGTGAGAAGAATGCAGTGTCAGGGTATAGAAATAAGAACAGGAATAGAGCTCTACGCCAACAACAATATCAGCAACAGCCACAGGTTGCAAGTATTACTATTCCTGCAACACCTCAATAACAACAAAACTATGCACCACGACGGTTTCAAGACCATGGAAGAACAATGAATAGGCAGTTTGACACTCCACCTATGCCATATTTGCAACTTCTACAACATTTATTGCAACTTTAGTTGATTCAGAAGAGGACATTGGCACCTCTGACTGGCGCGCCACCTCCGGGTTATGATGCAAATGCTAGATGTGATTTCCATTCAGGCACTCCAGGTCACCATATAGATAACTACAAGGCCTTCAAACATAAGGTGCAAGACCTTATTGATAGCAAGGCAATTAATTTCACTAATGATGCGCCTAATGTTATTCAAAACCTGATGCCCAACCATGGAGCGGTCGGTGTCAATGCTATTATTGAAGAAGAAGAGCTGAATTTGGTAATGGATGTAGCCGAATTGAGAACGCCATTGAGCTTTGTCAAGAGCAGGTTGTTAGAAGGCGGAGTCTTTCTAGGTTGTGGAGAAGATTGTGAAGGGTGTGCGGTGCATCCCGAAGGTTGTGAAGGTTTGAGAAATCATGTTCAGTGTTTAATGAATGAAGGTCTGTTATAATTTGACAGGATTACAGAAAGAGAAGATGAGAAAGCGATTAATCAGGAGCAGGGTGAGATTGCTACGATCTCGATCCCTTTCAGAACGATTAACATATCAGCGCCCCCGAGGCCACCGACTGTTATAATCACTAAGGCAGGACCAGTGTCGTACGAAAGTACTAAAGTAATTCCATGGAATTATGGGGCGGAGGTCTTTTGTAATAGCCATAAGCAAGAGTTGATGGGACCTTCGTTTGAAAGTTCATCTGTGGACAAATTAATTGGCCCTAGTGGAATGACAAGAAGTGGTAGGGTGTTTTCACCGCCCGAAGCTAATGTTGAGAGGCAGGATAAAGGAAAAGGAAAAGCTGTTGTAGAAGAAAGTTTACAGTAAGGGGAGAAGGATGCTCTGATAAAAAGACATTGAAGAGTTCAGACTCCTTCCAAAGTTTCAATTCTATCTTTGTTATTGTGCTCAAAGGCACACAGGAATGCCCTTTTGAGGATTCTAAACACAGCGTATGCGCCGCAGGAGATTTCCGTGAACCAGCTTGAGGGGGTTGTGGCCCACGTGAATGCTGGCAATGGCTTGGGGTTTACGGATTTAGATCTGACTCCTAAAGGAAGGAATCACAATCACGCCTTACACATCTCCATTGAATGCAGAGGAGCTGTATTATCACATGTTCTGGTGGATACTGGGTCTTCACTCAACGTGTTACCCAAGAAGTCTTTAATGAAGCTAGACACCCAAGGCGTGATATGTACTCCTAGTGACCTTGTTGTGAGGGCGTCCGATGGAACAAGGAGATCTGTTTTGGGAGAAGTAACTCTCCCCATCCAAGTGGGTCTTGAAATTTTCAATGTTGTCTTTTATATAATGGACATCCAGCCCGCGTACAATTGTCTGTTACGTCGACCCTGGATTCATTCTGCAGGCGCAGGGACATCGACCTTACATCAAAAGTTGAAGTACATGGTTGGGGGGAATATTGTCACCGTCTGTGGTGAAGAATACATAATGATCAGCCAGCTATCGTACTTCGAGTATGTTGAAGTTGATGGGGAAATTCATGAGACCTTGTGCCAAGCGTTTGAGGTGGTTCAGGTCAAGGAGAAGTCACTTTTTGTGGACAGGACCCCCGAGATTTCTATGTCTTCTTTTAAAGAAGCTCAAGATGTGGTGGAGTCGGGTTCATCTCAAGAATAGGGTCAGGTGTTGAGTATCCCCAACAAGCAGGATAAGTTCGGATTGGGGTACAACCCGTCATCTTCTTCCTCTCAGAATGCTCCACGGTATTGTGGACCAGTTCAATTTACAAGTGGCAGGGTGATCTTCAACAGAATCAACGCAGTATCTAAAGACGAAGGGGATAGTGATTATGACATGGACACATGAATTCAACCACGTGTTCCTGGCCAAAGCTTGCGCAACTGGACTATTGAGGAAGTCATTCAAGTGTCCTTTGAAGAGTAAATTATATGTTATCTGATTATGTGTAGCCCTGCGTTCCGCCCATGACGTAGTGGTTTTCATTTGTATGGCCTTACTTGTTTATGTTTGAAAATTTTCTTTTATCATTAATCAAAAGGCGTCTTTTGCATTCAAATGTTCTGATCCGTGTTTTTCTTATTTTATTTTAACAATAAAATGGCAATGTGGTTTGTGCTTGTTTGCATATTATTTTAAGCATCAAATCATCATCATGCAGGTTTTACATCGCAGATGCCACCGATTCAGACTCACCTATGACTCGGTATGACTTTGACAATCCAATCTTTCAAGTTAAAGAAGAGATTGATGAAGACGAAGACATGCCTGAAGAGCTCGCCAGGTTGTTAATACAAGAGAAGAAGTTCATTCTGCCTCATCAAGAAGAGATCGAAGTTGTCAACCTGGGTACAGAGGAAGACATAAAAGAGGTCAGGATAGGGGCTGCTTTAGAAGACGATGTCAAGAGAAGACTGGTTGAGATGCTCCGAGAGTATAAAGACGCCTTTGCTTGGTCATATGAGGATATGCCCGGATTGGATACAAATATAGTGGTTCATCGTTTACCTTTTTGAGAAGAGTGTCCACCTGTAAAGCAGAAGATAAGAAGAACCATACTGGATATGACAGTTAAGATTAAGGAAGAGGTCCAGAAGCAGTTGGACGCCGTATTTCTTGTTGTGACGAACTACCCTCTGTGGGTCGCTAACATTGTGCCTGTACCTAAGAAGGACGGTAAGGTCAGGATGTGTGTTGATTACCGTGATCTAAATAGAGCGAGTCCAAAAGACGACTTCCCGCTCCCCCACATTGATGTGTTAGTTGATAATACGGCTCAATATTCAGTATTTTCCTTCATGGATGGCTTCTCCGGGTATAATCAGATCAAGATGGCACCGGAAGACATGGAGAAAACAACATTTATCACGCCGTGGGGGACTTTTTGCTATAAGGTGATGCCCTTTGGATTGAAGAATGTTGGGGCTGAAGGTGAGATAATACTTAGAAGGGGGGGTTGAATAAGTATGAAAGATTAAGACTTGAAAAATAATCACACAATTATTTTTATCCTGGTTCGTTTAAACAACTACTCCAGTCCACCCTTCCTAGAGTGATTTGCCTTTCTCAACAAGGACTTAATCCACTATTAAATCAAACTGATTACAATAGTAACACCTAAGAACAACAGTTCTTAGTCTTCTCAAGAGCTACTGATTCCAACTGAATCCTCTTAAGGAAAAGCCTTTACAATCAATGTAAATTAAATACAAGAGTATTAATGCTTCTATAAAGCTTTTATCACAACAGTGATTTTTCTCTTAAGTTTAAGTACAATAAGATTCTAAGAAGAATATGGAATAATGAGAGCTTAGAAAAATATGATTTCTTTTCAGCAAATTGTGTAACTGAAGAATGTGGTGAAGTTCTCCTTTTATAGGTAGCTGGTCCAAGGAAGCTGAGCGTGGAAAAGAGAGTCCCAAAAAGGTCTGAGCCTTTTTTGTCTTCACATCAAGTGACCTTTCCTAGAAGTAGATGGCACAGAAAAATCCTTTTTGTCTGTGTAAGTGTGTCTAGCACAAATAAGGAAAGAGACGTTGAATAACTCCAACGGATATATTCTTGAACATTACTTCTTCAGTTTTCAGCAGGTTCTTCAGAGTCTGAATGGATCAGAGTCTTCTAATGATATTCAGAACTTTGCTGTATCAGAGTCTTCTGCAGCATGTGTGCTTTCAGCGTGTTGATCATCAGAGCATATTTGACACAAAACTTCTGTACTTGGCAGCGTTGGTACTTTCAGAAACTTCTGTAGAATAATGCTTTGAGAAACTCTTCAATCAATATTCTTCTTTGCTTCAGATGCTTCAGCTTCAGATGCTTCTGACAATCTTCAGATGCTTCTGACTCACAATGTTTTGGAGCTTCTTGCTTCAGATCCTTCTGGAGACTACGCTCAGGATCTTCTGTAAGGAGCAATCAGATTCTTCTGTAAGATGCATCTGGCGCTTCAGAGTCAGGATAACTTCTTGTATCCAAAACAGATTTGCTTCTAGAGAGTTAATTTCAATTCAATCTGTAGTAAAACTCTCAAACAAATTTTAGAGTATATAATTCTTAAATATAAATTTCCTAACAGTTATCATCAAAACAAAGAGTTATTATTAAGAACCAATCTGTGTTCTAACAATCTCCCCCTTTTTGATGATGACAAAAAGTATCAGAAATTTTATTTAACTGAACATAGAGAATTATAACTCCCCCTGAGATGATGAATCTCCCTCTGAATTAAATATGAAAAAGGAATAGAAACTTCCCTTTTTGTCTTGAGTAATCTTCAGAGTTAGATCTAGTATGTTCTTATAACAATTTAGGGTCAGAATGTCTTGCAGATATAAGATTCAGAGTTTGATAAAGGACAAATGATCTGAGAGACTCAGAGATTCTTTTATAGAGTGTTCTTATCAAATGTTCTGAAATAGTCAATTTAAATATTAGATAGAATAGATATGTCTGAAGATTCATTCTAGTGAAGTTATATTAAACAGTTCAGATCTTTATTTTCTCCCCCTTTTTTGTCATAAGCAAAAAGTAAAAACTTTTAAAGAGACAAATAAAAGGAACAATAAATAAGATAATTCAATGGAGAAAAACTGATTCATTCAAAATAACAGAGCAAGAGTACATAGGTAAACATCAGAAGATATAACAATAAAATTCAGATGCACACAACAGATGCAAAAACAGTAGAAGGAAAAAAAATCTAAGAGTGTTTGGACAAAAGCATCTTCAATAGGTCTGTAATCTCAGATGATGATTGCTTTTGCTTTGACATCCACTTAGTCATGGTCTCATTCTTCTCATCTTGTTTGGACATCCACTCTGTCATATCCTCAGACTTCTTATCCTGCTTAGCCATCCAGGATTTTATTTCAGACTGACCAGCCTCCAGAGCAGCAATCTTGTCTTCAAAGTCTGAATGTTCTGTCTTTATCTCAGATGAAGAAGGTGGAGGTTCTGCAGCCTGAACATAGTTAATTGCCATTGGTTCTGTAGATCCTGAAGAGGGTTCTACCAAAGTCATAGTCAATGCATTGGCAGTTGATTCTGTTGGAGGTGGAGGAGCATCTAAACGAAGTAGAGGTTCAGTTTTGTTGACAGTCCAGAATAGAGTCCTTTCAGCTTTGAGCTTTGCATCATCAGAATAGACGTTCTTCAGATTAGAAGCTACAGTGTTGAATCTATTGATGAATCCTTTCCAGATGATGTCAGATTCATTCGTATCCATTGTTTCAGAGCATCTCTTCTGAATAGTACCTAAAGACATCTGTATTTCTTGCAAAAACGTTTGAAATAAATGATCAATATTAAGTCTGGGCGGTGGTTTAAGCAAGGTTTCCAGAGTTATATGTTTAGGTTTGGGAGTTGGTGGTAAAAGTGATTTTTGGATGGAAATCAGAGGAGGGGGATAATATGGAATGAAAGGAATTTCTGGTTTTTGGGGTAAGGATCTGTTTAAGGCATTAAGCAGATGAGGTTTTGGTCTTGTGCATGGGCAAACATCATCAAAGGGTTCATTAGAGTATGGTATGAAAGCAGATGTTGGTGGTTCAACAGATGCAACTGTGTTATCAGATGTAGGTTGCAGAGCTGAAACAACAGCTTTACCAGAGGTTCCAGAAATAGTTGCTAAGGATCCTACATTGTTCATTGATTGAATATATGAAAGGATCACAGATGGAAGAGCCTGTCTGAGTTTTGGTTTCAGAGGGTTCAGGGGTTCAGAAGGTTCAACTCTATCATAAAAATCTTTTAGTTTGAAACCATAAGATAGATTATGATAAAGAGAAGAAACTTGGGCACAAGATATACCAGATGATGATGGATTGGAATTGGGAACAATCATCTCAGATGATGGTGCAGGTGGAGGCATAGGATCTGGAATGGGAGTTTTAGAAGGTATGGTTGATTCAGGTTCAGGTTCATGTACAGGGTATTTGTCAGATGGAGAAATAAGAAAACCTGGGTGGATTTCTGATTCAGATGAGTTGGAGGATGTAGTAGGTGTACAAGAGGTAGAAGATACTTGAAACACTGTTTTTAGAGGAGTGACATCAAGAACTTATGTCTCAGGGATGTGAGGTTCAGATGTGTTGGTAGGTTCTGAAGGAATGTCAGAATGTTTGGATGGTTGTTTTGATGTTGGTGAATCAGAAGGAATATTTATTGGTTCTGATGAAGCAGGAGCAGAGGTTACTTTAGTAGGTTCAGAAGTAACAGGTGCAATAGGTTCAGAAGGTGGATTATTTGATGGTAGATTGTCAGAGGCTTTTTCTGGTTGAACTTCTTTGGGTTGGTTTTCTGGATGTTCAGAGTTTTGTGGTTGATCAGATTGTTGTTGTTGTTTTGATGGCTGTGGTTCTGTTGGTTGTGATTCTGATGGTGATGGACGTGGAATAAAGTGTTTGATGTGTATTTTGGGTTGTGATGGTTTTAAAACAGAAGCAGTGTGTTGTTTTTGAGGTGAAACAGAACTAGGGGCAGCAACAGAAGTTGTTTGAGTAACAGGTGGTTGTGGAACAAACTTAATATTAGAATCATTAATAACAATATTTGCAGAAGGGACAGATGACTTAGTACCTTTTACATTAATCCTCTTGGCAGGTACAGAGGCAGCTTCTCCAGAATCTTTTCTCTTCAAGAGCTTCTTGGGTTTCTCAGCAATCTTAACCTTCTTCTGGACAGGTTCAGATTCTTCTGCAGGCTGAGTCCTTTTTCTCTGAAGTGGTACTTCTTCTTCTTCTCCTGCATCTGGTAGTGGTTGTTTGACAAGCTGAAACACATTAGCTAGAACAGGTATTCCTTCCTTCTTGCATTCCTCTATATACATAAGCACTATATGTCTGGGTTCTTTAGCAAAGAATAGAGGAAAGTCAGCTACAGGAATCCTCTTATTCAAATCAGACATATTTAGCCTCTTTGGAGCAGTAGTGAGTTCATCAACAATCTTGAGTCTCAGAAGACTTTTAGCGTTCAGAGGCTTTCCCATAATAAACTCTAATTCCTCTGTAACCCCAGCATCGTACAGAGCAGACACTAAACCATTTTCAGTGAGAAGATCTGAGATCAACCTTCCAAAGGGGATCCAAGTCCTGATCTTTTGTCCTTTCTCCTTCACAGATTCTCTAGATGCATTAATATGATTCCACAGATGCATGAACAAAATGTATGGAAGATCTACCTTGTTGCTCTGACTAAGGCAGTACATAAAATAGATCTGTTCATTGTTTACATAATCAGAAGAATTGGTGGATTTCCTGTGGTGGATGCATCCCATGAAGATCTTGGCCCAGATCTTGTAATCAGGCTTCAGATCTTTGAATCTGTTAGAAGCTTGACCAGCAGTCATAACTTCCTCATAAACCTCTTCCTTGTCCACACGCCCAGCTGGTAAGTGGGAAACACCATCTGTTTCTTCATAACCTATCAGTTTTCTTATCAGATCCTCTGTGATGATAATCTCTTTTCCCAGCACAGATGATAAAATGAACTTGGGATAAACAGATGCATGAATCCAGAATTCCTTCACAAGGAGAGGGTAAACTGGTCCAAACAACCTATCAAAGTACTTAACCCATCCTTGAGCTCTAACAATGGAACGAAAATCAAACCCATTATCAGCCAGAGAATCAAACTCAACCATAGATTCACACAGGACTTCTAGTTTATCAACAGGTGTTAGAAGTGTTCTCTTGGGAGGAGAATATGGAGAAGCACCTAAGTTATCTGAAGTCACAGCAGCCATAGTAGATTGGAACTGAGCAGTTGTTGATGAAGAAGACGCCATTGAAGAATGCTTTTTCAAAGACTTAGGTTTTGGGTTTTTATGCAGAGAAAATAGGAGATGAAAACGCATGTAAATTCTGAGTGAAAAGTGTGAAAGTGAATACAAGACAAGTATTTATACTAAACACTTAGGCACATCAAAAGTCAGAAAAACGCACGTTTGAGCAAGCATTAAATGACGAGAATAAAATCATTTCAAAACATTAAATGCTTCTGACAATTTGGGGGGAAAACCAAGATTCTTACTATTCAAATTTCACCTCAAACGTCTCTTCAGTTATGTACACGCCACCTCTTCAGATTTTGTGTGACACGTGTTTACTTGCATGTTGTTCTGAATTCTTTTAAGAAATGAAACGTTAGACAACGTTCAGATCTTCTAAAGATGGTTAGTTCAGAGTTTCACATCAGAAAAATTAATCAGAATAGAATAAATAAACAGAAGAAATACTTCAGAGTATTTAAGTATTTTTACATCTGCAATAATTTGCTTCTGATAAATATCATTCTGGACAAAAATCCATACCAATATTTTTCAGAATAAAATTGAATCTATCTTCAACAAGGGGTTTTGTAAAAATATCTGCCCATTGATGATCTGTATCAACAAAGGCTAAATTTATGATTCCCTTCTGAACATAGTCTCTGATAAAATGATGCTTAATTTCTATATGTTTTGCCTTAGAATGTAAAATGGGATTCTTTGACAAACATATAGCAGAAGTATTATCACAAAAGATAGAAATGTTACTCTCAAAAATTTGATAATCTTCTAGTTGACTTTTCATCCAGAGCATCTGCGTGCTACATCCAGCAGCAGTAATGTATTCAGCCTCTGTGGTTGAAAGTGCAATTGTGGGTTGCTTTTTGCTGTACCAGGAGATTAGATTTCTTCCTAGAAATTGACAACTTCCAAAAGTACTTTTTCTTTCCACTCTGTCTCCAGCGTAGTCAGCATCACAGAATCCAACTAATTTGAAATCATTAGATTTTCTGTAACACAAACCCACATTAGAACTACCTTTCAGATACCTTAGAATCCTCTTGACAGCTGTCAAGTGTGATTCTCTAGGATCTGATTGGAATCTATCACACAGACAAACACTAAACAATATGTCAGGTCTAGAAGCAGTAAGATAAAGAAGAGAGCCAATCATACCTCTGTAGAGCTTCTGGTCTACTTTCTTACTTACCTCTTCTTTGCCAAGTGAGCTAGTGGGATGCATTGGAGTCTTTGCCAGCTTGCTGTCAGACATGTTGAATTTCTTCAGAAGTTCTTTAACATACTTTGTCTGATGTATGTAGGTGCACTCTGGAGTTTGATTAACTTGGATTCCTAGAAAGAATCTGAGTTCTCCCATCATGCTCATTTCAAATTCTGTCTGCATACATGTAGCAAACTACTTTCCAAGCATAATATTTGTTGATCCAAAAATAATATCATCTACATAAATTTGGCAAATTAGAAGATCTTTCTTAATTGTTTTACAGAATAGAGTTGTATCCACTTTGCCTCTGATGAAATTCTTCTTCAGAAGAAAATTGCTCAATCTCTCATACCAAGCTCTGGGAGCTTGTTTTAATCCATATAGAGATTTCTTTAATTTGAAAACATGATCTGGAAATTTTTCATTTTCAAAACCAGGAGGTTGGTGGACATAAACTTCTTCTTCTATAATACCATTAAGAAAGGCACTTTTAACATCCATCTGATACAGAGTGATGTTATTTTGTGCAGCAAAGGAAATAAGAAGGCGTATAGATTCTAACCTTGCCACTGGAGCATATGTCTCAGTGTAATCAATACCCTCTTACTGACTGTACCCTTGAGCAACCAGCCTTGCCTTATTCCTCTCAACTTCTCCTTTCTCATTTAGTTTATTTCTGAAGACCCATTTTGTACCAATTATATTGAATCCTTGAGGTCTTTGAACTAGATCCCATACATCATTTCTGCTAAATTGATTTAGCTCTTCTTGCATGGCAATGATCCAATCATTGTCTTGCAGAGCTTCTTCTACAGAAGATGGTTCAATTTCTGACACTAGTCCAAATAGTGATGCTTCAGATGATCTTAGAAAGGATCTTGTTCTGATGGGATCATCCTTCTTTCCAATAATAACATCCTCTGGATGAGAAGCTTTAATTCTGGATGATGATCCTCTGATAGTTGACTCTTCATAAATGTTTAGATTATTCATCTGAGAAGTTAAGGGAGTAGCATCTGGAGTTGCTTCTGGTTCCTTCACTTGAGTTTTGTTTGCTTCTGGAACTTCAGAGTCAATAAAGACTACTTCCCTATCTGCAGAGTTATCAACCTGCTTTGGCTTTTCAGAGCCAAGCTTATCATCAAATCTGACATGAATGGATTCTTCCACAATCTGTGTCTCTGTGTTGTATACTTTGTAGCCTTTAGAGCGTTCAGAATATCCAAGCATGAAACACTTCTGTGCTTTGGAATCAAACTTGCCTAGATTTTCCTTAGTGTTTAACATATAACAAATACATCCAAAAGGATGAAAATATGAAATGTTGGGCTTTTTGTTCTTCCACAATTCATAAGGAGTCTTTTTCAAAAGAGGTCTAACAGACACTCTGTTCTGAATGTAGCATGTTGTATTGATTGCTTCTGCCCAAATATGTTTTGCCAGATTTGTCTCATTGATCATGGTTCTGGCCATTTCTTGCAAAGTTCTGTTTTTCCTCTCTACAACCCCATTCTGTTGTGGAGTTCTAGGACAGGAAAAATCATGTGCAATTCCATTTTCAGAAATATATTTTTCAAAATATTTATTTTCAAATTCACCACCATGATCACTTCTGACTTTAGTAATTTTAAAATTCTTTTCATTCTGGACTTGCTTGCAGAAGTCAAAGAACACAGAATGTGACTCATCCTTGTGTTTTAAGAACTTTACCCATGTCCATCTGCTAAAGTCATCAACAATGACCAATCCATACTTCTTGCCTCTGATGGATGCAGTTTTCACTGGTCCAAACAGATCAATATGAAGTAGTTCTAATAGTTTAGAAGTAGAAACAACATTTTTTGATTTGAAAGATGTTTTTGAAAACTTCCCTTTCTGGCATGCTTCACAAAGAGCATCTGAAGTGAACTTCAGATTAGGGAGTCCTCTAACAAGATTAAGTTTATTAATCTGAGATATACGTCTCATATTAATATGGCCCAATCTTCTGTGCCAGACCCATTGCTCTTCATTAACAGACAAGAGGCATTAAACATTTTGAACTTTAAGTTCTGAAAGATTTATTTTATAAATGTTGTTTTTCCTCTTACCACTAAATAGGATAAAGCCATCCTTCTGACTAATAGCTTTACAACATTTTTGATTAAAGGTAATATCATAACCATTGTCACTTAATTGACTTATGGACAATAAGTTATGCTTTAACCCTTCAACAAGTAAAACATTAGTAATAGAGGGAAGTTTACCATTTCCAATAGTGCCAGATCCAATGATCTTGCCCTTCTGGTTCCCTCCAAACTTCACGTCACCTCCAGATCTAAGTTCCAGGCTTTGGAACATAGACTTTTCTCTTGTCATGTGTCGTGAGCATCCAGAGTCCAGGTACCATGATTGGTGTCCTGACCTTGCTGCTAAGAACATCTGCAACAGGAATTATTTTGTTTTTAGGTACCCAGATCTTCTTGGGTCCTTTGGGGTTAGTTGGTTTGTAGGTTTGTCTAAACTTCTGTTTTACAACATAATGTTTATTCTGACTTGCCTTGGGTTTAAACACATAAGTATTCTTTTCAGAGCTTGTGTGTTTAATGTCATTCAAGTGACCAAATTTGAATTGAGAATACAGAGGTGTCTTCTTGATGAAAAGTTTGTCAACAGGTTTTGGATTGCTTCCAGATGAAGATTCATATCCAATGCCTCTTCTGTTGTTTCCACTAACACCATAGATCATAGAAGCCATCTTGCTTCTGTCTATGATCTTAGTGAGAAATCTCTGAAAACTAGAGTCATATTTTTCTAAAATATTTTCACATGACTTAGTCTCAGATTCAGATTGTTATTGAGTTATTTCAAAGTCATTTTTGATTTTCAGATTTATTTCTTTTTGCTCAACAAGTTCTGTTTTCAGAAGATCAATCTCAGATTCAAGATTGCTTTTCAGCTTCTTGTATTTGAGTTTGATATTGTTATAACTTTTAAGAACTTCTGTTAAAACTTTAATGAGTTCTTCTTTGGTAAGTTTTGCCATTACATCTTCTGCATCATCATCAGATTCAGATTTTGATTCATATCCTGAGGTACCTTCCTCTTGATCTTCTGTGCTGGCCATCAGTGCAACATTTGCACATTCTTCTTCTGATTCAGAAGATGATTCACATTCATCTGAGTCATCCCATGTTGCCATCAGAACCTTCTTCTTTTTGTTAAACTTCTTCTTGGTTTTTTCTTTCTGAAGTTTGGGGCAATCATTCTTGTAGTGCCCAGGTTCTTTGCACTCATAGCACACAACTTCTTTCTGGGCAGATCTTCTGTGACCAGAATATTCCTTTCTGTTATCAGATCTTCTGAAGTTGTTAAACTTCTTTCCCTTGTGCTTCCAGAGTTTGTTAATCCTTCTGGACAGCATGGATAACTCATCTTCTTCTTCAGAAGAAGATTCTTCAGAGCTTTCTTGAATGACCTGCAAAGCTTTAGCAGTTTTGTTAGATTTTAATGCAACAGATTTACCTTTTTCTTTCTTCTGAGGTTCATCTTCCTCAAGCTCAATCTCATGGCTCCTCAGTGAGCTGATGAGTTCTTCTAGAGAGATCTTGTTCAGATCTTTGGCCATCTTCAAGGCAGTCACCATTGGTCTCCATCTGGTAGGCAGACTTCTGATGATTTTCTTTACATGATCTGATGTAGAATATCCCTTGTCCATAACTTTCAGCCCAGCAGTGAGTATCTGAAATCTGGAGAACATGGCTTCAACAGATTCAGAGTCTTCCATTTTGAAAGCCTCATACTTCTGGATCAGAGCCAGAGCTTTTGTCTCCTTAACTTGAGAATTTCCCTCATGTGTCATTTTTAGGGATTCAAACATATCAAAAGCAGTCTCCCTGTTTGTAATTTTCTCATACTCTGTATGTGAAATAGCATTCAGTAATATAGTCCTGGCTTTATGGTGATTTCTTCAATCTTTCTTCTGAGCATCTGTCATAGATTTTCTGTCAATCTTTTTGCCATCCCCATCTGTGGGATGTACATATCCATCTATGACAAGATCCCATAGATCAGCATCATATCCTAGGAAAAAACTCTCAATTCTGTCTTTCCAGTAGTCAAATTTCTCCCCATCAAACATTGGGGGTTTGGTGCTGATCCTATCCCTCTCTTCATATTTATTGTTAATATTGGACATTGAATTATCAGCCATGATAACAAATAAATATATATATCAAAGTATATCTCTCTGGATCTTTACTGACACTGTTAAGTGGTAGCACACTCAGAACCAGAGCTCTGATGCCAACTGAAGGTGAGATAATACTTAGAAGGGGGGGTTGAATAAGTATGAAAGATTAAGACTTGAAAAATAATCACACAATTATTTTTATCCTGGTTCGTTTAAACAACTACTCCAGTCCACCCTTCCTAGAGTGATTTGCCTTTCTCAACAAGGACTTAATCCACTATTAAATCAAACTGATTACAATAGTAACACCTAAGAACAACAGTTCTTAGTCTTCTCAAGAGCTACTGATTCCAACTGAATCCTCTTAAGGAAAAGCCTTTACAATCAATGTAAATTAAATACAAGAGTATTAATGCTTCTATAAAGCTTTTATCACAACAGTGATTTTTCTCTTAAGTTTAAGTACAATAAGATTCTAAGAAGAATATGGAATAATGAGAGCTTAGAAAAATATGATTTCTTTTCAGCAAATTGTGTAACTGAAGAATGTGGTGAAGTTCTCCTTTTATAGGCAGCTGGTCCAAGGAAGCTGAGCGTGGAAAAGAGAGTCCCAAAAAGGTCTGAGCCTTTTTTGTCTTCACATCAAGTGACCTTTCCTAGAAGTAGATGGCACAGAAAAATCCTTTTTGTCTGTGTAAGTGTGTCTAGCACAAATGAGGAAAGAGACGTTGAATAACTCCAACGGATATATTCTTGAACATTACTTCTTCAGTTTTCAGCAAGTTCTTCAGAGTCTGAATGGATCAGAGTCTTCTAATGATATTCAGAACTTTGCTGTATCAGAGTCTTCTGCAGCATGTGTGCTTTCAGCGTGTTGATCATCATAGCATATTTGACACAGAACTTCTGTACTTGGCAGCGTTGGTACTTTCAGAAACTTCTGTAGAATAATGCTTTGAGAAACTCGTCAATCAATATTCTTCTTTGCTTCAGATGCTTCAGCTTCAGATGCTTCTGACAATCTTCAGATGCTTCTGACAATCTTCAGATGCTTCTGACTCACAATGTTCTAGAGCTTCTTGCTTCAGATCCTTCTGGAGACTACGCTCAGGATCTTCTGTAAGGAGCAATCAGATTCTTCTGTAAGATGCATCTGGCGCTTCAGAGTCAGGATAACTTCTTGTATCCAAAACAGATTTGCTTCTAGAGAGTTAATTTCAATTCAATCTGCAGTAAAACTCTCAAACAAATTTTAGAGTATATAATTCTTAAATATAAATTTCCTAACAAATATCATCAAAACAAAGAGTTATTATTAAGAACCAATATGTGTTCTAACAGGGGCAACCTATCAGCAGGCAATGGTGACTCTCTTTCATGATATGATTCATCATGAAATTGAGGTTTGAGTTGATGACGTGATCGCGAAGTCACAAACAGAGGAAGAGCATCTGGTGAATCTTTTGAAGCTGTTTGAAAGGTTGAGGAAATTCAGATTGAGGTTGAATCCGAACAAATGCACTTTTGGTGTACGGTCAGGAAAGTTATTGGGGTTTATAGTCATTGAAAAAGGAGTCGAGGTTGATCCTGCAAAAATAAAAGTTATACAAGAAATGCCAGCGCCGAAAATAGAAAAAGAGGTTTGTGATTTTCTAGGTAGATTGAACTACATTACTAGGTTCATATCTCACCTTACAGCCACCTGTGAACCATTGTTCAAGCTGTTAAAGAAAGATCAGGCGGTTGTCTGGAATGAAGATTTCCAAAGGGCATTTGAAAAGATAAAAGAGTATTTGTAGAAGCCTCTGATACTGATGCCTCCGGTGGCCGGAAGACCATTGATAATGCACTTGACAGTTCTTGAGAACTCCATGGGTTGTGTTCTCAGTCAACACGACAAGATGGGCAGAAAAGAACATGTGATTTACTACTTGAGTAAGAAGTTCACATATCGTGAGTCCCGATACTCAATGTTAGAAAAGACGTGTTGTGCACTTGCTTCGGCCGCCAAACGCCTAAGGCAGTACATGCTGAATCACACAACCATGCTGATTTCAAAGATGGATCTGATCAAGTATGTGTTCGAGAAGCAAGCGCTTTTAGGAAGAATTGCTAGGTGGCAGATGGTTCTGACAGAATACGATATTCAATACGTCTCCCAAAAGGCCATTAAGGGGAGTGTTCTGTCAGAATATCTTGCAGAGCAACCGATTGATGATTATCAATCGATGAAGTTTGAATTTCCTGATGAGGACATCATGTTTCTAAAGATGAAAGATTGTGATGAGCCACTAACCGATGAAGGTCCTGAGATAGGCTCCCAGTGGAAGATGATCTTTGACGGTGCTGTTAACTCTTATGGCAACAGAATTGGGGAAATCATTACATCACCTCACAGTTCCCACATACCATTTACTGCCAAGTTAACATTCCCATGCACCAACAACAAAGTTGAGTATGTGAAATCAAAATTCTCAGAGATCAACCTATGTTTTGATGAAGACAAATCATTTGACAAAAAAGGCAAAGATGATCAACCATTTCAAGATATCAGAATCAGGACAAAAACTTGAAGAATATTTCCCTCAGAAGGTATAATGAGAATTTTCATCAAGTGTTTAAGTCCTGATTGCTCAAAACATTAAAAATCTTTTACATTACTTTTCACACTAACACAAGCCTTTTAAAACAGAATTTTTCTAAGTTTTTGTAAGTGCAATCGATTGCACTCTAAGAGCAATCGATTGCATGATCAAAATTTTAAATCATTTTTGCTTCTGTTTCAGTAAGAAATCGATTGGTACCTTGGTGCGATCAATTGCATGCTTGAAAATCTCTCTTTTTTCGCTTTTGTTTTAGTGTGCAATCGATTGGTCCTTTTGGTGCAATCGATTGCTCTGTTGAAAATTTGAATTTTCAAGTGTTTTTGTGAAGGTGCAAACGATTGATCTAAATGTGCAATCGATTGATCATTGAAAAATCATTCTGAAAAATTGCATCTTTTCAACCAATCTTCCATGAAATGTTTCCTTTGAAACTTTGCAGTTGTTCATCAATTTTTCTGGAGATTTGCATAAGTTTTTCAAGACGTGTTTGTGTAATATAAATACCTAAATATTTCAAATTCAAAAACGTCAATATCTTTCAATTCTCTTTCAAAATCTTTATCACAATTTCATCTTTCCACATCTAAGTAAAATCACTTTACATAAAGAATTTTATGCATAATTTTCATATCCTTTGAAAGAAAATTCTTGAGCAATAAGTATTAGATACTTGTGGAAACTCTAATTGAAAGAGAAGATCAATCTACAACATTGATAAACATTGTATACATTGTTACAAACTTATTACAAAATCAGATTGTATTATTTCCCCTTGTTGTTTAGGATTGTTGAAAGCAAGTGTGTGCATTAAAGAGGATTGTTCTTCCTGCACTTTGTGTTTTAGATCTTAAAGGTGTTTAAGAGCCTTTGATCTACCTATAGGTTAGAAAGTATTGTACACTGATCCTAACTATAGTGAAATCTCTTTCATGTTGAAAGGGGACTGGAGTACCTTCGGAGTGTGAACAGAACCAGGATATTTCTTGGTGTTCTTTACTTTCTGCACTTTACCGCTTTCATACCATCATCATATCTCAAGAAAGTATTAAATCAGTCTCTAAAACCAAAAAAATTCAAAGAACCTAATTTACCCCCCCCCCCCTCTCTTAGGTGCAACTCATACCTTCAATTGGCATCAGAGCGGGTTTAGGTAACCTGTTCCTAATCGATCCAGTATGGCTTCCGCAAACAACAGAGGTGTATTTAAAGACGGTGGTAGTAGCAACAAGCCTACACTGTTTTATGCTGAATATTTTGATTTCTGGAAAATTCGCATGAAGGCTCACTTAGAAGCACAAGGAGATGAAATATGGGATGCTGTCCAAAATGGCCCCTTCATTCCTACAACGGTCGTTAACAGTGTTGGATCAACAAAGCTCAAAGCTTCATGGGATGACGATGATAAGAAAAAGGTTCTCTATGACAAAAAGGCAATCAGTCTTCTGCAAAGCGCACTAAGTATGGATGAATTCTTTCGCGTCTCAACATGTACATCAATAAAGGAAATCTGGGATACTTTAGTGGAAACCCATGAGGGAACCACTGAAGTTAAGAGATCAAGATTAAACACGTTGAGTCAGGAATATGAACTATTCAGAATGCAGCCAGGAGAATCAATTCTTGATTTGCAGAAAAGATTCGTGCACTTGACAAATCATCTCAGAGCACTCGGAAAGACATTAACTAACGATGAATTAAATCTTAAAGTGCTTAGATCTTTGTCTAGAGAATGGCAGCCCAAGGTGACAGCAATTTCTGAAAAGAAAAGTCTATCCACGATGACATCCGCTACACTGTTTGGAAAACTCCAAGAATATGAGACGGAACTTGGGCGATTGGAAAAACATGAGAATCGAGAGAAAAAATATAAAAGCATCGCATTAAAGGTTGATTCCAAAGAAGTAGAAAAAGTAGACGATCCAGTTGAAGACGAAAACTTCATACTTCTCCTAAAAAGGTTAGGAAAATATTTTGGTTCCAAAAATAATATTGGAAATTCTGACTATATGAAAAGGAAAAAGTTTTCAAAGAACAAAGAGAAGGAGGCGTCAACATCCATACAAGATGTCAAATGCTATGAATATGGAAAACAAGGACACATCAAACCAAATTATCCTAAAATCTCCAAAAACGATGCCTATAAAAGCAAAAAGGGGTTCAAGAAAAATAAAGCATATGTAGCATGGGAGGATAACGAGATAAGTTTTTCATCAGAATCAGATAGTGATCAAAGCGCAAATCTAGCACTAATGGCCTCACATAATTCTGATGATGAAGACGACAAGGTTAGTAACAATTTTTCAATTTATGATAATGATGCTCGAGGAGCAATTGATGAACTTCTGGGTGAATGCAAAATTCTGTACAAAACCATTTCATCACAAAAGAACCAAATCTCAAATTTAGAGAAAAAGGTTGAGATAATGGAAAATAATTTCAAAGATGAAAAACAAAAATTAATTAGTAATCAAAAACAGAATTTTGCATGCACAAAGTGTGAGTCACTTTCATTTCAAACTGTCCAATTAAAAAGAGTCCTTGAGAGGTATGAAAAAGGACAGATTGGACTAGAGGTTGTTCTTAGTCAACAAAGATTCTCAAATGATAAAAGTGGACTTGGTTACTCAAAATTTGCTAAACCAAGTTCCAACGAAACCATCTTTGTTAAAGCTAGTGAACAAACTCTTAAAGAGAAAGTGGTCAAGCCTAAAGTGGTTCATTAATACCCCAAGAAGAAAGTATCTAGTTACAAAAAGTCTTACCCTTCTAGATACAAAAGTAATTTTGAGCCCGCCTGTTTTTATTGTGGTATCAAAGGCCATACACCTAATGCCTGTTATGTAAGAAACTTTAGTGTTGCAAAAGGGCATTATGTGTGGGTCAAGAAAGACACTAACTATGAAGGACCCAAGGCAATTTTGGTACCTAATGAAACTTAACTTTGTTTTGTAGGAATGCTTTAAGACCTCTTCATAGCAGTGGTATCTTGATAGTGGGTGTTCAAGGCATATGACGGGTGACCTTAACAAATTTTCACATCTAACGCTTAAGGCCAAAGGATTCGTAACCTATGGTGATAACAACAAAGGAAAGATCATTGGTGTAGGCAGCATTGGTGCACCACCTTTTACAACCATAGAAGATATCCTCTATGTAGAAGGCCTAAAGCATAACGTACTTAGCATTAGCCAACTTTGTGATAGAGGTTTCAGAATCAACTTCACTAAAGATGAATGTTTAATAGAAAACAAAGTCACTCATGAGGTAATGTTAAAAGGTAATATAATTAACAATATTGTCATGATTTCCCTTGATAACATGTCTTTGAAGGTTAAGTGTCTTATGGCGAACAACAACGACTCTTGGTTATGGCACAAAAGATTTGCTCACATTCATATGGAGCATTTGAACAAATTGATCAAACATGACTTAGTTGTTGGTCTTCCAAAGATAAAATTCATCAAAGATAGATTGTGTGGCACATGCCAAAAAGGGAAATAGACCAGATCAACTTTCATATCCAAGAATATGGTGTCCACAACAAGGACACTACAATTGTTACACATGGATCTCTTCGGACCATCAAGAACAAGAAGTTTTAGAGGTAATGTTTATGCATTAGTAATTGTTGATGAATTCTCTAGATATACATGGACTTTCTTTTTAGTGCAGAGCTTTCAAGGCATTCAAGAAGTATGCAAAACAAATTCAGAATGAGAAATCACTTTCAATTGTCTCCATTAGAACTGACCATGGTGGAGAATTCCATAATGCTTTATTTGAAGAATTTTGCGAAGAAAATGGAATCTCACACAACTTCTCTGCACCAAGAACTCCACAACAAAATGGTGTCGTAGAAAGAAAGAATCAGCCGTTGGTAGAACTTGCAAGAACAATGCTTAGCAATTCAAGTCTTCCTAAATATTTTTGGACATATGCGGTAAGTGTTGCACCCCAAAATTTGCCCTCACAATACAAGACTTTGTGTTCTAAGAAGATTCACAAGGTTCACAAGTTCTCCAACAACTTGCATAACCTTTCATGAAGTTCATAAAGTCCACAAGCTACTTTATGAAGGTTCACAAGGTTCACAAGGCCCACAGTGCTTTCAATACCTTTCATGAGGTTCATGAAGTCCATAGGTTGCTTCTTGAAGGTTCACCAAATTTGTCCATCTTCCCACCGATGCAGGCAACATCATGTTATTCATTTTACAAAGGTTAAATGCGCAAACATTTAAAGGGATCATCTCATTGCCGTAAGTATCCAAATAAATCCCTAACTCTATGGCCTAGGGGTGCAGTTACTGAGAGTTAATTCATGAAGAAGGAACTTAAGGGTTATTTATCACTCCTTGAACTCAACCTTCACATTGAGATTGGATGGTACATGGTATTCCAAGAATTGTATCCGAATTGCCATACCAGAATCCAATGCCACAACAATCGTCATATTGAAATCAGCTAATGATGTAGATGCAAAATTCCAAGAGTATATGAATCAGTTAATTGTCATATAGAAAATTCCAAGAGTATTATAGGAAATGTCAGCTTTACATTGCAAATTTAACACTGGAATACAAAACTCGAATTACTATAACATGGATTAATGTTACAAATTACTGCTACTGATTTACAACTGTAAACTTCAGAGCTTCCGCTTTGATATCCCTCCGCCTGCCACAAGTGACTTTATTGTAAGAGATACGGGCAACTGCAGTCCACGTTACATGAAGTGAATAATCAACCACTGCTGATCTCTTGACAAGAACGGTTGAGTTTGTGCTGCTAAGAATTCATGATCCGTGAGTCAACGCCCGCTGTTCGAACTGGTGCAATAGCTGCAGCTTGCAGTGCCACAAATCAAGTTATTGCAGACCTTTCTGAAGGTCCTCATACACAGATGTTTATACTCCTTTGCAAACTGATGTAATCGTTCCACTATCTGAGTGTCGTCACCACACCACCACAGCAGCACTCGGTCACCTGTTCAATGCAGCCAATAATTGAGACCATTTAGCCAAACTTAATTCATAAGGAATGCAAGCTTCTCACATAGGATGATGCTTTTCCCAACATAAACATCACCAAAGCTTAACCGGGATACCTCATATACAGTGGTCTGGAGTCGAGG
Source organism: Lathyrus sativus (assembly GCA_963859935.3). Taxonomy (NCBI): domain Eukaryota; kingdom Viridiplantae; phylum Streptophyta; class Magnoliopsida; order Fabales; family Fabaceae; genus Lathyrus; species Lathyrus sativus. The sequence goes on from OZ012737.1 coordinate 510,182,689, forward strand.
GAGACTACGATGTCATGGCTATCGACCTTCTGGGACCAAGTCTCGAAAACTTGTTTAACTATTGCAGTAGAAAATTCTCTCTGAAAACGGTGTTGATGCTTGCAGATCAACTAATAAACAAATTTGAGTATATGCACTCTCGAGGCTTTCTGCATTGTGATATAAAGCCTGACAACTTTTTAACGGGTTTAGGCCGCAAGGCAAATCAGGTATGCATTATTGACTACGGTCCTGCCAAAAAAGGTATCGTGATCTTCAGACACATAAGTATATACCATACAAGGAAAACAAGAACCTGACTGGAACTGCTTGATATGCAAGTGTTAATACTCATCTTGGAGATGAACAAAGCAGAAGAGATGATTTAGAGTCACTTGGTTTTTGAGAGGAAGTCTTCCATGGCAAGGCTTGAAAACCGCCACCAGCATCACCAACGCATGGACAAGAAGAAATTTGCAGAGATATCAGTTGAGAGCAACTACAACCTTGAGAAGCCCTTCCCTTCAGGGCATTCATCTTCCTGATTTAAGACTTGATATGCACCCCTGCACCAATTGTGTTTAATCCTGGATTCATGCAACAATCAAGACATTATTGAAAAACATCACTAGTTTCAAAAGCCACAGCCGTTACGATCAAGTAATTTACCTAACAGAGATACAATCAAAGTTGTGTCCATGTCGAACAACAATAGAAGATGGATAACAACTTCACCCAGTACACTTGAGTCAACAGACGCGCCAAAATAGGAGCCTCCATTGATGATTCGTTCCCCATGCTTAACTGAATGGTCCTGCAGAAAAGAAAACGGGAGGTCACAATTTAAGGTTGCAAAACCAAATTTCGAAACTTGAAACGAAGTCCAAGGAAAAAGAAGAGGGACTATCCGCTATCATGAAGAAACTCAAAATTTAATGAGGATGAATCATTTACTAAAAAGTAATGAAATTTCTACTCGAGTCAAAAGCCTTACAAAGGAGATGAAGGTATTGCAGCAGGAAGTGGAGTCTCTACAACACCAGAAATCTGACTTGGAAGTTCAGCTCGAGGAGAAAAGCAGAGAAATTCCGGGTGTTTGATCCTAGTTCAAAGTCTGAAAGAGGAGGTTGACAACTCTGGAACAAGAGAGAATTTACTTTGGACCGCTTAATTCTTCCCCGGCCCAAAATAGATCGTTATCCACACCTGCAAAACGCAAATCTCGAATTAGCAAACCCTCAGAGGAATATACCCGTGTGAGAAGAAAAGATTCGAAAAAGATCCCATCAAATTCTCAGGACATTGAACCTAGACAAATAAATATTTAACGAATCAGATACACCAAATCGGAGATTTGATTTTCATTTAACGAGCATTTAACGAAATTGGGAGAAAGAGGAAAGTTTTCAATTTGATCCACACCAAAACGGAAAATCCAATCAGATTTCAAAGCAATTGATTCTCAAAAAAAAGCTTATAAAAAGGAAGGATTCGAGATGAAGAGGGGAGGAATTCATAACCACCGAAAAGAAACCCTAAGTGCATGAACTGAGATTTTGAGTAAAAGATAACTTATCTCTTTAGCCGACGAGATCACCTCCGGTAATCACAAACATCAATTGACGGAACCTCATCCCCAGAACCGCTGCCATCAACCTTCGGTAAAGTCCATTTTTTTTCGTAAAGTTATCGAACATTTTGATTCGTTTCATTATGTTTCAAGTTGTGTAGAAAATGGAAGCTAAGGAGAAACGAGGATAGCGTATCTCAGAGGGAGACGAGCTAGAGGATCGAGCGATTAGAGAGGGGAAGACGAAGGGTTAGGGAAAGCTAGGGTTCATTGGCGTCCGCCGTTTGCTTATCTATTGTGTTCCGTTATTGCCTATGATTAACTATTCCTCTCACACACGCACAGCACTACACGTTATCACTTACAATCGCTAATCCCCCCCCCCTAATTCACCATTTAATCCGCCTCATTCTTGTTTTAATCAGTTTATTTTATTAACCTTTAGTTTTTTTTAACTAACATTTACTCTTTCATTAATAAATTAATAATATTTTTAATAATTAATTAATCTTTTCCTAAATAAATCGTTAATCCTTTTATTAATTAGCTCTATCTTCTAATTTATTTAATTAATTAGTCTGAAAAATTTCACTATGTTTAATGATTATTTGTTTTGTCCTAACTTAACTAATCTCATAACCTTTTTTAATAACCAATAACGTTTAAATAATCAATTTTATCACTTAATTTAATTATAGTTTCTTAGGTTTAATTATTTTATTTTATTTAATAATCTAGTTATTCCCCTTTTCTATTTAACTAACGCAAATTAACCTTTTTTATCTTAATAAACAACCTTTTATAATAAGTTGCATTTTATTTAATAACAATAACAATCTTTTATTACTTTTAATTAATTTGTCCCACATTTAACTATTTTTGTTTTAATAAAAATATAAAAAAATAATTTTTATAATAGCTTAAGTAAGAGAAAAACAATTTTATTTAGTAAAGTCATTTTTATAATTTAAATAACATTATTTCACTTGTTGATAATAAGAACTAAACCTTTTTTTTTAGAAAACCTCTTAAGTAAATTAACTTTTAATGTGATAATAAACAATTTTATTAAAACGAATCTAATGCAATCCAACACTATCCTTAAAATCAAATCTCACCAATGACACCCCTTTTCAAGCAATCCGCTTAAAATCAATCAACATCGTAAAATATAATCTAATCAATCCGCTTAAAATTAAAACAATTGTTTATTCATATTTGTTTTTTTAGTTGATTATATTAAAAAATTGTTAATTTCTTATTATTATAATATTTGGATTAATTTTGTTTATTCTTATTTACTAACCCATTTATATTCTAATCATGCTTATTATTTTGTTAAATATTGCTTACTAACCCCCTTTATTATTTATTACTGCTTATTTATATTTTATTTATCTTTGCTATTTAATTATTTTGCTTATTATTTTGTAATTGTTTCTTGGATGTAAAGTTGTTTAATTATTTAATTATTATTATGGTTAGTAATTAGGGAGTGTAACAACATGTATGTAATATTAAAATAAATTTAGATCACTTTTAAATAAAGATAATTAAAATAAACACGTCACACACGTAAGTCGATTTTAATCGCCGTCTCACTTCCTAAGGATATCCCTCAAGTTGCCTACGAATAATGGTTAAGTGGGGTGTATAAAGTAAGTCCCTCAAATAGAAAAATCATCAAAGTCCCTTATGGTTGCCTTTACGAATCGAGTCCCTTTCGAAAAATGATGATGGTCCCTTATATGTGCTTATTACATCCCACAATGGCCTTCAAAGTCAAATTGTCCCTCACATGTCCCTTAACATCCAAAGTAAGGACTACCTACTCCATTATAGTAGGGATAGTCTTACTAAGGAAAGGATAAGGAATAAGAAAGACCTTAAAACATTAGGGTAGGCTACTCCTAGATACTTGCTCACTTCAAAACTTTTTCACACTTAAACAAATTTCCAACAAAATTTTCAAACAAATTTTTTTTCACAACCATACACGGATTATTAAACTATTCTGAAATTTTTTTGCTATTCACACACTACACTTTCAAAACAATTCAAAAGTGAGCTTAAGTACCTAAGAGCCCATGGATAACCATGGATGAAAAGGGTGCTAACACCTTCCCTTTTCATAACCTACCCCCCGGACCCAAAATATTCTCTAAGGTCTCTCCTGTTCTTTTATAACCTTTCCTTATGGATAAAATAAAAGTCGGTGGCGACTCTTGCTATCCGCAACATTGTTTAAAGTCAGTTCTCCCACCGTGTTACAGAACTGGCGACTCTGCTGGGGATCTATTTAAGAGGGGTACCCTTAGGAATTAAGATCACTTTAAATTGTTTGCCTTGTTTGCTTTATTATTATATTGTTGGGGTGCCCTTATGTGTGAAAGGTCCTAACCCGGATCTAGTGTACCTTAGGTAAATGGCAATAGACCAAGGAAACTGTACGACGTATATCGATACGGTTGATCTGGTGGCCATAGTTAGTGCGACTTCTTGGTTGGTGCTTATATTCCTTAAGTCAAGTTGAGGATAATATTGAGGCTGCCATATGTTGTCAATGCACTAACTGACTTTTAGAACCCTAGTTAACTCATCTTGGCCTTTAGAAAGTAGTGAGGTAACCGGCTTTGGTGCAGACTGAAGTTGGTTGACACTCGATACTACGCTCATTGAGATCTTAAACTTGGAGGGTTTTGGTTGGCAAGTAAGTTGCCTTCTGAACAACCACCCTTGTGAAGGATCAATGATATTGAGATCCCTTAGAACCTGGTTACTTTTGTAGGACAGGATGAACCATCTAACTTCAGGGGAGGGTACTTGCCTTTGAACCTCATGCAAGCCTTTAAACCTAGGGCTATGGTGTGACTTGTTTGTGTGTGCCACATGTTTGTGATTGAGCATGACATCATGACATCATCATGCATCATAAGCATATCATTTTCCCTAACCATTTCAAGAACCAAAGGATTTATCTTTGTTCTTTGTTGCAGGTCATGGCTTCTGCTCGTAGAAACACCATCAGGATCAACTTTGTAGAGATACCTGCTAAGCTCAAGGAGTTGGTTTCCCTAGTGCCTGATCATTCCCAGTTCAACAAGAGACATGGTCACTTATTGGATCTAGTTACTTCAGGGTTCAGTGAAGACATGATGAGTGTGCTGTTTCAGTTCTTTGACCCTAAGCACCATTGCTTTACATTTCCTGATTATCAGCTGGTTCCAACCATGGAGGAGTTCTCTAAACTTCTGGGTATGCCTGTTCTTGATCAGAAGCCATTCACAGGCTTAGAGAAGGAGCTTAAACCAGAAGTTATTGCTGCAGCTCTACATCTGAAGAAGTCTGACATCGTTCTAGAGACGAGAAGTGGAGTTAAAGGTATTCTTGCCAAGGTATTAGTGGATAAAGCTCAAATGTTCTTGAAGGCTATGAGCTACGATGCTGTTGAGGAGATTTTAGCCTTATTGATTTATGGCTTAGTGTTGTTCCCCAATCCTGATCAGTTCATAGACGTTCATGCCATCAACATATTCCTGAGTCACAATCCAGTGCCTACCTTACTTGGAGACATCCTACATTCTCTTCACACCCGTACTACAAGGGCAAGAGGAACTTTGATGTGCTGCATACCTTTACTTTCTAGGTGGTTTATTTCTCACCTTCCTCGCTCAGTAATGAAGAATGAGCAAGGGCTCAGATGGTCCAAGAGGATCATGTCACTTTCTCACTCAGACATCCATTGGTGCTCCAGATCTATGGAGAATGTCACTATCATTGACCGTTGTGGGGAGTTTCCTAATGTGCCACTTCTAGGCATAAGAGGAGGCATCACCTACAACCCATCTCTAGCTTTACGACAGTTTGGTTACGCCCGGAGCGATGGTCCACATGACATGTTGATTCAGGGCATTGTGTTTGATTACGACAACGATCTTCAGGGTTACCGTCAGAGATTCATACGAGCTTGGGGAAAGGTAAACAGGATTGACAGCAAGACACTGGAGCCTAAGTACACCATTCCTATGGAGGCTTATCTCAGATGGGTACGATTTCGTGCTCAGACACTCATGATGCCATATCCTGCCATCCTACCAGTTACCATGGAACCTGTTGCTGAAGGAGACACAGCTTATACCATCCTTCACCCAGACATGCCTACTGATATGGAAGACTTGCAGAGATCATGGATCCAACTGAAAGAGCAAAGGGATACTTTCGAGGCTCATTACAAAGCAAGCCAAGCAAGGATCCTAGAGCTAACAAAGCCACTTCATGAGGAACGAAACCTCAACTCATACCTCAACACAAAGAGGAAACGTCCATGGGAGACTTAAAACCCCATCTTTTGTACTTATTTCGTTTTCATTTTTTGTAAGCCTAAAAGGCAAAACAAGTTATTACTAATAAAAAGTTACTTTCTTGTTTGTTTAAGCAAATTTAAATCCTGCGGTCCTTGAAAACATTGCATATGCATTCCCATATCATTGCATCACAGGTTTATAATTGTGCACAGGTTTCTCATCTTCTCGCTGTTTATTTCAGCAATGGCACTTGAACAATCAGTTAAGGATCTTCAGGCACAGAATGCACAGTTCCAAGAGCTGATCTTGAACCTATCCAAGGGGCAAGATGATTTGAAGGCACTGCTGGCCAAGAAGACAAAGAAGACTAGAAGGTCTGCTGGGTTGCTCAACATGGGAAGAAGGTTCAAAGGTCCTGTCAAGACCAAGGAAGAGGTTGAAGACTATGAATCTGAAGAATCTGAGCAGGAGAGAGGCAGTCTCCACAACATTATGGGGGACTCTGATTCTGAGGCTAACTACTACCATGAGCCTAACGAGGACAAATTCAAGATGCTGGTGGATAGAATGGATGCTATGGAATTACAGAAATCATCTGGGCTGGATTTTGAGGATTTGAGTTTGATATCTGGGGTTGTGATACCCATTGGTTTCAAAGTTCCTACATTTGTTGTCTATGATGGGGTCTCTTGTCCCAAATTGCATCTGAGGTCTTATGTCAGAAGAATTCAACCCCACACTGCTGATAAAAAGTTGTGGATCCATTTCTTTCAAGAGAGTTTATCTGGAGCTCAGTTAGAGTGGTATTATCAGTTGGAGAGTGTCAACATCAGAGACTGGAATGATCTTGCTGAAGCGTTTTATAGACAGTACCAATACAATGCTGACTTAGCCCCCACTCGCATGCAGCTTCAAAGCATGTCTATGGGTGCCAAAGAAAGCTTTAAGGAGTATGCTCAGAAGTGGAGAGACTTAGCTGGAAGAGTTCAACCCCCTTTGACTGATAGGGAATTGGTTGATATGTTCATGTGTACGCTGAATGGTCCGTTTTACAGTCATCTCATTGGAAGCTCATCATCTGGCTTCACTGAGTTGATCATGACAGGAGAGCGAGTAGAGAATGGTATCAAGAGTGGTAAGATCCAAGTGGGCACTTCTTCATCAGGTGCTGCAAAGAAGCCTCCCACTGGGAAGAAAGAATCTAATGCTGTTTATGGTCAGCCTGATCGTAACAGAAGACATCAGTCTGTGAGTGTAGTTCATATTTCAAATCCAACTCCTGCAACAACAGAGCAGACTCAGGGCAACCAACAGAGGGCTAGAAGACAGTTCACGAAGATCAACATGTCAATGGCTCAGGCATTACAACATTTGTTGAAGGCTGAACTTATTACCCTGAGGGAGGCTCCTCAGAATCCCAATGTTACATCTCCCAAGTACAATCCCAATGCACGATGTGCATATCATTCAAACTGTCCAGGACATGATACTAATAACTGCTGGGTCTTGAAGAACAAAATTCAAGATATGATTGATGCTGGAGAAATTGAGTTTGATCCACCAGGTACTCCAAATGTGATTACAGCTCCAATGCCAAATCACGAGAAGACTGTCAACGCCATTGATGAAGATATTGATGAAGATCTGCATGTCTATTCGGTTATGGAGTTGAGCACACCATTGTCTGTTATCAAAAAGAGGTTAGTACAAGCTGGGATCTTTCCAGGTTGTCGTGAAGATTGTTTGTATTGTACCTATAAGCCGGATAGTTGCTTCATTTTGAGAGATGGGATTCAACGTCTCATGGATAAGTATACTATAGTGTTTGAAAGAAGACCAGCATCTGTAGAAAGTATGGTAGATCATCTGACTCAGGGTAAGAAGATTGAAGAGGTTGATATGGTTGGCAAAGCACCAGTGAGAATCACTTCAAAGGGTCCCATTAAAATCACTCATCAGGGCCCAATCAAGATTACTGCTGAAGGTCCTGTGAAAATTGTTGCTGAAGCCAGAGTGGCTCCTCTGATCATTACCACTCCTGGTCCTATTCCTTATACATCTGACAAAGCTGTACCTTGGCACTATGGGTCTGACGTTTACATCCATGGTGTTAAGCAAGAGCCTTTACCTGATGTGCCTGTTGACATTGATAATATTGCTGGATCTAGCAAGATCACTCGTAGTGGAAGAGTCTTCTCTCCTCCAGTTGCTTCTAAGAGTGCAGTTACTCCTGCTGTTACTTCCACCACTGATGCTCGGGGCAAGGGTCCTGTTATTGAGCCTGTATCTACTGATGTGCCAGCTGCTGATGACCTCTCTAAGCAGATGGAAGAAGTATTGAAAATCATTCGCAAGAGTGATTATGATATTGTTGATCAGCTGGGGCATACTCCCTCAAAGATTTCTATGCTCTCCCTGTTATTATGTTCTGAGGCTCATGCCAAGTCATTGATCAAGTTTCTAAAGATGGCTCATGTACCCAGTGCAATTTCTGTGGACCAGTTTGAGAATTGTGTTGCTCACCTGACCTATGACAACGGGTTAGGATTTTCTGATGCTGACTTGACCCCTGCCAAGAGGGATCATAACAGGGCCTTGCATATTTCAATTGAATGCAGGGGCACTACCCTGTCTCATGTGCTGATAGACAATGGTTCCTCTCTGAATGTGTTGCCTAAGGAAGTCCTGAACAAGCTGAGTCCTGAAGATACGGTATTGAAGCCCAGTAATATTGTGGTAAAGGCTTTTGATGGTTCTAGAAGAGTAGTGCATGGGGAAATTGATCTTCCAATCAAGGTTGGCTCTCAGGTGTTTACTGCTACATTCTATGTGATGGATATTCGTCCTTCGTACTCATGTCTGCTTGGTCATCCCTGGATCCATGGGGCAGGTGCGGTGACCTCCACATTACATCAAAAGTTGAGATATCCGGTGAATGGAAAAGTTGTTACTGTCTTTGGAGAGGAAGAATACTTTGTCAGCCATGTAAACACTTTCAAGTATCTGGAAGTAGAAGGTGAATACATTGAAACTCCATGTCAGTCATTTGAAGTGGTTCCCTGGGCTGTTAAGGATTGTGTGACTCCTCCTGCTGTGAAGAAGGTTCCTGTGGTCATCAGAAACCCTCCAACAATGGCAATGGCCTCCCTCAATGATGCAAAAGCTGTGGTGGAAGAAGGTGGTTGTACTATTTGGGGTCAGCTTCCTGATATTCCATACAAGTCTGACAAGTTTGGTTTGGGTTTCACTGCAGAGTCCCAGAAGGCTGTTCGTCGTGCTCGTGCTGTTCGTATCACCAATCAAGGGGTGATTAATGCTGTGGGAGATCAAGATGAAGACTACAACTTGGATGCATGGATTTTTCCTACTATGGATGCTGGGCTCAATAATTGGAAAGCTGAAGATGTTATCCCTATCTCCTTTAGTCAGGAGTAAATACTATTACTGTGTTATGTTTTTTTTTAATTTCTGGAACAATAAAACTTTCAAGCCATGTGTCTTACCCGGGGCACAATGGTATGCTTGTTATGGGATGTCATTTCATTTGCATACTTCATTCAATAAAATCAGTGGACGTTTCGTTTTCGTAAATATTGTGTTCCTTGTCTTTCTTTTTCTTTTATTTTTGCTTTATCAGCTATGTGTTCTTACACACACCCACATCACTAAAATGCAGATCCTCATCCACTCTGGATCCTGTTGATAACAGTTCTATTATTGCCAATTATGATTTCGAGAATCCGATCTATCAAACTGAAGACAGAAATGAGGACGATTGTGAAATACCTGTAGAGCTTGCTAGGTTGTTACAACAAGAGGAGAAAGCTATACAGCCACATGAAGAGCCAGTCGAAGTTGTGAATCTGGGAACTGAAGAAAACAGAAAAGAGGTCAAGGTAGGGGCTGATTTAGAGGACAGTGTCAAGAGCAGGTTGGTTCAGATGCTACGTGACTATGTGGAGATCTTTGCTTGGTCTTATGAAGATATGCCAGGGTTGGATACGGACATTGTGGTTCACCGTTTGCCAGTGAAAGAAGATTGTCGTCCAAAGAAGCAGAAGGTTCGTCGTATGCGTCCTGAAATGTCAGAAAAGATCAAAGCAGAGGTAATGAAACAGTTCAATGCAGGGTTCTTGGCCGTAACTTCTTATCCTCAGTGGGTTGCAAATGTGGTACCAGTTCCTAAGAAAGATGGTAAGGTACGTATGTGTGTAGACTACAGAGATCTGAACAAGGCTAGCCCTAAAGACGACTTTCCACTTCCTCATATCGATATTCTGGTAGACAACACTGCTCAGCATAAGGTATTCTCTTTTATGGATGGTTTCTCTGGTTACAATCAAATCAAGATGGCACCTGAAGATATGGAGAAGACTACATTTGTGACACAGTGGGGCACCTTTTGCTATAAGGTAATGCCATTTGGTTTGAAGAATGCAGGGGCAACATATCAGCGTGCTATGGTGGCTTTGTTTCATGATATGATTCATCATGAGATAGAGGTATATGTGGATGATATGATAGCCAGGTCTCAGAATGAAGAACAACATCTTGATCATCTGCACAAGTTGTTTGAGAGGTTGAAGAAATACAGGTTGAGATTAAATCCAAACAAGTGTACTTTTGGAGTTAGATCTGGAAAGCTCCTGGGTTTCATTGTCAGTGGAAAAGGTATTGAAGTGGATCCTGCAAAAGTGAAAGCTATACGAGAGATGCCAGCTCCCCGTACTGAGAAGGAGGTTAGAGGTTTCTTGGGACGATTGAACTACATTGCAAGATTTATTTCCCAATTAACTACCATCTGTGAGCCAATCTTCAAGTTGCTGAAGAAAGATCAGGTGATGGAATGGAATGATGAGTGCCAGACTGCTTTTGATGAAATCAAGAGATATTTGCTAGAACCTCCAATTTTAATGCCACCAGTTGATGGAAGACCCTTGATTATGTATTTAACAGTATTAGACAACTCAATGGGGTGTGTATTGGGGCAACATGACGAGTCTGGTCGAAAAGAGCAGGCAATATACTACCTTAGCAAAAAGTTTACCGACTGTGAAACAAGATACTCACTGCTCGAGAAAACTTGCTGCGCTTTGGCATGGGCTGCTTGCCGACTAAGACAGTATATGTTGACCCATACTACCTTGTTGATTTCGAAGATGGATCCAATCAAGTACATATTTGAGAAACCTGCTCTCTCCGGAAGAATTGCAAGATGGCAAATGATCTTGACGGAATATGATATACAGTATACTACTCAGAAGGCCATTAAGGGGAGTGTTGTTGCTGATCATTTGGCTCATCAAGCAGTAGATGATTACCAGTCAATGAATTTTGAGTTCCCTGATGAAGACATTATGTCTGTTACCAAAGAACCTGGACAGTATGACGGACCTGAACAAGGATCCCGATGGACTATGGTTTTTGATGGTGCCTCCAATGCACATGGTAATGGTGTTGGTGTTGTGATTAGTTCCCCTGAAGGTTGTCATACCCCGATTACTGCCAGACTTTGTTTCTATTGTACCAATAACATGGCTGAGTATGAGGCATGTATCATGGGTATGCAAGTTGCTATTGATATGAAGATTCAGTTCCTTGAGGTGTATGGAGATTCAGCTCTGGTAGTAAGTCAGATTAAAGGAGATTGGGATACAAAGCATGATAATCTCATTCCTTACAGAGAACATGTGTTGTCTTTGATCCCACATTTCAAAGAGATTACTTTTGGACATATTCCACGAAGAGAGAATCAGTTGGCAGACGCATTGGCCACCATGGCATCTATGTTTGAGATCAGCTGGGATGATGAAGCTCCCAAGATTACCATTGATAGATTTGAGAAGCCTGCATACTGCAATGAGATTGACACTGAAGGGGCAGAGGAGAAGCCTTGGTTCTATGAAGTGAAAAACTATCTTGAAGCTCAGGAGTTCCCTGAAGGGGCATCTGTCAAAGATAGGAAGTTCCTGAGAAGGTTTTCTGCTAAGTTCTTTCTGAGTAATGGCATTCTGTATAGGCGTAATCATGATTCAACTATGCTTCGTTGTGTGGATAAGAAGGAAGCTACAGAAATTATGGAAGAGATGCATGATGGGACCTTTGGCACTCATTCTAGTGGTCATACCATGGCAAAGAAGATTTTGAGAGCAGGTTACTATTGGTCTACCATGGAAGCTGATTGCTATCAACACTCCAGAACATGTCACAAATGTCAAATCTATGCTGATAAAGTACATGTACCTCCATCTCCATTGAATGTGTTGACTGCTCCTTGGCCCTTTGCCATGTGGGGCATTGATATGATTGGTGAGATCAAGCCTACTGCTTCTAATGGGCATCGTTTCATCCTGGTTGCTATTGATTACTTTACGAAGTGGGTAGAGGCAGCTTCATTTGCATCTGTGACTAAGAATGTTGTGGCTCGGTTCATTAAGAATAATCTCATATGTAGGTATGGTATCCCTGAAAGGATTATCACTGACAATGGCTCTAATCTGAACAACACTATGATTACTGATCTCTGTACGCAGTTCAAGATTAAGCATCACAACTCTTCTCCGTATCGTCCAAAGATGAATGGGGCAGTTGAAGCTGCTAATAAGAACATTAAGAAGATTGTACAGAAGATGACTGTTACTTACAAGGATTGGCACGAGATGTTACCATTTGCTCTGCATGGTTATCGTACTACAACACGTACTTCAACAGGGGCAACCCCATTCTCCTTAGTCTATGGTATGGAAGCAGTTCTGCCTATTGAAGTTCAGATCCCCTCCTTGAGAATTATGAAGGATGCAGGCTTGGATGAAGATGAGTGGATTCAGACTCGACTTGACCAGATAAATTTGATTGATGAGAAAAGGTTAGCAGCAGTTTGTCATGGCCAGATGTACCAGAAACGGATGATCAAAGCTTTTAACAAGAAGGTTAAGCCAAAGGTATATCAGGCTGGTGACTTGGTAATCAAGCGTATCATATTACCACAGGGTGATCCTAGGGGCAAGTGGACTCCAACATATGAGGGACCATTTGTAGTCAAGACAGTGTTCTCAGGAGGTGCCATGATACTGACTGCAATGGATGGTGAAGACTTCCCACAACCTGTAAACGCAGACATAGTTAAAAAATACTACGTATAAAAAGAGACCCGCTAGGTTGACAGGCCTAGGCAAAAATAAGGGCATCCCGGCAAACCAAAAGGGTTTGGGCAAAAATTAGGGATATATATATAAAAAGATGTACACCCGGCAAGTCGAAAACCTGAAAAGGCGGCTTGGGCAAAAAAGGGTATCCCGGTGGATTGAAAACCTGAAAGGGCAATCCAGGCAAAAGTTAGGGATTAAAGCGTATGACTATGTCTCGTTTGGATCACTCATGAAACTGCAACCAGTTGTACTACTTACTCAAGCTCAAACAGATAAAGCTCAATCCAATCGTTTCCGTCTCAACAGCAAGAAGATGAGATACTTGAGGGGAAATAGTAGAATTGAAACTCAATAGGATTATTTCCCACATAGCTGATTCTTTTTGTAAAACTTCATGACAAAATTCTCTTACTAGGGTTTATGTCTCCTTGTACAAACTTACCCGTGTATGGGTCACTTTTGATATAAATAAATTCCATCTTTTGAATCCAGATTTACTTTTACCCTATTTACATAAGCGAAACGTCCATTGGTTGTGTTTGAATGTATGTATGCCTTTGAATATGATTGATGTTTACCATAAATGCATGTATGCTTTTAATATGATTGATGTTTACCAGAAATGCATGAAAATGCAGTAATAGTATTTACTAAGGACGAACGAGGGAAGGATTTCAACGAAGCTTCGCCGGTTCATCTTTACAAGGCAGTTACAAACCATCAGTAGGACTAATCCATTTTCACAAAGTCTAATCTCCCCTGGAATTTATATCCATCTCTTTTATCCTCATACGGATATACGGGAAATTACTTTCCAATAAGGGCACGATGAACGAAGACGGGATGTTATACTTATCCTACTATCAAACGAAAACGAAGGTTATCTATACCCTACTATCCCCAACAACGGGAGGTTATCTATACCTTGTTATCCCCAACAACGGGAGGTTATCTATACCTTGTTATCCCCAGCAGACGGAGGGTTATATATTCTTCAACAACGAATCGGGATTTATTTTCCTTGGCCAGCAGTTGTTATACAAGGATATCCAGATACTTCCAGCAGTGTCATATCATACATACATCATTTACATCATACCATAACATATATGTCTATAGTACATTACCTAAGTGCATCATGTCATACATGCATACATAAAGCATAAACTAATGTTGTTATACAGAATGCTACCTTGTTTTCAGGTTAATTATCCAACAAACAAGCTTATGATCTTTGGGACTGCTTTATTGTAACCTCAGGGTTACTTTATCCTCCTGATGAGCTTCTTATTACTTTGGGACTGCTTTATTGTAACTTCAGGGTTACTTTATCCCCCTGAGAACATCTCATGACTTCAAGACTGCTTTAGAGCTACTGATTGCTCTATCCTCCTGAAACCATCATTATTATTTCAAGACTGCTTTAGAGTATTCATTGCTCTATCCTCCTGAAATTACATTATTATTTCAAGACTGCTTTAGACTATTCATTGCTCTATCCTCCTGAAATCATTACTTCAAGACTGCTTTAGAGCTATTGATTGCTCTATCCTCCTGAAGACATATCACGTTATTATTTCAAGACTGCTTTAGAGCTATTCATTGCTCTATCCTCCTGAAATCATTACTTCAAGACTGCTTTAGAGCTATTGATTGCTCTATCCTCCTGAAGCCATTATTACTTCAAGACTGCTTTAGAGCTATTGATTGCTCTATCCTCCTGAGGTCAGATTTATCACTTCAAGACTGCTTTAGGGTTATCATTATTGATTGCTCTATCCTCATGAAGACATGCTGTTACATCAGTATTACTCCAGACTCCTGACAGTTCTCATTATACTATTGAAGAACTTTCCCCTAGTGGCATCTTTAAGCCCACTCAATCATGTTCAACCAACCATCAATATCACTCCATGCACTGGTGAGTGCAAATTTTTGGGCTTTTGTGTTCAATCCCCTTCAACCTTCCAGGTTACGACTGGCAAATATACCAATCTAACCTCTCAGGTTTCAGAAAATTGAACAGGGGCAGCTGTTGCACCCCAAAATTTGCCCTCACAATACAAGACTTTGTGTTCTAAGAAGATTCACAAGGTTCACAAGTTCTCCAACAACTTGCATAACCTTTCATGAAGTTCATAAAGTCCACAAGCTACTTTATGAAGGTTCACAAGGTTCACAAGGCCCACAGTGCTTTCAATACCTTTCATGAGGTTCATGAAGTCCATAGGTTGCTTCTTGAAGGTTCACAAGGTTCACCAAATTTGTCCATCTTCCCACCGATGCAGGCAACATCATGTTATTCATTTTACAAAGGTTAAATGCGCAAACATTTAAAGGGATCATCTCATTGCCGTAAGTATCCAAATAAATCCCTAACTCTATGGCCTAGGGGTGCAGTTACTGAGAGTTAATTCATGAAGAAGGAACTTAAGGGTTATTTATCACTCCTTGAACTCAACCTTCACATTGAGATTGGATGGTACATGGTATTCCAAGAATTGTATCCGAATTGCCATACCAGAATCCAATGCCACAATAATCGTCATATTGAAATCAGCTAATGATGTAGATGCAAAATTCCAAGAGTATATGAATCAGTTAATTGTCATATAGAAAATTCCAAGAGTATTATAGGAAATGTCAGCTTTACATTGCAAATTTAACACTGGAATACAAAACTCGAATTACTATAACATGGATTAATGTTACAAATTACTGCTACTGATTTACAACTGTAAACTTCAGAGCTTCCGCTTTGATATCCCTCCGCCTGCCACAAGTGACTTTATTGTAAGAGATACGGGCAACTGCAGTCCACGTTACATGAAGTGAATAATCAACCACTGCTGATCTCTTGACAAGAACGGTTGAGTTTGTGCTGCTAAGAATTCATGATCCGTGAGTCAACGCCCGCTGTTCGAACTGGTGCAATAGCTGCAGCTTGCAGTGCCACAAATCAAGTTATTGCAGACCTTTCTGAAGGTCCTCATACACAGATGTTTATACTCCTTTGTAAACTGATGTAATCGTTCCACTATCTGAGTGTCGTCACCACACCACCACAGCAGCACTCGGTCACCTGTTCAATGCAGCCAATAATTGAGACCATTTAGCCAAACTTAATTCATAAGGAATGCAAGCTTCTCACATAGGATGATGCTTTTCCCAACATAAACATCACCAAAGCTTAACCGGGATACCTCATATACAGTGGTCTGGAGTCGAGGGAGACTACGATGTCATGGCTATCGACCTTCTGGGACCAAGTCTCGAAAACTTGTTTAACTATTGCAGTAGAAAATTCTCTCTGAAAACGGTGTTGATGCTTGCAGATCAACTAATAAACAAATTTGAGTATATGCACTCTCGAGGCTTTCTGCATTGTGATATAAAGCCTGACAACTTTTTAACGGGTTTAGGCCGCAAGGCAAATCAGGTATGCATTATTGACTACGGTCCTGCCAAAAAAGGTATCGTGATCTTCAGACACATAAGTATATACCATACAAGGAAAACAAGAACCTGACTGGAACTGCTTGATATGCAAGTGTTAATACTCATCTTGGAGATGAACAAAGCAGAAGAGATGATTTAGAGTCACTTGGTTTTTGAGAGGAAGTCTTCCATGGCAAGGCTTGAAAACCGCCACCAGCATCACCAACGCATGGACAAGAAGAAATTTGCAGAGATATCAGTTGAGAGCAACTACAACCTTGAGAAGCCCTTCCCTTCAGGGCATTCATCCTCCTGATTTAAGACTTGATATGCACCCCTGCACCAATTGTGTTTAATCCTGGATTCATGCAACAATCAAGACATTATTGAAAAACATCACTAGTTTCAAAAGCCACAGCCGTTACGATCAAGTAATTTACCTAACAGAGATACAATCAAAGTTGTGTCCATGTCGAACAACAATAGAAGATGGATAACAACTTCACCCAGTACACTTGAGTCAACAGACGCGCCAAAATAGGAGCCTCCATTGATGATTCGTTCCCCATGCTTAACTGAATGGTCCTGCAGAAAAGAAAACGGGAGGTCACAATTTAAGGTTGCAAAACCAAATTTCGAAACTTGAAACGAAGTCCAAGGAAAAAGAAGAGGGACTATCCGCTATCATGAAGAAACTCAAAATTTAATGAGGATGAATCATTTACTAAAAAGTAATGAAATTTCTACTCGAGTCAAAAGCCTTACAAAGGAGATGAAGGTATTGCAGCAGGAAGTGGAGTCTCTACAACACCAGAAATCTGACTTGGAAGTTCAGCTCGAGGAGAAAAGCAGAGAAATTCCGGGTGTTTGATCCTAGTTCAAAGTCTGAAAGAGGAGGTTGACAACTCTGGAACAAGAGAGAATTTACTTTGGACCGCTTAATTCTTCCCCGGCCCAAAACAGATCGTTATCCACACCTGCAAAACGCAAATCTCGAATTAGCAAACCCTCAGAGGAATATACCCGTGTGAGAAGAAAAGATTCGAAAAAGATCCCATCAAATTCTCAGGACATTGAACCTAGACAAATAAATATTTAACGAATCAGATACACCAAATCGGAGATTGGATTTTCATTTAACGAGCATTTAACGAAATTGGGAGAAAGAGGAAAGTTTTCAATTTGATCCACACCAAAACGGAAAATCCAATCAGATTTCAAAGCAATTGATTCTCAAAAAAAAGCTTATAAAAAGGAAGGATTCGAGATGAAGAGGGGAGGAATTCATAACCACCGAAAAGAAACCCTAAGTGCATGAACTGAGATTTTGAGTAAAAGATAACTTATCTCTTTAGCCGACGAGATCACCTCCGGTAATCACAAACATCAATTGACGGAACCTCATCCCCAGAACCGCTGCCATCAACCTTCGGTAAAGTCCATTTTTTTTCGTAAAGTTATCGAACATTTTGATTCGTTTCATTATGTTTCAAGTTGTGTAGAAAATGGAAGCTAAGGAGAAACGAGGATAGCGTATCTCAGAGGGAGACGAGCTAGAGGATCGAGCGATTAGAGAGGGGAAGACGAAGGGTTAGGGAAAGCTAGGGTTCATTGGCGTCCGCCGTTTGCTTATCTATTGTGTTCCGTTATTGCCTATGATTAACTGTTCCTCTCACACACGCACAGCACTACACGTTATCACTTACAATCGCTAATCCCCCCCCCCCCCTAATTCACCATTTAATCCGCCTCATTCTTGTTTTAATCAGTTTATTTTATTAACCTTTAGTTTTTTTTAACTAACATTTACTCTTTCATTAATAAATTAATAATATTTTTAATAACTAATTAATCTTTTCCTAAATAAATCGTTAATCCTTTTATTAATTAGCTCTATCTTCTAATTTATTTAATTAATTAGTCTGAAAAATTTCACTATGTTTAATGATTATTTGTTTTGTCCTAACTTAACTAATCTCATAATCTTTTTTAATAACCAATAACGTTTAAATAATCAATTTTATCACTTAATTTAATTATAGTTTCTTAGGTTTAATTATTTTATTTTATTTAATAATCTAGTTATTCCCCTTTTCTATTTAACTAACGCAAATTAACCTTTTTTATCTTAATAAACAACCTTTTATAATAAGTTGCATTTTATTTAATAACAATAACAATCTTTTATTACTTTTAATTAATTTGTCCCACATTTAACTATTTTTGTTTTAATAAAAATATAAAAAAATAATTTTTATAATAGCTTAAGTAAGAGAAAAACAATTTTATTTAGTAAAGTCATTTTTATAATTTAAATAACATTATTTCACTTGTTGATAATAAGAACTAAACCTTTTTTTTTTAGAAAACCTCTTAAGTAAATTAACTTTTAATGTGATAATAAACAATTTTATTAAAACGAATCTAATGCAATCCAACACTATCCTTAAAATCAAATCTCACCAATGACACCCCTTTTCAAGCAATCCGCTTAAAATCAATCAACATCGTAAAATATAATCTAATCAATCCGCTTAAAATTAAAACAATTGTTTATTCATATTTGTTTTTTTAGTTGATTATATTAAAAAATTGTTAATTTCTTATTATTATAATATTTGGATTAATTTTGTTTATTCTTATTTACTAACCCATTTATATTCTAATCATGCTTATTATTTTGTTAAATATTGCTTACTAACCCCCTTTATTATTTATTACTGCTTATTTATATTTTATTTATCTTTGCTATTTAATTATTTTGCTTATTATTTTGTAATTGTTTCTTGGATGTAAAGTTGTTTAATTATTTAATTATTATTATGGTTAGTAATTAGGGAGTGTAACAACATGTATGTAATATTAAAATAAATTTAGATCACTTTTAAATAAAGATAATTAAAATAAACACGTCACACACGTAAGTCGATTTTAATCGCCGTCTCACTTCCTAAGGATATCCCTCAAGTTGCCTACGAATAATGGTTAAGTGGGGTGTATAAAGTAAGTCCCTCAAATAGAAAAATCATCAAAGTCCCTTATGGTTGCCTTTACGAATCGAGTCCCTTTCGAAAAATGATGATGGTCCCTTATATGTGCTTATTACATCCCACAATGGCCTTCAAAGTCAAATTGTCCCTCACATGTCCCTTAACATCCAAAGTAAGGACTACCTACTCCATTATAGTAGGGATAGTCTTACTAAGGAAAGGATAAGGAATAAGAAAGACCTTAAAACATTAGGGTAGGCTACTCCTAGATACTTGCTCACTTCAAAACTTTTTCACACTTAAACAAATTTCCAACAAAATTTTCAAACAAATTTTTTTTCACAACCATACACGGATTATTAAACTATTCTGAAATTTTTTTGCTATTCACACACTACACTTTCAAAACAATTCAAAAGTGAGCTTAAGTACCTAAGAGCCCATGGATAACCATGGATGAAAAGGGTGCTAACACCTTCCCTTTTCATAACCTACCCCCCGGACCCAAAATATTCTCTAAGGTCTTTCCTGTTCTTTTATAACCTTTCCTTATGGATAAAATAAAAGTCGGTGGCGACTCTTGCTATCCGCAACATTGTTTAAAGTCAGTTCTCCCACCGTGTTACAGTAAGCACGACATGTTTTGTAAGTAATCGTGTCAACATCAGACCAATTCTCAAGAAGACCCCCTATGAACTCTTCAAAGGAAGAAAACTGAACATATCATTCTTTTACATATTTGGGTGTAGATGCTTTGTCTTGAATAATGACAAAGATAATCTCGGTAAGTTTGACAAGAAATCCGATGAAGGTATTTTTCTCGGTTATTCTCTCTCTAGTAAAGCTTTTAAAATTTTTAACAAAAGAACTTTAACAATTGAAGAATCTATGCATGTTTCTTTTGATGAATCTAACCCCTCCAAGGAGGAAGATATTATTGTTGTTGATGATGATGTAAAAGAAACCTCTCAAAATGATAATCTCAATGGTGTTGCAAGTGATCAACCAAAACAACAACAAGAGGATTCACAATAAAATGAAGAACACAATGATCTACCTAAAGAATGGAGAACTCATAGAGATCACCCGATCGATAAAGTGATTGGTGATATCAGTCAAGGTGTTACAACAAGATTAAATCTCAAGGATGCTTGTCTGAACATGTTATTTGTTTCGCAAATTGAACCGGCCAAAATCGATGAAGCCTTTGGCGATGATCAACGGATAATAACTATGCAAGAAGAACAGAACTAGCTTGAAAGAAATCAAGTTTGGAATCTTGTCCCTAGGCCAAACAATAAGCATATCATTGGAACAAGATGGGTCTTCAAGAACAAACTCGATGAAAATGGAATTATAGTTTGGAATAAAGCAAGATTGGTCTCCCAAGGATACACCCAAGAAGAAGGAATCAATTTTGACGAAACATTTGCTCCGACTGCAAGGTTAGAAGCAATTAGACTGTTATTGGCTTATGCATGTTCTATGAATTTTTAGCTTTTCCAAATGGACGTCAAAAGTGCATTCTTGAATGGATTCATAAATGAGGAAGTTTATGTCAAGCAACCCCCTGGATTTGAAGATTACAAATATCCTTCTCATGTCTTCAAATTAAAGAAAGCTCTCTATGGATTGAAACAAGCACCAAGAGCATGGTACGATCGCCTAAGCAATTTCTTATGTGACAAAGGCTTTGAAAAAGGAAAGGTTGATAAAAATTTGTTCATCAAGAAAATTAAAGAAGATACTCTCTTGGTACAAGTATATGTTGATGACATAATCTTCGGTTCAATAAACACAGAGTTATGTGAAAAATTCTCATCCATGATGCAAGGAGAATTTGAAATGTCTATGATGGGAAAAATGAACTACTTTCTTGGACTTCAGATCAAGCAACTCGAGAATGGGATCTTTATCAGTCAATCCAAGTATTGCAAAGAATTATTGAAAAAGTTTGATATGGACAATTGCAAGACTTTGTCTACACCTATGGGATCCGATACATATGTAGATCAAGATGAATCCGGTGTGTCGGTTGATATCACAAAATACAGAGGTATGATTGGTTCCTTACTATACTTGACAACAAGTCGCCCTGACATAATGTTCAGTGTTTATCTCTGTGCTCGCTTTCAAGCAAATCCAAAGGAATATCACTTAATGGCGGCCAAGCGGATCATGAAGTATCTCAAAGGAACAACAAATGTCGGCTTATGGTATCCAAAAGGTAGTATTTGTAATTTAATTGGATACTCTGACGCGAATTATGCAGGTTGTAAAACTGATAGAAAGTGCACAAGTGGAACATGTCACATCTTGGGAAATGCACTAGTCTCACGGGCATGCAAAAAGCAAGCATGCGTAGCACTTAGTACGGCAGAAGCAGAATACATAACAGCGGGAAGTTGCTGTGCACATATACTTTGGCTCAAGCAGCAACTTCGTGACTATGGACTCGACCTTGGTAGCATTCCTCTTCGTTGTGACAACACAAGTGCAATCAACATAACAAAGAATCCAGTCATGCATTCAAGAACCAAGCACATCGACATACGACATCATTTCTTGTAAGATCATGTACTTCAAGGAGATGTCGAGATAACATTTGTGGATACTCATAATCAGCTTGCCGATATATTCACTAAGCCTTTGGAAAAGGAATCTTTCTTCGAAATTCGAAGAGAACTTAGAATTCTGGATGAAACTGACATTGAATCATGAAAGATCTTCATCTCTGGTGTTTTTCTCAATTTTCACTGCTTGCAATCGATTGCACCTCTGTGTCAATCGATTGCTCACTG
Organism: Lathyrus sativus; assembly: GCA_963859935.3. Lineage (NCBI taxonomy): Eukaryota > Viridiplantae > Streptophyta > Magnoliopsida > Fabales > Fabaceae > Lathyrus > Lathyrus sativus. The sequence continues at coordinate 510,204,919 of OZ012737.1, forward strand.
TAAGTTTCCTAAAAATATTGAATTTTTGAAGCTTGCAATTGATTGCACCACTGTGCCAATCGATTGCACCTACTATAAATTTGTTTTCTCTCTATTTATTTAATAGATCCATGGGCTTTTAACCTTTCCAATTACCCTATCATTATAATTTTTGACCTACATATGACTATCTCTTACTACCTAGCCTTATTCTCAAGACTTTGACCAAAATTTATTACCTTTCCAAAGTCATAAACATCCATAACCCTCAACTACTCATATCCCACAATTACTATTTTCTCCTCTCTTAATATTTTTAAAAACCCAACTTCTCATAACCACTATTAACCATCTCTTCCAAAACATAACCTCTTATCAAAAAAACTCTTCCTTCCCTCACAAACCCTAAAACTCCATCCTTTCATCATTTTCTCATGGCTTCACGTTCAAAAAGGAAGATTTCAGCACAAAGCAAAGGAAAAGGTCCAGCCTCTTCATCTTCAGAGACTCCACTTGTTCTTCAACACTTGAACAATGAACAATAAGAAAGATTCACCAAGTACTTTCAAAAGAAGGTTATGCAAACCCCAAAGTATGGTATTCTCTCATCATTCCCTAACGAATGTTTTTCTTTTCAAGAATCCTTGATTACATGCGGTTTGGAATCCTTGATTTTTCTCATAGCAATTTACAAATGGAAGAAGGAAAAATGGTAACATATGTTAGAGGAAAGAGAGTCCCACTTCACTCAAAGACGCTTGAAAGGATTCTGAATATTCCAACCTCCGGTGAAGACTATATGAAGAAAACGAAGAAGTCTGGAACCCTCTCAAACTTCATGGTCGGCAAGTATTTTCAACATTGATGATCAGCTATTTTATTATTTTATGGTATACATAATGTTTCCAAAGGTTGGAAACCACTGCATTGTGGCTGACCTAGAAATGCAGATCTTATATACAATTAAGCCTGGCTTTCAAATCAGTTGGGCTTATTTAATCTTGGTTCACATGCGGGGAATCAACGAAAAATTAAAGTTTCTGCCATATGCATGGTTTATCACAAAGATTTTGGAACATTTTGAAGTATATTTTGAAGGATTTTATAAGTATCTCATGGACTCAAATATCAACAAAATCTCCATCAAGAATGTGGACTCTCGGATGGGCGTCAATACGACCCAGAAGCAAAAACCATTGTGTACCTTGGTGAAGGTATGGCTGACAATGAGCACGAGAATGAAGAAGATGATGATGTTCCTCCTCCTCCAAATGAACATGGCCCTAGTAACCAACAATTGATGGATTACATGACTCAATAGTTTGGAAATCTCAACACTTCCATTAACAACCAATACAATGCAATTCAAGAGTCAACAAATACTAGGATCACCAATTTCCAAGAGGCCATCAATCAACAATTTTCCTATCTCTACTCTCACTTATACATTCTGCCCTACGATCCTTCCAACCCGATTGTCCCTCCAACTCGTCCATCACCTCTCCAGCAAAAATTTCCAGACCAACAACCTTTTGACCCAAACATGGATCTATCATAAATTGTTATACATGTTTCTTTATGTTTTCTTAAAGTTATTTACGTTGTTTAAATTTTGTACTTTCTATTTGCTATTTGTGATTTCAATTTATGACTAGTTGGTATGTTATTTTCAAAATTATTATTTATGCCTCTTGTCTATATATATCTTTTTTTTATCAATATTTCCCTTCTTTTTGATAATGTAAAAAGGGGGAGAAGGATGTTACTCTTTTCTTGCTTGTTATCTTTCCTTGATCTTTAAGGTACAAATACAAGGCTACTTTGAACCTCAATACAAATTCAGAACTTCTCAACACTTCATATATTGAGGGGCAGAAAAACTTGTCGGAAAGAACATCACAACAAAAGGAGAATGTTTTGTCATCATCAAAAAGGGGAAGAATGTGAACTCAAGATTCTCAGATATCAACCTATGTTTTGATGAAGACAAATCACTTGACAAAGAAGGCAAAGATTATCAACCATTTCAAGATATCAGAATCAGGACAAAGACTTGAAGAATATTTCCCTCAGAAGGTATAATGAGAATTTTCATCAAGTGTTTAAGTCCTGATTGCTCAAAACATTAAAAATCTTTTACATTACTTTTCACACTAACACAAGCCTTTTAAAACAAAATTTTTCTGTTTTTGTAAGTGCAATCGATTGCACTCTTAGAGCAATCGATTGCATGATCAAAATTTTAAATCATTTTTTCTTCTGTTTCAGTAAGCAATCGATTGGTACCTTAGTGCAATCGATTGCATGCTTGAAAATCTCTCTTTTTTCGCTTCTGTTTTAGTGTGCAATCGATTGGTCCTTTTGGTGAAATTGATTGCTCTATTGAAAATTTGAATTTGCAAGTGTTTTTGTGAAGGTGCAATCGATTGGTCTAAATGTGCAATCGATTGATCACTGAACATTTTTGAAAAATTATTCTGAAAAATTGCATCTCTTCAACCAATCTTCCATGAAATGTTTCCTTTGAAACATGGCAATTGTTTATCAATTTTTTAGGAGATTTGCATAAGTTTTTCAAGAGGTGTTTGTGTAATATAAATACCTAAATATTTCAAATTCAAAAACATCAATTTCTTTCAATTCTGTTTCAAAATCTTTATCATAATTTCATCTTTCCACATCTAAGTAAAGTCACTTTACATAAAGAATTTTCTGCATAATTTTCATATCCTTTGAAAGAATATTCTTGATCAATAAGTATTATATACTGGTGGAAACTCTAATTGAAAGAGAATATCAATCTACAACATTGATAAACATTGTATACATTGTTACAAACTTATTACAAAATCAGATTGTATTATTTCCCCTTGTTGTTCAGGATTGTTGAAAGCAAGTGTGTGCATTGAAGAGGATTGTTCTTCCTACACTTAGTGTTTTAGATCTTAAAGGTATTTAAGAGCCTTTGATTTACCTATAGTTTAGAAAGTATTAGACACTGATCCTAACTATAGTGAAATCTCTTTCGTGTTGAAAGGGGACTGGAGTACCTTCGGAGTGTGAAGGGAACCAGGATATTTCTTGGTGTTCTTTACTTTCTGCATTTTAGTGCTTTAATACCATCATCATATCTCAAGAAAGTATTAAATCAGTCTCTAAAACCAAAAAAAATCAAAGAACCTAATTCACCCTCCCCCCCCCCCCCCCCTCTTAGATGCAACTCAGACCTTCAGAGTATGAAGCATGTATCATGGGTATTGAAGAAGCAATTGATTTGAGAATCAAGAACCTTGATATTTATGGTGATTCAGCTTTGGTAGTCAATCAGATTAAAGGAGAGTGGGAGACTTGTCAGCCTAATCTGGTACCATATATGAATTATGCGAGAAGGTTGTTACCTTTCTTTGATAGATTAGAGTTTCATCATGTGCCAAGGGCCGAGAACTAGATGGCAGACGCCTTGGCGACTTTATCCTCAATGTACAAGGTGAATTATTGGAATGATGCTCTAAGGATTATCATCTCGCGCCTCGATAGGCCAGCTTTCATATTCGCAGTGGAGGAAGCATCAGATGTGAAGTCGTGGTATTATGATATCAGAAACTTTCTCAAGAATCAGGAGTATCCACCTGGGGCATTGAGCCAGGATAAGAAGACTTTGAAAAGATTGGATGGAAACTTCTATCTAAACAAGGACGATGTACTCTACCAAAGAAACTTTGACTTGGTGTTATTGAGGTGCATGGACGAAAAAGAAGCAGGTTTGCTTATGGAAGAAGTCCACGAGGGTGCTTTTGGTACGCATGTCGGCGGACATGCAATGTCTCGGAAACTGTTGAGGGCATACTACTACTGGATGACCATGTAGTCTGATTGTTTCAAGTACACCAAGAAATGCCATAAATGTCAGATTTATGATGATAAGATGCATGTGCCACCAACTTCTCTGAATGTTATGACGTCTCCTTGGCCCTTTTCTATGTGGGGCATTGATATGATCGGTAAGATTGAACTGACTGCATCCAACGAACATCGCTTCATCTTAGTGGCAATTGACTATTTCACTAAGTGGGTTAAAGCAGCTTCTTTCACCATTGTCACCAGACAGGTTGTGGCTCGATTCATCAAGAAGGACAACATCTGTCGTTACGGAGTGCCCGAACGAATCATTACTGATAATGGTTTGAATCTAAATAACAAGATGATAAAGGAACTATGCCAGAGTTTCAAGATCGAACATCACAACTCTTCTTCATATCGTTCGAAGATAAATGGTGTTGTTGAGGCAGCCAATAAGAACATTAAGAAGATTATGCAGAAGATGGTTGTTACCTACAAAGATTGGCACGAGATGTTGCCATTTGCATTACACGGGTATCGTACTTCGGTACGTACTTCAACTGGGACAACTCCTTTCTCGTTAGTATACGGCATGGAAGTTGTCCTACCATTGGAAGTCGAGATTCCTTCCTTGAGAGTTTTGGTTGACGTCAAACTTGATGAGGAGGAATGGGTGAAAGCCAGATTGAATCAACTTAGCTTGATGGACGAGAAGAGATTGGCATCCATTACGTATGGTCATTTGTATCAAAGCAGAATGAAGAAAGCATTCGACCATAAGGTGCACCCTCGAAGCTTTTAGGTAGGTGACTTAGTATTGAAGAGGATTCTCCCTCCACAGACAGATCATAGGGGCAAATGGACTCCTAACTACGAAGGTCCATATGTGGTAAGGAAGGTTTTCTCCGGAAGAGCCTTGCTACTTTCAACTATGGATGGCGAAGATTTCATGTCCCCTGTGAATGCAGACGCAGTTAAAAAATATTTTGCTTTAAAAAAAGGCTCACTGGAATGAGCAAAAAGAAAATCCAAGCAAAAATGGGGCATCTCGGCGAACCATAGAAAGAATGGGTTTGGGCAAAAATTAGTGATAAAAAGGAAAAATGTAAACCCGCGAAGTTGAAAACCTAAAAAGGCGACTTCGGCAAAAATGGGTATCCCGGTGAATCGAAAACCTGAAAGGGAGATTCAGGAAAAAGTTAGGGATTTGAAAAAGCAAACGATTGTGGTTTGCGTACATTCCTATAAGCACAGTGGATTCTGGGAGGACCTGAGGGTCAATCAACAAGTCAGAGGACGAAGCATTGGAGAAAGCATCAAAGTCATGTGAGTCATAGTGAAATCGACACATGGTGGTTGTCTGTACCACATTGCCGACATTTTGTATATTTATTGCATTTCTGTACTTTTTCATGTTATTTCTTTGCATTTGTAGTTTCTTTCCTGTCTATGTGCAATTCTCACTTGTAAAAAACTCGTTGTTTCTCAATTGAATTGAAAATGAAATAAATATGCATGTTTTGAACTAATTCATTCGTGTTCACTCTGTTGCTTTCTTTTATTTCAAACGCTTGTTTAAGTGGAATCCGGGGAGGATGACGAAATCGAAAGACGTGTAAGCTTCCGATTGTATGCTCTTGGATAGAAAAACTTGTTGACGATATACAGGCATTGTTTCAAATCCATAAACACCGGAGATATAAGGAAGATAATCCCTTGTTAACCCCTTTGAGCTTAGTTGTAGGAGTTTCTTTCTGGAAAAAAAAAAAGGAAAACCCTCAATTATAACCCGGGGCAGGGTAGGTGTTAGCTAATTTGACCGAGCGTTTAGATTACAAAAGGAGTGTTCGTTCGAGGATCAATCATACCGCTATAGGTCGTACCTAAAAAACCATGATGGGTAAACCTGGCCGATCAGGAGTGAAACAGTCACAATCTCTTTAACGAGTCGTTGTCATACGATTTGTTCCAAAAAAGAGAGAAAGAAAAGAATCGAAAAGAAAAGCCCGCTAAGTCGAATTTTGAAAGCAAGCGACTTAGGCAAAAGTTAGGGTATCCCGCTGGAATTCAAAATCAGAAACTCAAAAGAGTTAGTCCAGGCAAAAATTAGGGAATGAAAAAGCGAAAAAAACGAAAAGGGATTGCGAAAGAAAATCCTCAAACAAGAACGAAATCGTGTGACTCAAGGCACTATAAAGACGAAAAGAAAGCGAATGTCACTTTGAAAAGTGTAGTTTCTTGAATTGTCACTCAACCTTTGAAAGGTCGAATTAGCTGAACGTAGGATCGGAGAACATCACGGAGAATGGGTGGGTTAAAACAAATTTTGAGCCTTTATCCTTTCCTTCATGAACCGTGAACCTGACCACGTTACAGCCCGAAAAAGTCCTAATTGAAACAGGTTTGTTTCGAGAGCATACTTCGGTAAAGATCGCATCGAAACTGACTCAAAAAAGGATTCCTCTTACAGCGTTGTATTAATTTTGACACTTTGATAATTGATTCGTTCATTATATGTCATAAATTTTTTCAGTGAACAGGATTGGGTTTTGAAAAAACTGGCATATGCAGTGCATTTAATGTATCTTTTATGTAGAACAACTTGTTTTACTTGCGAGTAAGCGCTCGACTGCAGGAAAGTTTCCACAGTGGAAAGTTTGATCAGGATAGAATGTAGAACGCCTGAAGACTCCGTAGAGCTGTGGCCAGCTATATCAAATAACCTCGGTAAGGTAAGCCATCCAAGGATCGGTTAACACGGGGCAATCAGGTCGAGATTCAGCAAATCTCTCGCGGCTAGAAGTACCGCTCCACGAATCAGTCAATCAGGGACAAAGCCATCTCAAGGCTTGGGCGCGCTGCCCTATGAGGAAAAGAATTGTTCCTCTCCATACTTCTAGAGATTATCCGAAATTTTCAACCGAGGGTCCTCCCACGGTCCGGATTCTGGGGCAAGCCATTTCGGGATCGTCTCATGGCAAGATATTTTCTTCTCAGCGTAGACCTTCCCAAAAATCAGACTGGGGCAGGGGAATTACGCTTGGGGAAAATTCTCAGAGAGAGTTGGATGAAGCTCGTTTTTCCAACAATCGAAGATCATTCCCTAGCATATGGAAGTTACGTCTTTACCCCCAGCAGTTGGTCAGGCGTACCCCTAATCCTCACAGAGTACGAGTATGGGTTTGTTCCCCAGCGAGTCGAGATCAGATTTCTCTCCACCAGGCATATGTGGAATATCCTACAACAGGTCGCTCGTAACCCCAACAGTGTAAGATGTATTTCAGGGAGGTCATGCAGGACTTTTACCCCGTCCCTCAGCAAGAGTTGTTCATCACCAGCAGAGACTTGTTTATCTCAAGTAAAATTTGTAACTCCAGATTCGCTAGTGTGCCTCTCAGCAGAGTTGGGATCATATCTTCCAAGGTTGTTCAGAGTTCTTCTCTCCAACATGGAGCCGTAGTATTCTGACATCAGTCTTTTACGTCGAGAACTCAGGCTCCAGTCAGTACGTTGAGTATTCAGACTCCGGTATAGTGAAAGGGTTCTTTCTACTCGGATGGTATCCAGACCATGGCAGGTTGTGATCGACCCAGAGAAACTAGTGTAGGTTTTCTTTGTAGCCCGAGAAGTATCCAGACCCCGGCTCATGTTACTCCCCAGCAGTATCTTCGGATCTTAGAGGATCATGATATGTATTTACGGTGAGTTCTTTCATCCGTTGAGTGCCCAGACTCCGGTCCATTCCTAGTTGACAGGGTTTCTTTTTTCCGTCGAGTGTCCAGGCTCCGGTGAAGATGGTTGTGGTATCCAAACCACGACGATCGATATTATTGTGTGCTTCCGTTGAGTGTCCAGATTCCGGTGAGGAAAGTGGGGTGTTCAGATTTCGGTGGGTATATTCGTGATATTTTCCTTTCGTCCGTTGAGTATCCAGACTCCAGTCAATGTCGTTGAGCATTCAGGCTCCGGTTTTTACGTTGAGTATTCAGACTCCGTCAACCTGAAAGGGTATTCTTAGAACTCCAGTGAGTTTGTCTTCGTTGAGCATCTAGGCTCCGGATTATTTTTCGTTGAGCATTCAGGCTCCGGTTTCTCCGTTGAGTATCCCGACTCTGGTGAATGTTCCATTGGTGAAGCATTGGTTTCTTCGTTGAGTTTCCCGACTCCGGTGAATGTTCCATTTATGAGGAATTGTTTTTCCGTTGAGTATCCAGACTCCGGTAAAGCCAGTTAGGTGTCCAGACCTTGGTAAGTTTTGTGGTAATACTACCTCCCCGTTGAATATCTAGGTTTCGGTGAATTTCTGATTTGAAATATTTGGTTTTGTCCATTGAGTATCCAGACTCCGGTCAATTTTCCGTTGAATATCCAGATTCCGGTAATTTTCGTATGATGATGATCCTTTCGTCCGTTGAGTATCCAAGCTCCGGTCACTTTCATTGAGCATTCAGGCTCCGGTTTATTGTTCGTCGAGTATCCAGGCTCCAATCACTTTCGTTGAGCATCCAGGCTCCGGTTTATCGTCCATTGAGTATCCAGGCTCCGGTCACTTTCGTTGAGCATCCAGGCTCCGGTTTATCGCTTCGTTGAGCATCTAGGCTCCGATGTGTTTTCATCGAGTATCCAGGCTTCGGTTTGTTGCGTTGAGTGTTCAGACTCCGATGTGTTACATTGAGTATTCAGGCCCCGGCTCTGCCGTTGAATACCCAGATTCCGGTGAAATTTTCAATTTATAACATTTTCCTTTGTCCGTCGAGTATCCAGGCTCCGATAAATCCCCAGTGAAGTCACCACTTACGTCGCGTGTCCAGATTCCGACAGAATTTTGATGCGGCTCTATCGTGCGTTGAGTATCCAGATTCCGACGATTTGAAAGATTGTTCTTCGGCCCATGTGGTGTTCAGACCATGGTCGGTTTACGTGTTTCCTGAAGTAGGGTTACTTGATTAAGTTCCTATTTCCCTTGGCGAGATGTTCAAGATGATCATTTATGTTCGGTTTCTCTGAAAGTTCTATCTCAATCAGAGTTTGTAGTTTATTTCTGCGGTTGGCAAATTTCCGGGTTCTTTGGTATTCAACCGTCATTTACCTTGATTGGCTGAAAGTTGTTCGCTTTTCATCCAGTCAGGTCCAAGCCGCTTGAATAAGGGCAGCTGTTGCACCCCAAAATTTGCCTAACCTTTTCTCACTTGGTTTTCGTTTCATTGCATTAGCATTGCATTGGTCTAGCATTTGCATAGCATAGCATTATTCATTTAGAAGGGGATCAAGTGTGATATATATATCAAGAGGAGCCTATCTAGAGGTATTATTCAAGCTTGAGAAGTCACCAAAGTCATCAGGAAGAGGGTTGTGCTCTTGAGAAGTTCAGATGTTTGTATGTGGTTAATCTCCTAACCTGAGGACCAATTGAAAACCATCAGTGGGTTGTGAAGCCTTGATCATGGACAGAGTGTGGATAGAGCTCATGGAGTTCCTTGAGGGTCATGGTGGAGCTCAATCAAGTCATTATGATAAGTGTGAAGAGCCACGGTTGAGAGTGTTGCAATAGGGTTTTCATCTGAGTAACCTTGAGTCAACCGTGCAATTGAAAAGGATCAAAGCTCAATTATAAGTCTTTGTAATCATGGAGAGTTGTGTTGAGATACATGAAGTGATATTCCAAGATTAATTCAAGAAGAATTCAAAGTGTGAGGAGTTGCTAAACTAGGGTTCTCAGGGTAAAATCCCTTATTTAGTGCCTAACTTCAAGACCACTTATTTCAAGATGCAAGTTTCATCTCCACTTTTGTCCAACATGAAACTTGTAGAGCATGCTCTTAGCTTTAATTTGAGTACTAGAAGTCCTCCATTGTATTTATATAACTCAAGTTATGGTCCAGATACGTTACAGGTCATCTGAGGAATTTGAAATTTGTCTGTGAAAGTTCACCAACTTCCATGGAACTTTTAACCTAGAAGGGTGCTTCTCCTAAACTTTTGGCCAACATTAAAGTTGTAGGTCTTGATCTTATCTTTCCAAATTGTACTAGAAGTCTTCCATCTGATTTATAGAACTCATGTTATGAGGTTTACAAGTTAGGGGTATCTTGGGAGAGTGAGATTATAGGTCATTTGGCATTATAGGTCATTTTCACTATCTTGCAAGCTTCAAATGAAGTTTTTTCCAACACAAAACTTGCTTAAGATGATGTTTTTAGGTCAACCATGGATCAAGGATGAATTGATTTGGCTTAGGGTGAGACTTGGTTTGAGAAATTTGGCAAAAGGGGGAATTAAAAGGCATTTATGTGAAAAAATTCAAAGTTAATTCATGAGTGTTCAAACAAGGCCAAGTGAGTACTCATTTTAATCAAAAAAAATCATTTTGAACACATTGGAAATATTAGAAATTTCATTTGAGGTCAAATTCATGGTGTTTCAACTTGTTACTTCTCAAATAAGCAACACATCCAAACTTGGTCATATGATAAGTTTAAGCTCTCCAATTGATCTCTACACTCTCCACAGTTAACAAGCAAGGGAATTGAAGCTTCTTGGAGAAGTTTTGAGTGCAAATTCGTGTTCACCATGTTTGGAATTTTCAAGGAAAAGTAAAATTTGGATTTCTGAATTTGGGCCTCCATTGGGCCTCTAACTCATCAAAATCACTTCTATATAAGTTCAGAGGAAGGTTTTGCTCAAGGTTGGTGATTGTTTTCGTGCCAGAGCCATAGATTGCAGAGTGAAATTCAAGAGGAAAAGTGAAAATTGTGTTTGGAGTTTGAGGGTGATTCAGAGCAAATTGAAGTTTCTAAAGGCTTTATTAGTCATCAAGGAAGGAATCTGAATCATCTGGAGGCTTGAATCACAGTGGAAGTGCTCCAATTTGAAGCTTCAACTCAGGTATGTAACTTTCAAAACTGCACTGATTCTAGGATGATTTAGTAGGAATTGATAGGAGGTTAAGCATTAGGAAGGAACCTAGATCATTTTAGGCTAGAAAATTGGAGGTTTCGTGATGATCAAAGGTGAGGTGCCATTTCTGTTTGAGGTTATATATGGCTGTTTATTGAGAGATAATGGAAATTGAACCGATCAAAGTGATCCTGGTGAGGAGAGGAGAAGATCCATGGCTTTAGTTTTGTGTTTGATGAGGATCAAGATTTTGGTGCACTTTCTGTTTGCCTTCGAGTTTCACAATTCATGGAGATTTAGCACAAATGAAGGTTAGATTCTTGCTCAGGGTGAAAAACTGAAGAGAACGGTACCAGTTTGGTTAAGAATAGCGAGGTTTGGATGACTGGTTTTGTTGACCTCGCCGGAGAAGACGACCGACGTCTTTCTCCGGCCACCGTGTTGTAATTCCCCCCTTTCAGAATTCAAATGTGGAAGATGAATGAGGAACCGTCAGATCATCTTGGATCCATGACTTTGTACGCCAATCTGATGGCTCTCTTTTAATCCCCAAAATGCTGCAGTTTTATTTAATGCGCTGGCAGCCTTAGAGCACATTAGATCTGTTGACTAGTACGCGTATCTGATGGTCCTGTTTTTTTTCCAGCAGTTAATTCAAATTTTATTTCTTTTTCTTTTTCTTTTTCTTTTAATCCATTTGCATTCCTAAATTCATAATAAATCCAATATTGATCAGAAAAATAAAATAAAAATATAAGCATGTTCCTGATTTTATTCTTGATTTCATGATGCTTTTACATTTCATTTTCATGCAATTTTCCATTTATTTTGTTTATTTTTGCATTTTCTTTATTTCTTTAATTTGGCTTATTTCTTCATGTTTTTGTTGATTTTCGTATGGCTGTTTGGTATTGAATTTGGGGCTGATTTTTGGCTAGCTGGTAGATTAGAGATGCATGATCCCTTAGAATTTAATTCAGATTTTTTAGACAACATTAGGTTCTATTTTCTATTAGGATCATTAGACCTTCCATTTTAGGGTTTTCATTTGATACCTTGTGATCTAGGATTTTTTAGGTGACCTTCCCATTTGATTTGATCCCTGACCTTTCTGCTATAGGTCCTTAACCTTCTTAGGTTCCCTTAGAAAATTTGGTAGAATTTTAGAAGGTGTTTTAGGATTTTTCATAGATTTAATACTTAGGCTAGTTTTAAGGTGCTTTCAACATAACACTTGCACTAGTTGAACCCCAATAGTGGCCTTTAGTTCATAATAGGTTTGTCAATCTTCTTTGATGGTGCTTTAGACATGTAGAAGCTTCTGTTTGCTTTATGGTGGTGCTTGATTTGGTGTTTAGACCTTCCTTTAGTAGCTTTTTGTAGCTTGTAAGAATTAGGGTTTAGGAAGAGCTTAGTTTGCTTTCTCTTTCTTCAAATAAACATGGATTGCTTTGATTGCTTTACATTCCCATACTATGATTCAAGGTCCCTATATGAAAGCCTCATCTTTCCTTTGGAAGGATGTGTGTCATTTCACAAGAGGTAGAACCTTTGAGGATGCCTATCTCTGATGCATGGTTTAGTGCCAGGTTGGATTCCTTTGGTTTCCATCCTGCTTCCCATCATTAATCAATTAATAATCTTGATGTTAACTCTCTTCTCTCTTGTTGGAGCTTGAAGATGAATACTTCTCTTGAAGATGGCTTGGGCTAGTAGTTGTTTGCAGACTGTTGTTTGTTTTGCTGTTTATTTGCTTTGCTATTGAGCTGTTTGTCTGCTATTTTGTCTGCTGTATTTTCTGATTGTTTGACTGTTGCTTGTGTGATTGTATGGTATGTTGCATTAGACTAGGTTCTCACATATATGTTTCTAGGCCTAAGAGCATCCTAAAGGTTGAGATTAGCTCCCTTTGCTTGTCTGCATTTAGAGGTTGAGTCTGGCTCCCTCTGCTTGACTGTTATTGATTGGCTTTGCTTGCTGGTTTAAGGTTGAGTCTGTCTCCCTTGCCTGTGCTTTGTGTGTTGCCTTTGGGCTTGCTTGCTCTAGAAGTTGAGCTTGGCTCCTTCTACTTGTTTTTTGCATTGCATGCATTTTATTTACAGTTATTTCTTTACAGTTGTTTCTTTTGCTGTTGTTTTCCTCTGCCATGTTCCCCTAGGAACTCTGACTTCTCTTATTCAAGATAAGTTATGACAGACATTAGGATTCTAACCATGCATGATAACATTAGGTAGTTCCCTCATAACCTCAACCATAGGATCAGTTTTGCATGACAACTTTAGGATTGGATCAATTCCCCTTTAGTGCGTCATTTCTCTTCTTATCTTCAAACAGATCAAAATACAGTAATAAAGGTTAATTGATGTCGTACGCTACGAGCCTTAAACTACTTGAGAAAGGGTTGTTGAAGAGTTTCTTTTCAACAGTCTGGATGTCTAGTATGGCACCCTTTGGGTGACATGCGGCGCATTCACTCTCAGGTCATAGTCTCTAGTGCGATATCAGTTGCAGACATCCATAAAAAGATACTTCTTTAAAAAACAGAAAACAAAGATCAAACATCTTTTTGTCCTCTTGGACCTTTAATTCTTGGAAACCCTTTTCAGAAGGAGAGTTTTGTTAACTCTCTATTCTACCGCAAACGGTAAACGCCTAAGTCTCCGTTGAGCGAGCTGCATACACCAACTGTTGGAACCGTCTGTTAACCCTACTCGGATAAAAAAGACAAACCTGTGTCTGTTGTGTCCCGAACTACGTTTGCTCTGATCTTTCACGCCGTGTGAAAGTACGTAGGTACGAGATGTGATATCTCGGCGAGCAACCTTCCCCCGTAACCCGTAGTTAGGCGAACTACGTTGACTCTGATTTCTCGTTTCAGACGGGAATACGTAGGCATAAAGTGTGATGTTTTGCCGAGTCATTTTCTTTTCTTTTCAGACCCGACCTTTAGTGTAGATAGATGTAATCAACCCGTCAGATAAACACAACAAGCATGGATCCCATCGAGTACGGTGGACGTGAGGGGTGCTAATACCTTCCCCTTGCGTAACCGACTCCCAATCCAGACAATGGTTGCGATGACCTTGTCTTATACCTTTTCGTTAGGTTTTTCCAATTGTTTCCTTTCCCGTTCTATGGGATAAATAACGAAAGATGGCGACTCTTCTGTTTTGCCGGCCTCGTTTTTCGCAGTAGCGACAGTGGTGTGTACATATCCCTTGGCAGGTAGATATGGGAGTGTTTTCCCCAGCAGTGGGATGAATTTAGTGTTGTTTCCCCATGCGAGTCTTAGACTCAATTCCCCAAGCAGAGTTTGATGTGGAGGTGTCTAATTTCCCTAATCAGAGGTTCGTGTTGTTGAGTCTTAAACCCAATTCCCCAAGCAAAGTTTGATGTGGAGGTGTCTTATTTCCCTAATCAGAGGTTCGTGTTGTTGAGTTTTGACTCATTCCCCAAGAAGAGGTTGATATTGATTCCCTCAACGAGTATTTCCTGGTGAAGTTGTTATTCTGCATCAAAATCCAGTGGTTATTGGTATTCTTCAGGGCGAGTTCTTTGGGATATCTTCCAATTAACTCCTAATCCCCAGTGAAGTCGCCAGAGTAGGTTTCTTCCCCTCAGAGTGAGATTTCCCCCAGAGAATGTTATTCTCCATCCTCAGCAGAGAGAGTTTGAGATAGCTTCCCAGTAGATCTTATTCTTATTCCCTCACAGATCGGATCTAATCTCCAGTTGAGTGGAATCCCCGGAAGAGTGGAGGAATTCCCAGCAATTTTGTTTATTTCGCTAGAAGAGTTTTGCATTCTGGAAGGCCGTTCAGGGCGTTTCCCCAGCCAATTGTTTTTGTTCCCCAGAAGAGTTGTATTCTGGAAGGTCGTTCAGGGCGTTTTCCTTAGTAGAGTTGGATTTATCCTCAGTAGAGCAGTTATCCTCAGGAGAGTTCTTTTCCAGGAGGCCATCCAGGGCTTGTTTTCCCCAGCATAAGTCCAATCGTACTTGGCACATCCGGTTATCCCCAGTGGAGTTGACTTCGTCTCTTCAGCATTCATTTCGCATGGAGTATTACGCCATTTTCAAACATATGCATTCGAAACATAAGCCACATTGTTACCTCTTGTTTTCAGATGTATCTCCGGCAGACAATGGTGTATTTCTCTTGAGCCTACATGGTATCCAAACCCCGACAAGAGTTATTGACAGATGTGTTCATTTTAATGATAATATTGTTTCCCTTGAGCCTATGTGGTATCCAGACCCCGGTAGATATCAATATATTTCATGAGCCTATGTGGTATTCAGACCCCGGAAGATATTGGTGTATTTCATGAGCCTGTGTGGTATCCAGACCCCAGCAGATATTGGTGTATTTCATGAGCCTGTGTGGTATCCAAACTCCAGCGGATATTGATGTCTCTTGAGCCTGTGTGGTATCCAAACCCCAGCAAAATCTTTGATGGATGTGTTCATCTTATCATTTCTCCCCAACAGGGTTTACTTATTCAAAGTCTTTCTTCCCCAGCGGATTTCTTCTTTCAGATTGTGAATCGACGGATTCTCTTCTCAACTTTGTATTGAGTCGGCCTTCAGGTTTGATGTCTGTTTTAGTTAACAGATGCCTGCTTGGATTAGCAGATGTTCTCAACTTCATATTGAGCCGGCCTTCGATGCCTGTTTTAATTAACGGATGCCTGCTTGGATTAGCAAATGTTCTCAACTTCGTGTTGAGCTAGTCTTCGGGTTCGATGTCTGTTTTAATTAACGGATGCCTGCTTAGATTAGTAGATGTTCTCAAATTCGTGTTGAGTCGGCCTTCAATTTCGATGCATGTTTTAATTTACGAATGCCTGCTTGGATTAGCAGATGTTCTCAACTTCGTGTTGAGCCGGCCTTCGGGTTCGCTGCCTGTTTTAATTAACGGATGCCTGCTTGGATCAGCAAATGTTACCAACTTTGTGTCTTTGCCTGCATGTTAGCATATGTTTCTTCCGGATGCATTTCGATGCTTTCTAATTGGTAATGAGTTAGCTCGTTGTTATTGCAACTATCAGTTACAGTTTTCTCCAGTGATTCTTTTTCCACTTTGGTGGATCATTCAGTAGCTTACTATTCCTGCGGTTGGCAAATTTTTGGGTTCTTTTGTATTCAATCACCTTTTTCCTGGAACGTTTGAAAGTCGTTCGTGTTTCATCCCTTCAGGTCCAAGTCGTTTGAATAGGGGCAGTTGTTGTACCCCAAAATTTGACCAACCTTTTCTTTTAACTTGGCTTATGTTTCATTTTCATTTTGCATATCATTGGTTCTACACAGGGGATCAAGAGAGCTTTGTTTTGCCAGTCAGGAGAAGAGCTTCATTGTTTAATCTCAAGCCAGGGTACTTGTTCAAGACATCAAGATCTCATTGCCATCATGGTAAGGTTTCAAAGCTCCTTGAGAGGAGAGATTTGTGTATGGGTGTCACCTCCTATCTTGAGGATCATCAGAGGGTCATGAGGCTACCCATTTGGATAAAGTAGGGTTAAAAATCTCAATGTGTATCTTGAGAGGTCTTTGGTGCCTAACTTCAAGGACAATTTTCATTATGATGCAAGTCTAATATCACTTTCCACCAAACATGGCACTTGTTGAGAATCTTTCAAGCATTATTTTGAGTACAAGAACTCATCCATTGAGTTTGTACATCTCAAGTTATGATGTCAGCAAGTTGGTGTCCTCAGATGAAGAGAATTTTGGTCAGCTCAAAGTCAATTCATTTCTAATGCAATTTTCACATGGAACCAAGTTCCTCCTCATTTTCAAGAAAACATGAAAAGATTTCCTTATGATCTTAGATTTCCAAAAAGTCCTAGAAGTCCTCATTCTCATGTGTGCATCTCAAGTTGTGATCTTCACAAGGCAAAGGTATTTTGGGAAAGTTCATTATAGGTCATTTTCTTCAATGGTCAATTCCATGAACTTTAAGACCTCAAGTGCAATTTGGTGCCACATGAATGTTGTGTCACATTGATTCAACTTCATCATGAACTTAAAATCCTTGGCATTTGATGGATTATGTGATCATGTGGACCATTTTTAAGGTGAAAATTGAACTTTTAGACATGGTTTGGCTTTCTTCATTTACAAGTCACCCAAATGACTTTGTTTTTGAATTTTTCACACTATAATGACATCAAACTTTGGTCTTGATTTTCTTTACCATATTTGGGTCAACATGAAAGGATGTTATATGCCACTTTTTCACATTTTTCACTATAAAAAGTCATGACATAAAGCTTTGTACCAATGCATTCTACATGAACCAAAATGACCCTATTAATTTCTACACACCTCATTTGCCATTTTGCTGACTCAATATTGGTTAAATGTTGCCTAATCTGTGTGTGGTGTGCAAGTGAAATTTTTGGCCAAGGATTTGAAATCACAAAATGCAACTAACATGGGCCTGTATGGTTGCTAAAAACCCATCATATAAGATTCAAACATTTGACCCTAAATCAAGAGAACTGATTGCAGTTGCGTGAGAGAGAAGAGAGAGCTTGAAATTTCTCCAAAATTCGTTTCTTCGAATCTTGCATTCCCTGAGGTTTTGCTTCAAACATTAGCTAGAATCATCATCAGTGAAGATCAAGGAAGGATTTGGAAGGCTTAAA
Organism: Lathyrus sativus; assembly: GCA_963859935.3. Lineage (NCBI taxonomy): Eukaryota > Viridiplantae > Streptophyta > Magnoliopsida > Fabales > Fabaceae > Lathyrus > Lathyrus sativus. Next base: position 510,222,282 of record OZ012737.1, read on the forward strand.
CTGAAGCTTGCTTGCTTGTTGAAGGGTCAACGAAACCTCTTTGTTAGGTACTTTTCTTATACTTGAAACCTCCATTTTAGGCACACATTAGGTCCATTTTGGCTTGCATCTGAAGTCCTATGCAACATAGGAAATGTTTGACATGTTTTCACGCTTGTATGATGAGAGTTGAGTTGGCATGTTCAAAAATCGTGATCCATTTTACAGCTTGTTTAAGAACCTTTTTAAGAAATGAATGGTAGATTTTGATTCCTTGTTGAAGGAGCTTTTGAATGGTATCAGCTTTTACCATTTTTATTGAGATTTTTGGGCTGAGCTTCGGCGAGCTAGCCGGAGAAGACGACCGGAGCCCTAGCTCTGGCATCTGGTCTTTTCTCAGGTGGAAGCTGACTAGCTTTGGTTTGAATCATTGACCGCGTAAGGTGTTTTGTTCCAATTCGCTAGACCATGCCACATGTTTGTTTGGCTCCACGTAGGTTTAATGAAACACAGAGTTTCATTAAACTCTGAGTCTTTGGGTAATTAGGCCTAACATGATTTTCACACACCCCACTGTTTTGAGCCCAGGCGAGAAATACAAAGGATTCAGTGTATTCTGGCATTACTGATCACACCCCCCTTTGGCTTTTGTTGATTTTAATTTCATTTTAATTCTTGCTTTCATTTTATTTGATTAACAATAGTTCTGATTTCACCAAAATTCAACAAAAATATTTTTCTAACAGTTCAATATGTTATTTAATTTTCCAATATTTTTATTTTCATTTTCCATTTATTTTCTTATTTTATTTGGAATTTGCAATGTGATGTGTTTTATGGTTTACCCTAGCTTTAAACTTGATCATTTGAACCTTGATCCTATATCCTCTATGACCAATTCTTCTCCATCATTTAGGTGATGGATTGAAGCATCCTTGAGGGTTGAGTTGGTTCATTTATGTTCATTTTTTATGTGGTTTTGAATTTCTTTTTGGTGACCCTCAATAAGGTGGAACACCAAGAATTTTGATTTTATTTGGTGGTGCCTTGATTGAGATCTTTGCTTGAGATTTTGGATTCTATTTGCCACTTATTTTATCTTGGTTTGGGATTTTATTTGGGATTTATTGAGCTTTCCTTCTATTTTTGGTGAATCTTTCAAGTCAAGTTACTTTTATGGTTGTTTACACATGCTAGTTTGACCTATTTCTTTGGGATATGATCTCAAGTGATCCCATATGCATCTTGTGAGTCTTGTTACATTATTCTAACATGCTTAAGGTGTTGTTTTACATGTATTGGGTCATCTACATATGATATTTGCATTGCAAGTCATCTTTGAATCATGCTTCTCCACTTGCCTTAAGTGTTTAGATTGTGTTAGAGCTTTGTTTCTTTCACTTGCCGTGATCTCATTTGTGCTTCCCCTTTTGTTTTAAGTTTGATGTGAGGATTTTCTCTTGTTGATTCACTTCTGCCCCATGTGGTTTGACCATTGTTCATGATAATTTGGTGTCATTTGTTTACACTTTGAGTTTATCATGAACATTGTTGTTTGTTCTGCATTGTTTTGCTTGTATTATCTTGCTTGTGTTACAAGGAATGTTTGGTTGAGATAACCTTAATGTGGTTTCTGCCCTATCCTTTTTCTCCCATCATTTCTTTAACCATGGCTCTTTCCTTTTGATTTATGATTAGCATTCTTCTTTGATGATTGATGTTTGGTGGTTGTAGGAGTTTCACTTCTCCCATTTCGTCTCATCTCTTGTTGACTTGTTTAAGTCCCTTGCTTGTGTTTGAGTCTCATTTTATTGTTGAGTCTTTGGTGCATCTTTTCATACTTGCACTTCATGTTTGCATCTCTTATTGCATTGACTTGTTTAAGTCTTCTTCATCTCTTTTCATCTGTGATTGAATTGCTATGTGTTTACTTGTGCTCTTTTGCCATGATCCCTTAGGATTCCTAGTCCCTCTGTTTAGGACGGGAGTAGGAGAGATATTAGGCTTTCAATCCTTTGCATGATAACATTAGGTAGTTTCCCTTTCAATCCCAACTTTAGGATCATATTGCATGATAACATTAGGGTTGATCAGTTCCCCTTAGAGTCTTGTGTCTTCTCTTCTCATCTCATAACTTCATAAGACACTTAATAAAGGTTAACAATTGTTGTATGCTACGAGCCTTAAGTACTTTAGGAATGATAGGTGGGGGGCCTTCACTCATATTGTCTAGAGTTTTTAGCGTATGCCCTTTGGGCGATATGCGACGCATTCACTCTCAAGTCATAGTCTTTAGTGCAACATGAGTTTCAAATCTAACTCAATTCACTTTTTCTCATAAAAACAACAAAAACAAAACATCAAACCTTTTTATCCTTCGGGATTGCTTGAAAATCATTTTCAGAAAAAGTGTGTTAAGTTTTGGTTCTACCGCAAACAGGCATCGTCCCTAACGGCTAGAAAAAAGATTTAACCCTACTTAGTTAAAACATTTGAACCAACCAGTGGTCATGTCATCCCGAACTACATTTGCTCTGATTTCTCATACTAGATGAGGATACGTAGGCACAAAATGGAGATGTCTTGCCGAGCAACCTCCCCCACCATCACCTGTAGTTTTCCAAACTACGTTGACTCTGACTTTCCCATTGCATGAGGGAACACGTAGACATAGAGCGGCAATGCTCTATCGAGTCTCTTTTCTTTTCTTTTCCCCCGTGTGCCAGCCTATAGATTAGATAGTTTTTCACCCGTAGATTAGACAACAAGCGTGGATCCCGTTGAATACAACAGACGTGAGGGGTGCTCATACCTTCCCCTTGCGTAACCGACTCCTGAACCCAAGATTTCATTGCGATGACCCGTCTTTCCCTTTTTCGTAGGTTTTCTTCGATTGTTTCCTTTCCCTCTCTTCGGGATAAATAACAAACGGTGGCGAATCTTCTGTCAGTAATTCAGCATCCTTTTTTTACAGTAGTGACACATGGGATAGTCAATTGTCATTGATTGAGTTTACCTACCACAAAAGTTACCATTCTAGTATCGGAATGGCACCGTATGAGGCATTGTATGGTAGGAGATGTAGGACTCCTTTGCGTTAGTATGAATCAGGCGAGAGTGTTGTACTCGGACCTGAGATTGTGTAAGAGACGACTGAAAAGATCAAGATGATCCGAGAAAAGATGAAAGCATCACAGAGTCTTCAGAAGAGTTACCATGATAAAAGAAGGAAAGCATTTGAGTTCCAAGAGGGAGATCACGTGTTTTTGAGAGCTACGCTGGTATGAATCAGGCGAGAGTGTTGTACTCGGACCTGAGATTGTGTAAGAGACGACTGAAAAGATCAAGATGATCCGAGAAAAGATGAAAGCATCACAGAGTCTTCAGAAGAGTTACCATGATAAAAGAAGGAAAGCATTTGAGTTCCAAGAGGGAGATCACGTGTTTTTGAGAGCTACGCTGGTAACTGGTGTCGGTCGAGCTTTGAAGTCTCGAAAGGTCACACCATATTTTGTTGGTCTATATCAGATTTCACATAGGGTGGGAGAAGTAGCATATCGGATTGCTTTATCGTCGTCGCCTGCGAATTTGCATGATGTGTTTCATGTGTCTCTGTTGAGGAAGTACATTCTAGATCCAACACATGTGATTCATATGGATGATGTACAAGTGAGAGATGATTTGACTGTTGAGGTATTGCCAAGACGGATTGATGAACTAGAAGTGAAACAACTGCGAGGTAAAGGGATTTCCTTGGTAAAGGTAGTTTGGAAGGACCAGCTGGAGAAAGTTGGGCTTGGGAGCGTGAGGATCAGATGAGAGAGTCGTATCCGACTCTGTTTCCGTGAGGTCATTTTCGAGGGTGAAAACTATTTTAAGTGGGGGAGAGTTGTAACACCTCAAATTCTTGGAATATTTATTTAATTTATTTAAATATGAATATTCGCATTTTTGGTAATTTTCGGTGGTTGGTGTGAATATTGAGAATTATGGATTTTGAGTTATTTATTTAAATAATAGTATATAATAGGAATATATTGGTATTATTATTAATTTAAATAAATATAAGTGAATTAAGGGAAAAGTGGACATTTGAGGAGGAGTTAGTGAGGGTTAAGTTGGAAAGCCCAATTTTAAGGTCCAAAGTTAGGCTTAACAAAAAGAAATTTTGAGGGAATTAGGATTCATTCTTTTTATACCGTGAAAAGAGAAGAAATAGAGGGCAGAGCTCTGAGGAAGAGGATCGGGACAAAGGTTCGCGAGGTTTCCAAGAATCAAGGAGAAAGGAATAGAGTCGGCAATTAAGGTATGAGGAGTATTGCCTTCATTGTTTTCAATATGTGATTTCAATGTGTTTAAAGCCGGTTTAAGGGTTTAAGGGTTTAAAGGTGTAAGAGTCTTAAGAGTTTTGAACTGATGGTCTGATAGGTTCGAGGCTGATTTGAGGATAAAGGAAATTAGGCCTTTGTGGCCAAAAGTTGTTGTTGAGGTTTTAACCCTGTAGGGTAAGGGATTATGAGAACTATGTAAATGTGGGGTAATTGTAGGAATTTATGAACATTTGAGATTTAGATATGATACAGGATTGGCCTAATAAGTCGTAGATTATGTGCCTTTATCACCGTAGTATCTTAGGAATGATTTAGGGATGTTTTTGGAGCATTGGGGAAGGAAATCGTGTGGACCTTTGAGCCGGTTTTGGTACTGGTGCATAACAACGATTTGCTATAATTGTGAGTTCGTACAACAAAGAATCTTTCGCACGGTGAACACTCGCCCCAGACTCGCACAACGAACTTGCTAGCGAACGTAGCAAAGTTTCGCGAATTCTGATCTTGTGCAGTGATGTCTTGATGTTTTAATGCTGTGATTTTCGTGATGAATCTCCATGAGCATGACTGTGATTTCTATGTGGTTAATACATGATTATGTGATTATTCCTATGAGTAATGATGATGAGTTATGATGTTGATTTAATGAGTTTTGATGATTATATGATGACATGATTATTATGATGACTTTGATGAATGATGATGTACCTAATGAGTTTATTATGAGTATCATATTGACGTGTGCATCATGCATTCATATGCATCCGGACTTCGGTTCAGGACCTTGATTTTTGTGGCTTCAGTCCCATTGTACGGATGTGGGGTATTTGTTGTGCTCTGATTCTCGTGTAGAATCGATCCTACTGTTGTGGATCTATGGAAGGTTGATGGCCCAATGTCCATCGAATTTTGTGATATTGGTACCACATGCATGAGTCTTGTTGCATTTGCGTTTATGAGATAATTTGGTGTAATTTATGATATTATTGTCTTTTTGATGTTCCTTTGATGACCCTATGTGACAATTTGGTGTAATTTATAATGTTGTGGCCTTTGATGTTCCTTGATGATTATGATGATGTATAACATAAAAATGATGTTGTTTTATATATTGATTCTTATATTGATTATTATGAATCGTTTTACTCACCCTGTCTGTTTGAATGTTACCTCCACGTGGGTAACGTGCAAATGATTAGGTTTAGCCGTGGATGTCGTCGAGGACATTTTGGAGTTTTTAATGTTTTGGTTGATTTAGAGGATCTTGCTCTGATAGTGTAACACCGGGTTGGGGTCTTTTGATTTGAACCATGTTTTGTTGATTATTGTTATTTTAATTATGTTGCTGCGCAAGGAAAACTTTGGATTTTGCCTTTTTGAGTTTCGCTGCCTTTTGAGTAATATTTGAGTAATTTTGGGAAAACTCGTTGTTTATGGAGCATTGACTATATTTGAATTATTGAGAAATGTGTGCCCTTTTGAGGTGATTTTTATTGTATTTAATATTTTACTCTGATAAATATGATTGATTTGTCATTATATTTGTGGGGTAGAAATGGGTGTTACATTTGGCAGTAGATTGGTCAATGATCATTATGTACTCAAAATGAGGCAAAGCATCAACAAGAATACCTTCTACTCTATGGTGTTTTCTGTAAATCTTTTACATAACAGGTGTGAAAGCTTTTCTATCAAACATCATTCCTACTTCATTCACAGGAATATCAATACCATCTTCAAGGATGTCCCATAACTCATCATCAAGACTTACGATGTGAGTATAAAACTTACTTTTCCACCATTCAAATTCAGTAGAGTCCATACAGAACGTTGGAGGTCTAGCCACATAGTTATTCTTTTCATATATGCTATAATCATGATTAATATTACTAAGAGGATTAGGTTGTGGAATGGGACCACCTTCACCAGAGTGATATGATTCAGTTTTAGAATCACTCATGATAAAAGAGGAAGTATTTTTCTTAGGATATTTTTTACGCCACTGTTAAATGTTTAGCACAGACCGTGCTCTGATGCTAATTGAAGGTGAAAAAAACACAAGAATGGGGAGTTGAATTGTGTTGGTTTTTTCAAACTTTTTCAGGTACTGCTTTTGATTGATCTTAATCAGAGTTTGAACATGCAGTTCAGAGTTTGACTTCATAATCACTTAGAGTCTGAACTCTTAAAAGTTTTTATCCGATTCTGCAATAAAATCTGATTCAGAGGTAGATAATAGATAGCAGCAGAATAATGTTCAAAAGCAAATAAAGTAAAAGCACATGACACACCAGCTATCATGGTTCCTCTTACAACCTGCTAGTAGTCAAGTCCCCTTGCTCTTCAAGGGATTTCCACTATAACCAAATCTAATTACAAATGCTCAAGCTCACCAGCAAGACTTCCTTTGCTTACACATGCAATTATAATACTTTCTTTCTCAAACCCATAAGTCTAATATTTCCTTGCTCTAGCACACATGATAAAGACTTCTTTGTTCAAACACACAAGTATGAAACTTTATTGCTTAAGCACACAAGCTTAAGACTTCAAATGCTCAAGCACTAAATCAAGAGACTTCTGAATCTAAACAAACTGTTAAGAGATTTTGGGTAACAGCTACACTTGATATACGATCAGAGGTGTATATACAATACAACTTAGAAAGACTTAAGAACTTTTAAAATATACTAGTGTTAAGATGTTCTAAGTCTAATTATATTGAAAAAGTAGTTTATCTTTGATTATCAAGTTTCAAAGTCTTATAATGCAGTATGGTGGTCTTCATCTTCATATCTTCTGCTCCTTTTATAGAGATAAGTAAAAGAATCGATGGGAAGACTTTCACTAAATAGGTTGGGCTAACTTTGTACTTGATTAGACACATTAATAAAGCAACTTTCTGCAAGAGGGATTATCCATTAAAGCTCAGAAACCAAGAAAGAAATTTTCCTTAAGTCTTCAAGTTATCAAAAAGTCACTGAATTTGTCAGAGTTTCCTTGGTAGAAGAGCTTCTTCATCATAGGATGACTTTCCTTCAGACTTCACTCTTCAGAGGTTGATCACATTATAGTCCTCATCTTACCTTTTGAATCTTCAGAGTCTGGGTCAGTAGAGTATGACTTTCTTAATAGTTGACTTCTTCAGAGTCTATATCTCCATCAGAGGCAGAGTCTTTAGAAGTGGTCTTCAGAGCCAGAGTCTGATCTTCAGATGCAGATTCCTTAGGTAGTTCTTCTTTTGTTCTTAATGAATATATTCTTACAAACTTGAATAAATGTTAGATAGCCAAATTGTTCTTTAAATACTTTGTTATCATCAAAATCCAAGGGATATGATATTAACCAATTTTGTTCCAACAACCATCACCTACATTGATAATTTCCTTTAAATTTGTCAACTACCTCTATCTAGAATCTCTAGTCAATTTCTATAGTTGTTTTCGAAGCATCCTTAATTTGGCTGACTTCTAGACTTTAAAACACACTAAGTCCCTGACATCTTATAAACGTATCAAACTTAACACTTATGGAAGTGCAGATTTGTGCAAACCTTTTCGATATTCTGGACATGTTTTAAAGAGAGAGTGATTCTAATCTGGTAGATTTGTTCCCGAGACTCTTCTAAACCAGATTTAGTGCAGTGTCGAAAATCACAGACTAACACACATACGACGCCACTATTCCAGTTGGGAATAAAAGATTTATGACTTGTTGATGAGGAGTTTTCTGATACTATGACTAAGTCTCTAGTACAGTGGAGTTAGGTGCGTTTGGTGTTAGGGGAGATTTTCATGATACCAAAGGCTCATGCCTTTACGAACCAAAGGCTTATGATACCATTTGTTAAAGGAGTTTATCACTAGGGAAGATTATGTCAAGAGTAACACAAGTGAGAGAGACACCACATATTCACTCAAAACCTTAAGGTGATAGGTGCATGAGTTCTCCCACTTATAAATGCTCAACTATCCATATTCATAACCAATGTGGGACTCCAACTCATACTTGACATATTATTCTCAACATTTAGATGGTTAGTACTTCAACGTTAAATCAATGAGGTCAGAGAAATGTAACTTTACAAGAGTGACTAAAATTATATCTATTATGGCGTGCATAGGAGCATATATATGGTTGACAGTTAAAAATATTCTCAGTTGGTGCGACATGAATTGTGATAAGTCGTTGGATTGAATCTAATGGTTAAAGATGAACTCATGGCTTAACTCCAGTGTACATATTTTTGACTAGAGTATGTTTATTTGTCAATCTTGAGAAAGAGTGTTATAAATAGGATCTCTATCTTTTGTTTAGCAAGTATTTTGCCCACGTAGAATAGTAATAAAAAAGATAAATAATATAATTGATGAATAAAAAATTGGCATTATCTACCATATTTATATGGTGAAAAATATAAGTGTTTCATTTTGTGTCAAATCTATCTATCATTACTCAAAATATAACTTGTTGTTTGAAGCAAATATCCTCATATCCTTAATAGTTATGTCTCACCTATAATCTATAGTATTTTTAGTTCATTTTCATGTTATTTTTTGTGAATTTTTTTATTTAAAAAAACCTATTTATTTAATTTAAATACCAAAATAATATGTATTTCAAATTAATTACGAAACTAACATAGGTTCAGCATACATGCGCCATTTCATTTGGAGTTAGCTCATTAACTAGGAGTGCATGCGCCATTTGATTTGGAGCATATACAAGGTGTAGCCAAATCAAATGGCGCCACCATTTACTTTGTGCCCTAAATGGAGTGCATGCACCATCCCATATGACGCATCCTCCTTTTCTTTTTTTTTAATTAGGAAATTAAATGGAAAAAAATTAAAATAATCCAAAGAAAAAATAAATAACAATATTTAAATATAAATAAGTTTACAACTAATGAAAAAAAATTAATGACCGGCCCTATCAAAACGTCCATCGGTTCCATATTTCGGTGCGTTTGCATGGCGTAGAGGTCTACCAAGACTTTGTTGAGGTGCTTGTGGTCTTTGCGTGTTGACCTATGGAAAAGGTATTTGTTGAGATGGTCCTGGCGTATCTGAAAAATTTTGAATCATCTGTCCCCAATAGCAGGGGGGTTGCTGCCAACAGCGCTTCCGTAATTCAGTTTCATACCCATGTTTTCGAAGTTGGGATGGGGGTTGGGTTGGGTGTGGACGGTATGGTTGACCGAATTGTTACATTGAATCATTTTGGAAACGATGCAATGGTTGTTATAGGGTTTGGTAGTCAAATAGTGGTTGGGTATTTTGGTGGTAGGACGATTGTGTGTTCATTTGTGGGGGGATATGGTGGGTTGGAATAGAGTCGAAAAAGTTAACAGGGCTATAGGAAGATGTGGTGTCGGTGTCGAGAGGTTAGCAGTAAGGGTAAAGCTCTTGTTGTTGTGATTGGGTGGATGGCATGAGTGGGTTGCGGTTCTGGAAGATTGATTGGGTCGGTGGCATTAGTGGGTTGCGGTTCTGGAAGATTGATTGGGTGGGTAGTCTTGTTTGTTAAGTATAACATGGTATTTGGTGTTGGGCATATGTATGTGAAGGTGAGATAATACTTAGAAGGGGGGGTTGAATAAGTATGAAAGATTAAAACTTAGAATTAAAACACAATTATTTTTATCCTGGTTCGTTGAACTCAACTACTCCAGTCCACCCTTCCTAGAGTGATTTGCCTTTCTCAATCAAGGACTTAATCCACTATTTAATCAAACAGATTACAATAGTAACACCTAAGAACAACTGTTCTTAGTCTTCTCAAGAGCTACTGATTCCAACTGAATCCTCTTAAGGAAATCCTTTACAATCAATGTAAATCTAATACAAGAGTAAGAATGCTTCTAAAAAGCTTTAATCACAACAGTGATATTTCTCTTAAGTTTAAGTACAATGAAATAAATTCTTAGAAAGAATATGAAAGTATGAGAGCTTGAATGATTTAATTCTTTTTCAGCAAAACGTCTAACTGAAGAATTTGGTGGAGTCTTACTTTTATAGACAGCTGATCCAAGGTGAGCTGCACGTTGAGAAGAGTGTCCCAAAAGGTCTGAGCCTTTTTGTCTTCACATCAAGTGAACTTTCCTAGAAGAAGAAAGCACAGAAAAATCCTTTTTGTCTATGTTCTTGTGTCTAGCATAAATGAGGAAAGAGACGTTTGATTTACTCCAACGGATATAATCTTTGAATATTTCTTCTTCAGTTTTCAACAAGTTCATCAGAGTCTAATTGGGTCAGAGTCTTCTGATGATGATCAGAGCTTGCTGGATCAGAGTCTTCTGCAGCAGGTGTGCTTTCAGCGTGTTAAATATCAGAGCATATTTGAAACAGAATTTCAGTACTGGCAGCTTTAGTACTTTCAGAATCTTCTGTAGAAACTATGCTTTGAAAAAACTCTTCATACAAAATTCTTCTTTGCTTCAGATGCTTCTGACTTGCTTCAGATGCTTCTGACTTGCTTCAGATTCTTCTTGGAGCTTCTGCTTCAGATCCTTCTGGAGCTTCTGCTTCAGAATCTTCTGGAGGCTATGCTCAGAATCTTCTGTTGGCAGCAATCAGAGTCTTCTAATGAGTGCATCTGGCGCTTCAGAGTCTAGTTAATTTCTTGCACTCAATTCTGATTTGCATCTGGAGTGTTAATTTCTTTACTATCTGCAGTAAAAACTCTCAAGCAAATTTTAGAGTATATAATTCTTAAATACAAAATTTCCTAATAGTTATCATCAAAACATAGAGATATTATTAAGAACCAATCTGTGTTCTAACAATCTCCCCCTTTTTGATGATGACAAAAACATCAGAAATTTTGTTTAATTGAAAATATTAAAATTATAACTCCCCCTAAGATGATGAATCTCCCCCTGAGTTAAATACAGATATGGAATAGAAACTTCCCTTTTGTCTTGAGTAATCTTCAGAGTTAGATCTTGTTTGTTCTTTTAACATTTGAAGGTCAGAATGTCTTGCAGATTTAAGATTCAGAGTTTGATAATAGTCAGATGATCTGAGAGTCTCAGAGTTTCTTTTATAGAGTGTACTTATCAAAAGTTATGAAATACTCAGATTAAATGTTAGATAGAAAAAATATGTCTGAAGTTTCATTCTGGTGAAGTTATATTAAACAATTCAGATCTATATTTTCTCCCCCTTTTTTGTCATAAGCAAAAAGTAAAAACTTTAAAAAGACAAATAAAAGGAAACAGTAAATGAGATAATTCAATGGAGAAAACTTTGATTCATTCAATAAGATCAGATCAAGAGTACATGCATCAGAAGATATAGTAAAAAAAATACATAGAAAAAATCAGATGCAAAAACATCAGAATGAAAAAAAATCTAAGAGTGTTTGGACAAAAGCATCTTCAATAGATCTGTAATCTCAGAGGAGGACTGCTCTTGCTTGGACATCCACTTAGCCATTGTTTCATTCTTTTGATCCTGCTTAGACATCCATTCTGTCATGTCCTCAGACTTCTTATCCTGTTTTGCCATCCATGACTTGATCTCTGATTGGCCAGCTTCCAGAGCAGCAATCTTATCTTCAAAATCTGGATGTTCTTTCTTTATCTCAGATGAAGAAGTATGATCAGGTTCTAGAGCTTGAACAGAGTCAATTTCCATGGGTTCTGTAGAGTCTGGAGCATTAGAACTAGAAGGAGGGTCTACCAGAGTCATGGCCAAATGATTTTCTTCAGATGCAATTTCAGTAGTTTCTTCTGATGAGGGAGGAGCATTTTTAAGGAGCAGAGGTTCAGATTTCTTGACTGTCCAGAATAGAGTTCTTGCAGCTTCAGCAAATCTGAGCTTCGCATCATCAGAACAGATGTTCTTCAGATTTGAGGCCACAGAGTTGAATCTGGTGATGAATCCATTCCAGATGATATCAGATTCTTTGGCATCCATAGTTGCTGAGCATTTCTTCTGTGCAGTACCTAAATACAACTGTATTTCTTGCAAAAATGATTGAAATAAATGACTAACATTAAGTCTGGGCTTAGGATGTAACAGAGTTTCCAGAGTTATTGGTTTTGGTTGGGGAGTTGGTGGAAAAAGAGATTTTTGAATAGAGATCAGAGGAGGAGGATAATATGGAATGAAAGGAATTTCAGGAGCTTTTTCTTTTGATCTGATTAAGGCATTTAACAGATGAGGTTTTGCTCTGGTGTGAAGGGTAACTACATCAAAAGGTTTATTTGAGTAGGTTTGGAAGGCAGATTTGGGGGGTTCATTAGAAGCAACATTGTTATCAGATGAAAGTGGTATTGCTGAAGCAACAGCTTTATCAGATTTTGCAAAACAAGATATAGTTGCTAATGAACCTACATCTGACATGGATTTTATATAGTCAAGAATCACAGATGGAAGGGTCATTGTGAGTTTGGGTTTCAGAGGGTTGATAGGGTCAGATGGTTCAACTCTGTCATAAAAATATTTGAGTTTGAAACCATATTCCAAATTGTGAAATAGTGATGAGACTTGGGCACAAGAAATAGATGATCTTGGGTTAGAATTTGGGATCAGTATTTCAGATGATGGTGCATGTGTGGGAATAGGATCTGGAATGGGAGCTTTAGAAGGTATAATGGGTTCAGGTTGGTTTACCTCAGAGTCTCTGTGAGATGGAGAGACTAGAAAGTCTGGATGGATGTCAGATTCTGAGGAGTTTGAAGAGGTGGTTGGTGTGCAGGAAGTAGAAGATACTTGAAACACAGTTTTTAAGGGTGTGACATCAAGAACTTCTATTTCAGGAATGTGGGGTTCAGAAGTGTTTGTTGGTTCTGAAGGAATTTCAGAGGATTTTGTTGGTTGTTCTGAGGTAGGTGAATCAGATGGAATTGTGATTGGTTCTGATGAAATTGGAACAGAAGTTACTTTGGTAGGTTCAGAAATAACAGGTGCAATGGGTTCAGATGATTTTGATGGTGGATTATTTTCAGAGGCTTTTTCTGGTAGAGGTTCTTGTGGTTTTTCTGGTTGTTTTTCTTGTTGGTGCTTTTGTTGTTCAGATGTCTTTTGTTTAGATGGTTCAGAGGATTTTTGTTGTACAGAAGGTTGTAGTTGTTGTTCTGTAGGTTGTTATTCTGATGATCGTTTTTGTGAAGATTGTTTTTGTGGAACAAACTGTTTGATTTGGATTTTTGGTTGAGATGATTGTGGTACAGAGACTTTTTGTGTTTGAATGGTTTTTGTTGTTGGTGGTGTTGGAACAGAAGTTTGTTTTTGTGGTGGTTTAGAACTTGGAGCAGTAACAGAAGTAGTTTGTGTAGAGGGTGGTTTTGGAATAGACTTAATATTAGAATCATTTAAAGCAATTGTATTTGCAGAAGATATAGAAGATTTAGTACCTTTTATCTTGATCCTCTTGGCCGGTACATAAGAAGTGTCTCCAGATTCTTTTCTCTTCAAGAGCTTATGTGGCTTCTCAGCAATCTTGACCTTCTTCTGAGCAGGTGCAGCTTCTGCTTCTGGCTGAGTCCTCTTTCTCTGTAGTTCTTCTTCTACATCAGGTAGAGGTTGTCTTGCTAGCTGTACAATGTTTGCAGGAACAGTCTTTCCTTCCTTCTTACACTCATCAATGTACATCACAACAATGTGCCTTGGTTCTTCAGCAAAGAATAATGGAAAATCATCTACAGGAATCCTCTTCTTACTTAGTTCAGAAACATTCAGCTTCTTAGGAGCTGTTGTGAGTTCATCCACTATTTTAAGTCTCTGAAGACTTTTGGCATTCAGAGGCTTTCCCATTATGAATTCCAATTCCTCTGTAACTCCAGCAGCGTACAGAGCAGTGACCAATCCATTCTCAGTTAGAAGATCTGAGATCAACCTTCCAAAAGGGATCCAGGTTCTGATCTTCTGTCCTTTTTCTTTCACATACTCTCTAGAGGCATTTATATGGTTCCACAGATGCATAAAGAGAATATATGGAAGATCTACCTTGGTGCTCTGACTGAGGCAATACATGAAATAGAGTTGTTCATTATTGACATAGTCTGGAGAGTTTGTTGATTTCCTATGATGGATGCATCCCATGAAGATCTTAGCCCAGATCTTGTAGTCAGGCTTCAGATCCTTGAATTTGTTAGAAGCTTGACCAGCAGTCATTACTTCTTCATACACTTCATCCATGTCCACACGCCCAGCTGGAAAGTGTGAAACATCATTTGTTTCTTCATATCCAATTAGCTTTCTGATCAGATCTTCTGTTATAATGATTTATTTTCCCAGTACAAAAGATAGGATGAACTTAGGGTAAACTGATGCATGGATCCAGAACTCTTTCACAAGGAGGGGGTAAACTGGTCCAAAGAGTCTATCAAAGTACTTTACCCATCCTTGAGCACCTATGATAGAACGAAACTCAAAGCCATTTTCTGCAAGTGAATCAAATTCTACCATTGATTCACACAAAACCTTCAATTTCTCAACAGGGGTTAATAGAGTTCTTTTAGGAGGAGAATAAGGAGCAACACCCATGTTTGCAGAAGTAACTGCAGCCATTGAAGATTGGAATTGAGCAGCTGTTGATGATGAAGTTGCCATTGAAGATTGTTTTGTCACACGCTTAGGGTTTTTATGCAGAGAGAAGAGAAGATGAAAATGCATAAAAATTTTCTGAGATTGTGAAAAGTGTGAAAGTGAAGATATGTCATGTATTTATACTAAAACAAGTAGGCATACCATCAGTCAGAATTTGCACGTTTGAACAAGCATTTAATGAAAAGAATAATAATCATTTCAAACATTTATTGCTTCTGACAAATTGGGGGGAAAATCAAGATTTTCACTATTCAAACTTCACCTCAAACGTCTCTTCAGTAATGTACACGCCACCTTTGCAGATTTGGTGTGACACGTGTTTGCTTGCATGTGTTCTGAATTCTCTTGAGAAATGAAACGTTAACCAACATTCAGATCTTCTAAGGATTGTTAGTTCAGAGTTTCAAAAAAAATATTAAGCAGAATAAGTAAGCAATCAGAAGAAATACTTCAGAGCATTAGGCATTTTTGCATCTGTAAAAATTTGCTTCTGACAAATATCATTCTGGACAAAAATCCATACCAATATTTTTCAGAATAAATTTGAATCTATCTTCAACAAGGGGTTTTGTAAAAATATCTGCCCATTGATGATCTGTATCAATAAAGGCTAAATTTATTATTCCCTTCTGAACATAGTCTCTGATGAAATGATGCTTAATTTCTATATGTTTTGCCTTAGAGTGTAAAATAGGGTTTTTAGACAAACATATAGCAGAAGTATTATCACAAAAGATAGAAATGTTACTTTCAAAAATTTGATAATCTTCTAGTTGACTTTTCATCCAGAGCATCTGCGTGCTACATCCAGCAGCAGCAATATATTCTGCCTCTGTGGTTGAAAGTGTAATTGTGGGTTGCTTTTTGTTGTACCAGGAGATTAGATTTCTTCCTAGAAATTGACAACTTCCAGAAGTACGTTTTCTTTCCACTCTGTCTCCAGCGTAGTCAGCATCACAGAATCCAACTAATTTGAAATCATCAGATTTTCTGTAACACAAACCCACATTAGAAGTACCTTTTAGATACCTTAGAATCCTCTTGACAGCTCTGTAGAGCTTCTGGTCTACTTTCTTACTTACCTCTTCCTTGCCAAGTGAGCTAGTTGGATGCATGGGAGTCTTTGCCAGCTTACTATCAGTCATGTTAAATTTCTTCAGAAGTTCTTTAACATATTTTGGTATGATGTATGTAAGTGCACTCTGGAGTTTGATTGACTTGGATTCCTAGAAAGAATTTGAGTTCTCCCATCATGCTCATTTCAAATTTTTCCTGCATACATGTAGCAAACTCCTTTCCCAGCATAGTATTGGTAGATCCAAATATTATATCATCCACATAAATTTGACAAATTAGAAGATCTTTCTTAATTGATTTACAAAAGAGTGTTGTATCCACTTTGCCTCTGATGAAATTTTTCTCCAGAAGAAAATTGCTCAATCTCTCATACCAAGCTCTAGGAGCTTGTTTTAATCCATATAGAGATTTCTTTAATTTGAAAACATGATCTGGAAATTTTTCATTTTCAAAACCAGGAGGTTGGTGGACATAAACTTCTTCTTCTATAATACCATTAAGAAAGGCACTTTTAACATCCATCTGATACAGAGTGATGTTATTTTGTGCAGCAAATGAAATAAGAAGGCGTATAGATTCTAACCTTGCCACTGGAGCATAAGTTTTAGTGTAATCAATACCTTCTTGTTGACTGTACCCTTGAGCAACCAGCCTTTCCTTATTTCTTTCAACTTCTCCTTTCTCATTCAGTTTATTTCTGAAGACCCATTTTGTACGAATTATATTGAATCCTTGTGGTCTTTGAACTAGATCCCATACATCATTTCTGGTGAATTGATTTAGCTCTTCTTGCATGGCAATAATCCAATCATTGTCTTGCAGAGCTTCATCTACAGAAGATGGTTCAATTTCTGACACCAGTCCAAATAGTGATGCTTCAGATGATCTTAGAAAGGATCTTGTTCTGATGGGATCATCTTTCTTTCCAATAATGACATTCTCTGGATGAGAAGCTTTAATCCTGGATGATGATCCTCTAATAGTCGATTCTTCAGAAATGTTTAGATTGCTCATCTGAGAAGTTAAAGGAATAGCATCTGGCATTGCTTCTGGTTCCTTCACTTGAATTTTGTCTGCTTCTGGGACATCAGAGTCAATGAAGACTACTTCTCTATCTGTAGAGTTTTCAGACTGCTTTGGCTTTTCAGAGCCAAGCTTATCATCAAATCTGACATGAATGGATTCTTCCACAATCTGTGTCTCAGTGTTGTATACTCTGTAGCCTTTAGAGCGTTCAGAATATCCAAGCATGAAACACTTCTGTGCTTTGGAATCAAACTTGTTCTGATTTTCCTTAGTATTTAACATATAGCAAATACATCCAAAAGGATGAAAATATGAAATGTTAGGCTTTCTGTTCTTCCACAGTTCATATGGAGTCTTCTTCAGAAGAGGTCTTACAGACACTCTGTTCTGAATGTAACAGGTTGTGTTGATTGCTTCTGCCCAAAAGTGTTTTGCTAGATTTGTCTCATTGATCATGGTTCTGGCCATTTCTTGCAGAGTTCTGTTTTTCCTCTCTACAACCCCATTTTGTTGTGGAGTTCTAGGACAGGAAAAATCATGAGCAATGCCATTTTTAGAAAAATATTTTTCAAAATATTTATTTTCAAATTCACCACCATGATCACTTCTGACTTTTATAATTTTGAAATCCTTTTCATTCTGGACTTGCTTGCAGAAGTCAAAGAACACAGAATGTGACTCATCCTTGTATTTTAGGAACTTTACCCATGTCCATCTACTATAGTCATCAACAATGACTAATCCATACTTCTTGCCTCTGATGGATGCAGTTTTCACTGGTCCAAACAGATCAATATGAAGTAATTCTAGTGGTTTGGAAGTAGAAACAACATTTTTTGATTTAAAAGATGATTTTGAAAACTTTCCTTTTTGGCATGCTTCACAAAGAGCATCTGAAGTGAACTTCAGATTAGGGAGTCCTCTGACAAGATTAAGTTTATTAATCTGAGATATACGTCTCATATTAATATGGCCCAATCTTCTGTGCCAGACCCATTGCTCTTCATTAACAGACAAGAGGCATTTAACATTTTGAACTTTAAGTTCTGAAAGATTTATTTTATAAATGTTGTTTTTCCTCTTACCACTGAATAGGATAGAGCCATCCTTTTGACTAATAGCTTTACAACATTTTTGATTAAAGGTAATATCATAACCATTGTCACTTAATTGACTTATGGACAATAAGTTATGCTTTAACCCTTCAACAAGTAAAACATTAGTAATAGAGGGAAGTTTACCATTTCCAATGGTGCCAGATCCAATGATCTTGCCCTTCTGGTTCCCTCCAAACTTCACATCACCTCCAGATCTAAGTTCTAGGCTTTGGAACATAGACTTTTCTCCTGTCATGTGTCGTGAGCATCCAGAGTCCAGGTACCATGATTGGCGTCCTGACCTTGCTGCTAAGAACATCTGCAACAGGAATTATTTTATTTTTAGGTACCCAGATCTTCTTGGGTCCTTTAGGGTTAGTTGGTTTGTAGGTTTGTCTAAACTTCTATTTTTCAACATAATGTTTATTCTGACTTGCCTTGGGTTTAAACACATAAGTATTCTTCTCAGAGCTTGTGTGTTTAATGTCATTTAAGTGACCAAACTTAAATTAAGAGTACAGAGGTGTCTTCTTGATGAAGAGTTTATCAACAGATTTTGGATTACTTCTAGAGGAAGATTCATATCCAATACCTCTTCTGTTGTTCCCACTAACACCATAGATCATAGAAGTCATCTTACTTCTGTCTATGCTCTTAGTAAGAAATCTCTGAAAGCTATAGTCATATTTTTCTAAAATGTTTTCACATGACTTAATCTCAGATTCAGATTCTTGTTGAGTTATTTCAAAGTCATTTTTGATTTTCAGATTAATTTCTTTTTGCTCAACAAGTTCTGTCTTCAGAAGATCAATCTCAGATTCAAGACTGCTTTTCAGCTTCTTGTATTTGAGTTTGATATTGTTATAACTTTTAAGAACTTCTGATAAAACTTTTATAAGTTCTTCTTTAGTAAGTTTAGCCATTACCTCTTCAGCATCATCGTTAGATTCAGAATCTGATTCATATCCTGAAGTTCCTTCCTCCAGATCTTCTGTGCTGGCCATCAGTGCAACATTAGCACATTCTTCTTCTGATTCAGAAGATGATTCAGACTCATCTGAGTCATCCCATGTTGCCATCAGAACCTTCTTCTTTTTGTTAAACTTCTTCTTGGGTTTTTCTTTTTGAAGTTTGGGGCAATCATTCTTGTAATGCCCAGGTTCTTTGCACTCATAGCACACAACTTCTTTCTTGCCAGATCTTCTGTGCCCAGAAGATTCCTTTCTATGATCAGATTTTCTGAAGTTGTTGAACTTCTTTCCCTTGTGCTTCCAGAGTCTGTTGATCCTTCTGGGCAGCATGGATAATTCATCTTCTTCTTCAGAAGAAGATTCTTCAAAGCTTTCTTCAATAACCTGCAAAGCTTTAGCAGATTTATTAGATTTTAAAGCAACAGATTTACCTTTTTCTTTCTTCTGAGGTTCATCTTCCTCAAGCTCAATTTCATGGCTCCTTAGTGAGCTGATGAGTTCTTCTAAAGAAATCTTGTTCAGATCTTTAGCCATCTTCAA
Organism: Lathyrus sativus; assembly: GCA_963859935.3. NCBI lineage: Eukaryota > Viridiplantae > Streptophyta > Magnoliopsida > Fabales > Fabaceae > Lathyrus > Lathyrus sativus. The sequence goes on from OZ012737.1 coordinate 510,241,862, forward strand.
GGCAGTCACCATTGGTCTCCATCTGGTAGGTAGACTTCTGATTATTTTCTTTACATGATCTAATGTAGAGTATCCCTTGTCCAGAACCTTTAGCCCAGCTGTGAGGATTTGAAATCTGGAGAACATAGCTTCAACAGATTCAGAGTCTTCCATCTTGAAGGCCTCATACTTCTGGATCAGAGCCAGGGCCTTTGTTTCCTTGACTTGAGAGTTTCCATCATGAGTCATCTTTAAGGATTCAAACATATCAAAAGCAGTTTCCCTATTTGTAATTTTTTCATACTCAGTATGAGAAATTGCATTCAATAATATTGTTCTGGCCTTGTGATGATTTCTAAAATCTTTCTTCTGAGCATCTGTCATAGATTTTCTGTCTATCTTCTTGCCATTCCCATCTGTGGGATGAACATATCCATCTATGACTAGATCCCAAAAATCAGCATCATATCCAAGGAAAAAACTTTCAATTCTGTCTTTCCAGTAATCAAATTTCTCCCCATCAAACATAGGGGGTTTGGTGTTGATTATGTCCCTTTCTTCATATTTATTGTTAATGTTGGATATTGTATTATCAGCCATAGTAACAACTAAATATATATCAAAGTATTTCTCTCTGGATCTTTACTGTCACTGTTAAGTGGTAGCACACACAGAATCGGAGCTCTGATGCCAACTGAAGGTGAGATAATACTTAGAAGGGGGGTTGAATAAGTATGAAAGATTAAAACTTAGAATTAAAACACAATTACTTTTATCCTGGTTCGTTGAACTCAACTACTCCAGTCCACCCTTCCTAGAGTGATTTGCCTTTCTCAATCAAGGACTTAATCCACTATTTAATCAAACAGATTACAATAGTAACACCTAAGAACAACTGTTCTTAGTCTTCTCAAGAGCTACTGATTCCAACTGAATCCTCTTAAGGAAATCCTTTACAATAAATGTAAATCTAATACAAGAGTAAGAATGCTTCTAAAAAGCTTTAATCATAACAGTGATATTTCTCTTAAGTTTAAGTACAATGAAATAAATTCTTAGAAAGAATATGAAAGTATGAGAGCTTGAATGTTTTAATTCTTTTTCAGCAAAACGTCTAACTGAAGAATTTGGTGGACTCTTGCTTTTATAGGCAGCTGATCCAAGGTGAGCTGCACGTTGAGAAGAGTGTCCCAAAAGGTCTGAGCCTTTTTGTCTTCACATCAAGTGACCTTTCCTAGAAGAAGAAAGCACAGAAAAATCCTTTTTGTCTATGTTCTTGTGTCTAGCATAAATGAGGAAAGAGACGTTTGATTTACTCCAACGGATATAATCTTTGAATATTTCTTCTTCAGTTTTCAGCAAGTTCATCAGAGTCTAATTGGGTCAGAGTCTTCTGATGATGATCAGAGCTTGCTTGATCAGAGTCTTCTGCAGCAGGTGTGCTTTCAGCGTGTTAAATATCAGAGCATATTTGAAACAGAATTTCAGTATTGGCAGCTTTAGTACTTTCAGAATCTTCTGTAGAAACTATGCTTTGAAAAAACTCTTGATACAAAATTCTTCTTTGCTTCAGATGCTTCTGACTTGCTTCAGATGCTTCTGACTTGCTTCAGATTCTTCTGGAGCTTCTGCTTCAGATCCTTCTGGAGCTTCTGCTTCAGATCCTTCTGGAGCTTCTGCTTCAGAATCTTCTGAAGGCTATGCTCAGAATCTTCTGTTGGCAGCAATCAGAGTCTTCTAATGAGTGCATCTGGCGCTTCAGAGTCTATTTAATTTCTTGCATTCAATTCTGATTTGCATCTGGAGTGTTAATTTCTTTACTATCTGCAGTAAAAACTCTCAAGCAAATTTTAGAGTATATAATTCTTAAATACAAAATTTCCTAATAGTTATCATCAAAACATAGAGATATTATTAAGAACCAATTTGTGTTCTAACAGTATGTTGTGTGTGTGTGTGTGTGTGTGATAGAGGAAGAATCATGTTGGTGCAGACCAATCAAATATGTCGGCTCAGACACAAATTATTGTGTTGTTGTAACCGACCTAAACCAAATCATATATTGATGACTTGGTCTAGCCCCTTCCACAACAAGGTCGTCTAAGATGTGTCAATGTCAATTCTTCCAATATCGACACATCTCTTCTGCAAAGTTTTTCCAATCATCTAGACCCCATTGTACATTCACCCTCATTTGATGTTAGTCTCCCAAAGACGTCGGAGCGAATGAAACATCTTGATGCATGCCGAACTGCAATTTTACCCGATGACTTTGGTGCATCTCCACTATAGTGAACCGAATGATCGATGTTTTAACTGTCCACATTGCAGCAGCATTGATGTTGGACTGATGGTCGAGACCCTCATACGGCCTCTAGACAAACTACACGAGCAAAAGATTTAATTAGAAAAATTACAGTGTGGGAATTTAATATCCAAATTTATGGTAGTGTAAGAATAATTTACATCGTCCAGCCCAACGTGTTCTAAAAGGTTCCAGTACACGATTATTGAGTTTCTGGGACATCGTTCGTAAGTCATTCCCAGAACTGACCACCTAAAAAAAAGTGACGAAAATAAATTAGTTACAAAGAAACATTTCATAAAAGTATACATATTTAATATTTAAATATAAACTTACTTGTTTGCGTAGGGGAATGTGTATGGGTGCGGATTGACCGGAGCTAGTGTCAGTAATCTAGACCAACCCCATGCTTGAAGTAGAAATGCGCAACCATAAAAAGTACAAGTATTTTTTTTGTTGGAATGTTTACATAATGAACTATATAAATGGGCCAGGATAATTGAACCCCAACTATAGGTGCATACTTTATTACATGATCGATGCACATTGTTGCGGTTAGAATATGATATCAAATTATTAATTAATTTGAATCGCATCTTTAGTTCACAACCGCTCTTTGATTTATCCGAAGGAAAAGGTCAAAAGAGGAAAACCTAATTTTTCATCGTAAAGACAATGCAGGGAGAGATCTAGGTAAGGGGTTGGTTAAGCTTAGGGAAGGTACTAGCGCCCTAAACTTCTGTAATACTCTACAGGAACCTTTTGTTTATTGTATGCTTTTTTATATTTTATTATCTGCTTTAATATATATTGAGCTAAGGGATATAATGACCTAAAGACCTAAGGGTTAGTCCTAAGTTTACTCGGCAAGACGTCGCATCTTGTGCCTACATATCCTGACGGGAATGGAATCAGAGTAATTGTAGTTCCCCTCGAAAAGGAGGTTAGAAACGTCTTGATTGTCGTCAAGGTTTCATTGGGGAGTAAGCGTTCATAAGGAAGCGCCTACGTGGAGTCTTGAAACTCCTATTTCTACGTTGAAATTGTTAATTGAAATTAGGGATAAATTAAATATTCCACGGCGGGAAACCCTAAAACAGAGTACGGCGACTCTTTGACCTAATGCTAGGATAAAGGGTATTTTCGTCCACGGCGGGACACCTAGGCGATTAGGGTTTTGAAATGGTCAAACGTTAGGGTTATTGAATCGGCGGTCAAACGGCTAGACCTAATCCTTCGGAAGGAACATAACGCTAAATCATGCAAAACATGGCAAAATATTATATGGCAGAAATAAAGTGCGGAAAGTAAAGAAAGCGTCGCGACGATCACTCGCGTAAATTACAAATCCCCAAAAAATGCAAAATAAAATAAACCGCGACCATGGCCTCGCGTAAATTACATCCATGGAACAAATTACAAATATGATAACGAAATAATTAATTAATAATAATCAGAGACCGACTAAAACCTAGCGGAAAACAAATAGAGAACGTTAGTGAAAAAAAATTAGGCAGAAATCAATGACAAATAATAAAGCAATTAATAATGAAAGAAAGAAAATGCAATTGGGAAATTTATTATTTTATTAATTTTGAAAAAACTTTATTTTTAATTTCTGAAAAAAGAAATTTAATCTTAATTTTGAAACAATGGTTTTTAATAAAAATGTTTTAGTTTTAATTTTTTTTAAAAAGGATTCAATTTAAATTTTTAAAAAAAAAAAAGAAGTTTTAGTTTTAATAAAAAACAGTTTAATTTTTTTAGTATTATAAGAACAGAGTTTTAAAACAAGGTTTAACTAGCCAATATTTTTTAATTAAACTAACCATTTATTACGACATAATTACAATTTAAAGAAAATCAGAATAATAATAATAATAATAATAAGAAGAAGAAAAATAAAAAAAAGGGGAAAATAAAAAATATAAGGGGAAAAGTAGGCTTCACGCTGAAGCATTTCAATCTTTAGGTTTTTAGAAACCCCATCTTCTTCTTCATCACGGTGGCGGCGGCGTTGCAGCTCCTTTGAGCTTTGCTCCATTCTTGCATGGCCGGAAACGATTTCTCTCCTTCTTCGGTTTGTTCCACCTGAAAACAACAGAAAAACTTTGTTATTGACAAAAAGAACTACTCACCTCGTTCGGGGTTCGAAGCGGTTCGCGGTGGTTTTGCGCCGTTTGGTGGATTTGTTGACGCTTTCCTCTTCTGATAAGTCGTGAGAACGGCCGCCGTTTTTTCCTTTTGTGTGCTCCTTTCCCCTTTTCTCAAATGCAACTCATGTTTATATAGGTAACAAATTAGGGTTAACTCTAACCTAATACCCACTTTAAAGCCCAACTTAAAGAATTAGTCAAAACTAAAACAAATTAAAACAAACTTAAAACCCTATTTATTTACTAAACATTAAAAATATTATAAAAAGAATAAAATATTTTCTAATATTTTTAATTTTATGATTTTTGGGTGTTTTTATGAATAATATGGAAAAAAGTGAAAAAATAATATTTTTTAAAAAATAATTTAAATAAAATACGAAAATAATAATTAAATAATAAAAAAACTATTTTTGTTAATTTTTTTTTATGAAATAGAAAAGTTAGAATAAAAATAAAAGAAACAAAATAAAAAGTGAAGAAGGTGGGATTCGAACTCTCGACCTCTCACACTCACAACTCCTTACACACGGTCTCTTGTCAATTGTGTCATTTTATTCATTTGAAATAAAGTGGCACTAGAAACTATGTAAGGGTAGGACAAATTTGGGGTGCAATAGATGCCCCTATTTAAATAGCTTCACCGGATGATTTGAGCAGCGGAGACTCGAGAAATCGAGGTGAAAGGGATTTAAATACAGATAACCGAAAATTTGGCCCCTAGATGCAGTTATATGCAATGATATGGATAAAATACCAAGAACTATAATGCTGACAATGCCATGAATCTAACATGATGCGTATGATGGAATGATGAATGCAAGGATGTAGACGACACGACGACATAGGGGACAGACGCGACAAGTAACTACACTAGGGAATACGACGCACTGGTGGAATAGCGCGACAATTGTCACTTTAGAACGAACAGTAACACAGGATCCACACGGCGGTAGGATCAGGTAAACGACAAGTGCTAGAATTTCCGGGTCATTCCTTTAAGTGAAGAGATCGAGCGGGATCTTCAGGAATCATCGGAAATTATACAGAGAGAAACAAACACCAGAGATACTCGGAAAAACCATCGGATAACTTTGGGGTCAAAGAAACAAATTTCAGGGACATCCGGAAGAACATCGAATGAACTCTAAAACGTACCAGAGATACTCGGAAAAACATCGAATAAACCCTGGGCTATATCCAAAAATAAAAGGACGACATCTATAGGAGCATGAGACGAAGACAAGTTTCTGAAGGTAAATCCGAAACATTTAGGAAAGCAATAAATGTACGGGGCAAGTTTTGAAGACCTATCTGAACGAACATCAGATAAGCAACAAAGGGGTTCTGGAAGAACGTCAGAACAAAAACTCAGTCTGGAAAAATCTCAGAAAGAGAACAGATCCGGAAAAACATCGGATAGGAGACATGTCGTATCTGGAAGAACGTCAGATAGACACGACACATAATTGTTGATAGGCGCCAAGTAAATTGGACTTTGACCATAAGGTAAGACGTGAGTAAAACACGACCTTGGGAGAAGAATACAAATGGGGATAAAACACCCATGATTCCAGGTAAATTGAACTTTGTCCACAAGGTAAGACGCGGGTAAAACACGACCTCAGGAGAAAAAAAAGCAAATGGGGATAAAACACCCATGATGCCAAGTAAATTGGACTTCGTCCACGAGGTAAGACGCGGGTAAAACACGACCTCGGGAGAAAAAAGCAAATGGGGATAAAACACCCATGATGCCAGGTAAATTGGACTTTGTCCACGAGGTAAGACGCGGGTAAAACACGGCCTCGGGAGAAAAAGCAAATGGGGATAAAACACCCATGATGCCAGGTAAATTGGACTTCGTCCACGAGGTAAGATGCGAGTAAAACACGACCTCGGGAGAAAAAGCAAATGGGGATAAAACACCCATGATGCCAGGTAAATTGGACTTCGTCCACGAGGTAAGACGCGAGTAAAACACGGCCTCGGGAGAAAAAGCAAATGGGGATAAAACACCCATGATATGCACATGTATAAGAATTATGCTATGATATATGATCACATGCAAATGCAGATGTCGATGACAAGGCTCGACTCTGTTGGTGAGATGACAAAACTGGAAGACTGATTCCTCAACCCATACATCATTGTCATTCTATTAAACTGTATCAAGTTGATAGTCCTTGTAGGAAGGATGAAGAGCTGCTTGGGGATTTTTCAAGTACACTGCCCTAGATTAGACAAACTGATAATTGCTTCAGCTTATCTGATTCGTGAATAGGACTGCTTTACTGTATCCTCGGAAGGCTTGCCCCAGTATGAGTCTTGAAAATTTTCTGGATAAACCAAATCTGAGAAGATCTTGCCTTGAACCAATCTTGAACTGATTCTTAGACAGGATGTAAGCGAAACTTGCCCCTGATAGGATCACTTGACCAAGTTTCTCATTGTTTGAAAATTCCTTAGAGGAAAGCCATTTTGCAAACAAAAATATTCATACAAATATGGTAATGCAAAGTTCATGCGACCTTTTGAAATCAAAATTATTTTTGAAAAATGAAAAATAAGTCGTTGGTCAGAACGCGGTGGTTCAAGACGCTCAAAATTTAAAACAAAAGTGTATTTCCAAAATAAATGATTCACAAAGATCTTTTGGAGTCAGGTTACGCAACCTTGTTGTAGTATACTTTCAAAATAACCTTGCTTCAATTAGGTCTTTTGAGGGTTGTAACGTGGCCTGGTTCACGGTTTATGAAACAAAGGATAAAGGCTCAAAATTTATTTATACCCACCCAATCTATATGATGATCTCCAGTCCTACGCTCAGTTAACTCCTATTATGCATTCAGGTTTCTATAGGTTAGGAATTGCACTGATGGTAGCAATGATGGTTCAGAAGTCAATGGATCTATGAAAAGCAGCCACTACTTCCTTATGATATTTGGTCATTTTGACATTGAGGATTTTCAGGATAAAGATTTAAAACTCCTCTTTGTATTATCCCTAAATTTTGCCTGAATTGTTTTACAGTCAGCGGGATGCCCCAGTTTTGCCTAAGTCTCCTTCATAGGTTTTGACTTAGCGGGCTCTTTCTTTTGATTTTTTTTTGAAACATGACTGCCTGGTTTAATGATTACGGTGAACCATCGTCGGTTTTTTGGCTTAAAAAAATATTCGACACTTGTTTGTTGTGTGTGAAGGAAAATTGTAAGTGCGCCCTTTATATGAAAGGTATATTGCATGAACACATAACCGAGTTAACTGAGAACTACCCATCCCCAGGTTAAAATTGCGGTTTTTTTGTAAAGAAAGGAACTCCAACTTCTAGGCTCGAAGGGGTTGACAATGGATTAACTTCCTTATTTCTTCAGTGTTTGAGAATTGAAACAATGCCTTACATCGTCAACAAGGTTTGATTGAAAGCATACTGACATCAATTATGGGTATAACGTTATCATCATCCTCCCTCCAATCTTAGCATATCAAAAATTTGGACAAAAAGTAAATATTTGAAAATAAAGCATAAAGATGCAAATAGTAGGCAAAATGAATTGAATCAAAAGTCGCAATGCTCATTTCATTAATGTAAAAGTACAAACATAATTTGAAAGCAAACAACTAATACGAAATAAGGAAAATGCAAACAACAAGGAATAAAAGGCCTAGTGATAAAACTTCATTTGTGATGCACTGGCAAGGGATCCTTCTGAAAATTCGGATGACCGTCTGTAAAATCAAGTATTCTGGTTCTAACCAATTCACGCACTCTAGCCTTTAGCGCAAAACAATGTTCCAAGTCGTGGCCTGGGGCACCCTCATGAAAAGCACAATGGAGATCGGTCCTGAACCCAACCGGATGGGGATTAGGAGGAGGTGGCGAAGCTTTTGTGGTGATCAGTCCTCGTCGAACCAAGTCAAGATATAGCTCGGTGTAAGTCATGGGAATAGGATCAAAGTGGCTTATGTTCCGTTTCTGGTTTTGTCTGATAACTGGGCGTTGAGGAGTCTGAGCTGGCTGTCCTCTAGCAATCAGTATTTGAATCATTTCAGTGAGCTTAGTCATGTCTGAATTCAACTCATCGATTTCCATTTGGATCTCTGCATTGTATGTCTCTTGCTCTGACATCTTATGTCTATAGTTAGCCCTGGTCTGATATATGTGTCGAGGAATCAGCTTGACGACTCAAAGGTACACTAGAAGACGAGAGAACCGAGAATGAGAAACCGGGGGAAAAATGCAATGCAAAAATGTGATGCTAATGCCATGTAATGGTTCCAAGAATTTCAACGGTCGATTGCAAATATTCCCTTTTAGGAAAGTTGGAAAGAAATTTTTTTTTGACTCTAAAATATAGGACCTTTTTGAATTTGCAAAGGACTGTTGAATTCCTTGAAACTGGAAATGATATGATGCTTTATGGATGCAAAGCACAAATACACACACAAAGGTCCTAGGTTAAAGGACAGCGAATGGAGTTAAGGTCTACCCTTCCCAAAAGGTAAGTACTATAGGTTAATTGTACCTGCAGAACAAGGGTTCTAAATCAGTGTCCAAAGTCATCAGTCCATCCTTCGGATATTATCAACTTTCCAACTAACTCGGAGGTCGATAATATTCTCGAGAGAACCTCTTTTGAGTGTAGTATCGCGTAGCAACTATTGTAGGACTACTCCCACATAGTTCCCGCACTACATCCTATATAAGGCCAAGGTGGTGTTAAGGTACTACGGTCCCCAGTATCACAGACTCGAATTGAAAATAGTAAAAGTTTTCACGACTGCACTCGATCAACCGAACCATTTTCGAAAGGGTCTCAACTGAGCGGTGATTCTCGAGTCGACTTGGTCGGGACTCACTCCCGGCAAGCCTCGTCGAATATCACCTTCCTATAATAAGGTCACTCAAGTCCGGGTTAGGACTTATCTCACAATAACAGGTATCCCCAAAAGGTACAATGATATATAAAAATAATTAATAAAATATCAGACAATAAACAAAATAGGGGTAACCCTTAAAAATTAGGAGGATCCCCAGTGAAGTCGCCATTTTCTGTTGCGGTTAGAATATGATATCAAATTATTAATTAATTTGAATCGCATCTTTAGTTCACAACCGCTCTTTGATTTATCCGAAGGAAAAGGTCAAAAGAGGAAAACCTAATTTTGCATCGTAAAGACAATGCAGGGAGAGATCTAGGTAAGGGGTTGGTTAAGCTTAGGGAAGGTACTAGCACCCTAAACTTCTGTAGTACTCTACAGGAACCTTTTGTTTATTGTATGCTTTTTTTATATTTTATTATCTGCTTTAATATATATTGAGCTAAGGGATATAATGACCTAAAGACCTAAGGGTTAGTCCTAAGTTTACTCGGCAAGACGTCGCATCTTGTGCCTACATATCCTGACGGGAATGGAATCAGAGTAATTGTAGTTCCCCTCGAAAAGGAGGTTAGAAACGTCTTGACTGTCGTCAAGGTTTCATTGGGGAGTAAGCGTTCATAAGGAAGCGCCTACGTGGAGTCTTGAAACTCCTATTTCTACGTTGAGATTGTTAATTGAAATTAGGGATAAATTAAATATTCCACGGCGGGAAACCCTAAAACAGAGTACGGCGACTCTTTGACCTAATGCTAGGGTAAAGGGTATTTTCGTCCACGGCGGGACACCTAGGCGATCAGGGTTTTGAAATGGTCAAACGTTAGGGTTATTGACTCGGCGGTCAAACGGCTAGACCTAATCCTTCGGAAGGAACATAACGCTAAATCATGCAAAACATGGCAAAATATTATATGGCAGAAATAAAGTGCGGAAAGTAAAGAAAGCGTCGCGACGATCACTCGCGTAAATTACAAATCCCCAAAAAATGCAAAATAAAATAAACCGCGGCCATGGCCTCGCGTAAATTACATCCATGGAACAAATTACAAATATGATAACGAAATAATTAATTAATAATAATCAGAGACCGACTAAAACCTAGCGGAAAACAAATAGAGAACGTTAGTGGAAAAAAATTAGGCGGAAATCAATGACAAATAATAAAGCAATTAATAATGAAAGAAAGAAAATGCAATTGGGAAATTTATTATTTTATTAATTTTGAAAAAATTTTATTTTTAATTTCTGAAAAAAAAAATTTAATCTTAATTTTGAAAAATGGTTTTTAATAAAAATGTTTTAGTTTTAATTTTTTTAAAAAGGATTCAATTTAAATTTTTTTAAAAAAAGAAGTTTTAGTTTTAATAAAAAACAGTTTAATTTTTTTAGTATTATAAGAACAGAGTTTTAAAACAAGGTTTAACTAGCCAATATTTTTTAATTAAACTAACCATTTATTACGACATAATTACAATTTAAAGAAAATCAAAATAATAATAATAATAATAATAATAATAATAATAATAATAATAATAATAATAATAATAATAATAAGAAGAAGAAGAAGAAGAAAAATAAAAAAAGGGAAAAATAAAAAATATAAGGGGAAAAGTAGGCTTCACGCTGAAGCATTTCAATCTTTAGGTTTTTAGAAACCCCATCTTCTTCTTCATCACGGTGGCGGCGGCGTTGCAGCTCCTTTGAGCTTTGCTCCATTCTTGCATGGCCGGAAACGATTTCTCTCCTTCTTCTTCGGTTTGTTCCACCTGAAAACAACAGAAAAACTTTGTTATTGACAAAAAGAACTACTCACCTCGTTCGGGGTTCGAAGCGGTTCGCGGTGGTTTTGCGCCGTTTGGTGGATTTGCTGACGCTTTCCTCTTCTGATAAGTCGTGAGAACGGCCGCCGTTTTTTCCTTTTGTGTGCTCCTTTCCCCTTTTCTCAAATGCAACTCATGTTTATATAGGTAACAAATTAGGGTTAACTCTAACCTAATACCTACTTTAAAGCCCAACTTAAAGAATTAGTCAAAACTAAAACAAATTAAAACAAACTTAAAACCCTATTTATTTACTAAACATTAAAAATATTATAAAAAGAATAAAATCTTTTCTAATATTTTTAATTTTATGATTTTTGGATGTTTTTATGAATAATATGGAAAAAAGTGAAAAAATAATATTTTTTAAAAAATAATTTAAATAAAATACGAAAATAATAATTAAATAATAAAAAAACTATTTTTGTTAATTTTTTTTTATGAAAATAGAAAAATTAGAATAAAAATAAAAGAAACAAAATAAAAAGTGAAGAAGGTGGGATTCGAACTCTCAACCTCTCACACTCACAACTCCTTACACACGGTCTCTTGTCAATTGTGTCATTTTATTCATTCGAAATAAAGTGGCACTAGAAACTATGTAAGGGTAGGACAAATTTGGGGTGCAACACACATCTCAATGGTGAGATATTTGAATGTACCATAACCTGTTTCAATTTTTGAAATACATAATTTACTAGGTTTTCAATTGACAGAAGATCAAATTTTTTATATTCGAAGGCGAGATTAGAAAAGAAATTGCAGTGTGGTCCAGCTGGCCAAATCATCTACATGAATTATGTGTTTTTTGCCGGCCACAATCAATACAAATTTTTTCAGTTAAAGGTTTAAGACGATGAAGATGTGTGTACTATGTTTCTCAGTAATGAGTATTCTTGTTTCAATGATATTTAGCTATATATCACGTTACAACAACAATAACTATCTCAACTTATTGATCTTTCTCAAGTTTTTTACGAATCTGACGATGAACAAGCTGAAGTCGATGTCGTTGACGAAGAAGAACAAGAAGTTGAAGTCATTATTGATGAAATGGTAAACAATTCTACTGCCAACCACGAGGAAGACATATTACCAGCCAATCATGTTTATTGCCCACCTCAACACATGACAAGTCTCAACTTAGGTGCAGGGTATGCACTAAATTCTATGGAAGAAGGTTGTGAATGCATGATATACACTAACAGAACCTACTTTCAAACACTACAGTGACGAGATCAGACTGACAAACGCATATACATTAAGATGGATTAATAATATTCAACTAGAGAAATGGACAGGGGCATACGACAATGACCAACGATGGGGCCACATGACAACAAACCTCATTGAATCAATGAACTTTGTATTCAAGGGCATTCGAAACCTACTGATAACCGCTTTGGTAAGAGCAACATATTTTAGGCTCGGGGAACTTTTTGATATCAGACATACAAAGTGGAGTTTTGTCTTACAATTTGGACAACTGTTCAGTAATAGTTCAATAAAATTCATGAAGGACGAAGTTTCCAAAGCCAACACACATGTGGTCACAATCGTTGACTGTAATAAAGGTTGGTTCAGTGTTGTATAGTCAATTGATCACAATGAAGGGAGGCCTAGGGGTGTTACCGAGTGTAACTAGATAGAAGTTGGTGTGAGTGTGGAAAGTTTCAGGCATTTTGTATGCCTTGCTCCCATGTTATAGCAACATGTTCAAAGGCTCGCCAGGACCCAACCAACTATCTTTGTATTGTTCACCAAGTCATTAGTCTATGCAATGTCTACAACACTAGCTTTCAGGTGGTAGCAAAGGATGACTATTGGTCTCCATACGAAGGCAAAATTATCTGGCATAATGATTTGATGCGAAGAAAGAAAAAGGGTCGCCCTAATAGCGCGCGCATTCAAACGGAGATGGATACGGCAAACAAAATGGTCATATTATGTAGTTCGTGTCGTCAACTTGGACACAATCGTACAAAATGTCCTAATGTAGGATCAAGCACAAGATCATAGTTTCAAATGTAACCTTGTCTCTTTATATCAACAACAAATTTCATTTCATTTATAGCATAACTAAACTATTACAATTAACAACGACATAACTTAAACAAACATAACTTAATATCTCAACAACAACAATTAACAACGACATAACTTAATACCAGAAGTCTTCACCATTCTCAACAATCGAAAAATAACAATAAGATACCCAAATAAAACAACTCAATACATCAACTTATCTAGGATATTACAACCATAAAGATAATATCCTTTGGTGTTAACATCATCATAAGGATACCAACATCATTTTCCACTTTTCTCCAAACACGAGTAACTCCATTTGGGCCTAACTCCTCAACTTGCCTCTCAATTTTTCTGATTTTTTCATCTGCAGCAATTTTTCCTTCTAGCCAGCGGTTCAATTCCCTATGAAAATGCTTCAAAGTTTGTGTGTTTCAAAGTAGGACCTTCATTGGAGGCTTTGTTGCTAAAAAAAACTAGGGCATTTTCATAAGTGGAAATGTTGGAAGTGGTTCCTCTGATGATGATGATGATAAACGCTGATTTAAGAATGCAGACATACTTTTAGATTGAGTTGAGGATATTGGTGATAATTATTGTGGAGTAACAAATGAGCATACAATCTTATTTATAGAAAAATAAAATAGTGTAATAGCCATATCATATGGTGTATCTATCCATTAAAAATAAATAATTTTACACTGTTTTAATTAGAAATTAAAAAAAAACACCCACTGGCGCCATATGAAATGGCTTTAAAAAATATTTAAAAATAAACTAAGGCGCTATATCATATGATATCTCCTCTCTAATTTTTTTTTAAAACATTAATGTGCCATATTATATGACGCCTTCTTTCTAATTTTTTTAATTAAAAAAACCATTAATGTGTCATATTATATAACGCCTCCTCTTTCAAAATATGTTACTTTGAAAATTAATTTAAAAAATTATGTTATTTTAATATTTAAATTGAATAAATAAATTATTTTTAAAAAAATCATTTTGTAGGTAGGAATGACATTATTGAAAAAGTTATAAGAAAACCACCTTGTCTATGTAATATAGTGTTGCCGCCTACCGTTGGACCATTAGTGTCTCAGCATAGCCTTTCAAATCCAAAACCTGCCATTCAATCAAACCTTAAATTGTAATGTAACTGTTGTTCTTCGGATCTGAAAATTAAAGTTTAGCATCAGGAAATTATCGGGACGAGTCGCGTACTAGGTCGCTTTCTTTAAGACGTTTCGCCGTACTGCCAAATTATGCAAAGCAGTCGAATTTACGACGACGCCTCCAGGATAAAACAGCCCGTTCAAACAACTTACGATTATCAGTTGCACACTGATAAATCGCTCTAGAAATACACCTTTCAAAGTATCTGGTTAAAATAACCAGTCAAGAAAAGAGAGTTTTTGAGATGAAGAGAAATGAGAAAGAGAAGAGGGAAATCAAAATTCGTGTGAATTTGTGAAATCCGATGTACTCACTTCTGAATTTCTACCCTGTATTTATAGGCAGCAAACTGCACCTGAGTGGGGAGAAATTCGTGGGGAGTGGAGAAAATGGTGGGAGACTGAGAAATTCGTGGGGAGTGGAGAAAATGGTGGGAGACTGAGAAATTCGTGGAGGACTGACTGACCAATTATTTTCTTAATTAATTAATATTTATTATTAATTAATTTTCCACCGAATTATATTAATTAATTAATGATAATTAAATTATATAAATTCAGGTCCAAAAAATAATTCATCTAAACACTACTAATATTTCCATTCCCTTCAATGTGGGACTAAAATGAATCTTTTCAAATTCACTTCTATATTAGTTCTCACTTGTGTTCATTTATTGCTCATTAATTGTCAACAAATGTTTCCAATTCCCACTATAATTAATTAAAGTTCCAACATTCCCCCACTTGAATTTAAAAGAGATTTTAGAAGTACGTCAGACGTTTCTCAGGTTGAGCATAAGCAAAGGTGTCTACGACTTGAACCTTAGCGTAGCGAGTAGGATTCTGATTCAACAAGAGTGGCACCATTGTCTTGAACTCTATCTCGGACATCAGACCCGCACACAACCTTTCCGTAAGGTGTATTCTTGTAGCCCGTGCTTTAGTGGCCCTGCACGTGTATCCCGGTTTAGTGAATGCTCTAGGAATTCTGCCTCGAAATTCCATAGGAACCGGCCTAGTTCCACAATCACATAGGTGAATCTATCAAGAGTACTCCTGTAGCCTAGGTACTCCCTCATACAGAGTATAGATCTCATTAAGAGTTTCTATTATCTCATCCTCTCATTACTTCAGGATTCATGCTTTACTTGCATGATCATTTTCATATTACTCATAACTTGTTATTACCCATTGAACCTAAGTCTTGGGATCTCCAGTCATTTAGGTCGGGTTACCATCATGAGTAACTAATTGCTTCATAGGCATTAGTCCCATCTTTTTGGATGTATTATGGACTTTCTCTCTAGCTAATCCTTTCGTCAAAGGATCTGCTAAGTTCTCATCAGTGCGTACATGATCCACTCTCACAGCTCCTTTAGAGATACAATCTCTAACAGTGCTATGTTTTCTTCTAATTTGACGTCTTTTACCATTATAATAACGGTTCTCAACTTTTGCAATAGCCGCGGTACTATCGCAGTGGATCAACACAGCTGGTATAGGTTTTTCCCATAAAGGAATCTCAGCTAGCAAGCATCTTAACCAACTTGCTTCTTCACTAGCTGTAGCTAATGCTATCGTCTCAGACTCCATTGTGGACTGTGCCAGAATGGTCTGTTTGTTTGATTTCCAAGATACAGCTCCTCCGGCTATACTAAATATATAACCACTAGTAGCTTTGGAATCATCCGATAAGGTGTTCCAATCTGCATCACTATACCCTTCTAGTACAGCAGGAAATTTCTGATAGTGTAGGCCGAGGTCCATAGTCCTTTTAAGGTACCTCATTACTCGCTCAATAGCTTGCCAATGTTCATTACTCGGCCTACTTGTAAATCTGCACAACAGTCCTACGACATATGCAATGTCGGGTCTAGTACAATCAGTGGCATACCTAAGACTGCCAATGATGCTCGCATATTCTGCTTGTTTGACACTTTCTCCAGTGTTCTTAAATAGTTTCACACTTGGATCATACGGAGTGCATGCAGGTTTACAATCAAAGTATTTATATTTCTTTAAGATCTTCTCCACATAGTGAGATTGATCCAAAGAAATTCCTTGTTCGGATCTCGTGATCTTGATACCCAGGATCACGCTTGCTTCTCCGAGGTCTTTCATATCAAAGTTATTGCATAACAATGATTTCATATCATTAATGGCCTGAATGTTTGATCCAAATATAAGTAGATCGTCTACATATAGACATATGATAGTACAACTGCGATTCTCAGATTTGTAATAGACGCACTTGTCACTTTCATTCACTTTGTACCCATTAATTATCATTAAGTTATCAAACTTTTCATGCCATTGTTTAGGGGCTTGTTTTAGTCCATACAGAGACTTATCTAACTTACAGACCTTGCTTTCTTGTCCTTGGATTACAAATCCTTCTGGTTGTTCCATATAGATTTCTTCTTCTAAGTCACCGTTTAAAAAAGCTGTTTTAACATCCATTTGGTGTACTATTAAGTTATAAATGGCTGCTATTGAAATGAGTACCTTAATGGATGTAATTCTAGTGACTGGAGAAAAGGTGTCGAAGAAATCTATATTTTCTCTTTGTCTAAAACCCTTGGCTACAAGGCGTGCCTTGTATTTCTCAATCGTTCCATCAGGTTTTAGTTTCTTTTTCAAAACCCATTTACAACCAATTGGTTTGCAACCCGGAGGTAAGTTTACTAAGTGCCAGGTCTTGTTAAATTCTAGAGAATCTATCTCATCATTAATGGCTTCTTGCCATAAGTCTGCATCCATAGATGACAGTGCTTGTTGAAGATTTATTGGATCTTCTTCTACATTATAGGCCGCATAATCGGGCCCATAGTCTTTAGCAACTCTTGCTCTTTTACTTCTTCGAAGCTCTGTTTCTACATTGTCGCTGCTTTCAGTGCTTTTTATCACAGGAATGTGACTCGATTGTGTGCCCCCACTATTTCTCGATTTGAAGGGAAATTTGTCTTCAAAGAATTCAACATCGTTTGATTCTATGATTACTCTGGCATTTAGGTCATAAAACCCGTATGCCTTACTGTTTGCTGCATACCCAATGAATACGCATTCATAGGCTCTACTAGCGAGTTTAACTCGTTTCGGATCCGGAATTCTGACATAAGCCAGGCAGCCCCAAGTTCTCAAATAAGACAAATTTGGTTGTCTTTTCTTTAATATCTCATAAGGTGAGATCTTACTTTTCGACTTGGGAACTTTATTCAGGATATAGCAAACAGTTAATAAAATTTCCCCCCACCAGTGAGGTGCAGCACCAGAATTTAACATGATTGCAACTACAAGTTCAGTAAGAGTCCTATTCTTTCTTTCTGCTTTACCATTCATTTCAGGAGAGTATGGAGCAGTCGTTTCATGTATAATACCATGTTCAGCATAAAAATCATTAAACAAGCTAGAGTCATATTCGGTTCCCCTATCACTGCGAAGTCTCTTAATCTTCTTGTTAAATTGATTCTCAATTTCAGTTACATACACCTTAAACATGTCAAGCGCTTCACTTTTATTCTTCATTAGATATACATAAGTATAATCAGAGCAATCGTCAATAAAAGTGATAAAATAACGTTTATTATTTCTAGTTAAACTTCCATCTAATTCACATATATCAGAGTGTATAAGATCTAGGGGATCAGATTCTTTTATTATTGATTTATGTGAAGTCTTTGTTATTTTAGCTTGACTGTAAAATTCACATTTTATTGGAATCATTAATATTTAGTTTAGGGATTAGGCCTATGTTGCTTGCATTAGAAATGATTCGTTTATTAACGTGACAAAGTCTACCATGCCAAATATTAAAATCACACAAAAAGTAAACAAAAGGAGAAGTTTTATTCAAATCAACATTCAACTTAAACTTGTCATCAGTGGCGTACCCTTTTTCCACAAAAATACCATTCTTAGTGATGGTGTACAAATTTGCCCCTAAAGTTTGACTGAATCCAGCCTTATTCAGAAGAAAACCAGAAACAAGATTCTTCCTAATTTCAGGAACATGCATGACGTCCTTCAAGATCAAAGTCTTTCCTGAAGTGAACTTCAGTTCAACAACTCCAATTCCAGCAACATTAGTGGTGTGAGCATCTCCCAACAACACTTTCTTATCTTCAATATTCATGTATGTCTTGAACATAGCACGATCATAGCAGACATGACGAGTGGCGCCAGTGTCTATCCACCAACCGTCACTTCCACCAACCATGTTGATTTCAGTGATCATGGCAATTAGTTGCTCATCAGTCAGGTTAACCTGTGTATTTGAGCCAGCTACAGGTTTAGGCCTGCTCCTACATTTCTTTGCCATATGGCCCGGTTTCCCACAATTGTAGCAAGAGAAAACCGGAGCCATTTCTTTGAGGTGGTGGCTGTTGCCTAGCAAACGGAGCCGATGGGGCCCTAGAGGGATTCCCATTCTTAGTTCGGTTCATAGCACAGCGGTTCTGATTCTTTAAAGGTTTGCCCGTAGGCTTCAGAACTGCACCAAACTTCTTTTTGTTGTCGTAAACAACTAAGACTTCTTCTTTCTGATCTTGTTTCCGAGCCTCCTCTTCAATTCGGAGGCGAGTAATCAGACTCTCGATTGAAAATTCTTTTGTTTTGTGACGAATTATATTTTTGAAATCTTTCCAACCAGGGGGCAGTTTGTCAATAATTACAGCAATTTGAAATTGTTCATTAAGGGGCATACCTTCTGTAATAATCTCATGAGCAATCTTCTGAATTTCGTGGCTTTGACTTTCCACCGACTTCTCATCCACCATCTTGTAGTTCAAGTAGCGGCTGACAGCAGATTTCTTCGCACCTGCTTCTTCAGTATCATATTTTCTTTGCAGAGCCTCCCAAACCTGTTTAGCAGTCCTGTAGCTACTGTAGTAGTCGTACAGATCATCAGCAAGGCTGTTCAGAATGTGATTTTTGCATAGATAATCATTCTCGTGCCATAAGGCGATTTCTTTTCGGAGCTGTAGATCATCTGCTGCAGCCTTAGCTTTTGCAGCATCTGAGTCAGATATTTTGGAAGTCCCGTCTGAATCTGCAAGTGAGTTACCGTTGGGTAGTTCAGATGATGCAGAAGGGACAACCGGGATATCCTCAGTCAGAACGTGGGCAACCTTTTTCAGAGTTAAGAAAAATTTCATCTTAGCTTGCCAACGTTTGAAATTGGAACCCTCAAACCTGAAAGGTTTGTCAGAGACCGAAGCGGCCGCAGTAGTACCGATAATTTCCTCAGTTGCCATGGCAGTTATGAAAACGTCTTAAAATTGTTGTTCTTCGGATCTGAAAATTAAAGTTTAGCATCAGGAAATTATCGGGACGAGTCGCGTACTAGGTCGCTTTCTTTAAGACGTTTCGCCGTACTGCCAAATTATGCAAAGCAGTCGAATTTACGACGACGCCTCCAGGATAAAACAGCCCGTTCAAACAACTTACGATTATCAGTTGCACACTGATAAATCGCTCTAGAAATACACCTTTCAAAGTATCTGGTTAAAATAACCAGTCAAGAAAAGAGAGTTTTTGAGATGAAGAGAAATGAGAAAGAGAAGAGGGAAATCAAAATTCGTGTGAATTTGTGAAATCCGATGTACTCACTTCTGAATTTCTACCCTGTATTTATAGGCAGCAAACTGCACCTGAGTGGGGAGAAATTCGTGGGGAGTGGAGAAAATGGTGGGAGACTGAGAAATTCGTGGGGAGTGGAGAAAATGGTGGGAGACTGAGAAATTCGTGGAGGACTGACTGACCAATTATTTTCTTAATTAATTAATATTTATTATTAATTAATTTTCCACCGAATTATATTAATTAATTAATGATAATTAAATTATATAAATTCAGGTCCAAAAAATAATTCATCTAAACACTACTAATATTTCCATTCCCTTCAATGTGGGACTAAAATGAATCTTTTCAAATTCACTTCTATATTAGTTCTCACTTGTGTTCATTTATTGCTCATTAATTGTCAACAAATGTTTCCAATTCCCACTATAATTAATTAAAGTTCCAACAGTAACTATAACTATTGAATTATGGTGCACCCATTTAAGGTACTTTCTTTTACATCAAGCTGATATCTTCTTAACCCACCCACCAATACCACATGCGGAGTTTTTTTTATTGTTCTACACCATATTTAAAAATTAAATACCATAATACCTATTATAAAAAAAATATTCAACATATTTTTTGAATAATATATATTTGTCTCCTGAGTTGGTGAGTAAAAAAAAGATTTATATGCAAGAGGTACTCGTCTAATGAGTTGACGAGTATTTGAATATTTTATTATTTTTTATTTTTTTTAGATTTTTTTATTATATAAATAGTTATATTTAATAATTTTAATTAATAAAAAATATTTTATAAATTTAATAATTATATACAAATTAATAAATATATATTTTATTAATTTAATAATTATATACTAATTAATAATAAATACATATTTAATAAGTTTAATTAATAAAAACATATTTTATTAATTTAAAATATTATTCAATTAATAAAATATGTTTTTATCAATTAAAACTATTATTATTATAATTAATTAAACAATATGAGAAAAATTTAATGTCAATTTTAAAGTCAAAATATTATCTTAAAAAAGCCATGTGATTTTTGTTATATAAAAGGAAAGAGCCATGTGATAACAAAAAGATAAATACATAAAAGGTAAACACAATGCATAATGGACAAAATTAGCTACGGTTTTTGGTGATGTTCCCATCACAAATGGTCCATATTTTCCCTCTGCTTTTGGATCCCTTTGTCGTTTGCCCAACAGTGTTTACAAATTGGTCCCTCTTGTTGTGTGTAATGGAAAGGTTAATCCCCCTTTACCCATATTTTTCTTTTTTTTTTCTTCTTCTTTTCAATATGGTCAAACAGTGTTGATCCCATTACAAAATGACATTTCACAAGGTAGGCAATGTTTCAAAATCAGAACTATAAATCTAAGTGGAAATCGTGTCTCCTTTTGTTTTCTTGATAGGGAAATATATATACCAATGTTATGCAAGAGTTTTGAGTGGGATTTGGACCCTCATCGGTAGAGTTATTAAATTAAGGGACTGAAGCTTAAATTTTAAGTTTCTAAAAATATATGGGGTCTAAATCTTAAAGATAAATGAGTTTTAAAATAAGTAAGTTCTTAAAATTAAAGACTTCTAAAATTTAAAAAAAAAACCTTAAGGTTTCAATATTTTCAAAAGGTTGACTCTTTTAAAAAACAAAAATGATTTTTCTTTTCAGAAAGAACAAAAAAATTTAATTAAAAAGAGTTTATAACTTTTTCTAATTTTTCAAAAAAATCAGTTTTTTTTTTCGAAAAAATCGACTATTTTTAACTTTTGAAAAAAATTTGACTTTTATATTTTCAGAAAAATCACTTTTTTATTTAAGAATTTTTTTTTCTCTCGAAAATGACATTTTTTTTTAAAAAACTTAATTTTAAATTTTTGAAAAAATCGACTATTTTAATTTTAAAAAATCAACATTTTTTAGCTTTCGAAAAAAGCGACTTTCTTTTTAGAAAAAACCATTTTTTTAACGGAAAACTCGATTTTATTTTTAAAAAATTGACTATTATTATTTTCGATAAAAATTGACTTTTTTATTTTGGAAAAAAAATAAACTATTTTAACTTTCGAAAAAAATCGACTATTCTGAACTTTTGAAAAAAATCTACTTTTTTTATTTTCTGAAAAAATGGATGTTTTTTATTTTTTGAAAAATCGATTTTTTATTCAGAAAAGTCAATTTTATTTTTGAAAAAATAATGAACTTTTTTCAATTTACGAAAGAAAATGAATTTTTATTTATTTTCGAAAAAAATCGACTATTTTTAACTTTTGGAAAAAACTTTATCTTTCTTATTTTCGAAAAAAAACCAACTTTTTATTTTGGAAAGAATCGGTTTTTTTTTGAAAAAAATCGACTACCTTTATTTTCGAAAAAGTCGACTTTTTAAAAAAAAAATAATTGCACTTTTTTTCGAAAAAAAATCAACTTTTTTGTTATTTTCGAAAAACACTCGACTTTTTTATCTTCAAAAAAGTTAACTTAAATCGCTTTTTTTTTCGAAAATTGATTGATTTTTTTATTTTCCAAAAACACTAAACTTTTTTTATGAAAAAAATTAAATTTTTTTAAAAATATTTTTTATTAATTTTTTAAAATATTTATTTTAAAAAAAGAATAATTAAAAAAACCAAAAATATTTTGTTTAAAACTAATTAGATTTTGTTTCAAGATATTTCAGTCGCTCCGACATCTTAGGCCCCATAAAAAGCAAAAATATGAAGGGGGTTAAAAATAAGGAGCCATAAAAATATTTATGTAGTAGGGGTCTAAGAAAATGGGGCCGACGAAGGGCTTAAATACTGAGACTTTATTATATAGGGCTATTTTGACCTTTCTACTCGCCGGCTTTGAGTTTAAGTAAACCATTAATACATGATCATTTATACTTATTGGGATTGAATTAGAGTTTGGTGAATGAAATGACACGATTTAATTTCATTGCTTAAAGAATTAAATATTGAATATGTGTGAATTGATTGGTGGGACACTCTACATGTCTTATTAGTGACATTGTGGTTATTGGAAATTGTATGTCATAGTGTTGGTCAAGGTGATGGCTCGTTTGGTGTCACACTCTAATGTTTTGCGGAAATCGGAGTGATGGTTAATCTGATAGTCGATAATAATAATTGGTTGTAAAATTGGCGATCTGAGGTGAATGGTGTTGGAATAAAAGATAAGAGCAAGAATGCAACTTCTCTTTATTTGAGTGATGCACAATCATGAATTGTTAAAAACTCTATTCTTTCACCCCGCACACACTTTGCGCTATTGAGAATTGAGAGAAGAAAATTGAATATCGGAAGAAGGAGGGGGGTATATTGCAGTGCATATTAAGTTTTACAAAATTAGGGTATTTAAATGAGGTTGCTTGCACACCAAACAACTCAACAAATCTTAACTACTAAAATAAATTATGTTAAGATAAAATTCTCTCATAAAACACCTTGTTACTTAATCATCAAGTATCTCCCTAACACTATAAATTACATCTTTAGCACACCACTTAATTTATTATGCTTAAACTTTCTACACCCGTCATGCTTCTATGCTTAAACTTTCTACACCCGTCATGCTTCTAAGCTTCTTGAACAATTCCACTTGCACTGCCTTAGTAATGATGTCTGTTACTTGATATTCAATTCTTCAATGTTTCAAGCATAGTCTTCCATTGCTTACTTGCTCCCTAAGGTAGTGGAACCTCGCATCTATGTGTTTACTTCTACCACGAGCAACAATAATTTTAGCCAAATTTATGGTAGATATGTTGTCAATCTTCTTATTCATAACTCCATTAAATTTTCCTTCAATCTCATTAATCAATTTCACCAACCATACAACTTAACAAGCACAAAGTGATATTGCAATGTACTATGACTCACATGATGATAAAGCCACCACATGATCCTTTCTTGAACCCCAAGCAACTCGTGTGACACCTATCATAAATGTAACACCCTGATTTAATTAGTTGTTTATTTATTTATTTAGTTTATTTATTTAAATATTGACTTATGTGAATTATGATGTGTTTGGCTAGTGACAATATTTGTGGTGAATTGTGCTTAATTAATTAGTTTTGATGGAGTTTGATTATTTAATTAATAGGAAATTGATAAAATATGAGGAGTTGAGCTAATTTTATAAATTAAGAGAATTAGGTACTAAGTTGAGAGAAGCTTGTGTTTAGTTGGGCCAGGAATTCAATTATGAGGAAACTAATTAGATTATTATATAATTAGAAAAATAAGAGAGAGGATGGGATTTTGGGAGAGCAATTGTCAGCACGTGAGAAGAATTGAGAGGAAGAGCATTAGAGGGCTACAGCTTGGGGAAGGAGAACCATAGAAGAGTTTGCTTGCTTACTTTTGTAGGAATTACAAGGTAGGGCAATTATTCATCTAAGGGTGCTTTAATCATGAAAAGGTAGAGAGGTTTTTCTTAACCTCCAAATGGTTTTCTTTTCTCTATTGCTTGATATAAATATGATAGATGATGCTTATGATTATATTTTCACGCCATGAATTGATGTGATAATTGTGTTTGGTGCTATGTTGTTTTATGTTCATGAGTTAATTGATTAAATGATTAATTTTTAAATTTGGTGTTTTATTGTATGAACATAATTGAGTAAATTTACGATAAAAGTGATGGACTAATCTTAATCGGTGAGTATTTGATGTATTGGATCATAGTAGAATGTGTATTTGATGCATTTGAATGATATAATGAGGGTTGGGATGATGTATAAGGGATAGGGGTGAGAATTATGAAAGGATGTGATTCCATCTGGGTTATTGTTGATAGACTGACTAAGTTGGCTCATCTCATATCGATTAAGATCAATTATCCTTTGTAGAAGTTACCTGAGTTGTATATTGAGAAGGTTGTTAGCATGCATGGTATTCCTTCGAGTATTTTGTCGGATAAGGATCAAAGATTCACATCGAGGTTAGGATAGAGTTTGCAGGAAGCGATGGGTACTAAAATGAAGTTTAGTTCTGCTTATCATTTGCAGACAGATGATCAAGCAGATAGGACTATCCAATCCTTGAAAGATCTGTTGAGGGCTTGTATGCTAAAACAAGGAGATGCTTGGGATAACTACTTATAGTTGTTTGAGTTCACCTATACAAATAGTTTCCATTATAGTATTGGAATGGCACTGTTTGAAGCTTTGTATCATAAGAGGTGTATGACACGTTTGTGTTGGTATGATTTTGGTGAGACTATTGTGCTTGGACCTGAGATAGTTCAACAAACTACTGAGAAGACCAAGATAATCCAAGAGAAGATGAATGAAAGATTCGCAGAGTCCTTATAAAAGCTATCATGACAAGAGGAGGAAAACACTTAAGTCCCAAGAGGGAGACCATGTGTTCTTAAGAGTTACTCTGGTAACTAGTGTTGGTCGTTCGTTGAAGTCTAAGAAGCTCATGTTGTGTTGCATTACTGTCGTATCTTTCGAATCTTCATGACATGTTTTATGTGTCTTAGTTGAGGGGGTACATTCATGACATGTCTCATGTGATCCAGTTGAATGATATGCAAGTTAGAGAGAACTTGACAATTGAGACTTTGTAGTTGAGGATTGAGGAACGTGAAGTGAAGCACTTGCGAGACAAGTAAATCGCTTCAGTAAAGGTTGTTTGGGCAGGTCCTGCTGGTGGAAGTGTGACGTGGGAGTTCGAGAGCATGATGATATCCAGAGCTTTTCCTGTCAGGTAATATTTGAGGACGATAATTATTGACTAACCACCTAATTGAGAGGAAGAGTATTTGAGAGCTAGGGCTTAGGGAAGGATAACCATAAAAGAGTTTGCTTGCATGCTTTTTCTAAAATTACAAGGTATGCGGGGCTATTCATATAAAGGTGCCTTAATCATGAAAGGTTAGAGAATTTTCCCTTAACCTACAATAGGGTTTTCTTTTCTCTATTGCTTGATATTAATATGATAAATGATGCTTATGATTATGTTTTCACACCATGAATTGATGTGATCGTTGTGTTTGATACTATGTTGTTTTGTATTCATGAGTTAATTAATTAAATGATGAATTTGTATTGAAATTGGGTGTTCTAGGGTATGAATATAATTGAGTAAATTCATGATAAAAGTGATGGATTAATGTTAATCAATGAGTATTTGATGTATTACATCATAGTAGAATGTGTATTTGATGCAATTGAATGATATAATAAGGGATGGGATTATGTATGAGGGGCAGGGGGTAAGGAAGATGAAGTACATGTGATAAAACTGAGATTTTTGGATTATGGGTTGATGTCAATTGATTGCATGCGTATGATTTTAGAAAAATATGAAAAATTTAACCATGACAGTCGATTAATGCAATGAATTAATCGACTGCTTGCATTCAAAACGTGAAAAATTGGAAAGGCATTGTGTAATGGGATGTGATGTCTGTAACACCCCGTTTCCCAAAATAAAATAAAACGATTAAAATAAACACATATCAGAGTTTCTCCCACTTACGAAATGTCACAATTCACCACAATATTTCACATATCATTTTTCAAAAGCATTTCTAGTAACATTGCAGTGGAAAAATTAGAATTAGTCTGTCATACACCACATAACATGCATATATATATATATATATATATATATATATATATATATATATATATATATATATATATATATATATATATATATATATATATATATATATATATATATATATATATATATATATATATATATATATATATATATATATATATATATATATATATATATATATATATATATATATATATATATATATATATATATATATATATATATATATATATATATATAGTCATATATACAAAAGTCGGCCAATTGCCCAAAAACATGTATATCCATCATGCATCATCGTATATTCACAAAAGAAAGATACGCCACAGGGGCACACATAAACAATAAACGACAACAACTCCCAAAAGCCCCGGTGTTACGTATCAGAGCATGTCCTACAACGACGCCACAATCCGAGCTAGCTAAACACCTGGATTGTCTGCACTTCCGAAGAAGCACAGACCACAACAACAACAAAGGGGTGAGATTCACGATCAAATATTAATGGTATAAACATACATGAAATAAAAGGCAGAAACAATAAATCAACTATTTGATATACCACATATCCGGACCTACTGTCCCATCATCACACATCACAACACACACACAACTCACTATGCAACACATGCAACTCGACACATGAAATGCTGTACCGACTCACAGTTCATCATCGAACCCGGATAGATCACTCGAGCCACCCTAGGCAACGATCTATCCCACTGAGTATATCTCATATGCCCCACCGAGCAATATGATCAACCCCTGCATCCACTCCTTTTCGGAGCCTGGGTTTATTTCATACGCCCCACCGAGCAGTATGATCAACCCCTTCACATTCCCTTACGGAATCCCGGGTCTATCTCACATGCCCCACCGAGCAATATGATCAACCCCTGCATACACTCCTTTTCGAAGCCTGAGTTTATTTCATACGCCCCACCGAGCAGTATGATCAACCCCTTCACATGCCATGCATAACACAATGCACCACAATAAATAATAGCACACACGCTACTCGTAATCCACAGATCACATCTATCACATATCTCAGGTATCACATGTCATAATTCAAGGATTCCACACCATATCACCAGCACGTATAATACCTATCATACACTCAATCAACTATACGAATACTACGAGGAATCACGTTCCCGTGTTCGCACATACACACAGCAGTGCCCTGTTAACTCTCGGAATCACCCACGAACAACATAGGTCTAATGGTACAAGTACGGAACAGCACAGCACATGATCACAAAATGCTGTCATGTTCGCTGCCATTTGCCTGGCGAAGCCCCACAACGAACACTCGCTGGGACTCGCCCGGCGAAACCCCTAGCAAAGTCAAACAGAAGCAAAAAGGCAACATTTGCTGCCCAGTTCGCCTGGCGAAGGCTCGCCCCCATTCGCCCAGCGAATGCACACGAATTCTGCAGAAAACAACTCTCAGCTCAGAGTCGGCAACGCACTCCGAGCTCAGCCGATTCTATTCCCCAGCCAAACCCCATCACACCAGAAAGCCATTCCACTACCCGACTATAACGTCTAACTCGGTTCTACTCGGTAACGCTTACATCTACGTGATTACCAACTTCCGGTATAACTTCGAATTCTTACCGGAAACCCCCAAACCTTCAATCAGCACATGCAACAAAAATCTAACCTAACAACCATCATCATAACAGAATTACTAACATGTAGCTATCATTAAATCATCATCATCCTATGGGGATTTGGGATTTCCCCTTTTCTACCAATTTCATGCATAAACCAATTTGATTGATTAATCTCCTCCCCCCTTACCTCAAAATGCAGATTGATGATGATGAAGCTTTACGATTTCACCGCCTTGATGATTTCCTCAAGCTTGCTGAACCGTGTTCCTCCCCTTGTTCGTTCTCCTCCTTCTTCCGTGTTTTCCTTCTTTCCAACCGTGTTCTTGCTCTCTCCCTCTTTCAAATGTCAATAATGCCCTCTATTCCAAATAACTCATTTTAATCTCCAATTAATAATATTCCTCATAATTCTTTATATTTCCAAATAATATTAATAATCTCATAATATTAATATTAATAATAATAATAATATCGACATTAATATTAATTATTAATTATTATCATTATCGATTATCAAATATTAATATTATGCCTCGATATCTTCTTCAATTCCCAAACCAAACACGCTGATGAATAAAATAACACCGGATCTAAAAATAATTAAAATGGGTGTTACAACTCTCCCCCACTTTAATTATTTTCGTCCTCGAAAATACCTGATGGAAACAGCTCTGGATACGCTTTCCGCATCCTGCTCTCCAATTCCCAGGTCACGCTTCCTCCTGCAGCACCTCCCCAAGCCACTCTCACCAAAGGTATCTCTTTCCCTCTGAGTCGCTTCATCTTGCGATCCTCGATCCTCAACGGCAACGTCTCCATAGTCAGATTCTCTCTAACTTGGACTTTGTCCCTCTGAATCACATGAGACGGATCAGGTACATACTTCCGAAGTTGCGACACGTGGAACATGTCATGCAAGTTCGAAAGTTCCGGCGGCAACGCCACCCTATAAGCCACGGTACCAATCCTCTGCAAAATCTGATACGGCCCGATAAACTTTGGATCCAACTTCTTAGTCTTCAATGCACGTCCAACACCCGTCACTGGGTTAACCCTCAAAAATACATGGTCACCCTCACTGAATTCTAACTCTTTCCTGCGGTTATCATAATAACTCTTCTGCCGATCCTGAGATATTTTCATCTCCTCACGAATCATCTGCACTGTCTCAGTAGTCTGATGTACCAACTCTGGTCCCAACACCATATTCTCCCCTGACTCATACCAACATAAAGGAGTTTTGCACCTCCTACCATAAAGAGCCTCAAACGGTGTCATCCCGATACTGGAATGGTAACTGTTGTTGTACGTGAACTCAACCAAAGGCAAATGAGTATCCCACGTACCACATTTCTCTAACACACAAGCCCGCAACGTGTCCTATAAAGTCTGAATAGTCCTCTCCGACTGCCCATCCGTCCGCGGATGATAAGCTAAACTCAGCTTCAACTAAGTGCCCAAAGCCTCTTGCAAACTCTTCCAAAATCCAGAAGTGAACCTCAGATCTCTATCCGACACAATGCTCAACGGTATACCGTGCAATTTTATAATCACCCGAACATAGATCTCTGCTAGCTTCTCCAACGGAAAGCTAATACTGATCGGTACAAAGTGCACACACTTCGTAAGCCGATCCACAATCACACAAATGGCGTCAAAGCCTCTCGCCGTATTCGGCAAACCCGTGACAAAATCCATAGCGATACAATCCCACTTCCAAACCAGAATCTCTAACGGTTGCATCATCCCAGATGGTCTCTGATGCTCCACCTTCGATTTCTGACATACCAAACAAGCATACACATAACGAGCAATGTCCTTTTTCATGCCCGACCACCAAAACAACTTTTTCAAATCCTGGTACATCTTCATAGCTCCTGGATGAACACTCAGGCTACTACGATGTCCTTCGGCCAAAATCAACTTCCTCAGCTCATCATTATCCGGCACACAAATTCTGCCCCGAAATCTCAGCACACTCGCATTATCCAACTTGAAATCACTACCGGAGTCACTTCCGACCTCACGCATCAAATCTACAAGTTTCACATCTAACTTATGATGTTCTCTTATCATATCCAAGAAATCATTGTGCACTTGCAACTTACCCAACATCACACAATCCGTTGAAATCTCGCAAACCATGCTCAAAACTCTGAACTGCTCAATAAGCTCCATCTCTTTTACCATCAAAGCCGACATATGAATTGTCTTCCTGCTCAGTGCATCTGCAACCACATCCGCTTTCCCTGGGTGATAACTCAAACTGAAATAATAATCTTTCAAGAATTCTAACCATCTCCTCTGCCGCATATTCAACTCTTTCTGATCAAACAGTTACTTCAAACTTTTGTGATCACTGAACACCTCAAATCTTGAACCATACAAATAATGTCGCCAAATCTTCAGCACAAAAACTACCGCAGCTAATTCAAGATCATGAGTAGGATAATTCCTCTCATGTACCCTCAATTGCTGTGACACATAAGCTACCACTTTTCCCTTCTGCATAAGAACTCCGCCCAAGCCCAACTTGGACACATCGCAATACACCACAAAAGGTTCACACGGATTCGGTAACACCAACACCGGTGCTGAAGTCAATCTCTTTTTCATCTCCTCAAAACTCTCTTCACAAGCAGCATCCCACACAAACACTTGATCTTTCCTCGTCAACTGAGTCAACGGCAAAGCCAATCTGGAAAAGCCCTCAATAAATCTTCGGTAATAACCAGCTAAACCCAAGAAGCTTCTAACTTCAGTTACCGTCTGTTGCACCCTAAAATTTGCCCACCCATTTTCTAACTTTGATTGGCTTTTGCTTCGTTTTTCATCTGCATATCATTTTCGCATTTTGCCCGTATTATCAGCCGGATTGAATTTGTCAGGATTTTAGCCGCTTTGCTCGCGTTTCAGGCGAATCAAATTAATTCAAACGAAAAGCTCAGTGTCAAAATCGAGCGAAAGTCGCTCTCCTCTTGATAATTCAATCCATGTTGATAATATCGGCACATTTCGGTGCTCGCCCGTTTTCCCATGGCATTTTGCATTTATTTATTATTTTTGCTTTATTTAATTATTTAGAATAGTTATTTATTTCTTTCTTTAGAATAGATTTTATTTTAATAGTTTTTATATAGAAGTTTAATTTATTTGAATTTTTATTAGAAATAGTTTTTTCTTATTTAGAATAGAAATAGATTATTTTTATAAGCATTGAATTAATTTAATTTTAGAGACATTTTAGGATTTTAGAATTAAATTAGTATTGTTAGAGATATTTTAGGATTTAAATATTTTTTAGATTTAGTTTTTTACAACCCTAAACCTCAGCAGCTCCAAACCCTAATCTGAAGGGGTCCCTAACCCTAGCGGCCACCCAAACCTATCCCAAAACTCCTTCCCGTGTTTTGTTCATCCGCCACCTTCAACTCACCATTTTTTTGGTAGCCTACCTTCATCATCCTTCAAACCCTCTCCAATCTGTAATCAACAAACAATAGAAAAGTCATTCCAATTTCAGAAAACCATTCAAACTCCATCAACTCAAACTCATGTAACCCTCATTCACTGAACAACCCACTTTCCGTCATCTCCTTCAAAATAAACTGTAATCACCCATTAACGCACCACCATAACCTTTTTCTGAAAACTATCCATCAAAACCAAACGAAAACCCTCTTTCGCCCAGATTTCACCATACAACAACATTTCAAAACCTCGGCCGCGATTTTCTGTTCGCCGGAAACCCATTAAGCAAAAACTCAAACTCAAAATCAAATCCAGAGCGAGAATGACGAAATCGCGAGAGAGAAAAGGTTGAGTTTGGTGAGATGGAGTGAGACTGAAACGAAAGTGAGACGGGAAAGTGAGAGTGAGAAACGGAAACTGAATAGAGAGCAAACAGAGAAAAAATAGAGAGGGTGAGGAATGTTGGATTTGAAAACGTGTGAGGAAGAAGACCGTCTGGGTCTCCGTCTTTTTTTTTTCTTTCTTTTCATTTGTTTTGCTATTTTTTTTTATTTATTTCTTTTTTATTCTTGCAAATTTTGGTTTTTTATTTATTTTATTTTGATTTCTGGTTTGGGCCTCTAAGCCCAACCGTGTCCATCCCTTTTATTCTACATCCACAATTTCTTTCATACCCCTTCTGTTTTTATTTTGAATTGTAAATTAATTTGTAGTTTTTTTTTTTTAAAAAAAAGTATATAATATTTAGTTTGTTTATATTTTTTATTTTATCCCAACAACAGTTTTGTAAATATTATATTTTTATTTGATTGTATATGTATTATATTTAGGAGTTTTTATACTTTTTCTTTTAGAGCGTATATATATATTATTCTATATTTTGTTTTATTTAGAAGTTGAGTATCAATTTATATTTAGAAGTTTATTGCAAGTTAGAGTTGAATTCTATTCCTTTTTTATTGGACATTTATCCATCTTGGTTTATTTATTTTTTTTCTTTTTCCACCGTTTTGGGTCGATGACGAAAGTTCCATAAATCGATTACTAAATCAATATATTGATAAGTATCGTTGGATCTGAGACCACTTCTTTTCTCTCCTCGCTTTTTGTCCCAACTCGATTCAAAAGCATTGACAAACCATCTTCAATATCCAATTATCTTTGTATTAAATTAAAAGAGGGGATTAAGTGTAGACTTTCTTCCTCTCCGAGTGTTGGGATGCCCACTGTAGTGAGGGTGGTTTCGACACTCGTCTTTCAATGCGAAGACGCTTCCCATCCATTTTCAAATCTCATCTCCTTAAAATCAATTCTTTGTATTGAATTAAAAAGAGAGGATTGGGTGTAGACCTTTTCTTCTTCGAGCGATGGGATACCCACTGTAGTGAGGGTGGTTTCGACGCTCGTCTTTCAATACGAAGACGTTTCCATACCATCTCTCCTAAAACCTCGGTCTCGTACCGAGTCCATTTTCAAACCATAGTAAATTGATTTCTCTTTGTATCGAATTAAAGAGAGAAGATTGGGTGTAGACCTCTTCTTCTCCGAGTGATGGGATGCCCACTGTAGTGAGGGTGGTCTCGACACTCGTCTTTCGATACGAAGACACACCTTTATCCACCATCTCACTTTCACAATTTCATCCCGCGACCCTTGTCACCTAAAAACCTCGGTCCCGCACCGAGTGCATTTCAAATTATCTTCATAAAAAAAACTTGAATGGTCGTGGAGTGGTTAGGCGTAGGCCTTCTCCTATCCCGAGTGCTGACGTTTACCGTAGGGTTCTCTGTCGCAAAGCACTTACCATTCAAAACCAAAAACATCTTTAATAAGAGAACGAAGTTCTCTTTGCATTGAATTAAAGAGAGAGGATTAAGTGTAGTCTTCTTCCTCTCCGAGTGTTGGGATGCTCACTGTAGTGAGGGTGGTCTCGATACTCGTCTTTCAATATGAAGACGCCTCGTTCGCCACACCTTTTCATAACAAATACTTTGAGATAACGAATTGGGTACTACCCGTAGGGGTTACTATCCGAGGACCTGTCTCGCCCCTTTAAAAATAAATCCAATCAATCAAACGTGACTTCTTGCCTCGTATGGAGAAAACTAATCAATCTTTCAAAAAGGGATATGTTACGTCCGTTCTACCGCAAACAGGTAATGCTAAGTCTCCAACGAGCGAGCAGCAATGCACCTAACTGCTAGAATGCGCACGATAGCATCATCCCTAAAAACATCAACACACTAGTAGCACGAACTACGTTTGCTCTGATTTCTCATGCCAGATGAGAATACGTAGGCACAAGACGGCAATGTCTTGGCGAGCTCCCTTTTTTCACCTTTCACCCGTAGTTGGCCGAACTACGGCTGCTCTGATTCTTTACTTCTTTTAAGTAAAGATACGTAGGCACAAGGGCCACAATCCTTGCCGAGCACTTTCCCCCCCATCTGTAGTTTCCCGAACTACGTCGACTCTGACTTTCTCATGTCTATTGAGAATACGTAGGCATAGGACTGCGAAGTCCTACCGAGTCCGTTCTTTCTTCTCTCCCCTCCGTTACCTCTCCTTCCCCGTTTCTAAACCCTTCTCTCTATCTTTTAGAACACTCTTTATAGCATAATATTTAAGCAGATACAATTCACACATCGACAAACAAAAGGTTCCCATCGAGTACGATGGATGCGAGGGGTGCTAATACCTTCCCCTCGCATAACCGGCTTCCGAACCCGTTCTTGGTTGCAAGACCATCTTATCCATTTTTTTCTTAAGGTTTTTTCGATATTTTCCTTTCCCCTCATGGGATAAATAAAGTTCGGCGGCGACTCTTCTGTCTATCTTTTCCGCCTCCCCGTCGTTGCGCGATGCATTTTTCGAGTAGCGACACCGTCTTCGACGGTTCCCATTGTAACACCGCACTAACTTTCGAAGGGTCTACTGAAACACCATCACCCGAAATAACGTGCCATAAGAAACTCATAGTCCTCAACCAAAACTCACACTTCGATAACTTAGCAAACAACTTGTTATCCTTCAACACTCGCAAAACAATCCTTAAATGTTCTGCATGCTCTTCCTCAGACTTAGAATAAATCAGTATGTCATCAATGAACACGACAATGAACTGATCTAAATAAGAATGGAAGATACGGTTCATATATTCCATAAACACACCCGGCGCATTAGACACTCCGAAAGGCATTACTGCATACTCGTAATGTCCATATCGAGGTCTAAACGCCGTCTTCTGAATATCACCTTCCTTAACTCTTATCTGATGATAGCCCGACCTCAAGTCAATCTTACTGAACACACGAGCCCCCACCAATTGATCCATCAAATCATCGATCCTTAGAAGAGGATACTTGTTCTTGATGGCCACTTTGTTCAACTGACGGTAATCAATGCACAACCGCATGCCACCGTCTTTCTTCTTCACTAACAACACTGGAGCTCCCCATGATGACACACTTGGTCTGATAAACTTTCTATCTAGTAACTCTCCAATCTGAGATTTCAACTCGGCCAATTCCACTGCCGACATCCTGTACGGCGCCATAGAAATAGGCCTCGTACCAGGAATGAGATCAATGCTAAACTCAACTTCTCTCTTCGGAGGTAATTCTGTAATATCATCCGGGAACACTTCCGGAAACTCATTCACCACAGCTAACTCATCCAACACCGCCTTGTTGTCAACAGATAGTGATGCAAATAAAGCAAACACCTGCGCTTTATCTTCCAACAAGGTTCTCAATTCCTTACCAGACAAAGAATCTACCAACGCTTCTTCCTCTGGAGTCAAAAACAATAGCACTTTCCAGAAATAGTCGATGTAAACTCGGTTGAACTCCAACCAGTTCATACCAAGTATAATATCCAAACTACCAAGTGGCAAACAAATCAAATCCATGCCAAAATCTCGGCCAAAGATAGTCAGTGGACACTTCAAACACACAAGCGAAGTAGTCCCTGAACCAATCGAGGGAGTTTCAATAGTCATCCGCCGCTCGAGAGTAGTCGGCACCAAACCTAACCTCTTCACACAATCAACAGAGATAAACGAGTGAGTCGCACCCGTATCAATCATAGCAGACAAGGGAACATTATTGATGAAATAAGTACCTCGTATAGAACGATCATCACCAGTAGCTTGAGTTCCCACTACTGCAAACACTTTGCCGCTGGTCTGTGGCAACTGAGTCGACTTCGGTTTCCCACAATGAGTACTGATGTGGCCTTTCTCTCCACAGTTATAGCATGTAGGAATGGCGACTCGACAGTTAGCTATCACGTGGCCTGACTTGCCACACTTGAAACACTTTTTCTCTTCAAGAGGACAATCAACGGCACGATGACCCAAGTCACCACACCGAAAACACTTCCCTCCAGCAACCGCTCTCCCTTCTCTTGGCTTTTTATCATTAGCACCTTTGAACTTCCCCTTACCAGTAGGAACACTGTAAGGAGTTCCACCGAACCTTTGCTTACCCTTACGGTCATTAGCAGCTTTGTAATGCGCAATCCTTGCCCGGTTATCATTGTCATAAATCCGGTTCCTGCTTATCACCTCAGGATAATCCCTGATCTTCTGACAAGCTATTCCCATCTTCACTTCTGGACGCAATCCATTTTCGAACTTCAAACATTTGGAGGCCATCGCTCCATTAGTATTGTAGTGGGGACAATACTGTACCAATTCCTCAAACTTAGCGGCATACTCCGCCACCGTCATATTTCCCTGCTTCAGTTCCAGAAACTCAATCTCCTTGGCACTTCTGATATCTTCAGGGAAGTACTTCTCCAGAAATCCAGTGCGAACAACATCCCAGGTAATCGAAGTCCCAGCAGTCTCCAACCTTTGGCGGTTGTTGTCCCACCAAGCTATAGCTTCGCCCTCTAACATGTGAGAACCGAACCTCAACTTCTGCTCATCGTTGCAACCCATCGTTATGAAGATCTTCTCTATCGCCTTCAACCATTTCTGAGCAGCTTCTGGATCCAAAATTCCTCCTTGGAACGTCGGCGGCTTGTTGCTTTGAAACTGCGCCAAGTCTCTGACCTGCGCACCTGCAGCGTGGTTCTGATTAGCAACCACCTGCGCCATAGCCTGCATAGCCGCAGCCAACGCCGCGTCATTCCTCTCAGCCATACTGCTTCACAACAAAAATCCAGGTTAACAGAAAACAACCAACTCTATCCTACAGACATACTCAAACCACTACACTGGCCGGACGGACCGACTGCTCTGATACCAACTTGTAACACCCCGTTTCCCAAAATAAAATAAAACGATTAAAATAAACACATATCAGAGTTTCTCCCACTTACGGAATGTCACAATTCACCATAATATTTCACATATCATTTTTCAAAAGCATTTCTAGTAACATTGCAGCGGAAAAATTAGAATTAGTCTGTCATACACCACATAACATGCATATATATATATATATATATATATATATATATATATATATATATATATATATATATATATATATATATATATATATATATATATATATATATATATATATATATATATATATATATATATATATATATATATATATATATATATATATATATATATATATATATATATATATATATATATATATATATATATATATATATATATATATATATATATATATATATATATAAGTCGGCCAATTGTCCAAAAACATGTATATCCATCATGCATCATCACATATTCACAAAAGAAAGATATGCCACAGGGGCACACATAAACAATAAATGACAACAACTCCCAAAAGCCCTGGTGTTACGTATCAGAGCATGTCCTACAACGACGCCACAATCCGAGCTAGCTAAACACCTGGATTGTCTGCACTTCCGAAGAAGCAAAGACCACAACAACAATAAAGGGGTGAGATTCACGATCAAATATTAATGGTATAAACATACATGAAATAAAAGGCAGAAACAATAAATCAATTATTTCATATACCATATATCCGGACCTACTGTCCCATCATCACACATCACAACACACACACAACTCACTATGCAACACATGCAACTCAACAC
Source organism: Lathyrus sativus (assembly GCA_963859935.3). Classification (NCBI taxonomy): domain Eukaryota; kingdom Viridiplantae; phylum Streptophyta; class Magnoliopsida; order Fabales; family Fabaceae; genus Lathyrus; species Lathyrus sativus. The sequence goes on from OZ012737.1 coordinate 510,279,541, forward strand.
ATGAAATGCCGTACCGACTCACAGTTCATCATCGAACCCGGATAGATCACTCGAGCCACCCTAGGCAACGATCTATCCCACTGAGTATATCTCATATGCCTCACCAAGCAATATGATCAACCCCTGCATCCACTCCTTTTCAGAGCCTGAGTTTATTTCATACGCCCCACCGAGCAGTATGATCAACCCCTTCACATTCCCTTATGGAATCCTGAGTCTATCTCACATGCCCCACCGAGCAATATGATCAACCCCTGCATACACTCCTTTTCGGAGCCTGAGTTTATTTCATACGCCCCACCGAGCAGTATGATCAACCCCTTCACATGCCATGCATAACACAATGCACCACAACAAATGATAGCACACACGCTACTCGTAATCCACAGATCACATCTATCACATATCTCAGGTATCACATGCCATAATTCAAGGATTCCACACCATATCACCAGCACGTATAATACCTATCATACACTCAATCAACTATACGAATTCTACGAGGAATCACGTTCCCGTGTTCGCACATACACACAGCAGTGCCCTGTTAACTCTCGGAATCACCCACGACCAACATAGGTCTAACGGTACAAGTACGAAACAGCACAACACAAGATCACAAAATGCTATCATGTTCGCTGCCATTCGCCTGGCGAACACTCGCTGGGACTCGCCCGACGAAACCCCTAGAGAAGCCAAACAGAAGCAAAAAGGCAACATTCGCTGCCCAGTTTGCCTGGCGAAGGCTTGCCCCCATTCGCCCAGCGAATGCACGCGAATTCTGCAGAAAACAGCTCTCAACTCAGAGTCGGCAACGCACTCCGAGCTCAGCCGATTCTATTCCCCAGCCAAACCCCATCACACCAGAAAGCCATTCCACTACCCGACTATAACGTCTAACTCGGTTCTACTCGGTAACACTTACATCTACGCGATTACCAACTTCCGGTATAACTTCGAATTCTTACCGGAAACCCCCAAACCTTCAATCAGCACATGCAACAAAAATCTAACCTAACAACCATCATCATAACAGAATTACTAACATGTAGCTATCATTAAATCATCATCATCCTATGGGGATTAGGGATTTTCCCTTTTTCTACCAATTTCATGCATAAACCAGTTTGATCGATTAATCTCCTCCCCCTTACCTCAAAATGCAGATTGATGATGATGAAGCTTTACAATTTCGCCGCCTTGATGATTTCCTCAAGCTTGCTGAACCGTGTTCCTCCCCTTGTTCGTTCTCCTCCTTCTTCCGTGTTTTCCTTCTTTCCAACCGTGTTCTTGCTCTCTCCCTCTTTCAAATGCCAATAATGCCATCTATTCCAAATAACTCATTTTAATCTCCAATTAATAATATTCCTCATAATTCTTTATATTTCCAAATAATATTAATAATCTCATAATATTAATATTAATAATAATAATAATAATAATAATAATAATAATATCGATATTAATATTAATTATTAATTATTATCATTATCGATTATCAAATATTAATATTATGCCTCTAAATCTTCTTCAATTCCCAAACCAAACACGCTGATGAATAAAATAACACCGGATCTAAAAATAATTAAAATGGGCGTTACAATGTCAATCGATTGACACTAGTTAATTTTTGAAAAAATTACTGAACTAAATCACATTTTGTTACCCAGCTGTTTTTGCCATAACTTTAGTTCAGTAAATCTAACTAAGGTGTCGTTTGAAGCGTTGGAGAGTTAACACGAAGAGCTACCTCCTGGTAGTGTCTTAAAAGATAATTTTAAAGGTGAAAGAAACACAAGAAAGGGGTTTTGATTAGGTTTTTGTATTTAAAGCTTTTTGCCACCCAAGAAACAACAAAGATAATGATAAAGATAAGAACATAAGTTCTTTTATCCTGGTTCGCTGTTAACAAAGCTACATCCAATCTATCCACCTGAGTGATTTTTTCTTCATAAAGGATTTAATCCAATAATTAAAATAATTATACAACCACAAAGACTAGTCGTCAATGTCTTCTTGAGTATTCAGACTAACACTAGTCACTCAAGGAAACCAACTCGAAGACAAACTGTATAAGTCTTCTTGAGTATTCAGACTTACACTGGTCACTCAAGGACTTAACAAAGTTAAGAATATAGTGTTGTGTTTACAAATATCACTTCTAAAATAATAAAATAACACACAAAATGAATATCAAATGAGTACACTTAAAAGGATATACAATGAAAGCTCTAAGTGTTTCTCTCTTTGTTATTGTTGTGGAGTTGTAGCTTCGGCATCAGCGAAGACCCACACTCACACCCTTAACAAAAATAGTCAGAGTACAAAATTATTCTCTATACTTTGTTATCATTAAAACATAAGGATAGTTGTAGAGTCAAACTTGTTCCAACAATCTCCCCATTTTTTTATGATGACAAATTCATGTATTTTTATGAACAATTTTTACTTGGATAATCAAATTTATAAAATTTCAGAGATAGGTTTGTAAGCTCCCATATAGTTTTATACTTTCAGAATTACTTCTTCAACTTAAATCTACAGAGTGAGGTTTTCAAGCTTCCCCTGAGTTTTTAGACTATCAAAATTCTCCCGCATAAGTACATAGTGAGGTTTGCAAGCTCTCTATAAGTATAGGACTTAAAATTTTGATTTCATGAAACTCTTTTGATAAATTTATTTTTCTTCAGAGGAGTTAAATTAAAGTCTTCAGAGTCATTATCATTTACTTGTTCATAATTTTAATGTTAACACAATCTTTAGAGTTAAAAATGTTTGGGATTTTACCAACTGAATAAAAATGAACATTATCATTACGCTTCTACCCCTTTGTCGTTAATAAAAATTAATCATAAAAAGATCAAGAAAAAATAGAGACATTGAAAAGGAAATATTCATTAATAGAGGAGAAATATACAAAATAGTTGGAGGAAAAACAAACAACCAAGAGAAACAATGATAAACAAAAATACAAAATAACTATCATCCAGAAAATCCTTCCTAAGGGTCACGCTTCCTCTTCTTCTGAGTTTCCAAGCTCTTAAAATATTCAAGCTTATTTATCTAGGAGGTATCAAGCACTTAAGTTAGGCCTGCCACTTATACTTCCTTAACTATCCCCTTTTGAATGAATAGTTTAGAGAAAACTCTCCCAAAAGCAATGAAGGAAAACTCACCCTCATGAGAGGTCATGATTTTTTCTTTCAGATAATTAAAGATAGTAAGAGGTAGATTAACTCTTACCGTTGAGATAAGGAAATACTAATATGTTTCTCATCCATAGACATGAGCAGTGAGTTCTGATCCTTTGGTAAGATGTTTATGATAACCAACTGGTACCACAAATTTGTCGTAGGAGTCAGATCAGAAGCTTTGGAAGGGTTTTTAGAATATTTGATGATGAAGACAATATCGTTACGAAAAGAAAAGGTTGGTTATGTACTTTTCAATATTAACACCATCTTCTTCACACTTAATGACGTCAACAATAAGTGAATGAGTGATGATAATAGGAGTGTTCATGACAACAAAGTGGATTTCCTGAACATTTTCAACAGTAAAGTGAACTGAGACATTCACCCTGAAGTTTTTGACAAGCATGGGAAAGACTGGTCCATGAAGCATATCAAAGTAGTTCAAATGTTAATGATGTTGAACTGGAACAAGATGAAGGAGCAACAAATAAATACAACTAAAATTATTTTTGATTCAAAACTATCTCGTTGAATGTTATTTCTTACAATGGGTATGAAAATATTTCAAATGGAGGCTCTACTAAGTCTACATTTGAATATTTGAGATTGACTCGTGAAAGAAATGAGCAAATACAGCAATCCAAGGTGTTGACCTTGATTCAAGTTTGAATCCTTCAAAATAAGGACTGTTGAAACTATTGAGGACATGACGCTCAAAATTTCAAACTCCTGTATTTAGTTTGAAAGTCTTAGACAAAGGTCACTGCTACAAATCAAGTGAAGAAGTTCATCAAAAGCTTACCAATAAAGTGAAGGGTTACGATGACTACTCTCAAATTATTCTCAATTCTGAACTAAACAAATTTGGAAGAGTTGGCTAGTTCTCTGAGTAGTCATGAGATCAAGCTATAAGGAGATGTCTGGAACTGAAAAGAAGGTCATTTACTTTACGCATAAGGAGCCATGTCATTACAAATGGAGTGTGCCAAATTCGACAAAGAAAAGTCATAGAGTGTTCTAATGGATACATGGAGCAACTCTAAAGAAGATTTTGAATAAAGAACAAACCAACATGACGTTGATGACAAGCACAGAAGCATCTAACTCCTAAGAAGAAGAAGCTAAAGAAGCACAAGATCACTTAGTACCCATGGAGAGCACTTAAGCCTTAGAATAAAAAACAGACTCGGTTTTACAAAAGGTCCTTAGTGAAAAGATAGAGAAATACTTCTAGATCTAAAATCTATCAGATTCAATATCAATTGGTTAAGCTCTCCAGGTAAGAAGTTCCTTTGTTAGAATCTTTGTGATTTTTCTTTTCTGGACTATGCGTTATTTTAATAATTGAAATTCAAATCAAAACATGTTTGGATAAGAAGTGGATATATGTCCTACTGATTCCTTATTCATTCAATCACTTGAATAACCTTTAGGAGAAATCTTTTTTTTTTTGGAAAAATAAAGATCATAACCGATTACCTCCTGTCATTAGTTGATTTACTTTTCAAGAATATCAATGATTACTGGTATTTAGTATGCATTGTTATAATTTTTTTGGATTTTCAAGGTAACGATTGAGATTTCTTTTGTCTCAACTCAGTACTCCAAGTTTGTTCAAATGTTTTCTCTTCCTCTCTTTCTCTCTCTCTCTCTCTCTCTCTCCACTCTATTTATACTAGTCATCGTTATCATCTCATTCTTAACTCTTTTCACATTTCCTATTCATTTCTCTTGTCTTAATATTTAAATTCATAAATGGCTCTCTGTGTTCCTCTAAACAACGAAAAATTTGTGCCTACTCTCATTGAATAACTCATTGACTTCAATAAACTGAAGAAACTACTCCCTCCATTCCTATTTATAAGCAAATTTTAACATTTTAGGTTCATTAAGTAATTGATGCATCTAACATATATATAGTCCAAATACATCATTTATTGAATGAACCTAAGAAATCAAAATTTGCTTATAAAAGAGAATGGAGGGAGTAGGTCATAACATTCTAAGCATTGAATCTCTGTTTAAATGGGAAAACTATTTTGAGCTACTTTACGAACCTGTCTACCCCATCCTAGTCAAAGATTTCTGGATAAATGCATCTATTATGCAAACTGACCAAGGTGTGTCTAAAATCTGGTCTCTGATCCTTGGTTTTCCAATCACCATTAGTCCATCAATCACTGCTAAGACAATTAAGTGTGAAAATAATTGAATTTGTGTTGATCAATACAAATGCTCATATTCGTTTGTCACAAAAACTATTTAGCTCCTCTATGCAGACTATAATAATCTTGCAAATGCCTATACTCTCACTCCCTTGGCTAAAGTCTGGCATCAATTATTGGTGGGAAATTTTCTACCTAGAGAGAAGAATCTAGATTGGCTCACAATTGATGACAATCAATTCACGTGCTTCCTTGTAATGAAAGTTAAGGTTAGCCTACCACTCACATTATTTAACTTTATGAAATCCAATATCAGGACCTCTAGCAAGGAAATGTCTTGTTTCATTCCTTATGGATGAGTTCTTTATGAACTTTTCTATCATTAAGGAATAGTTAAAGAGTTGTTACATGCAGGCTTAACTAAGAATCTTGTGAACTTTTGGGGCTCAAAGCTAGAAATAGGTCAAAGCCCTAATGATCAAAGAAGGAAGTCCAGGGGGATTAAGTTCGGAGTTTGCACCTCTGATACTTAGTTTCTTCTCTGTTTTGTTTATTTCCTCTGATCTCTTCTAGGAAATTTTGTCTCTCTTATTTTTTTACCCTGTTTAAATGATTAATGATATATTTTCTTTCTCTTATAATTAATGCTATTAATGATTTTTTTATTGATAATGACAAAGGGGGAGAAAAAAGAATATGATTTTAATTCAACAATTTACCCATTAGAATATCCCAATCAAGCTAAATTCAAAAGTTTATAAGCTTATGTTTAAGTAAATTTTCTGCACTATAAGTTCTTCTAAGTCTTGAACTTAGGGGAAACTTGCAAAACCCACTCTGATCAATTAAACTAAGAAAAATTGTTAGTCTAAAACTCAAGGGGAGTTTACAAACCTAACACTGAAGTTTAGATGAATGCTTATGGAATAAAATTGTTCATCAAAATACAGTATTTGTCATCCTAAAAAAAGGGGAAATTTTAACAACAAGTTTGAATCTGCATCTACATACCTTTAAGTTTTGATGATAAAAAAATTGTAGAAGAACAATTTTATACACTAACAGTTTGATTAAGTGTGCAAAAACTTAAAGTCTAAAACAAAATCTAATTGAAGATAGCAAATGTTGAGTGAAGCAGACTCTGATCAAGAAACTTCTAATACTAAGTCTTGAAGTCAACTCTGATAGTGGCATACTCTGAATAAAAGAAGACTGTGAGAAAGCAAATCTAATCAATGCAGAATCAAGCCATTACAAGACTCTATAGAGCAAATCAAGCTTTAATACAAAGAAGACATTAATTTGAACACAACTCAAACAGAAGTATAATAATAGATTATGAAGTAAAGCAAACTCTTATCAAAGAAGCTTGCAAAGAAAAATTTGAAACAAGCAAAGTCTGAAGAAGTTAACTATGATGGTCAATTCAGAAGAAAGCAAAGTCTAATGGAAAGTAAACTTCAAATCAAAGCAAATTATGAAGAAAGATCTGAATGACGTCATTTATAAAATTCATACTCTGAAGAAAGTTATACCATTGAAGAAAGAAGGACAAAGCAGATCTTTTATTAAAGAAGACTCTCATAAAAAAGCTTATGAAGCAAAACTTCGAACAATGTAGAATCTGATGTGAACACTGAACAACGTAACATATAGACTCTAAACAAGATACTTTGGACTCTAACATCAACAAACTATGTAAAAAAAAGTGTTAAATGAAGAAGTGATTATTTGAATGTTCAAAGACTATGCTTGTGCATCAAACAACCTACACTCAATTTGAATTCAAGCTTCATTCTCACTAGACTCTAATGTCTACACCTTCAAAGCTCTAAACTCCAATCAAGCTTTAAATATAATTTCAATATGAAGCCAATGATTTAGAGAAAATAATATAAAGAATACTCGTAAAAGTAGTACATTGAATACAATAAAATCAATTGTTTCCTATTGGGACAAATGCACTATTATTCAGAAAGGACTATTGTATTCTTCTGTCTTGTCTCATGTCAAATTATCTCACCCACTTTAATGTTGTAACCATGTGTGTCTTGATAAATTTGTGATAGTGATCAAATTTCTACTTTAATACCAATAGATCTATTATTCTTCCTCAATGGTAACATTTTCTATTTATTTAAGGAGGACTTAGAAGATTAGAAAAGTAAGAGAGGTAGAGAAAAAGTATAACACTAAGTGCGAAAGAGCATCAGAGATAAGTGAAAGAAAATAAAGTGTTCTCAAACAAAGTAAAGACACTTAAAATGATCTCATACTATAACAATGAGTAAACACAAGATGTGTTATTAACGCATAAACACAATTGAGAAACACATAACACTGATCTGGAGTTGCAAAATGTAGATATACAAGAATAATCTCAAATATCAAAAGGTCAACTGCAAAAGCACAACAAGATGAACATTTGTGCAAAACCAAGAGATAAGAACAGTAAGCACTTAGAGCTCAACATTCTATATCTCGCTTAAGTGTAAATTTAGATTGTAAATTTGTGTAATCTGCTTAACAAAGAAGCACACTTGTAAACACAAATTTGTTGTAACCAAGTTTGGTTGTATTCCTTAAGTGAACAGGTTGGTCAGGTTCTTGAGAGGGCTTTGACATATTTTCAAAGAGGATGAACTCCTTAGGGACCGGGTAGGTCAGAATTCTTAAGGAGTCAATGACCGCCATATTTCTTAGGGGACCAGGTTGGTCAGAATTCTTAAGAAATCATTGACAGATTGCCATTTTTTGTAATCAAATTGATTATTAGATTAAATCCTTTTCTAAAGCAAAATCACTCAGGTGAGTGGACTGGAGGTATCCTGGTTAATGGTGAACCATGATAAAAAATACTCGTGTCTTTTATCGTTGTCCTTATTATTGTTGTTGCTACTGTTGTGTTTGTTTTAGGATAGAAAAAGTTGGCATACTTGAAACCCAATTCAAACCCCAATTTCTTGTGTTTCTTGCACCTTCAGAAGGTAGGTGAAATACCATGTTTTTTCATCTATCTGGACAGAGAGCAAATCTTTTCAAGATGTAGTAAATAACAATTCACTGTGGATGGTTGGTAATGAGGAGAACATTAATCTTTGGAGAGATAACTGGCGTGGTTAATCTCTGAATGATTTAATTCAAATTCTTAGGGAAAATCTTGAGCATTTACAAGCAACTTTGAAATATATTATTCATGAATGCAAAATTATTCTACCTTCAGGTTACTCAAGCTTTATCTTATCTTACCGCAACTAACTGCTAGTGTCTATGTTAACCAGCAGGCGAATGATAAATTGATTTGGAAACCTATTGATAATGGTTAATTAACTATTAAAGATTCGTATAATTTCTGCAGCAAACCTATCAATCGTGCTTGGGGAAGTAATCTTTGGAACAATGTCATTCCTCCTTCTAAGTCCTTGCTCTTCTAGAGATTGGTTCACGGGAAGCTGTTTATCGACAATAATTTGTTGATGTGAGGTCAGGTTTTCTTGTTTGCCTATAATTTACGTTTTCATAATTAAAAATCTATGAATCACCTATCTTTTTTAATGTTCTTATGAAAAATATATTTAGAACTAGTTATGCAATTTGCTCGATATTTGTTTGGTCATTTGTAGCTTGATAGATTGTATGAAGGTTATTGGTGATGTTCGTTCTGCTCAGTGTCACGTGGTATTTAAAGTTTTTGTCTTGAAATCAGTAGCTTGCATTTAGAGCGCTAGCAATTAGGCCAGGTTTCAAAACAAGAAAATTCATTAGAAGTCTAATTGCGCCATCATCTTGTCTCTAACCTCATTGTCGGGTAATCTCACACAGATCAGAGCTAATTCTTCCATTAGGGACTTTGTGCTATTAAAGAATTTTAAGGTTCACCTTCATTGTCCTCAAACGGTACTGGAGGTTTTGTGGTCGCCTCCCCAACATGGCTAGACCAAGGTAAACGTTGATGAAACCTCTAGTGCTATGCCTTTGTTGGTTGCGTGTGACGGAATTTTCTGGAATTGTTTAGGTGAACATCTTGGTAGCTTTCGTTACAATTCAAGGTTTGTCAATGCTTTATTTGCTGAGCTCATGAGGCTATTTTGGCTAGTAAAAATTGGTCGAACCGGTGATTGAAAATTGACCTCTCTTTAGTTGTATCTACTTATAGTAACCCTTCAGTAGTTCCGTGGAAAACTAGGAACATATGGGATAAGTGTTTGTTGAAGTTGTGTAATTTCAATTTTTTACTCATACATATTTAGGAAAAGAAATTATTGTGCAGATAAATTAACAAACATAGACTTAAAAGTTTTTAATCTTACTTGTTGGAACGAGATTCACTCAAATGTCTTGTTGGATAGTAACAAAAACAAATTAAATTTACCAAATTATAAAATTAGATAGGTTTGAGGTCAGATTCTTCGTCCCCTCTATTTTTATACCTATTTTCTTCATTTATTTGCTTTTATCACTTTTGATTAAAAAATACAATAAAAAATAATTAAAAAAAGTTAAAATCAATTGTAATATAATATGAAACATCAATTCAATTCATTTGTATTATGAATGATGCCGCCGTATCATATAGCACATGCATATTAAAAAATATGTTAGTTTGATAATTCTTTTTAAAATTCAGTTATTTTAGTATTTTATTTAAAAAGAGGTATTATGTAAAAAAAAATCAGAATATTTAGCTTACATGCCAGTTAAACTCATTTTGGCTCAATCATTTAGAGTCCAACAAAACCTTCTTTTCTTTTATAAAAAACACCTAAGAAAAGACCCAAAAATACAATCAATCTAAATAAAACCCTAACCTTTAATTTCTCTATTTTTATCCATACACTATGATTAAATTTATATACAAATTCACCACCCAAAAAGATGTAATATTAAAAAAGAAAAAAACAAATTAAATTTACCAAATTATAAAATTAGATAGGTTTGAGGTCAGATTCTTCGTCCCCTCTATTTTTATACCTATTTTCTTCATTTATTTGCTTTTATCACTTTTGATTAAAAAATACAATAAAAAATAATTAAAAAAAGTTAAAATCAATTGTAATATTTAAAAAGAAAAAAAATAAAGACTTAAGTCCCTCACCCGTGTACCACTAATTATGACCAAAAGATTAAATAAGTTCACACGATTTCAATATTTTTATTGTATTAGATTTTGATATTTTTCATCCCTCTCTATTATGGTCACAATTGTTTCTTTTTCTTCGTCATAAAAATAAGACAATACTTCTATTAACTTTTCCTTTTCAACACACATTTACAATTTATTATAGTACATGAGCAACTATTATTGATTCTACCTTTTTCTAATAAATAAACTAAATTCACCCCTATAGAAATAGAGAAGGAAAATGTACATGGGCAATTATTCGATTTACTGCAGTTAGTGTAATTTCTAAGAGTAATTTCTATGAGTGATCAATCCAATTTATTACATGGCCAATTATTGCAGCAATGTGTAATTTCAGAGAGTAATTAAATTTAAAGATTATTATGAGTGAATCCGAATTTATTACATAGACAATTATTCCAGTTAATGTGTGACGAGTAATTTTTAAGTGTAATTAAAGACATTATGAAAAATAATGACAACCTCTCCATCATAATAACTCTCAAATTAAAAATACAATAGTGGAAGAGGGTCTGATGCAACAAGTTAAGAAAGAAGAGAGAAACTTTGAAAAAAGTGAGATTTTTCTGAAGAGAAGTGGAAAAGATGATAAGAGAAAAGAGAAATGGCGGGGTTAGAGATTGTGTAAAGAAAGTAACAAGTGTTCTATTTTTTTCATAACTCATCTACGCCGTTTAAATTTATCTTAGGGTATATAAAAATGGTCCATCTATGAACCACTTACTTGATGGTTCACTCTAGATGTAACAAATGGTTCCAAAAAAAAATGGTTTACTTTTCCATAATTTTTTTTCCATTTCACCGTCCTCTTAACCCCACACATATATCTAATTGGTCTTTCTCCATTACCCACATCACAGACAGTAAGTTTATCAACTCATTTCATCACCAATATAAATATCCCACCACCTCATTCTCCAAGTCCAAACACAGAGAAACTCTCTTTCGTTCCTCTCTCACTTCATTTTCTCTCTCTAAACTTCCAAAGAAACCACAAAAATGGGATTCCCCATAGGCTACCCTGAAGTTTCCGTTCCCAACCTCTTCCTTCACCTTCTCTCTCTCCTTGCCTTTCTAAGATCCCTAGCCATATCCTTTCTCTCTCTCCTCCACCTCTCCGACCTCCTCGACACCGGTTTCTCCTCCGCCACCTTAACGGAATCACACTTCAACCGTCCTACGCTATCCGCAACTCTCATCCGCGAATTCCTACCTGTCGTCAGTTTCCGTGAACTCGCCGGAGATTCGAAACCGGTTGGATGTGCGGTGTGTCTGGAAGAATTTTCCGACGAGGAAGAGATCAGGTGTATGGCGAACTGTAGACATATTTTTCACAGGACGTGTGTGGACCGTTGGATTGATCATGATCAGAAGACGTGTCCGCTTTGTAGGACCCACTTTGTACCTTATCAGAAAATGGAAGATTATAATCAACGGTTATGGGCGGCTTGTGAATCTGAATGTGAAGATGATGATGATGTTTCTCTTTTTTCTCAACAGGATGATTATCACTACATTGCCACTGCTTCAATTTGAGTTTTTTTTTTTTTTTTTTACTTTTTGATTTTTTTTCTCCTAATATTTTTACAGGAGTTTTTTTTTTCTTTTTTAATATTACATCTTTTTGAGTGGTGAATTTGTATATAAATTTAATCATAGTGTATGGATAAAAATAGAGAAATTAAAGGTTAGGGTTTTATTTAGATTGATTGTATTTTTGGGTCTTTTCTTAGGTGTTTTTTATAAAAGAAAAGAAGGTTTTGTTGGACTCTAAATGATTGAAGCTAGAATGAGTTTAATTGGCATGTGAGGTAAATATTCTGAATGCTTTTTACATAATACCTCTTTTTAAATAAAATATTAAAATATTTTAGTTTTCAAAAAAATTATCAAACTAATATATTTTTAATATGCATGCGCTATATGATGCTGCGACAATATTGATAATACAAATGAATTAAACTGATACACTATCATATGACGATACCATTTAAAAAAAATTTAGAGGAGGCGTCATATGATATAACTCTTGAGTTTAATTTTTTTTTTTAAATTATATTTGAATTGAGGAGCCATATCAAATGTCATCTCCTCTAAAAGAAATTTGAATGGCGTTGCCATATGATATATAATATAACACATCACTTTAATTCATTTGTATTTTTAATATTGTCTCCATATCATATGGTGCATACATGTTAAAAGTAGGTTAGTTTGTTAATTTTTTGAAAACTTGATTTTAATATTTTATTTAAAAATATGTGTTATTTTTATTAAAAAATTCAAATATTCTTCTATTTAACTCTTAAAATAGGAAATATCTATAAAAATGCATTTGGTAATTATGTGTCTATAGTGAAAGTTGATTTTTTAATTTATTAAATAAATAATATATTTAATTCATACATTAATTATTTAATAATTTAAAAATTAAATTTTTTTTTATAAATAGTATCGAAAGTAGTACTATATTACTAGTTTATTGATTGAACTATTAAATTAGTAATCGAAGGGTATAGTCAATCAATTTATATATTAGTTGAATAATCTGATCTATGATAAAATTTCTTTTTTGAATGTCATTTTTTAAATTTTTTTTAATTCATTGGTGTAATTGAACATGTAAGCAGAATATTCTTCTCTTAAATAGTAGGCAATATCTATTCGAATGAATAAATCGACCGGGTCCTTAAAAAAATTACAAAATTTATAAATTTCAAAATTTTAATATATTATAATTTTATAAATTCATATTCAAATTCAAAGTTTAAATATAATTATCGTCACATAATATAAAATATAAATTTTAAAAAATTGAATAATATAACTAAAAATATTTTATATTTAAATAAATTGACTAATATAACTAAAAATATTTTATAAATTTAATTTCAATGAAGGAAAATTGCTTCAAATAGTTCAAATAAATTTTGAATAAAGTATTTATATTTATACTTATATATATATATATATATATATATATATATATATATATATATATATATATATATATATATATATATATATATATATATATATATATATATATATATATATATATATATATATTTTAAAATTATTGAAAAACAACATCCTTTTGTAAAAGAATACAAGTATTTAATTCATTGGATTTTCAAAACCAAAATACTTGTTTAAAAAAACAAATATTTAATTGGGTTTCAATCAGATCAATGACCTTTGTGACTCTCAATTCTTTTATAAAGAGTATTCTTCTTCTTTTTATCACGAAAGTATTTATCTCTGAGAAAAAAAATAAAACTACCATTGAATCTTAAATGACTGTTTAATGCGGGGCCCTTCACCTTTCATGATTAGTAGAACATGTGGTAGTATATTATATGGAGTACTTTTCAACTATAGTTATTTAAATATTTTTATTTTTCACACTTACCTTATATTTTAAATTGACTTGATTTTAAAATATAAAAGCAAAATCGATAATAAAAACAAAAACACCAACCCCTTATTTGAAATTATTTACTACAAACAAGAATAATTTTCCTGTTTTTTTTGGTGTGGACAATTTTGTATTTGTTGTGACAGTGTTCTAGAAGGTAGGTAATATGTGTGAATCATCGCCACGGTCCTCCATAGTCCATAACAAGACACTGCAGAGCGCCGGCGTGTTCTTTCGGTCAACCAGAAAGCTGTGTTTCCAATTATATACGCAATCGAAATCTTGTTGTTTTCACATTCCTATTACTATTAATATGCATCTCAATAACAAGTAGGTAGTACCTATTGAAGCTATTTTTTGAAGTGATTAATTTAGTATATTTAAGAATTAAGGTCGTACAGTACATCATTGGATATCCATTGCTAAACTATTATTTTAAGCTGACTTATATTATTAATTAATCTAACTCATTGCATCACCAATATAAATATTCCACCACCTCATTCTCCAAATCGAAACACAGAGAAACTCTCTTTAGTTCCTCTCTCACTTCATTTTCTCTCTCTAATCACTTCATTTTTTCTCTCTAAACACTTCATTTATGGGATTCCCCATAAGCTACCCTGAAGTTTCCGTTCCCAACCTCTTCCTTCACCTTCTCTCTCTCCTTGCCTTTCTAAGATCCCTAGCCATCTCCTTCCTCTCTCTCCTCCACCTCTCCAACCTCCTCGACACCGGTTTCTCCTCCGCCACCTTAACGGAATTACACTCCAACCGTCCCACGCTATCCGCAACTCTCATCCGCGAATTCCTACCTGTCGTCAGTTTCCGTGAACTCGCCGGAGATTCGAAAGCGGTTGGATGTGCGGTGTGTCTGGAAGAATTTTCCGACGAGGAAGAGATCAGGTGTATGGCGAACTGTAGACATATTTTTCACAGGACGTGTGTGGACCGTTGGATTGATCATGATCAGAAGACGTGTCCGCTTTGTAGGACCCACTTTGTACCTTATCAGAAAATGGAAGATTATAATCAACGGTTATGGGCGGCTTGTGAATCTGAATGTGAAGATGATGATGTTTCTCTTTTTTCTCAACAGGATGATTATCACTATATTGCCACTGCTTCAATTTGAGTTTCTTTTTTACTTTTTTTTTCTCCTAATATTTTTGTAGGAGTTTTTTTTTTTTCTTTTTTAGTATTATATCTTTTTTGGTTGGTGAATTTGTATATAAATTTAATCAAAAATATTAGTGTATGGATAAAAATAGAGAAATTAAAGGTTAGGGTTTTATTTAGATTGATTGTATTTTTGGGTCTTTTGTTAGGTTTTTCTTATAAAAGAAAAGAAGGTTTTGTTGAACTTTAAATGATTGAGCTAGAATGAGTTTAATTGGACATGAAAGCTGAATATTCTTCTATTTAACTCTTAAATAGGTAATATCTATAAAAATCAGTTTGGTAATTATGGTTCTATTTATGAGTGGAAGTTGATTTTTTAATTTATTGAATAAATAATATATTTGGTTAATTATTTAATAAATTCTAAAAATAGATTTTCTTTGCATAAATAGAAACGGAAATAATATATTACTAATTTATTGATTGAACTATTAAATTACCAATCGAACAGTATGGTCAACCAATATAAATTATCAATCGAACCGTATGGTCAAACAAATATAAAGTGGTTGAATAATCTGATTTCTATAATAAAATTATATTTCTTTCTATTTTAAATGTTATTTTTAATTTTTTTTAATCTTTTTTAATTCATTGGTGTAATTGGACATGTAAGCTTAAGATTCTTCTCTTAATAGGCAATATCTATACGGATGAATAAACCGATCTAATCAAATGACTGGGTCCTTAAAAAATTACAATATTTATAAATTTCAAAATTTTAATATATTATAATTTTACAAATTCATTTTCAAATTTAAATTTTAAATATAATTATTGTAACATAATATAAAATATAAATTTAAATAAATTGAATAATATAACTAAAAATATTTTATATAATTTCAATGAAGGAAAATTGTTTCAAATAGTTCAAATAAATTTTGAATAAAGTATTTATATTTATATTTATATATACTTTTTAAAATTATAAAAAAAAGCATAGTTTGTGATCTGACCTGATCAGAAGGAGATCACGCGCTGGCCACATTGTTGGACTGCTACCTGTTCACCGTTGATGAGGAGGAGAAGGGGGGTGTACCTGCAAAACACTTTGATGCCAAAGTAAGGAGTTGGGCAGAGTGGGAGCAAAGCACAGAAAGTGGGTAAGAAGTGAATTACTGGCCCTCTTGTGGAAGAGGGTATTTATAGAGACCCCAGCGTTGGGCCAACGGTCACTTGTGTTGGGCTGGATTGCCAGGCCCAACCCAGGTGACTGCTAGGACTTACGTGGCGTAGTGAAGACCAGAACGTGGTCTTCGCCCTAGTTCAACCGTCCCTTGATCTCCGGAAAGTGGGTTTGACCTGCTCTTTCGGAGGTGGGCAGTTGGTTAGTGACGTGTCCCCGCGGAGGGGAGCACGTGGAGAACGTGCGCAGGGCACGTTGTTCTGCCCGCGGAAGGGGCTCGCGAGGTTTCCCGGAGGCACGTTGTTCTCCCCGAGGAGGGGAGCACACATGGGCGTGGGAGTGCTATGGGGTCTTGCTCGACGACATGGGGAATACCGCCCGCGGAGGGCGGTGCTTGGTCGTGCGGGCGACTCTCTTGCCCGGCGTGGTTGGGACGGTTCTTCCTTGCGAAGAGATCTTTCTAGCGTGTCGGGGATCTTGTGCCCGACGCGATACCCCGGACTAGGTAGGGCCTATTAGAACATTATTGGGCTGGGCCGGCGTAATTCTAACCCGGGGCCCAGGCCAAAACAGGAGCCCCCCAAGTCGTTGCTCCGAGGATGGGAGTGAGGACTTGATGACGTCGTTCCGGGGAAGTGGACTGGTCGGGGAGGATTCCTCCGTGCGAGGACGCGTGTTCTTCGTCGTCGATCGTCCGGGCTAAAAGACGGGTATTGATGGGGAGAGGTGAAGAGACGCGTTTGTCTGCTTCCGCCACGTGTCGCGTTCTGGGTGGCTGCTAGGGCGGCTACCCTAGGGTACTCAAGTGTCTAGCGATGCTTCGAGTCCCGTGCAGGGGTATAAGTGAGCGAGCTCCTTCTCATTTCTCACTTTTCGCCCTCTTGTTCCCAAGTTTCCAGCCTGTTGTCCCACCGCCGTCCGATATCTCCGCCGTCACAGCCGTCACGTTCTCCGTCGTCAATTTTATCGCAGTAAGTTTTCTTTCCCTTTTCTCTTGCTTTTCTTGTTTGTTTCTTGATAGTGGCCGGGGCTGTTTGATTGCCCCGAGGAGCGGTGAAAATCTCCGCCGTTCTCGAGGGTTTTTTAGGGTTTTTATTATGAATGCCCCGGGGAGAGAAGCTAGTTCTGATGAGTGTCCCGGGGAAGGAAGTGTTTTCCGATGAATGTCCCGGGGAGGGAAGTCTTTTCTGATGAATGCCCCGGGGAAAGAGTCTCTACTCCGATGAACGTCCCGGGGAGCGACGTCTATTCCGACAGATGCCTCCGAGGTGGGTTTACAGTTTGGGTCATACTGAACCAGGGAGGTTGTAGGTTAGGGCAGACCCCCCGGGGACGATGCTCGGGGAGTCCTCGTCGCCCTTTCACTTGACTTGCGGTGGAAGGGTGAATTTGATCTCTGTCATCGAATTCACCGTTACCTTCTGCTTTTCAGGTGTTTAATGACTACGCTCGTCTTGGGCATAATGGCCGAGGATAACGAGCCAGACGTACCCTATTTTGATGAGCGCGTCGTTCCAATCGGAGACTGGGTGGTCGATGAGCCCCTCACCACGCCCTCTTGCTTTGCTTCTGATCCGACAGGGGCCTACGCCACCGTGGAAGACCGGGAAGAGGGGGATCCTCAAAACTGGCAAGTCTACTGCCCTCGGCCAGGTCATCAGATCTATTCGAAATACGGGCGGATGCGCTTTCCGATGTATGAGTTTTACTTCAAGGAGGCCAGGCTCAGGTTGCCCTTTTCAGACTTCCATCTGGGCCTCTTCGACTAGCTGAGGTTGGCCCCGTCGCAGCTGCACCCTAACGCCCTGGCCTTTATTCGGGCCTTCGAGCTCGTGTGTCAATATCTCCAGGTCGGAGTCACGCTGCCGTTTTTCTTTCGTATTTTCCATCTGCAACGGCAGTCGGTGGGTGGTCGACATGGCTGGGTATCATTCAAGCAGCCGGACAGACTTTTCAGGACGTACATGGATTCCGTCCGAGATTTCAAAGGTCACTTTTTCGTGGTCAGCCCTATCATGCACTAAGGGGTCCGTTCTTTATACTCGGAAGGGGAGAGGATAGTGGATGGTCGTCACGAGGCCGTCATGCTGCCCCGGGTGCACGTGGAGTGGTCCCTGGACCATTATTCTCGGGGAACAGGTGGGTATATCGTGCAGGCAGGGATGTTTGATGACGAGGACATGGCTAGCAATCTGAAGATAGTTTCCTTCGTGTGCAATTTACCGTCAGCGAAGCTGGTCACCCCCGACGGACGGTATCTCCTCGAAAGTTACGGAAACATTCGCGAGAAGCCGAGGCTGATCAACACAAAAGCCCTGCTCGAGTGTGCCTCGGAGGAGGACGCTCTGCACTACCTAGGTGGTGGGCGCCTCGTCCTTTTTTCGACTTGATATCCTTGGCTTTTTATTGACCAATTTTTCTTTTGTCATGCAGGGAATATGGCTTCTGTCGAGGAGCGAGTGAAGAAGTTGCGCGCGTCAAGGGCTGTTGTTCCTCCGAAGACGCGGGTGGCTCAGTTGGCCGGGCAGTCTTCTGCTGAGCAAGATGGAGGGGGGTCGTCAGCGTCACCGACCGGTAGCCAGTCGCCTACTTCCCAAGGGGCCCCGAAGAGAGCGAGAGTTCGGGAGGATATGCCCATGGTTAATTCATCGGTGGAGCCTTCCGAAGAGGGTTACACCATCGCCCCTTGTCACCAGCATCCCGGCTACTTCCATGGGGCTAGGTCGCCCAGTATTCCTGCGGGGGAGGTGAAGGCGATTCTGGGTGCCGACCGCGCTACGAGGAGGCAGGTTCTGACCGAGGACTTGCTGAATTCGCTCGCCAATTTTGAGAGGATATCGGCGCAGGTGTTCTGCTCGCGCGGGACGTGTTGAATCTCCGCGGAGTCGAAATTTTGCAGTTTTTTTGGTGATAAGTGCTAAGTACTCGGCGAGGTTGTCATTTTTCGCCTGATATTCTCCTCGTACTTGTGAGGCGACCAGCTGGGAATCTGTGTAGATTCTGATTTCTCTGGCCCCGAGGTCTGATGCCAGACGAAGGCCGGCCAGGAATGCTTCGTACTCGGCTTAGTTGTTAGTCGTCAGGAAAGCCAGCGTGAGGGAGACCTCGATGAGGGTGCCCGCTTCATTGTCGAGGATGATGCCTGCTCCGCTTCCCGTGGAGTTGGAGGATCCGTCCACAAAAATGTTCCATACGTGGCTCCCTGTGGTGGGGTCGGGTGAGGAAGTTATCTCGGCCACGAAGTCGGCCAGGGCTTGAGCTTTGATGGCTTTCCGGCTTTCGTAGACGATGTCGAACTCAGATAGTTCTAACGACCATTTCAGCATGCGTCCGGCCATGTCGGGCCGACCGAGGAGCTGGTGGAAGGGCTGATCGGTGCGGAGCACGATGGTGTGTGCTAGGAAGTAATGTCGGAGCCATCGTGCAGCGGTGATGAGGGCTAGGGCGACTTTTTCGATCAGTTGGTATCGGAATTCGGGACCGTTGAAGGCTTTGCTCGTGAAGTATATTGGCTTTTGCCCCTCTTCGGTTTCTCTGATGAGAATAGCGCTGACGACCTCATTAGCTACGGCCAGATATAGGTATAGGGTTTCGCCCATCACGGGACGTGTCAGCACCGGGGGTTTGGACAGGACGCGTTTGAGGTGGTGGAGGGCTTGCTCGCATTTCTCTGTCCATTCGAACATGGTCTCCTTCCTGAGTAGTTTGAAGAAAGGGAGGGCGTGCTGTGCGGACTTGGCGATGAACCGGGAAAGGGAGGCGAGCACGCCGTTGAGGGATTGGATGAACTTCTTCGTGGTGGGTGTGGTGACTTCCGAAAAGGCGTGGCATTTGTCTGGATTTGCCTCGATCCCACGCTCGGTCAGGTAGTAGCCGAGGAACTTCCCTGCACGGACACCGAAGGTGCATTTCTCCGGGTTGAAGCGCATTCGGCATGTCCTCGCGGTATCGAAGACCTTCCTGAGATGGGCCGTGTGGTCGGCTTCCGTGCAGGATTTGACGATCATGTCGTCCATGTATACTTCGAGCATGTCGTCGATTTCGCCCCGGAAGACATTGTTCATCATCCGTTGGTACGTGGCGCCAGCGTTCTTTAGGCCAAAGGGCATTACGTTGTAGTAATAGTTTCCCGACGCCGTCATGAAGGCTATGCTCTGTTTATCGTGCTCAGCCATCGGGATCTGGTTGTACCCCGAGTATGCGTCCATGAAGGACAAGAGCTTGAAGCCCGCGGAGTTGTCGACTAGTTTGTCGATGTTGGGGAGGGGGTAGGCGTCCTTAGGGTATGCCCGGTTGAGATCGGTATAATCAACACACATTCACCATTTTCCATTATTCTTTTTAATGAGTACAACATTGGACAGCCAGTTTGAATACCGGGCTTCCGAAATAAAATTCGCCTCTAGGAGGTCTTTTACAGCTTTTTCAGCCGCCGTCGACTTTTCGGGGGACTGTCTACGCCTACGTTGAACTACGGCCTTCGCAGACGGGCTGATGGACAGTTGATGGCAGGCGACCTCGGGGTCGAGTCCGGGCATTTCTGCGGCGCTCCATGCGAAGAGGTCAGCGTTCTCGCGGAGGCAGGCATGTAGCTGTTTCTTCACTAAGTCTGGGAGTCCGGCGCTGATCTTCACGGTTCTGCTCTTGTCCTCCCCGAGTGTGACGATCTCGAATTCTCCGTCCGGGATGGGTCGTGCCGGGTGGGTGGGTTGCTCGTTGGCTTCGCTGGTCCTTATTTCGCGATTGTGCTCCTCGGTGAAGCAGCTGTCGAGGTCCACGGATCCGACCAGCTCCTTTAGTTCGCTCTTCGGCGCCACGATTGGGGTCTCCTTCTTGGTTGCTGGAGCGATGGTGTCCAAACCTTTTAGCGCGGCCTCGAAGCACCTCCGGGCGGGCTCGATGTCTCCGTTAAGGGTCACCACGACCCCTCGTTTCGTGTATTACTTCATCTTCAGGTGGACGGTGGAAGGCACCGCGGTGAGTTCTGCTATCGTCGTTCTGCCCAGGATACAGTTGTAGAGGGACGGACACTCGATGACTAAGAAACGGATGTTGATCTCCCTGGCTGTTTCCTCTTCCCCGAAAGTGACTTTCAGCTCCACGTACCCCCAAGGTCTCGTCGTCGTCCCGTTGAACCCCTGAAGGTCGGAGCCTACGTAGGGGGACATGTTGGATTCGTCGAGTTGGAGGGTTGTGAACAAGTGGGTGTACATGATGTCCACCGAGCTGCCTCCGTCGACGAGGATGCGCTTGACATCAAAGTTCGCCATCCGCGCCCGTATGAGCAGGGGAATGTTGGAGTTGGGGGATCCACCGGGGAGTTCTTCGAGGTAGAATGTGATCGGGTTGGATCGACCGCGGAATCTTTCGAGCGTGCTCATTTTTCCGGAGTTGCTCGTGATAAGTTCGTCAAACTTTCTTTTCACTGATCCTATGGACAGGCTCCTTGTGGCGCCACCCGAGATGACCATGGCTCTGGCGAAGTATTCCCACCGGCTGGTTGGCCGTAGTGGCTCACTGGGTAGGTCGGAGCCTTCGGGGAGGCCGAACTCTCTGTCCGCGAACCAGTCCTCGGGGCGGCTGACACACAGCGCAACCTGGAGTTTGCTGTCACCGTCAAAAGAGGGGAGTTCTTCGACTTTCTTGGCCTCGGGGGCTTCTTGCCTCGGGGCCTCACCCCCCGGGTGTATCTCTTTAGGTGGTCGTCTTTAATCAGGATTTTGATCGCGTCCTTGAGATGGATGTAGTCTTCGGTCACGTGCCCGTGGCTCCTGTGGAATCGACAATATTTCGATTTGTCCACATTGGGTTTGGGGGGCGTTGGCCGGGGGAAGCAGACACCTCCCTGGGCAAATTCGGTTTTGGCGCACTCGGCCAGTATGCGCTCGCGGGAAGCGACTAAGGCCGTGTATTCCGTGAATCGGCCGACGGGGCCGCGTTGTTCGCCGGGGCGATCTTCCCGACGACGGTCACCTCCCCGCCGATGGCTCGAGGCTCCGTCATCTCGGTGCCCACGGGGGGCCTCTCTGTCTCGGGTGTCTCGTGCGGAGTTGGCTGCTTGAGTTTCCTCGAACCGGATATAATGCGCGGCTCTGTCGAGGAAATCCTGCAGGGAGGTTGGCCGGTGTATGCCCACGGCCTCGTAGAACTTGGAGTCGTGGCATAGACCCTGCTCCATTAGGTAACGCTTCATCTCGTCTAACGTCGTTACCTGCACCGCTTCCCGGGTGAATCGTTCGATGTACTTTCGGAGAGGCTCGTCGGGGGCTTGGATTATCGCGCCGAGGACGGCTTCCGTCTTCGGGTGGCGTTGGGACGCTGTGAAGTGCTTTGAAAAAAGGTCTTTCAGGACCCTCCACGACGTAATCGATTCGGTCTCCAGACTTTTGTACCACGTCATGGCGCCTTTCCTTAGGGTCGTCAGGAATAGCCTGCACTTGATAGCTCCTCGGACGTTTCAGTAATCGAGCATGGCCTTGATGTCTTCCAGGTGATCATCTGGGTCGGATGTGCTGTCGTACGTCGAGAGCGTCAGGGGCTTCTCCATTCCGTGGGGAATGGGGGCGACCATGATTTCCCGGGACAAGGGAGTCCGGTAGTCGTCTTCGCCGCTGAGAGCGGGTGACTGGGGAGGAGATGGGCCGTTTAGGATAGGCGCCTGGTTTCGGGTCCTCGGCCTCCTGACCGGGGTTTCGACGTGCGGATTCCTGGCCGGGAACGCTGAAGTGTTCTGCCGCTTCCCGCGAACTTGTCTCGTCGGGGATCTGGTGCGCTCCCACACTACTTCTGTTCGGGGCCTCTCCAGTCGAGGTCGTCGATTTCTGAGTTGAGGCGAGGGACTCCTCGAGCCCCCATTCTGGTCTTCCCGCGGAGGGAACCTTGGGGGGCCCTCCTGCTCCAGTGCTCAAATCCGTGCGTTCTGCTGAACAAGCAACTGGTTCGTATGGTTGATGGCCGCAAAGAGGGCGGCCACCGTTGGGTCCGCTCCTGCCGGGATAGGAACGGGCTGGAACGCCGCTGGGCTCGGGGGCCGGTGGTCGGCCTGGCGTACCGGTTCTGCGGACTACGGAGAAGCAGTCTGGCCGTCTCTCTCGTTGGTCTCCGCTGGGTGTGACGTCCCCATCTGCTTGATGCCGTTGGCGGCGACGTTGGGCACGAAGTCGTGCATGGTATCGTCGTGGTGTGGGGTAGCCATGATCGTGGAGTGTTGGTGAAACTTTGGTTTTTTGCTCGGAGTAACGGGGAAGTTTCTGTTCCCACAAACGACGCCACTGATCTGACCTGATCAGAAGGGGATCACGGACTGGCCACACGCTGTTTGACTGCTACCTGTTCACCGTTGATGAGGAGGAGAAGGGGGGTGTACCTACAAAACAGTCTGATGCCAAAGTAAGAAGTTGGGAAGAGTGGGAGCAAAGCACAGAAAGTGGGTAAGAAGTGAATTACCTGGCCCTCTTGTGGAAGAGGGTATTTATAGAGACCCCAGCGCTGGGCCAACGGTCACTTGTGTTGGGCTGGATTGCCAGGCCCAACCCAGGTGACTGCTAGGGCTTACGTGGCATAGTGAAGACCAGAACGTGGTCTTCGCCCTAGTTCAACCGTCCCGTGATCTTCGGAAAGTGGGTTTGACCTGCTCTTTCGGAGGTGGGCAGTTGGTTAGTGACGTGTCCCCGCAGAGGGGAGCACGTGGAGAACGTGCGCAGGGCACGTTGTTCTGCCCGCGGAAGGGGCTCGCGAGGTTTCCCGGAGGCACGTTGTTCTCCCCGAGGAGGGGAGCACACGTGGGCATGGGAAAGCTATGGGGTCTTGCTCGACGACATGGGGAATATCGCCCGCGGAGGGCGGTGCTTGGTCATGCGGGCGACTCTCTTGCCCGACGTGGTTGAGACGGTTCTTCCTTGCGGAGAGATCTTTCTAGCGTGTCGGGGATCTTGTGCCCGACGCGGTACCCCAGACTGGGTAGGACCTGGTA
This sequence comes from Lathyrus sativus, assembly GCA_963859935.3. Lineage (NCBI taxonomy): Eukaryota > Viridiplantae > Streptophyta > Magnoliopsida > Fabales > Fabaceae > Lathyrus > Lathyrus sativus. The sequence continues at coordinate 510,303,744 of OZ012737.1, forward strand.
GAACATTATTGGGCTGGGCCGGCGTAATTCTAGCCCGGAGCCCAGGCCAGAACAGTTTGTAAAAAAAAACAAGTATTTAATCTATTGAATTTCCAAAACCAAAATACTTGTTTAAAAAAATAAATGTTTAATCGGATATTCAATAGTATATTCGATTTAAATCAGATCAATGACCTTTTTAATTTGATCACCAGTTTGGTTTAGTTTTTAGAACACCACTCTGTACGTAAAGTTTGATATTGTTTTGATCATTATAAAAATATGTGAATTTCCAAAATCGCTGGTTTGTAGGTTTTATTGATTTTAACTGATTTTGATTTGATTTTTACCATTTCAATAATATATCCAATTCAACAATCAAAGATCAATTATTCATGTGATTTATAATTCATTCAATTTGATCGCCAATTGAATTTAATTTTTAAAACACTAATCTATTTTCAAAGGTCGCTACTATTTTGATTTAAAAAAATTGTGGATTTAATATTAATATTTAAAAAAAAAGTAATTTATTGACAGTGTAAATATTTTTTACTCTAATGATAATTATTCTGTCACATTAGACTAAAAATTTTAAAATAATTATATAACATGACAGAATAAGAATAATTTTATATTGTCATTGCATAAGAATTAAATTGGGTTTTTTACACAACTGCCGTATTTTTTTTTTGTTTTTTTTTTATTTTAAAAATAAGTATATGATATATATATTATTATTTTATGTTTTAAATTGTTTTTTATATATTAAAATTTGTTATATAATTTAAAATATTATCAATAAATAATTTAAATAATTTTTTAATATTATTAAATATTTTTCATATTATCTAATTAATTATTAACTAATTAAATTATATAAAATAATAGACATTGTCATTTAAATATTAAAAATTGACTACATAATTTAATATATTAAATTATATTAAATTGACTACAGAATACTCAGGAATATTTAACACCCGACTTAGTAAGCTCATGCAATCATCGTCCTCAGCTGCAGTTATAGTATGAGATAGAGTCTCCTGAAATATAGATAAAAGCATATATAAATATATTATACACTTTTGAGTTACTGACAAAACTAATGTTGTACTTACACATTGTTCAAATACTTGTTGAACTTCTTCCTGAACGACTCCATCTCTTCCCACACGGGCAGCCTTCCACACAACATGGTCCGGATGAGATGTCGCGTTACTTTTCTCCACTTCTAACTACGCATTAAGACGGATAATAAAACATTCATATCCTATTATATATACTTACTATTTTTTGTAACTATATCATATTAAAGCATTTATATATACTTACTATTTTTTTTCTAAGCGTGCATATCCTGAACGCCCTTTTTTGTATGGATACGCGGGTTTTGATGCCCGTTGCCGATTTACGCCACTCACAACCTGAAAAAACAAGTTTAAGTCATATCAGAACTCTTGTGGAAGAAGTATATATACTATACATTGTTCATGATAAGTTGTACTTACGCAAAACTCTTTGGTTCTTCGCTTGGCAACAAATGTCTCCCATTCTTCATCTGAAATCAGATCAGCGCACTTCTTTGGACGCTTCGAGTCGACAAAGTTTCCATCAGAATCTTTAAGAAACTTGTTCGTTAAAAACCCTCTAAATCCCCTCAGTCGTTTTCCGACCAATTGAAGACAATATTTTCTCCTGCGATCATCAATATTAAAAGATCTCTGCAAATAAATACACATACATATAACATGTTAGTATAATTAATTTAAAGATGTAACCGTCAGCATAATTAAAAATAATCAAATATCATACCTGTATCTCACTCCAAATTTTGTCTTTAGCCGGTTGTAACGAAGGAATTCTCCAATTATCGCAAGTAATCGGAATTTGCGAACGTACAAGTGCTCCAATGTAACTTGTCAGCATCGCACCGTTAGGCTCAACTAATTGGTCTCTTTCATTCCAATACACATCATACTTTACACCTTTATCTCTCGCACGGATGATTTTTTTCACAATCGTTATTCCTCTTTTAATATCGCCTTCCACGTGTTTTGTTGTTTCGTTTCCATCATGTGATGTTTCCTCGTTGGTGGCCATAATACCTTTAATTCAGAAAAACCAAAGTATCAAATGAATGACATGCAAATATGTAAAGAAGAAATATATACATAAGAAGTGTATAAATAAGAAAAGCATATAACGAAAAATTTTATTCTCAAAATGCATATCAGCATATAACGAAAAATGTCTCAAATTAAAAAGCTAACAAGCATATACACCAAAACAAAAATACAAATCATGTTCACTTCATCTCTCAAGCCATCAACATATAAAGCCATAATAACATATCATATTCACCAAAAACTAAACATTGAGAAATACTAACTAAGATAGAGTCAGCATCTCAAGATTTAAATATACACACTGCAAAACATAGATTTAATATCAACAACATATACACCGAAAACACAAAATTGCAGAGGTTTACATGGTGATGGTTTGATGACGGTTGAAATGAAGGTTTTAGGAATGGTTATGGAGAATGATTTCAAGAAGAAGATGTATTAGAAATTTCATTATAAAATTCTATAATTGTTCGAAGGCATTAATATTATCAGTTCAAATCATTACTTATTGCCAGAATGTTAAAAACAAAATTGCACTCAAAATTTCAACTACAACATATTTACATTTGAGGTCAATCTAAAGCAACTAAAAGTTTCAAACTCCAATAATGCATTCAACTATGAGAATAATAAAAATGGAAAATAATAAACTTCAAATACCTTAAAATGGTGGAAATGCGTTGGTGGAGGACGGAGATGACCGTAAAAAATGGACGGACGACGGCGGAATGACTGGAGGAAAGGCGACGGACGAAATGCGTTGACGGTGAATAGGGCAACGTTCGCGAGTGGGATAGAAGAAAGAAGGAGATTGTTCTGATTCTGCAAAAATACTGAGATTTTTTAAATTTATGCTACTTAAACCTATAGCAACGCTTTTGCATGGCATTTAGCAGCGCTGCTATAGGTCTACCTTATGACCCCCCCCCCTTTAGCAGCGCTTTTTTAAAGCGCTTTCTTAGACACCCCCCTTTAGCAGCGCTTTTTTAAAGCGCTTTTTTAAAGCGCTTTCTTAAACCCTTTCCCCCCCCCCCTTTAGCAACGCTTTTTTAACAAGCGCTGTCTTAGGTATGCTATTTTTTTCTTTTTTTTTCATGACTCTTTAACAACACTTTTTCAGAAAGCGTTGTCTTTTAGTGCGCTACTAAAAGTCATTATTGTTCTAGTGCATGTGTCCCCACCGCTGTCCTCCGTCGAACGCCCTCGACCACTTCTCTTTGGGAATATTGTCTATCCACTCCAAAGCTGCTCTATCTGTTCTTCGTAGTTTGCCCATGTAATAGTTAAATGTTGCCTCTGTTAGTGCATATCCTGTAGATGAAAATGTTTAAACAAAATGTTTAATAAAACATATGAAAATCATTAAGTCAAAAAATAAAAATTGAAACATCAACTCGTGAAGATGTAGACATACCCATGTTGACAACTGTTTTCCGTAGTTCTTTGTTTCCGTAGTTCCAAAACCAAAATACTTGTTTAAAAAAATAAATACTTAATCGGGTATTCAATAGTATATTCGATTCAAATCAGATTAATGACCTTTTTAATTTGATCACCAGTTTGGTTTAATTTTTAGAACACCACTCTGTAGGTACAGTTTGATATTGTTTTGATCATTATAAAAATATGTGAATTTCCAAAATCGCTGGTTTGTAGGTTTTATTGATTTTAACTGATTTTGATTTGATTTTTACTATTTTAATAATATATCCAATTCAACAATCAAAGATCAAGTATCCATGTGATTTATAATTCATTCAATTTGATCGCCAATTGGATTTAATTTTTAAAACACTAATCTATTTTCAAAGGTCGCTACTATTTTGATTTTAAAATGTGTAGATTTAATGTTAATATTTAAGAAAAAAGAGTGATATACCATAAATATTTTTTCCGCTGTCAACTAATAATAATTATACATTCTGTTATATTATATTAAAAAATTTAAAATAATTATATAATATAACAGAATAATATACTTCTATTAAATAATTTTATATTGTTATTGCATAAGAGTTAAATCTAATATTTAATGAACTCTTAACATACTTTTGTAACATTTCTATAAAGAGTGTGTTTTTTTTTATGACGAAAGTATTTATCTATGAGAAGAAATAAAACTACCATTGAATCTTAAATGATTGTTTAATGCGGGGCCTTCACCTTTCATGATTAGTAGAGACATGTGGTAGTATTATATGGAGTACTTTTCAACTATAGTTATTTAAATATTTTTATTTTTCATACTTATCTTATCTTTTAAATTGACTTAATTTTAAAATATAAAAGCAAAAATCAAAAATAGAAACAAAAACACCAACCCGTTATTTGAAATTAAGTGACTACAAACAAGAATAATTTTCCTGTTTTTTTTGGTGTGGACAATTTTGTATTTGTTGTGAGTTGTGACAGTATTCTAGAAGGTAGGTAGCATGTGTGAATCATCGCCACGGTCCTCCATGGTCCATAACAAGACACTGCAGAGCACCGGCGTGTTATTTCGGTCAACCGGAAAACTATGTTTCCAATTATATACGCAATCGAAATCTTGTAGCTTTCACATTTGAACGTATACTATTACTCTATTACTACTATTAATATAATATGCATCTCAATAACAAGTAGTAGTAGTACTAGTACCTATTGAAGCTATTGTTAGTGTTTTTGAAGTGATTAATTTATTATATTTAAGAATTAAGGTTGTACAGTACATCACTGGAAATCCGTTGCTTATTATTTTAAGCTGACTTCTACTGTGAACCGACCCGTGCAAATAGTATATTACGCGTATTTTTTTAAAAATTATAATAAAAATTAAATTAAAAAAGTTAAAAAAATTCAATTAAAAAAGTTATTATTTTTAAAAAGTATAATAAATTAGTGTCGATAATCAATAACGAATTTCGTTGATCTGTATATAAATATTAAATTTATTTTGACATTATTTATATATTTGAATTTATATAAAAATATTTGAATCAACAAAATATTTTTTTTAGTATGTTTTAATATTTATGAATGACATAAATTTGTCCCATAAAATATTTAAATAAAATCATATATTAAAAAATAAATTAGTATAATTATTAAATATAAGAGATGAAAGGTAAGCAACAATATCAATAATAATATAATTAAAAAAATATTGAAATTTATATTAGATAAATGAAATATTTAAATTTTTTTAAGAAATAAGACAATTATGTTATAAAAGATAATACAATGATCGATAAATTTCTGTTATTCAATATTTGAATCAGTAATAAAATGGATCCCGTTTATAACAATAGTATTTGTTTTCGTATATAAACATATTTTAATCAATAATATATTTTTTTTATATATAAATATTATTTTTGTTTTGACATTATTTATAAATATATTTGAGTCCATAGTAAAGTTGTTCCCGTTTATAAAAATATTTAAATCAAAATATTTTTTTTGTTGACAATATTTATAAATATATTTGATCAATAATAATGTTGTTCTCGTTTATAACAATAGTATTTTCTTCCTATATAAAAATATTTTAATCAACAATATATTTTTTTTTCGTATATAAATATTAATTTTGTTTAGACACTATTTATAAAAAAAATTGAATCAATAGTAAAATTGTTCTCATATATAAAAATATTTGAATCAAAAGTAAAGTTGCGTCTGTTTATAACAATAGTTTTTTTTTTCATATAAAAATATATGAATTAACAATGTATTCTTTCTCGTATATAAATATTATTTTTGTTTTGACATTATTTATAAAAATATTTGAATCAATATTAAAGTAGTTTCCGTATATATAAATATTTAATATAGAAATCACTATTTTTTATTTATATTTTTAATAGGTATATGGGTGAAAATAGGCCGAAGTGATATATTAACTATTTTTTAAATTAATATTTTTGATCTATTAGTTTAACGGTCATAAATTTCTTTTTAAAGATAAATAAGTGGAATTTCGAATCTTCAAATGGACACCATTTAGTTGGTTTAATAAGATTTTTTTAAAATTTAATATCTTTTTGTCATACTTTCAAGTTAATATCTACCCATTTATATTTATGACAGTGATGATTATATTAATATTTGATCATATAATTTTTTATTTTTTATTATTTAATTCCATATTTTAATTTGTGTAAAATATTCAAATATATTTCTTATGAAAAAGATTATTGCAATTGATAAGTTACTTGAATCTACTGTACTGATATAATTGACCTATTAAAACTAGTTTTATTAAAATGTTACTTGTGTTTATTTAAAAAACAATAATATCATTTTTTTTCCGTATATAAAAATAAAATTGTTTATAAAAATATTTGAATTAACCATACATTATTTTTTCGTATATAAAAATAATATCTTCTCAATAATTTAAAATTTAATATAAATCACTATTTTTTAATATGTTACCGTATTTATAATTTTATGTCATATGTTATATTTTCTAAAAAAGAACATCAAATATCAAAGAATAAGGACTAAAAAATAGAGTATCAGTTTATCATAAATATAAAATTTAATACAATTGATCATCGTATATGTTAGACTTAACTTTATTTGTTTGTTTAAATGAGTTAGTTAGGTTAGTTTTGGTCTTGCTTGAGGAGCAAGTAAACCCAAAATCTATAAATATGGAGTAACTTTTATTATTGTAAACACTTGAACACTTGCAGTTGTAACAAATAAAATTTCAAATTTGAAAGCAGAGAGAAACTCTGCAGAAAATCTCTTCTCCTATTTTACTCTAAAACCTTAATCTTTATTTCTTCCTCAATTCAATTTTTTCTCCTTTCATTGTCATAGTGTATAAATAATCATCTTGCAACCAAGATTGGTTGATTCACTCTACTGAATAGTGAAAAACAAAAGAGAATTTGATCGGTGTGATTGAATCTTGTTCATCAAGATTGATTCGGAATTACTTAAAGTCTTGAGTTTAATTTCGTCATATGATATTTAGAGTACATGCTGAGCGATTTGTGGGAAGCAAAAAATGATGACAATGGCGATGAATCATTCGAATGGACATTTTCCGGTGAGTCTCCCAATTCTGAAGGGTCAGAATTATGAGAATTAGAGTAAACTGATGAAAGTAATTTTTTGTTGGCAAGATCTTTAAGATCTTGTGAAGAAAGGTGTAACACCACTTGCAGAAAGCGCGTCGGATCAAGAAAATGACGCATACAAAGAATTGAAGAAGAAAGATTATAAAACTCTTTTTATAATTCATCAATGTGTTGATCCAGACAATTTTGAAAAGGCCAGTGATGTAGAATCAGCAAAAGAAACCTGGAAAATTTTGGAGAAATCATTTGGAGGCGCAGAGGAGGTGAAAGAGATGAGGTTACAAACTCACAAAAGAACGTATAAATTGTTTCAGATGGAATAAAGTGAAAGCATAACAAATTTTTTCACTGGGATTACAAAACTGGTGAATCAAATCAAGGTATATGGAGAAGTGTTGATATCAAGATAAGTTGTTGCAAAGATCTTGAGGTCATTGGATCCAAAGTTCGACCACATAATAGTAGCTATAAAAGAGTCGAAAGATTTGTCAACATTGACAAAGGAAGAGCTTCAAGGGACGCTTGAATCTCATGAACAAAGAATGGCTGAAAGAGATGCAAGCAAATCGAAGAGTGATGTGGTTTTGCAGGCACAATCAATGAGAGAAAAGAAAGTCAATGGGAAGTGGTTCGACAACAAAGGTAGAGGAGGTTACAACAATTCGAATGGTCAAAATCAGTAAAAAGGAGGTTGGTCGATTCAGAGAAAGTCCTCATACCAAAGCAACCAAAGAGGTGGTGCAACAGGTAAAGGAATAGGGGATGGTCGAAAACCTAACAAAATCCACATTGAGTGTTTCAATTGTTAGAGTTATAGTCATTACTCTAGTGATTGTCCTGAAAAACAAAAGAGTCAAGATAATGATGCAAAGCTGGAAATGCATGAAGTATAAGAGATGTTAATGATGGTTACAATAAGAGGTGAAGAAATATTCTAGGATCAATGGTACTTGGACTCAGGATGCTCATCATACATGACTGGTAGGAAGGATTGATTTGTCAATTGATCGAATTAGGTTAATCAAATATTTATTTGTTTATACTCCCTCTAGGTTTTAATACAAAAAAAAAAGATTAGTTTTTTAAATTCATTGAAGAAATAATATATTCAGAATATTAATTCTTAATGAATTTTAAAAAAAAATCTTATATTGAATACCATAAAGTATTTAACAAGTCTAAATATGTATAATCAATTATTCATCCATACATACATAAATACATAATGAAATAAATAAAGTGTCTTTTTTTTTGTTTTTTATATTTTTATTTTTCATCATGTTTTTCAACTTATCTGATTTCAGTTTAACTTATCTTCCATATAACTTTTCGATATTGTTCGTGTCAATATCTTTTCCTAAATCATATTATTCATTTTTATTAGATGTGTAACTCACTTTTCTGTATGTGGTTACTGATATTTCAGTACGTGGTTAGTGGTAATTCTGCATGTGGATAAAACTATGATAGATGGTGTACGTAGATGAAAGTAGTATTCAGATTTTAAGATGCGCTTAAAATCGTGAATGATGACTTCTTAACACTAGAGGCAAATGCTACTGAGGTGCAAAAAGCAACTCACCCTGAAATGAGAAAGAAAGATGGGAACGGTTTTTTTCTTGACTCGTTAGTGTTTGGATTCGAATATCTTTGAGATGATTATCGAGCAAAGGAGGCTTGAAACACTCTCAAGAAGTTGTATGGTGGAGATGAGAAATTAAAGAAAGTGAAGTTGCAATCTTTGAAAAAACAATATGAGAATTTACAGATGAATGATGATGAAACTATTGTCGAGTTCTTCGCAAAGATGGTTGCTTTGACAAATCATATGAAATCATGCGGAGAAAAAATCTCTGAATTGTAAAAAGTGGAAAAGGTGTTAAGAGTTATTTTTGCCAAGTTTGGTAACATTGTTATGGCCATTAAGGAGTCCAAAGATTTGTATGAGATGAAGGTTGAAGAATTTCCAAGTGTGGTTAGGGTTGAAGTCAAGTGTGGGTTGGGTCATCTTAAGATTTTTGGTTCACTATGCTTTAGACATGTTCTTGAACAACTTAAAAGAAAATTGGATGATAGAAGCCATGTTATGGTTATGGTTAAATGTCATTCAACAGGTGCCTACAAGTTGTTCTCGCCAACTAAGAACAAGATGGTGATCAACAAAGATGTGGACTTCGATGAAAGAAAAGGTTGGAACTGGCTGAAAATTCCAAAAAATCTAGTGTAAGAAGAGGAAAGTTCAAGCCACATCAAAACTACTCTTCATGGTAAGGAACAGGTTGCACCAGCTGAGCCTGTACAAACTCAAGGAGCGAAAAGATCAAGTAGGACCAAAATTTCACCAATCAAGCTGAATGATTATGAGAGATTTCCAGATCAAGCTATCTGAGAAAATGGTGAACTGATTGAAAAAGCAATGGTGGTTGAGTCTGAACTAATTAATCATGTGAAATCCTTGTAGGATAAGAATTAGATATATACAATGGTTGAGGACCTCAAGGCCATTAAGAAAAACCATACAAGGGAACTGGTTGAGAACTAAGGCAAGAAAGAAATTGATGTAAGGTGGATTTACAAATTGAAGTTGAAACCAGATGGTGAAATTGCCAAGTTCGAAGCAAGGTTTGTTGCAAAAGGCTTTCTTCAAATATCTAGAGTAGATTTCAATGAAGTTTATGCATATGTGGCTAGGCTTGAAACAATCGGTCTGGTTATGGCCATAATAACTTACAAAGGTTGGAAGATGCACCCGTGAAGTTTGCACTCCTCAATGGACCTTTAGAGGAAGAAGTTTATATGAAGCAACCACTAGGTTTTGAAGTAAAAGGGAAAGAGAAGATGGTGTACGAACCACATTATACTGGGAGAGGTCTGCTCTAATACCATTTGTAACACCCCAGACTGCTTTCAGAATTACCGACTGACCTCACAAACTAACACGAGTATTTCCAGCATGTTTTATCCTTACTCACATGCTTTATGGGAAACTTCCTATAAGGTAACCTATCCAAATACTACTCTAAGTCAAGTATGCTTAACTATGGAGTTCTTATTTGTTAGGCTACCAAAAAGAAGATGCATATTATTGGTATAGGTAATACTAATCAATCCTTATAAGTCTTCCTTTAACCATGTAGTCTCATAGTTGTATAACCTCACGATCCTTTCATTCTGATGTGAATTCGAGCGACCATTCCCCGCCATCTTTGGCCTTAGGTGTTACAACCATTCTCTGCCCCCTTTAGCCTCAAGTGTTACAAAATGCACATCAGAGAATGATGTCTATGTCAAAGGCTCAAACTAACAAGACCAAATCATTATATGTCTTTATGTAGCTGATTTGTGGTTACACGTTCAAATTAAAAAGAATTGACAAGGTTCGAGGCAAGCATGAAGAATGGGTTTGAAATGTCAGACTTATGAAATTTGGCATATTTTCTAGAAATGGAAATTGTGAACACTAAACAAGGAACTTTCTTGCATCAAAATAAATATGCAGAAGACATCTTAAATAAATTTAAGATGATCAACTGCAACCTTGCTATCACACCAACGGAAACCAACATCAAATTAAGGAAGGAATCTGATGAAGAACTAGTTGACAACATATTGTACAAGCAGAGATAATTGGATCATTGACGTATCTTTGCAATAAAAGGTCAAATATTTGTCATAATGTGGGATTGGTTAATAGATTCATGGATAAATCAACGTTATGTCATCTTCTTGCAATAAAGAGAATCATAAGGTACATTAAAGGGACGACAGGTCATGAAGTTTTCATGCCTCGTCAACAAAGCACCAAAACTGAAGTTATGGTGTATGGTTACTTAGTTTCTAGTTAGAGTGGTGATCAAGATGATAGGAAAACATAATTGGCTACTTGTTTAGTCTTGAATCACCATCAATATCTTGGAGCTCCAAGAAGCACGAAATTGTGTCATTGTCACTACTACTAAAAACGCTTGTTACCTCCGACGTGAAATGCATAATACATCGACTATAGAAGCGAGGTAATGGGTGGCGGCATGATAACTCAAAACTTATCACCTCGGTGTTATTAAAACCGAGAGGTAAAGTTAAATGCACATGAGTTCAAACCCCAATAACAACACTTTTATTATTTTCAAAACTAGCGTATATTTCATTTCGGTTTATCTTAAAAACTGATGGATTAGATAATTTTATTTAATTGTTACATTGTTTACCCATAATATTACATTGTTTAAAATAAAAGTCAAATTCCCTAGAGAGCAAGGTAAAAATCAAATTCCTTGAAGATCTAGACTTTAGATCTTCGAATTATTGAATCTTGGAGAAGATCAAATGTTGGGTGCAAGGTTTGTGTCTTTAGATCTTGCATGCATTTGATTCTGAAGCAAAAAAAAAAGGTTAGATAAATAAAATCAATATTCAAATATATGATTTTGTGCTAAACCTTAAACCCAAGTAATTTCCTGCTCTTGCAATCCATTTTAGAGAACTTTTCTAAACATCTTTATGTTTTAAGCGCTTCATGTTTCATTTAGGTTAGATTTTTAATATTCAACATGCTTTTATAACAGATGTCCCTTAGATTTCACGCGGATCACTAATGATAGATTCTTGAGCGTTAATAAATATTAAATGGAAGACACATATTTGTTTAAGGACGAATAGTAAGAAAACGCTTAACTATCCCCTCGGCCAAGAAGAAAACCAAGGTGAATAAACTACTTTTTTTAAATTACATTATTTATATAGAATATTACAAATACATTGTAAAATTTTTTTCCTAATGAAATTTTTTATTTTCTACACTTGCAATCCATCGCATAAATCTGTAGTAGCAACTCATGATAGAAATGGACGGGGGTGACTATAAAACCGAGATTTTGTTTTAACTGTCATTTCAGTTTTAAAGAAAATCGAGGTGAGTATTTATTTTCTTTTTTTAAATACATTGTTTACACAAAACATAACAAAAAAAAACATTGTTTACAACAAATCTTAGGTGATATCTAGATTTTGTTGGATACCCATTAAAATAAATATTTTTGAAACAATAATGAATTTCTACAATTGCAATCTATCAACTGAGCACTCTTTAAAGGTTGAGCTAGTTCCTTTTTTTTGTTGGTTAAACTCCATTCTTTATTTAACTTGAAGCAAGAATAATTTTATGAACTTGTAATCTATCAATTGATCTCTTTTCAAAGGTTGAGCTCACTTATTGTTGGTTAAGCTCATTTCTTTGGGTAACTTGAAGCAAGAATATTTTTTTTGCACTTGCAGTCTATCAACTGAGTACCCTTCTTTAACTTAGGGTTATTCCAAAAGAATACAACAACGACACCATCAACACCATTGTATGAGATAGATTGCAAGAACAGAAAAATGTTTTGTTCAAGGTAGAAGAACATTGAAGATTTTTTTATGTCTCGTAATCCATCCCAAATAATGATGCTTGCGAGTTTGAGGCGACTTCATATAAGTAAGGATTAGGGTAAAATTTGTTTAATGAGTGCTTTTATAGTAAAATATTATTATTTAATACCTCGGCTAAATAAAAAATCAAAGGGTTAGAACATTTTGTTTATACTTATAAACAAATAAAATCATAAGCTGCGATAGCTGGGAATCGAAGCTTGTACTAAGTTATTTTTTCATCTCGGTTATTTTAAAAACCGAGGGAATTTATGTTTTATTTTTTCATTTTTTTAAATAATAAAAAATAGCGCGCTTTGGCTTTATACCTCAATATTCTATTGTTCGAGGTGAAAGATTCGTCATGAAAAGTGTTATTTGTCATAGTGTATCCTCTTGTGAAGTAAAGTATGTTGCACCCTCGTATGCTGCATGTCAAGCATTTTGGTTGAAAATGCTACTTGAGGAATAAAATGTAAAAGATTATGCGCAAATCAGGTTGTTATTTGATATTCAATCAACAATTGACTTGGCAAATCATCCTATGGGGCATGGTAGGAGCAAACACATAAAAATGAGGTATCACTTTCTAAGAGAGCAAGTGAGCAATGAAAGATTAAGCATTGAACAATGCAAAACTGAGTTGTAATTAGCTAATATTTTGACAAAGCCTCTTAAGCAAGTAAGACTTGAAGATCTTAAGAGGTTAATACGAATGTGAAGTTTAGAGAAACTAAATTAGGAAGGGTATGATGTGTGTAATTCAGTTTTCTGCATGTGGTTATTGATATTTCATTATGTGGTTAGTGATAGTTTGGTATATGGTTACTGATAGTTCAGTAAGTGGTTATTGATAGTTCAGTAAGTGATTACTGATAATTTTTCATGTGGTTACTGATAGTTCAGTAAGTAGTTACTGATAGCTTATCATGTGGTTACTAACAACTATGCATGTGGTTAATGCTGGTTATGCATATGATTAATGTTAGTCGTGCTTGTGGTTACTAACTAGAAGTTAGTTAGTTAGTTAGTTAATTAGTAGTATGATTATTCATAAAGGATCTAACACATGTTTATAAAATTTTAATACCCTTAATTCCATTCCAATAATATAGTCCCCCCCTCTCTCTCTCTCTCTCTCTCTCTCTCTCTCTCTCTCTCTCTCTCTCTCTCTCTCTCTCTCTCTCTCTCTCTCTCTCTCTCTAATTCTCTCATTTATCATCATTTGTTAAGTAACTTGAGACATAACTTATCCAACACTTTTGGCATAATACTTGTGAGATTTTATATATTTTGGTCTCTCTTTGGGTCAGGTCCTACCCCGGGTATGAAGTAGTCTTCCCCAACTTAACTCATTCACGGGAAAAAGCTAGACTAAATCATTATTAATGGGCCTGAGTGAATGGGTTGACTCATGGTTTGATACACCTTATCTCTAATTAATATCATTTATATATACAAGCAAGATCTTAGAGCCGTTAAATAGCAATTAAGGGTTGATCTCAGATAATGATACATGTGATTTAATTCCCTTATTACTTTTAGCTAGACAGGGATAAATAGATGTAATCAAGAAAATACCTTATGTTGGTTAGAAATAAAAGCATATGATCCCTGATTTAATCCTTCTAGATCTTGTAGAAGAAGATCTAAGAACCACTCCCATGGGTCTTTGGTCACAACTTCAACAACAATATATTCAATTGGAAAAATCTTATTGTTGCCATCCTTTCCAACTAATGACATTAGTTGACCTCCCCTTTCAAAAAATAAGCATCCAAACCAATCAAAGGTCTACATGTCTTTGTAAATCCTGCCTTGCAAGAAGCCTCTAAGAAAATATATATCCTTTCAAACACATGGTTACCATTGGTATTAGCACACTGTATAACAATATTACTATTAGAGTTTGATTTCAACGACTCTTGCATAACTTCTTAAATGGGTGAACTGAACAATCTCAGCACCTTGAATCAATTCTATTTCCTTCCTTTTGGCCCATATGTCTGATCATGTGATAATTGAAGGGATTTAAGAGAGGGTTTTCAAACTTTTTTATCCTCTTAGCGGAATAATTCAGAAAAACAGGTCTTGATTAAATCATTAATCACAAATCAAACTCACCAAAATAAAAATTCAAGAATTACCTCTTGAAGCGTACTTTACCTTTGATCATGAACAACGGAAGATACCGACGTCTCTACATAGTCCACATGAGTAAAAAGTGAAAGGCAGAGCTAGTCATTTTCAGAGAATGACAAAATTGGAAATTAGGGTTGTAAGGAAAATAAGTTTTCTATTCATAGAGAGTTACTAAAACTCGAACGTTCTTTATTTTGGACTTTTCCAAAATAAACCCAATATTGTTTCATTAAACTATTTTAGTTAAATAAATATTATTTATATTTAATCTAAATATTTTAATTAAATAAAATAAAATATTAATTAAATTAGATCATATTTAATTTAATCAACTGTCAATTCTTATTTATTTAATTAAATCATAGTTAATCAAATAAATAATATATGTGCTAATATATTAAACAATTTAAATACTATTAACACATAAAAATTAAATTTTATTAAATTTATGGCTTTTTTGTCTCTTACCTTATACTTGGAGTTCAGTTTGGTCCCTTAATTTTTAAAAGGGTCTTGCTAACCAGTGCCCTCATGGCACTATTTAAACATTCCATATTAAGAAATTATTCTTTAAAAAATTCAAACATTTCAATTTCTAATGTACATTATTACACATTATTGCACATACTTTTATAAAAACTTACTATTTAAAATTTTAAAAAGTGTCCTGAAGACACTGATTAGCATTTTCCTTTTTCAAAACGTATCGTTAATCATTTTTACCCATATGTTGATAAGTGTGTTAATTTCTGCTTAGGTGACGTGGATCATATACATTTAGTGACCATTTTAGCGTGTTAATTTCTGCTTAGATGGCAAATGACGTGGATCATATACATTTAGTGACCATTTTAGCGACGGAAAAACGGCCACTAAAAATGTTTTTTTAGGTTTTAAAATATTATTCTCCTTCTTTTCTCAACTACATTTTTTTTACCGTGGGTAGAAAAATCAAAAGTAAAAAAATAACTCATTTTAATTGGTTGCTTAGCTTCATAAACAACAAGCATGTTCACCTTCTATTTTACAACACAAAACCCAAATCCAACAACACCTTCTATTTCTTTCAATGTTTACCTTCTATTTTTCAACAAACACAAACCCAGATCTGGTTCGACAAACACAACAACACCAGACAAAGACAACAACACTAAAAAATTCAGAAGATCTAAAAACCCAGATCCGAAAATCTAGAAGATCCAAAACCCAGATCTGGTTTGACAAACACAACAACACGCCCAGTAATGGTGGCGGCGGATCGTCCCACCTGTTGATTGCCTTTTTTTCTCAATAGTCATTTCCACTTGTTGAAGAGTAATATTGGGTCATCTCAAGTTCCTCAAAGAGAAACAAATTCAAAATGACGATGCATGACTAGAGAGTATTGATGAAAAGTATTTTTCAGTCATTTTCTGTCCTACTGTAAATAACTTTTTGTTAATTTTAATCATGCAAGTAATGTCAATTTGAAAACTGATATATCTTACCAAGGGAAAGAATTTTGTAAGAATGTTATAATGATGAAAAGAAAGTGGAGTGAGAACCAAAATTAATAATGGAAATTTTTTTGGAATCATCTCACATCATGAATGGAAAAATTGGTATTTCAAAAAAAAAAAAATATAATAATAAAACACTATAATTAAATAAACACAATTATGTAACATTTAGATTTTTGATAAGTATTGCATATGTACTAAACCATTAAAAATGTGCAAGCAAAATTTCTAAAGAAGATGAAGATCATTAGTTAAAATCTAAAAAATATTTAAGTGACAGATTTTTCTGACACTAAGCCACGTGGAATTCCACGTTAGTGTCACATGGTGTTATAGATTATGTTTGACTAATAAAATAGATAAAAGGGATAAATATGTTCTAATTTGTATTTTTAAGGGATCATAATGATCTTTTTAAAAGTTAAAGTACCAAACTAGACTCTGAGTATAAGATAAGAAACGAAAAAAGGTATTTAGAGTTAATTTAACTGTCCATTCCACTATTATTACTCTATGCGTGTGATTATGTAGGTTCTCATAACGTTGACAATAATATTAAATTACATATTTAATATTATAAATAGTGAGTGTAATCTAGCAACACATCACTGCTACCCAAGTGACGAGAATGTCGTATGATTTGACATAACCTTTATGTGATAATAATCATGTGTATAATTACTCTTTTCCCCTTATATTTATATTGAACATAAGATTTAGAATGTGTTGTTAGAACACAGATTGGTTCTTAATAATATCTCTATGTTTTGATGATAACTATTATGAAATTTTGTAATTAAGAATTATATACTCTAAAATTTGCTTAAGAGTTTTTACTGCAGATATTAAAGTAATTATCACTCCAGAAGCAAATCAGAACTGAACATAAGAAATATGCTAGAATCTGAAGCGTCAGATGCATCCATTAGAAGATTCTGAACGCTGCCATCAGAAGATCCTGAGCGTAGCCTCCAGAAGGATTTGAAGCAGAAGCTCCAGAAGAATCTGAAGCAAGTCAGAAGCATCTGAACCAAAGAAGAATTTTGTATGAAGAGTTTTCAAGCATAGTTACTACAGAAGATTCTGAGAGTACTAAAGCTGCCAGTACTGAGGATCTGACTCAAATATGCTCTGAACTTATACACGCTAAAAGCACACCTGCTGCAAAGACTCTGATTCAGCAAACTCTGATCAACATCATAAGGCTCTGATCAAATTAGACTCTGATGATTCTTGCTGAAAATTGATGAAGAAGAATTCAAAGATTATGTCCGTTGGAATATCCAAACGACTCTTTCCTTATTTATGCTAGACACAAGAACACAGACAAAAAGGATTTCTCTATGCTTTCTTCTTCTAGGAAAGGTCACTTGTTGTGAAGACAAAAAGGCTCAGACCTTTTGGCACACTCTTCTCAACGTGAAATACTCTTGGATCAATGTGCCTATAAAAGCAAGTCTCCAACCATCTTCTTCAGTTGACGTTTTACCTGAAAAGAAATCAATATCCAAAGCTCTCATACAATTCACATTCTTTCTAGAATTAATTTCTTTGTTCTTAATATTAAGTGAAAAATCACAGTTGTGATAAAGCTTTATTAGAAGCAATTTAAACACTTGTATTTGTTATTACATTTGATTGTAAGAAAACCTTAAGAAGATCCAGTTAGGATCAGTAGTTCTTGAGAAGACTTTGAACAGTTGTTCTTAGTGCTTACTATTGTAATCAGTTGATTAAATAGTGGATTAAGTCCTTGATTGAGAAAGACAAATCACTCTAGGAAGGGTGGACTGGAGTAGTTGAGTTCAACGAACCAGGATAAAAATACTTGAGTTTTTATTTCTAAGTTTTTATCTTCATACTTATTCAACGCCCCTTCTAAGTATTTTCTCACCTTCAGTTGGAATCAGAGCTCCGGTTCTGTGTGTGCTACCACTTCACAGTGACAGTAAAGATCCAGTGAGAAAAACTTTGATATATATTTGGTTGTTACTATGGCTGATAATACAATGTCTAACATTAACAACAAATATGAAGAAAGGGACAGAATCAGCACTAAACCCCCTATGTTTGATGGGGGAGAAATTTGATTATTGGAAAGACAGGATTGAAAGTTTTTTCCTTGGATATGATGCTGATTTATGGGACTTGGTCATAGATGGATATGTTCATCCCATTGATGGGAGTGGCAAGAAAGTAGATAGAAAATCTATGACAGAAGCCCAAAAGAAGGAATTTAGAAATCACCACAAGGCCAGAACAATATTGTTAAATGCAATATCTCACACTGAGTATGAAAAGATCACAAATAGAGAAACTGCATTTGACATGTTTGAGTCCTTAAAGATGACTCATGAGGGAAACTCTCAAGTCAAGGAAACAAAGGCTCTGGCTCTAATCCAGAAGTATGAAGCCTTCAAGATGGAAGACTCTGAATCTGTTGAAGCTATGTTCTCCAAATTTCAAATACTTACAGATGGACTAAAGGTTCTGGATAAAGGATACTCTACTGCTGATCATGTGAAAAAGATCATCAGAAGCTTACCTACCAGATGGAGACCTATGGTGACTGCGCTGAAAATGGCTAAAGATCTGAACAAGATCTCCTTGGAGGAACTAATCAGTTCACTAAGAAGTCATGAAATTGAACTTGAGGAAGATGAACCTCAAAAGAAAGGTAAATCAATTGCTTTAAAATCTAATAAATCTGCTAAAGCATTGCAGGTAATAGAGGAAAGCTCTGAAGAATCCTCATCTGAAGATGAAGATGAACTATCCATGCTGTCTAGAAGAATAAACAAACTCTGGAAGCATAAAGGAAAGAAGTTGAGAAACTTCAGGAAGCCTGACCAAAGAAAAGAATCTTCTGGACACAAAAGATCTGGCAAAAAGGAGGTTGTCTGTTATGAATGTAAAGAACCTGGACATTACAAAAATGAATGTCCAAAGGTGCTGAAAGAAAAGCCTAAAAGAAAATCTGATAAGAAGAAAAAGGTTCTAATGGCCACCTGGGATGATTCAGATACATCTGAATCTGAATCTGAGTCAGAAGAGGAATGTGCCAATGTAGCTTTAATGGCAGACATAGAAGATCGGGAGGAAGGAACTTTAGGATCTGAATCTGACTCTGAATCTGACTCTGACGCTGAAGAGGTAATGGTTAAACTCACTAAAGAAGAACTTATCAAAGTGTTATCAGAAGTTCTGAAGAGCTATAACAATATTAAGCTCAAATACAAGAAGCGTCAAAGTAATCTTGTATCTGAGAATAATATTCTCAAATCAGAAGTAGCTGAGCTAAATGAAAAGAACTTAAAATTGAAAAATAATTCTGAATTAACTCAACAAAACTCTAATTCTGAAACTGAATCTGAATGCAAAAATATTTTGGAAAAATATGATTATAGCTTTCAGAAGTTTCTTGCTAAAAGCATAGACAGAAGCAAAATGGCTTCTATGATCTATGAAGTTAGCAGAAATAACAGAAAAGGAATTGGATATAAATCTTCCTCTGGAAAGGATTTAAATCCAAAACCTGTTGACAAAATTATCATCAAGAAGACTCCTTTATATTCCCACTTTAAATTTGGTCACTTGAATGATATTGAACAAACACGTTCTGAAAAGAATATTCATGTGTTTAAATCTAAGGCTAGTAAGAATAAACCTTATGTTGAAAAACAGAAGTTTAGACAAACCTTCAGAACAACTAACCCTAAAGGACCCAAGAAGATCTGGGTACCTAAAAGCAAAATAATTCCTGTTGCAGATGTTCTTAGCAGCAAGGTCAGGATGCCAATCATGGTACCTGGACTCTGGATGCTCGCGACACATGACAAGAGAAAGATCTATGTTCCAAAGTCTGGAGCTTAGATCTGGAGGTGATGTGAAATTTAGAGGGAATCAGAAGGGCAAGATCATTGGATCTGACACTATTGGAAATGGTAAACTTCCCTCTATTACTAATGTTTTACTTGTAGAAGGATTAAAGCATAACTTATTGTCCATAAGTCAATTAAGTGGCAATGGTTATGATATTACCTTTAATCAAAAATGTTGTAAAGCTATTAGTCAAAAGGATGGCTCTATCCTATTTAGTGGAAAGAGGAAAAACAACATTTATAAAATAAAAATAAATCTTTCAGAACTTAAGGTTCAGAATGTTAAATGCCTCTTGTCTGTTAATGAAGAGCAATGGATCTGGCACAAAAGATTGGGGCATATTAATATGAGACGTATATCTCAGATTAATAAACTTAATCTTGTCAGAGGACTTCCTAATCTGAAGTTCACCTCAGATGTTCTTTGTGAAGCATGCCAAAAAGGGAAGTTTTCAAAATCATCTTTTAAATCAAAAAATGTTGTTTCTACTTCCAGACCACTAGAATTACTTCATATTGATCTGTTTGGACCAGTGAAAACTGCATCCATCAGAGGCAAGAAGTATGGATTAGTCATTGTTGATGACTATAGTAGATGGACATGGGTAAAGTTCTTAAAACACAAGGATGAGTCACATTCTGTGTTCTTTGACTTCTGTAAACAAGTCCAGAATGAAAAAAATTTCAAAATTATAAAAGTCAGAAGTGATCATGGTGGTGAATTTGAAAATAAACATTTTGAAAAATATTTTAATGAAAATGGAATTGCTCATGATTTTTCTTGTCCTAGAACTCCACAACAAAATGGAATTGTAGAGAGGAAAAATAGAACTCTGCAAGAAATGGCCAGAACCATGATCAATGAGACTAATCTGGCAAAACACTTTTGGGCAGAAGCAATCAACGCAGCCTGTTACATTCAGAACAGAGTTTTTGTAAGACCTCTTCTGGAGAAGACTCCATATGAACTGTGGAAGAACAGAAAGCCCAACATTTCATATTTTCATCCTTTTGGATGTATTTGCTATATGTTAAATACTAAAGAAAATCTGAACAAGTTTGATTTCAAAGCACAGAAGTGTTTCATGCTTGGATATTCTGAACGCTCTAAAGGCTACAGAGTATACAATACTGAGACATAGATTGTGGAAGAATCTATTCATGTTAGATTTGATGATAAGCTTGACATTAAAAAGCCAAAGCAGTCTGAAAACTCTGCAGATAGAGAAGTAGTCTTCACAGACTCTGAAAGCTCAGAGACAGACAAAGCTCAAGTGAAGGAACCAGAAGCAAGGCCAGATGCAATTCCTTTAACTTCTCAGATGAACAATTTAAACATTTCTGAAGAATCAACTGTTAGAGGATCATCTTCCAGAATCAAAGCTTCTCATCCAGAGAATGTTATTATTGGAAAGAAGGATGATCCTATCAGAACAAGATCCTTTCTCAGATCATCTGAAGCATCATTATTTGGACTGGTGTCAGTAATTGAACCAACTTCTGTAGATGAAGCTCTGCAAGACAATGATTGGATTATTTCCATGCAAGAAGAGCTAAATCAATTCACCAGAAATGATGTGTGGGATTTAGTTCAAAGACCAAAAGGATTCAATATAATTGGAACTAAATGGGTCTTCAGAAATAAGCTTAATGAGAAAGGAGAAGTTGAAAGAAATAAGGCAAGGCTTGTTGCTCAAGGGTACAGTCAACAAGAAGGTATTGATTATACTGAAACTTATGCTCCAGTGGCAAGGTTAGAATCTATACGCCTTCTTATTTCATTTGCTGCACAAAATAACATCACTCTGTATCAGATGGATGTTAAAAGTGCCTTTCTAAATGGTATTATAGAAGAAGAAGTTTATGTCCACCAGCCTCCTGGTTTTGAGAGTGAAAAATTTCCAGATCATGTTTTCAAACTAAAGAAATCTCTGTATGGTTTAAAACAAGCTCCCAGAGCTTGGTATGAGAGATTGAGCAATTTTCTTCTGGAGAAAAATTTCATCAGAGGCAAAGTGGACACAACACTCTTTTGTAAATCATTTAAGAAATATCTTCTAATTTGTCAAATATATGTGGATGATATCATATTTGGATCTACCAAAATTATGCTGGGAAAGGAGTTTGCTCAATGTATGCAGGCAGAATTTGAAATGAGCATGATGGGAGAACTGAGATTCTTTCTGGGAATTCAAGTCAACCAAACTCCAGAGTGCACTTACATACATCAGACCAAATATGTTAAAGAACTTCTGAAGAAATTTAACATGACTGATAGTAAGCTGGCAAAGACTCCCATGCATCCAACTAGTTCACTAGACAAGGAAAAGGTAAGTAAGAAAGTAGATCAGAAACTCTATAGAGGTATGATAGGATCTCTTCTTTACTTAACTGCTTCTAGACCTGACATATTATTCAGTGTATGCTTGTGTGCTAGATTCCAATCAGATCCTAGAGAATCACACTTGACAGCTGTTAAGAGGATTCTAAGGTATCTGAAAGGTACTTCTAATGTGGGTTTGTGTTACAGAAAATCTGATGATTTCAAGTTAGTTGGATTCTGTGATGCTGACTACGCTGGAGACAGAGTGGAAAGAAAAAGTACTTCTAGAAGTTGTCAATTTCTAGGAAGAAATCTAATCTCTTGGTACAACAAGAAGCAACCCACAATTGCACTATCAACCATAGAGGCAGAATATATTGCTGCTGCTGGATGTAGCACGCAGATGCTCTGGATGAAAAGTCAGCTAGAAGACTAT
Organism: Lathyrus sativus; assembly: GCA_963859935.3. NCBI lineage: Eukaryota > Viridiplantae > Streptophyta > Magnoliopsida > Fabales > Fabaceae > Lathyrus > Lathyrus sativus. Next base: position 510,326,617 of record OZ012737.1, read on the forward strand.
CAGATATTTGAAAGTAACATTTCTATATTATGTGATAATACTTCTGCTATATGTTTGTCTAAAAACCCCATTTTACATTCTAAGGCAAAACATATAGAAATTAAGCATCATTATAAATTTAGCCTTTGTTGATACAAATCATCAATGGGCAGATATTTTCACAAAACCCCTTGTTGAAGATAGATTCAAATTTATTCTGAAAAATATTGGTATGGATTTTTGTCCAGAATAATATTTGTCAGAAGCAAATTTTACAGATGCAAAAATGTTTAATGCTCTGAAGTATTTCTTCTGATTACTTATTCATTTCCTTAAATTACTTTTTTGTGTGAAACTCTGAACTAACAATACTCAGAGGATCTGAACGTTGGTTAACGTTTCATTTCTCAAGAGAATTCAGAAGCACATGCAAGCAAACACGTGTCACTCTGAATCTGCAAAGGTGGCGTGTACACTACTGAAGAGACGTTTGAGGTGAAGTTTGAATAGTGAAAATCTTGATTTTCCCCCCAATTTGTCAGAATCAATTAATGCTTGAAATGATTTTTATTCTTTTTCATTAAATGTTGTTCCGGTCTGGGCCCGACCTCGGCAGGCCCAATACCACGTACGGCCCAACAAGCGAATCGGGCACGCCGGGCACGTGCGCCCCGCGAGACGAGCAGGGCATGTCGCCGGACACAACAGCGCATCCAACAGCAGCTCGTCGTCCCTCTTACCAGCCGAGCAGAACCAACCCCGGCACACCAAAGCGCGACCTTGGTTCCTCCCCTCCGCGGGGAGAACAACACGCTCCGGGGTACCTCCCGAGCTCCCCTCCGCGGGGAGAACAACGTGCCCGGCGCACGTTCTCCATGTGCTCCTCTCCGCGGGGACACGTCATCAACCAACTGCCCACCTCCGAAAGACCAGGTCAAACCCACTTTCCGGAGATTTAGGACCAGTTGGACTAGGGCGAAGACCACGTCCTGGTCTTCACTATGCCACGTAAGCCCTAGCAGTCATTAGGGTTGGGCCTGGTCATCCAGTCCATCTCAAATGACCGTTGGCCCAGCGCTGGGGTCTCTCTATAAATACCCTCTTCCTCAAGAGGGTCAGGTAATACACATCTTGCCCTTTCTGTACTTTTTCTCCCGCTCTGCCTGATTTCTTACTTTGGCATCAGAGTGTCTTGTAGGTACACCCCCCTCCTCCTCCTCGTCACCGGTGAACAGGTAGCAGCCCAACAGCGTGTGGCCAGACCGTGATCCCCTCCTGACCAGGTCAGATCAGTGGCGCCGTCTGTGGGAATCTGAAACTTCCCCGTTACTCCGAGCAGAAAACCAAAAGTTTCACCAAACCTCCACGATCATGGCTAGTCCACACCGCGACGGCACTCCGCACGACCTTGTGCTCAACGTCGCCACCAACGGGAACAAGCAGACAGGAACGGCGCGTCCAGCGGAAACCGACGAAAGGGACAGGCAAACTGCTTCACCGTCATCCGCGGAACGACCCCTTCAGGCCGATCACTGGCCCCCGAGCCCGCCAGCATTCCACCCCGTTCCCATCCCGGCGGGAGCGGACCCAACGGTGGCCGCTCTCTTTACGGCCATCAACCAGACGAACCAGCTGCTGTTCCAACAAAATGCGAGGATTGGAGCATTAGAACGCATCGGTCCTCCGAGATACCCCCCGCGGGAAAACCAGAACGGAGGTTCGAGGAGCCCCTCACCTCGACCCAGAAGCCGCCGGCCGCGGCTGGAGAGGCACCGCGCACAGGTGACACGAGAACGCACCAGGTCCCCAACAAGACACGTTCGCGTGAGGAACCAAAACGCCGCGGCGATCCCGACCGAAGACCCCCGAGGCGAGAACTCAGGCAGGAGGTCTAGAACCCGAAACCAGGGACCCACCTTGAACAGATCATCTCCCCATCGGTCCCCGGCGCACAGCGACGAGGACGATTACCGCACCCCACTGTCCCGGGAAATCATGGCTGCCCCCATACCCCAAGGGATGGAGAAACCGCCGACACTGTCGACGTACGACGGCACCTCCGACCCGGAAGATCATCTGGAAGACATCGAGGCCATGCTCGACTACCGAAACGTCCGGGGAGCTATCAAGTGCATACTCTTCCCGACGACTCTGAGGAAGGGCGCTATGACCTGGTATAAAAGTCTGGAGCCCGAATCAGTTACGTCATGGAGGGTCTTGAAGGACCTGTTCTCCAAACACTTTACGGCATCCCGACGCCACCCGAAAACAGAAGCAGTCCTCGGGGCGATCATCCAGGGCCCCGACGAACCTCTCCGAAAATATATCGAAAGGTTCACTCGGGAGGCAGTGCAGGTGACGACGTCCGACGAAATGAAACACTACTTAATGGAACAAGGTCTGCGCCACGACTCCAAGTTCTACGAGGCCGTGGGCATACACCGACCAACGTCCCTCCAAGATTTCCTCGACAGAGCCGCGCATTACATCCGATTCGAGGAAACACGGGCGGCCAACTCCGCTCGCGACACCCGAGACAGGGAGGCTCCCCGCGGGCACCGAGATGACGGAGCCTCGAGCCATCGACGAGGAGGATACCTCCGTCGAGAAGATCGCCCCCGCGAGCCCCGCGAACAACGTGAACCACGCGGCCCGGCCGGCAGATTCACAGAGTACACAGCCTTGGTCGCTTTGCGCGAACGCATACTGGTCGAATGCGCTAAAACCGAATTCGTGCAGGGAGGTGTCCGTTTTCCGCGACCAACACCCCCCAAGCCCAACATGGACAAATCGAAGTACTGCCGATTCCACATAAGCCACAGACACGTAACAGAAGACTGCATCCATCTCAAGGATGCGATCGAAATTCTGATCAAAGACGGTCACTTGAAGAGATACACCCGAGGAGGCGAACCACCTAGGCAAGAGGCTCTAGAAGCCAAGAAAGTCGAGGAACTGCCCTCTCCAGAGGACAACAGCAGGCTCCAGGTCGTGTTGTGTGTCAGCCGCCCCGAAGATTGGTTCGCGGGCAGAGAATTCAGTCTCCCCGAAGGGCCCGACCTAATCGACGAGCCAATCCGACCAACCAGCCGGTGGGAGTACTTCCCCAGAACCATGGTCATCTCTGATGGAGCCCCGAGGAGTCTGTCCATCGGATCCGTGAAAAGAAAATTCGACGAACTCATCGCGAACAACTCCGGCAAAATGAGCACGCTCGACAAATTCCGAGGCCGCTCCAACCCAATCACATTTTACCTCGAGGAACTCCCCGGGGGATCCCCCAATTCCAACATACCCCTACTCATACGTGCCCGAATGGCAAACTTCGACGTCAGGCGCCTCCTCATCGACGGCGGGAGTTCGGTTGACATCATGTACTCACACCTGTTCACAATTCTCCAGCTCGACGAATCCAACCTTTCTCCCTACTTAGGCTCCGACCTTCAGGGGTTCAACGGGACTACGACGAGACCGTGCAGATACGTAGAATTGAAAGTCACCTTCTGAGAAGACGAAACGGCTAGGGACATCAGCATCCGTTTCTTAGTCATCGAATGCCCATCCCTCTATAACTGCATCCTGGGCAGGACGACGATAGCAGAGCTCACCGCGATACCCTCCACCGTCCACCTGAAGATGAAATACTACACAAGAAGGGGGGTCGTGGTGACCCTCAACGGAGACATCGAGGCCGCCCGAAGATGTTTCGAAGCCGCGCTGAAAGGCCTAGACTCCATCGCTCCAGCGACCAAGAAGAAAACGTCAAGCACAACGCCAAAGGGCAAACCAACGGAGCTGGTCGGATCCGTTGAGCTCGACAGTCGCCTCACCGACGAGCTCAACCATGAAACAAAGACCAACGAAGTCAACGGGCAGCCCTTACACCCAGCACGCCCCATCCCGGACGGAGAATTCGAACTCGTCCCCCTCGGGGAAGACACGAGCAGAACCGTGAGGATAGGCGCCGGACTCCCAGACCTCGCGAAACGACAACTCCAAGCCTGCCTCCGCGAGAACGCCGACCTCTTCGCCTGGAGCGTCGCGGAAATGCCGGGACTCGACCCCGAGGTCGCCTGCCACCAGCTGTCCATCAACCCGACCGCAAAGGCCGTCGTACAACGTCGACGTCGCCAATCCCCCGAAAAATTGGCAGCGGCCGAACAAGCTGTAAAAGACCTCTTAGAGGCAAATTTTATTTCAGAAGCCCGGTATTCAACCTGGCTGTCCAATGTTGTACTCGTTAAAAAGAATAATGGAAAATGGCGCATGTGTGTTGACTATACTGATCTCAACCGGGCATGTCCTAAGGACGCCTACCCCCTCTCCAGTATCGACAAGCTCGTCGACAACTCCGCGGGCTTCAAGCTTTTGTCCTTCATAGACGCGTACTCGGGATACAATCAGATCCCGATGACCGAACACGATAAACAAGCCACGACCTTCATGACGACATCGGGCAATTACTATTATAACGTGATGCCCTTCGGCCTCAAAAACGCCGGGGCCACATACCAGCGGATGATGAACCGTGTCTTCCGCGACGAAATCGGGGACATGATCGAAGTATACATGGACGACATGATCGTCAAATCCGGCGCGGAGGACGACCACGCGGCACACCTCCGGAAGGTCTTCGAGACCGCAAGATCATGCCGCATGCGTTTTAACCCGGAGAAGTGCACCTTCGGAGTCTGCGCCGGTAAATTCCTCGGCTACTACTTGACCGAACGGGGGATCGAAGCCAATCCGGACAAATGCCACGCCTTCTCCAATATCACCACACTTACCACGAAGAAGGCCATCCAGTCCCTCAACGGCGTGCTTGCCTCCCTCTCACGATTCATTGCCAAGTCGGCCCAACACGCCCTCCCATTTTTCAAACTGCTCAGGAAGGAGACCAAATTCGAATGGACGGACAAATGTGAGAAAGCCCTTTGCCACCTCAAATGCGTCTTATCTGAACCACCAGTGCTGACGCGCCCCGCGACGGGCGAAACCCTATACTTATATCTGGCCGTGGCCGACGAAGCTGTCAGCGCCGTCCTCATCAGCGAAACCGGGGAGGGCCAGAAGCCCATCTACTTTACTAGCAAAGCCCTCCACGGCCCAGAAGTCCGATACCAGCTGATCGAGAAAGTCGCCCTGGCCCTCATAACAGCAGCACGCCGACTACGACATTATTTTCTCGCACACGCCATCGTGCTCCGCACCGATCAGCCCATCCGCCAGCTCCTCGGCCGCCCCGACATGGCCGGACGCATGCTGAAATGGTCGCTAGAACTCTCCGAGTTCGACATTACCTATGAGGGCCGACACGCCATCAAGGCTCAAGCCTTGGCCGATTTCGTCGCCGAGATGACCACACCACCCGACCCCACCGCCAGGAACCATCTCTGGACCATTTTTGTGGATGGCTCCTCCAACTCCACGGGAAGCGGCGCCGGCATCGTCCTTGACAACGACGAGGGTACGGTCATCGAAGTCTCCCTCACACTGGTCTTCCCGACGACCAACAACCAGGCCGAATACGAAGCGTTTCTGGCCGGCCTTCGCCTGACATCCGACCTGGGAGCCAGGGACATCCGAATCTACACGGACTCCCAGCTAGTCGCTTCACAAGTCCGAGGCGAATATCAAGCAAAAAACGACACCCTCGCCGGATACCTCGCGCTCATCACCGAAAAACTGCGAGGTTTCGACACAACAGAGATTCAGCACGTCCCTCGCGAGCAGAACACCCGCGCCGACATCCTCTCCAAACTGGCAAGCACCAAAAAGCGAGGCGGCCACAAGTCGGTCATTCAAGAGATCTTGTCGCAACCAAGTACCATCGCGACCCCCCCCCTCGACATCAACGTCGTCGGAGATACCGACTGCTGGATGACCCCGCTCCACACCTATCTCAGCACCGGCCACCTTCCGGCCAACCCTGGAGAGGCCAGCGCAACGAAACGACACGCCTGCTCGTACGTCCTCCTCGAGGGACGACTGTACCGTCGAGGCTTCGCAATCCCACTCCTCAAATGCATTGATAAATCCCAGAGTACATCCGTTCTAGAAGAAATCCACGAAGGCATCAACACGCAGCACCTCGGCGGAAGATCCCTAGCACGAAAGGCCCTACGCGCAGGCTATTACTGGCCATCAATGCAATCCGACGCGAAGGAACACGTCAAACGATGTGATAAATGTCAACGACACGGGGACATGCACCTCGCCCCCCCCCCCCCCCCCCCGACCGACCTCACGTCCCTCTCTTCTCCGTGGCCATTCGCCTGGTGGGGGCTGGACATCCTCGGGCCCTTCCCCCTAGGTTCCTACCAGAACAAGCACCTCATCGTGGGAGTTGACTACTTCACCAAGTGGATCGAGGCAGAAGCTCTGGCCAAAATCACCGCCCACAACATACTCCGATTCTACAAACGCAACATCCTCGCCAGATTCGGGGTCCCACTCGCCATTGTCACCGACAACGGCACATAATTCACGGACAAAAACTTCCGCAACTTCGTCACCAAACTCGGAACCAAACATCACTTCGCCTCGGTCGAACACCCTCAGACAAAAGGCCAGGCGGAGTCGGCGAACAAAGTCATACTCAGAGGACTCAGACGACGACTCGGCGACGCCAAACGAGCATGGGTCGAAGAGCTCCACAACGTCCTCTGGGCATACCGCACCACTCCCCACTCAACCACGGGGGAAACCCCATTTCGCCTCACGTACGGAATCGAGGCCGTGATACCGGTCGAAATTCGCGAACCATCCCGACGAACGGAAGCTCCCCTGGACACCGACGACAACGACGGCGCCCTCCGAGAAGAGCTCGACCTCGTCGAAGAAATCCGCTCAGGGGCAGCCCTCCATGAAGCCCGGCTGAAGCAACAAGTCACACTTCGCCATAACAACAAAGTCCTAAAACGCGACTTTCAAACAGGCGACTTAGTTCTACGCAGAAACCAAAAAGACTCCCACGAGGGCAAACTGGCTGCGAACTGGGAAGACCCTTACCGAGTCCGGGACAAAACGGAGCACGGGGCCTATTACCTCGAAAACCTGCATGGTGAATAACTAGCTCGACCATGGAACGCCGCGAAGCTTAAGAGGTACTACAGTTAGAACATTGCCCGCGACGAGCCATCGTCCCGACCACTGGGGGGGCGACATGGTACCACCGCACACCCCCGCGTCCACTAGCGACCAAAGAAAAGCAAGCCCTGCCTCTCGTGTGCGCGGGCAGACGGCCTTGCTCGGCAAGGAACACCTCGACCGAGATTCCCCGCCGCCGTACCAAAAGCGGCAGGACACCCAGCTCGCGATGGGACGTCCACGCCCCGGGGAGAACTACCCCCGAAATGGCCCGGCTACGTCGCCAGCCAAACCGGCCGGTTCTCTGCACCACCGGTAACAAATCGTCGAGCTAACACCCGAACATACCGAGCGCACACTTAGAAATTTTACTAGAAATATCATACACATCAAAAGCATTCAAAAGCATCCAAATAAACAAATACGAAAAACGAGCATAAACGTCATGCAAATACCGAGCGCACACTTAGAAAATCCACAAAAAATATATTAAACAAAAGGCGGGCACCAGCCCAATAGTCAATGTTACAAAAACAGAGCACGCAGGCCCAAAGAAAGATGTCACAAACGTCGGCACGCAGGCCATAAAAACAACGAGCACGCAGGCCCGGCGACTCATGCTACCTCGTCCGCCCGATCAGCAATCACGGGATCCTCCTCAGGAACAACAAGATAGGGATCGACCACCTTCCCGTCAACGATCTCGTGGTACGGCCCGATCCCATCCACGGCCAGCGCGACACCAGGATTGGCGACCTGAATCTGCTCAACAGCGCTCTTGAATCCGACCTCAACAGCCTCCAGACAGTCGCTTCCCAACACCCGGATACGGGCAATCAGGTCAGCACGCGTGATTAACCGTCGATCTCCATCTGTCTCGTCCTCGGCCGGACAGACTGCGCTGTCCAAGACTTCCGTGCGAACCTTCAGCGCCTGCACCTCGGCCGTCGCTTCCCCCAGCTTCTCCTCCAGCGAAGTCACCTTCCCCTCAGCACCCTCTGCCCGTTTTCGCTGCTCAGCAACATCCTTCTGGCTCTTCTCCAACTCCTCAGTAAGCTTGGCCAATCGCGACTGCATAAAGGTAAGATCCCCCTGCAGTTTAGACAGCTCAGCAGCGGAGCAGCCCTCCTCGTTCAGCACAAGAGCCGTCGTGAACGTCCGCATCATTGCAGCCAAGTCCTCAGCCAGAACACGTCGACGAGTCTCTCGATCGGCTTGACGAACAACCTTCACCTCCCCAGCGGAGACGGTAGGAGAACGGGCACCATGAAAATAGCCCGGATGCTGATGGCAAGGCGGGACGACATAACCTTCCTCAGCCGTACCGACCGTCAGATCTACCATACCTCGGGGCTCCTCGGACCTCTGCCTCTTCGATGCTCCTTGAGACGCAGGAGATTGACTCCCTTGAGGCGAAGAGGACGAGCTCTGCCCCCCCCGGCGTCGCGACCTCCTGTCCGACCAGCTGGCTCACCCTCGTCCTCGGGACCGCGGCATTCCTGGTGGCACGCAACTGCTTCACCCGCTCCTCGACGGAAGACATGTTCGCTGCAAAAACAAAGAAAAGAGTTAGCGACGGTCGAAGCCCCGACCACGGGGAGAAAAATGAACATTCCTACCTAGATAATCCAGAGCGGCCGCCCCGGTCGCACAACCGAGCAGGGTCTTGGTATTAATCAAACGCTTCTTAGTACGCACATTCCCCTGCGCGTCGAGGATATACCGACCGTCGGGCGTCACCAGCTTCGACGGAGGGAGAGACCGCACAAAGGTGACTATTTTCAAATAGGCGGCCATGTCTTTCTCCTCGAGGGTCCCCGCCCGGACGATATACCTATCCGTTCCTCGGTTGAAATGCTCTGCAGTCCACAGTAGATGTATCTTAGGAAGCCACGCGAGGAACCGCTGGCCATCTACCGTTCGCTCGCCCTCGTCGAAGAGAGTATCCGAGCCCTGCTGCGTGATCGGTTTGACGAGGAAGAACCGACTTTTGAAATCCTTGACGGAATCACTATACGCTTTGAAAAGTTTGGTCGATTGCTTAAAGGAAACCCATCCGTGGCGGCCATTCACCGTCTGCCGCTGTAAGTGGAAGATGCGGAAAAACAACGGTACCGTCGGCTCCACCGAGAGGTAGAAGCACACCACCTCGAAAGCACGGATGAAAGCCAAGGCGTTGGGGTGCAGTTGGGACGGGGCCAGGCGCAACCAATCAAAGAGCCCCAGATGAAAGGCGGAGAACGGTAACCGGAGCCGAGCTTCTTTAAAGTAGAACTCATGCATCGGGAACATCCGCCGCCCATAGCGCGAGCCGATACGATGATGCTCTTTTGGTCGGTACACCTGCCAGTGCTGTGGCTCCCCTATAGGCGTATCCTCGACGGTGGCATACACGTCGGACGCATCAGCCACAAAACAAGACGGGGTAGAAAGCGGCTCCTCGGCCGCCCATTCCTCGGATGGGGCAATGCGCTCGTCGTCAAAGTTCGGGACCTCGGGTTCGTTGTCTTCAACCATTATCCCCGGTACCAGAGCCGACATCTACACCTGAAAAGCAGAGGACAACGGTGAATTCGATAGCCAGGATCAAATCCACCCTTCCACCGCAGGTCAAGTGAAAGGGCGACAAAGGCCGGAAAACGACGAACTAGCACTCACTCCCCGTCTGCCCTCCTCGGGGCGTCTAAAACCGACCCGCCATCCCTCCTCGGGACGGTCACCAGAAAAAGCGCGCCTCCCCGGGGCATTCACCGGAAAAGGCGCTCGTCCCCGGGGCATTCATCGGAGAAAGCCCTTATCCTCGGGACATTCATCGGAATCAGCCGATTCTCCCCGGGACGCTCATCAGAAAGTCCGCCAGATGCGGCGGTTCTCGCGTCCCTCCTCGGGGCATTCATCATGCCCCGACCACACGTTCCAATTAAACGAAGGAAATAAAAGAGGAGAGAAATGAGAACTCACTTGTAACGGCGGCGAACGGAGGAAAGGATCAAACGATGCGGCGGCGATCGACGGCAAGCGGCGGAAGAGCAGCGATGACAGAGCTTCGCAGACACAACAGCAGATTGAAAAGTAATAAAATGAGCGGGGACCCTCGTATTTATAACCCGGCGTGGGATTCGAAGCGACGCTAGGCTCATTAATGACATAGGGTAGCCGCCCCTACGACCGCTAAACGCACGACACGTGGCGGCAGCCTGACAGTCGCATCCCTTCGTCTGCTTTCACCCCGTCGCCGCCGACACTTGGGTAGCCGTCCCACCGTGCACGAGTCCCGACGAACCTCCCGCTCTGTTACCTCTTCCCCCGACACAGCGACCTTAAGTCCTCGCTCTTTCCCCAGAGCTTCGACTTGGGGGGATCCTGTTCCGGTCTGGGCCCGACCTCGGCAGGCCCAATACCACGTACGGCCCAATAGGCGAATCGGGCACGCCGGGCACGTGCGCCCCGCGAGACGAGCAGGGCATGCCGCCGGACACAACAGCGCATCCAACAGCAGCTCGTCGTCCCTCTTACCAGCCGAGCAAAACCAACCCCGGCACACCAAAGCGCGGCCTTGGTTACTCCCCTCCGCGGGGAGAACAACACGCTCCGGGGTACCTCCCGAGCTCCCCTCCGCGGGGAGAACAACGTGCCCGGCGCACGTTCTCCACGTGATCCCCTCCGCGGGGACACGCCATCAACCAACTGCCCACCTCCGAAAGACCAGGTCAAACCCACTTTCCGGAGATCTAGGAGCAGTTGGACTAGGGCGAAGACCACGTCCTGGTCTTCACTACGCCACGTAAGCCCTAACAGTCATTAGGGTTGGGCCTGGTCATCCAGTCCATCTCAAATGACCGTTGGCCCAGCGTTGGGGTCTCTCTATAAATACCCTCTTCCTCAAGAGGGTCAGGTAATACACATCTTGCCCTTTCTGTACTTTTGCTCCCGCTCTGCCCGATTTCTTACTTTGGTATCAAAGTGTCTTGCAGGTACACCCCCCTCCTCCTCCTCATCACCGGTGAACAGGTAGCAGCCCAACAGCGTGTGGCCAGACCGTGATCCCCTCCTGATCAGGTCAGATCAAATGCTATGTGTGAACGTGCCATTATCTGACTGTTTGTATTCCTAAGTGTTTACTATAAATATCTCATTTCTCACCACTTTCACACTTTTCACATCTCAAAACGTTTATGCATTTCTGTCTTCTTTTCTCTCTTCACAAAAACCCTAAACGTTTGACAAACTCATCTTCAATGGAAACTTCATCATCCACTGCTGCACAGTTTCAATCAACCATGGCTGCAGTTACTTCTGCAAATATGGGTGTGACTCCATATACGACACCAAAGAGAACTTTGTTGACACCTGTTGACAAATTGGAAGTTCTCTGTGAATCAATGGTGGAATTTGATTCACTCCACATGATTTATCTCATTTATTGTTTCCTTTTCTTTGTATTTTCAAAATTATTACTTTTTGCTTATGACAAAAAAGGGGGAGAAAATAGATCTGATCTGTTTAGTTAAACTTCACCAGAATGAAACTTCAGACATATCAATTTTATCTAACATAAAATCTGAGTATTTCAGAACATTTGATAAGTACACTCTGTAAAAGAAACTCTGAGACTCTCAGATTATTTGACAATTATCAGACTCTGACACATAAAGGATCTAACACATGTTTATAAAATTTTAATACCCTTAATTCCATTCAAATAATATAGTCCTCTCTCTCTCTCTCTCTCTCACACACACACACACACACACACACACACACACACACACACACACACACACACACACACACACACACACACACACACACACACACACACACACACACACACACACACACACACACACACACACACACACACACACACACACACATATTTATCATCATTTGTCAAGTAACTTGATACATAACTTATCCGACACTTTTGGCATAATACTTGTGAGATTTTGTATATTTTGGTCTCTCTTTGGGTCAGGTCCTACCCCGGGCATGAAGTAGTCTTCCCCAACTTAACTCATTCACGGGAAAGAGCTAGAATAAATTATTATTGATGGGCCAGAGTGAATGGGTTGACTCATGGTTTGATACACCTTATCTCTAATTAATATCATTTATATATACAGGCAAGATCTTAGAGCCGTTAAATAGCATTTAAGGGTTGACCTCAGATAATGATACATGTGACTTAATTCCCTTATTACTTTTAGCTAGACAGGGATAAATAGATGTAATCAAGAAAATACCTTATGTTGGTTAGAAATAAAAGCATATGATCCCTGATTTAATCCTTCTAGATCTTGTAGAAGAAGATCTAAGAACCACTCCCATGGGTCTTCGGTCACAACTTCAACAACAACATATTCAATTGGAAAAATCTTATTGTTGCCATCCTTTCCAACTAATGACATTAGTTGACCTCCCCTTTCAAAAAATAAGCATCCAAACCAATCGAAGGTCTACATGTCTTTGTAAATCCTGCCTTGCAAGAAGCCTATGAGAAAATATATATCCTTTCAAACACATGGTTACCATTGGTATTAGCGCACTGTATAACAATATTACTATTAGAGTTTGATTTCAACAACTCTTGCATAACTTCTTAAATGGGTGAACTGATCAATCTCAGCACCTTGAATCAATTCTATTTTCTTCCTTTTGGCCCATATGCCTTATCATGTGATAATTGAAGGGATTTAAGAGAGGGTTTTCAAACTTTTTTATCCTCTTAGCGGAATAATTCAGAAAAACAGGTCTTGATTAAATCATTAATCACAAATCAAACTCACCAAAATAAAAATTCAAGAATGACCTCTTGAAGCGTACTTTACCTTTGATCATGAACGACGGAAGATACCGACGTCTCTACGTAGTCCACACGAGTAAAAAGTGAAAGGCAGAGCTAGTCATTTTCAGAGAATGACAAAATTGGAAATTATGGTTGTAAGAAAAATAAGTTTTCTATTCATAGAGAGCTAGTGAAACTCGAATGTTCTTTATTTTAGACTTTTCCAAAATAAGCCCAGTATTATTTTATTAAATTATTTTAATTAAATAAATATTATTTATATTTAATCTAAATATTTTAATAAAATAAAATAAAATATTAATTAAATTAGATCATATTTAATTTAATCAACGGTCAATTATCATTTATTTAATTAAATCATAATTAATCAAATAAATAATATATGTGCTAATATATTAAACAATTTAAATACTATTAACACATAATTAAATTAAATTTTATTAAATTTATGACTTTTTTCGTCTCTTACTTTATATTCGGAGTTCAATTTAGTCTCTTAACTTTTAAAAGAATCACTTTAATCCATTAACTTTTCAAAACTTATCAAGTTATATACATTTAGTGACATTTTAGCTACGGAAAAACGGCCACTAAAAATGTTTTTTTAGGTTTTAAAATATTATTCTCCTTCTTTTCTCAACTACAGTTTTTACCGTGGATAGAAAAATCAAAAGTAAAAAAATAACTCATTTTAATTGGTTGCTTAGCTTCATAAACAACAAGCATGTTCACCTTCTATTTTACAACACAAAACCCAAATCCAACAACACCTTCTATTTCTTTCAATGTTTACCTTCTATTTTTCAACAAACACAAACCCAGATCTGGTTCGACAAACACAACAACACCAGACAAAGACAACAACACTAAAAAATTCAGAAGATCTAAAAACCCAGATCCGAAAATCTAGAAGATCCAAAACCCAGATCTGGTTTGACAAACACAACAACACGCCCAGTAATGGTGGCGGCGGATCGTCCCACCTGTTGATTGCCTTTTTTTCTCAATAGTCATTTCCACTTGTTGAAGAGTAATATTGGGTCATCTCAAGTTCCTCAAAGAGAAACAAATTCAAAATGACGATGCATGACTAGAGAGTATTGATGAAAAGTATTTTTCAGTCATTTTCTGTCCTACTGTAAATAACTTTTTGTTAATTTTAATCATGCAAGTAATGTCAATTTGAAAACTGATATATCTTACCAAGGGAAAGAATTTTGTAAGAATGTTATAATGATGAAAAGAAAGTGGAGTGAGAACCAAAATTAATAATGGAAATTTTTTTGGAATCATCTCACATCATGAATGGAAAAATTGGTATTTCAAAAAAAAAAAAATATAATAATAAAACACTATAATTAAATAAACACAATTATGTAACATTTAGATTTTTGATAAGTATTGCATATGTACTAAACCATTAAAAATGTGCAAGCAAAATTTCTAAAGAAGATGAAGATCATTAGTTAAAATCTAAAAAATATTTAAGTGACAGATTTTTCTGACACTAAGCCACGTGGAATTCCACGTTAGTGTCACATGGTGTTATAGATTATGTTTGACTAATAAAATAGATAAAAGGGATAAATATGTTCTAATTTGTATTTTTAAGGGATCATAATGATCTTTTTAAAAGTTAAAGTACCAAACTAGACTCTGAGTATAAGATAAGAAACGAAAAAAGGTATTTAGAGTTAATTTAACTGTCCATTCCACTATTATTACTCTATGCGTGTGATTATGTAGGTTCTCATAACGTTGACAATAATATTAAATTACATATTTAATATTATAAATAGTGAGTGTAATCTAGCAACACATCACTGCTACCCAAGTGACGAGAATGTCGTATGATTTGACATAACCTTTATGTGATAATAATCATGTGTATAATTACTCTTTTCCCCTTATATTTATATTGAACATAAGATTTAGAATGTGTTGTTAGAACACAGATTGGTTCTTAATAATATCTCTATGTTTTGATGATAACTATTATGAAATTTTGTAATTAAGAATTATATACTCTAAAATTTGCTTAAGAGTTTTTACTGCAGATATTAAAGTAATTATCACTCCAGAAGCAAATCAGAACTGAACATAAGAAATATGCTAGAATCTGAAGCGTCAGATGCATCCATTAGAAGATTCTGAACGCTGCCATCAGAAGATCCTGAGCGTAGCCTCCAGAAGGATTTGAAGCAGAAGCTCCAGAAGAATCTGAAGCAAGTCAGAAGCATCTGAACCAAAGAAGAATTTTGTATGAAGAGTTTTCAAGCATAGTTACTACAGAAGATTCTGAGAGTACTAAAGCTGCCAGTACTGAGGATCTGACTCAAATATGCTCTGAACTTATACACGCTAAAAGCACACCTGCTGCAAAGACTCTGATTCAGCAAACTCTGATCAACATCATAAGGCTCTGATCAAATTAGACTCTGATGATTCTTGCTGAAAATTGATGAAGAAGAATTCAAAGATTATGTCCGTTGGAATATCCAAACGACTCTTTCCTTATTTATGCTAGACACAAGAACACAGACAAAAAGGATTTCTCTATGCTTTCTTCTTCTAGGAAAGGTCACTTGTTGTGAAGACAAAAAGGCTCAGACCTTTTGGCACACTCTTCTCAACGTGAAATACTCTTGGATCAATGTGCCTATAAAAGCAAGTCTCCAACCATCTTCTTCAGTTGACGTTTTACCTGAAAAGAAATCAATATCCAAAGCTCTCATACAATTCACATTCTTTCTAGAATTAATTTCTTTGTTCTTAATATTAAGTGAAAAATCACAGTTGTGATAAAGCTTTATTAGAAGCAATTTAAACACTTGTATTTGTTATTACATTTGATTGTAAGAAAACCTTAAGAAGATCCAGTTAGGATCAGTAGTTCTTGAGAAGACTTTGAACAGTTGTTCTTAGTGCTTACTATTGTAATCAGTTGATTAAATAGTGGATTAAGTCCTTGATTGAGAAAGACAAATCACTCTAGGAAGGGTGGACTGGAGTAGTTGAGTTCAACGAACCAGGATAAAAATACTTGAGTTTTTATTTCTAAATTTTTATCTTCATACTTATTCAACGCCCCTTCTAAGTATTTTCTCACCTTCAGTTGGCATCAGAGCTCCGGTTCTGTGTGTGCTACCACTTCACAGTGACAGTAAAGATCCAGTGAGAAAAACTTTGATATATATTTGGTTGTTACTATGGCTGATAATACAATGTCTAACATTAACAACAAATATGAAGAAAGGGACAGAATCAGCACTAAACCCCCTATGTTTGATGGGGGAGAAATTTGATTATTGGAAAGACAGGATTGAAAGTTTTTTCCTTGGATATGATGCTGATTTATGGGACTTGGTCATAGATGGATATGTTCATCCCATTGATGGGAGTGGCAAGAAAGTAGATAGAAAATCTATGACAGAAGCCCAAAAGAAGGAATTTAGAAATCACCACAAGGCCAGAACAATATTGTTAAATGCAATATCTCACACTGAGTATGAAAAGATCACAAATAGAGAAACTGCATTTGACATGTTTGAGTCCTTAAAGATGACTCATGAGGGAAACTCTCAAGTCAAGGAAACAAAGGCTCTGGCTCTAATCCAGAAGTATGAAGCCTTCAAGATGGAAGACTCTGAATCTGTTGAAGCTATGTTCTCCAAATTTCAAATACTTACAGCTGGACTAAAGGTTCTGGATAAAGGATACTCTACTGCTGATCATGTGAAAAAGATCATCAGAAGCTTACCTACCAGATGGAGACCTATGGTGACTGCGCTGAAAATGGCTAAAGATCTGAACAAGATCTCCTTGGAGGAACTAATCAGTTCACTAAGAAGTCATGAAATTGAACTTGAGGAAGATGAACCTCAAAAGAAAGGTAAATCAATTGCTTTAAAATCTAATAAATCTGCTAAAGCATTGCAGGTAATAGAGGAAAGCTCTGAAGAATCCTCATCTGAAGATGAAGATGAACTATCCATGCTGTCTAGAAGAATAAACAAACTCTGGAAGCATAAAGGAAAGAAGTTGAGAAACTTCAGGAAGCCTGACCAAAGAAAAGAATCTTCTGGACACAAAAGATCTGGCAAAAAGGAGGTTGTCTGTTATGAATGTAAAGAACCTGGACATTACAAAAATGAATGTCCAAAGGTGCTGAAAGAAAAGCCTAAAAGAAAATCTGATAAGAAGAAAAAGGTTCTAATGGCCACCTGGGATGATTCAGATACATCTGAATCTGAATCTGAGTCAGAAGAGGAATGTGCCAATGTAGCTTTAATGGCAGACATAGAAGATCGGGAGGAAGGAACTTTAGGATCTGAATCTGACTCTGAATCTGACTCTGACGCTGAAGAGGTAATGGTTAAACTCACTAAAGAAGAACTTATCAAAGTGTTATCAGAAGTTCTGAAGAGCTATAACAATATTAAGCTCAAATACAAGAAGCGTCAAAGTAATCTTGTATCTGAGAATAATATTCTCAAATCAGAAGTAGCTGAGCTAAATGAAAAGAACTTAAAATTGAAAAATAATTCTGAATTAACTCAACAAAACTCTAATTCTGAAACTGAATCTGAATGCAAAAATATTTTGGAAAAATATGATTATAGCTTTCAGAAGTTTCTTGCTAAAAGCATAGACAGAAGCAAAATGGCTTCTATGATCTATGAAGTTAGCAGAAATAACAGAAAAGGAATTGGATATAAATCTTCCTCTGGAAAGGATTTAAATCCAAAACCTGTTGACAAAATTATCATCAAGAAGACTCCTTTATATTCCCACTTTAAATTTGGTCACTTGAATGATATTGAACAAACACGTTCTGAAAAGAATATTCATGTGTTTAAATCTAAGGCTAGTAAGAATAAACCTTATGTTGAAAAACAGAAGTTTAGACAAACCTTCAGAACAACTAACCCTAAAGGACCCAAGAAGATCTGGGTACCTAAAAGCAAAATAATTCCTGTTGCAGATGTTCTTAGCAGCAAGGTCAGGATGCCAATCATGGTACCTGGACTCTGGATGCTCGCGACACATGACAAGAGAAAGATCTATGTTCCAAAGTCTGGAGCTTAGATCTGGAGGTGATGTGAAATTTAGAGGGAATCAGAAGGGCAAGATCATTGGATCTGACACTATTGGAAATGGTAAACTTCCCTCTATTACTAATGTTTTACTTGTAGAAGGATTAAAGCATAACTTATTGTCCATAAGTCAATTAAGTGGCAATGGTTATGATATTACCTTTAATCAAAAATGTTGTAAAGCTATTAGTCAAAAGGATGGCTCTATCCTATTTAGTGGAAAGAGGAAAAACAACATTTATAAAATAAAAATAAATCTTTCAGAACTTAAGGTTCAGAATGTTAAATGCCTCTTGTCTGTTAATGAAGAGCAATGGATCTGGCACAAAAGATTGGGGCATATTAATATGAGACGTATATCTCAGATTAATAAACTTAATCTTGTCAGAGGACTTCCTAATCTGAAGTTCACCTCAGATGTTCTTTGTGAAGCATGCCAAAAAGGGAAGTTTTCAAAATCATCTTTTAAATCAAAAAATGTTGTTTCTACTTCCAGACCACTAGAATTACTTCATATTGATCTGTTTGGACCAGTGAAAACTGCATCCATCAGAGGCAAGAAGTATGGATTAGTCATTGTTGATGACTATAGTAGATGGACATGGGTAAAGTTCTTAAAACACAAGGATGAGTCACATTCTGTGTTCTTTGACTTCTGTAAACAAGTCCAGAATGAAAAAAATTTCAAAATTATAAAAGTCAGAAGTGATCATGGTGGTGAATTTGAAAATAAACATTTTGAAAAATATTTTAATGAAAATGGAATTGCTCATGATTTTTCTTGTCCTAGAACTCCACAACAAAATGGAATTGTAGAGAGGAAAAATAGAACTCTGCAAGAAATGGCCAGAACCATGATCAATGAGACTAATCTGGCAAAACACTTTTGGGCAGAAGCAATCAACACAGCCTGTTACATTCAGAACAGAGTTTTTGTAAGACCTCTTCTGGAGAAGACTCCATATGAACTGTGGAAGAACAGAAAGCCCAACATTTCATATTTTCATCCTTTTGGATGTATTTGCTATATGTTAAATACTAAAGAAAATCTGAACAAGTTTGATTTCAAAGCACAGAAGTGTTTCATGCTTGGATATTCTGAACGCTCTAAAGGCTACAGAGTATACAATACTGAGACATAGATTGTGGAAGAATCTATTCATGTTAGATTTGATGATAAGCTTGACATTAAAAAGCCAAAGCAGTCTGAAAACTCTGCAGATAGAGAAGTAGTCTTCACAGACTCTGAAAGCTCAGAGGCAGACAAAGCTCAAGTGAAGGAACCAGAAGCAAGGCCAGATGCAATTCCTTTAACTTCTCAGATGAACAATTTAAACATTTCTGAAGAATCAACTGTTAGAGGATCATCTTCCAGAATCAAAGCTTCTCATCCAGAGAATGTTATTATTGGAAAGAAGGATGATCCTATCAGAACAAGATCCTTTCTCAGATCATCTGAAGCATCATTATTTGGACTGGTGTCAGTAATTGAACCAACTTCTGTAGATGAAGCTCTGCAAGACAATGATTGGATTATTTCCATGCAAGAAGAGCTAAATCAATTCACCAGAAATGATGTGTGGGATTTAGTTCAAAGACCAAAAGGATTCAATATAATTGGAACTAAATGGGTCTTCAGAAATAAGCTTAATGAGAAAGGAGAAGTTGAAAGAAATAAGGCAAGGCTTGTTGCTCAAGGGTACAGTCAACAAGAAGGTATTGATTATACTGAAACTTATGCTCCAGTGGCAAGGTTAGAATCTATACGCCTTCTTATTTCATTTGCTGCACAAAATAACATCACTCTGTATCAGATGGATGTTAAAAGTGCCTTTCTAAATGGTATTATAGAAGAAGAAGTTTATGTCCACCAGCCTCCTGGTTTTGAGAGTGAAAAATTTCCAGATCATGTTTTCAAACTAAAGAAATCTCTGTATGGTTTAAAACAAGCTCCCAGAGCTTGGTATGAGAGATTGAGCAATTTTCTTCTGGAGAAAAATTTCATCAGAGGCAAAGTGGACACAACACTCTTTTGTAAATCATTTAAGAAATATCTTCTAATTTGTCAAATATATGTGGATGATATCATATTTGGATCTACCAAAATTATGCTGGGAAAGGAGTTTGCTCAATGTATGCAGGCAGAATTTGAAATGAGCATGATGGGAGAACTGAGATTCTTTCTGGGAATTCAAGTCAACCAAACTCCAGAGTGCACTTACATACATCAGACCAAATATGTTAAAGAACTTCTGAAGAAATTTAACATGACTGATAGTAAGCTGGCAAAGACTCCCATGCATCCAACTAGTTCACTAGACAAGGAAAAGGTAAGTAAGAAAGTAGATCAGAAACTCTATAGAGGTATGATAGGATCTCTTCTTTACTTAACTGCTTCTAGACCTGACATATTATTCAGTGTATGCTTGTGTGCTAGATTCCAATCAGATCCTAGAGAATCACACTTGACAGCTGTTAAGAGGATTCTAAGGTATCTGAAAGGTACTTCTAATGTGGGTTTGTGTTACAGAAAATCTGATGATTTCAAGTTAGTTGGATTCTGTGATGCTGACTACGCTGGAGACAGAGTGGAAAGAAAAAGTACTTCTGGAAGTTGTCAATTTCTAGGAAGAAATCTAATCTCTTGGTACAACAAGAAGCAACCCACAATTGCACTATCAACCATAGAGGCAGAATATATTGCTGCTGCTGGATGTAGCACGCAGATGCTCTGGATGAAAAGTCAGCTAGAAGACTATCAGATATTTGAAAGTAACATTTCTATATTCTGTGATAATACTTCTGCTATATGTTTGTCTAAAAACCCCATTTTACATTCTAAGGCAAAACATATAGAAATTAAGCATCATTATAAATTTAGCCTTTGTTGATACAAATCATCAATGGGCAGATATTTTCACAAAACCCCTTGTTGAAGATAGATTCAAATTTATTCTGAAAAATATTGGTATGGATTTTTGTCCAGAATAATATTTGTCAGAAGCAAATTTTACAGATGCAAAAATGTTTAATGCTCTGAAGTATTTCTTCTGATTACTTATTCATTTCCTTAAATTACTTTTTTGTGTGAAACTCTGAACTAACAATACTCAGAGGATCTGAACGTTGGTTAACGTTTCATTTCTCAAGAGAATTCAGAAGCACATGCAAGCAAACACGTGTCACTCTGAATCTGCAAAGGTGGCGTGTACACTACTGAAGAGACGTTTGAGGTGAAGTTTGAATAGTGAAAATCTTGATTTTCCCCCCAATTTGTCAGAATCAATTAATGCTTGAAATGATTTTTATTCTTTTTCATTAAATGTTGTTCCGGTCTGGGCCCGACCTCGGCAGGCCCAATACCACGTACGGCCCAATAGGCGAATCGGGCACGCCGGGCACGTGCGCCCCGCGAGACGAGCAGGGCATGTCGCCGGACACAACAGCGCATCCAACAGCAGCTCGTCGTCCCTCTTACCAGCCGAGCAGAACCAACCCCGGCACACCAAAGCGCGACCTTGGTTCCTCCCCTCCGCGGGGAGAACAACACGCTCCGGGGTACCTCCCGAGCTCCCCTCCGCGGGGAGAACAACGTGCCCGGCGCACGTTCTCCACGTGCTCCCCTCCGCGGGGACACGTCATCAACCAACTGCCCACCTCCGAAAGACCAGGTCAAACCCACTTTCCGGAGATCTAGGAGCAGTTGGACTAGGGCGAAGACCACGTCCTGGTCTTCACTATGCCACGTAAACCCTAGCAGTCATTAGGGTTGGGCCTGGTCATCCAGTCCATCTCAAATGACCGTTGGCCCAGTGTTGGGGTCTCTCTATAAATACCCTCTTCCTCAAGAGGGTCAGGTAATACACATCTTGCCCTTTCTGTACTTTTGCTCCCGCTCTGCCCGATTTCTTACTTTGGCATCAGAGTGTCTTGCAGGTACACCCCCCTCCTCCTCCTCATCACCGGTGAACAGGTAGCAGCCCAACAGCGTGTGGCCAGACCGTGATCCCCTCCTGATCAGGTCAGATCAAATGCTATGTGTGAACGTGCCATTATCTGACTGTTTGTATGCCTAAGTGTTTACTATAAATATCTCATTTCTCACCACTTTCACACTTTTCACATCTCAAAACGTTTATGCATTTCTGTCTTCTTTTCTCTCTTCACAAAAACCCTAAACGTTTGACAAACTCATCTTCAATGGAAACTTCATCATCCACTGCTGCACAGTTTCAATCAACCATGGCTGCAGTTACTTCTGCAAATATGGGTGTGACTCCATATATGACACCAAAGAGAACTTTGTTGACACCTGTTGACAAATTGGAAGTTCTCTGTGAATCAATGGTGGAATTTGATTCACTGGCTGAAAATGGATTTGAGTTTCGCTCCATAATTGATGCTCAAGGATGGGTAAAATACTTTGACAGACGTTTTGGACCAGTCTACCCCCTTCTGGTGAAAGAATTCTGGATCCATGCTGCGGTATACCCTAAGTTTATCTTGTCTTCTGTTCTGGGTAAAGAGATAATCATCACAGAAGACCTGATCAGGAAACTCATTGGATATGAGGAGACAGATGGAGTATCTCATCTGCCAGCTGGGCGTGTAGATATGGAAGAAGTATATGAGGAAGTGATGACTGCTGGACAGACCTCTAATAAGTTCAAAGATCTGAAGCCTGACTACAAGATCTGGGCAAAGATTTTCATGGGATGCATTCATCACAGAAAGTCTACAAACTCTCCAGACTACGTAAACAATGAACAGCTCTACTTTATGTACTGCTTAAGTCAGAGCACCAAGGTAGATCTTCCCTACATTCTGTTTATGCACTTATGGAATCATATAAATGCCTCCAGAGAATCTGTGAAAGAAAAAGGTCAGAAGATCAGAACATGGATTCCCTTTGGAAGGTTAATTTCAGATTTTCTGACAGAAAATGGACTGGTGACTGCTCTATATGCTGCTGGAGTCACAGATGAACTTGAATTCATTCTTGGAAAACCTCTTAATGCAAAGAGTCTTCAGAGACTAAAAATTGTAGAGGAACTCACATCTGCACTCAAGAAGCTGAATATTTCTGAACTCAGTCAGAAGCGAATTCCAGTAGAAGACTACCCTCTGTTCTTTGCTAAAGAACCAAGGGAAATAATAGTGAGATATATTGATGCTTGCAAGGCAGATGGAACGCCCATTCCTGCAGATATTTTGAAAAGAGCAAGGGAACCATTGCCTGTTGGAGGAGAAGAGATCACAAGAAAAAGAAGTCAATCAGAAGCAGAAGATGTGACTGTTCAGAAGAAGCCCAAAGTTGCTGACAAGCCTCAGAAGCTGATCAAGAGGAAAGCATCTGGAGACGCTCCTTCTGTTCCTGCAAAACGTATCAAGATTAAAGGTATCAAATCTTCTGTATCTTCTGTAAATAATACTGTTGTAAATGATTCAACATTTAAGTCTATTCCAAAACCTCCTTCTACTCAAAAACAATCTGTTCCTGCTCCACCTCATATTTCTGTTCCATCCCCATAAAAATCATCTAATCCTATTTCCATCTCACCTATAAAACCTTCTACTACACAATCATCTGCACCAAAACCAACAACAACAAAACCACAATATCAGACTCCACAACCAGAAAAACCAACAGAACAATCTGTATCACAACAACAACAATCAGAAAAACAACCTCAAACAGAAAAACCTACAGAACAATCTGAACAACAACCACAACAACCAGAAAAACAATCTGAACCACAACAAGAAAAAGAATATGAACATCAACAACAAAAACAATCTGAACCACAACCACAACAACAAGCAAAACAACCACAACCAGAAAATCCACCATCAAACACATCCGACCCTATTAGATCTGCAAAATTTATATCTGATCCTAATGAATCTGATCCACCTACATCAGAACCACCTACATCTGAACCACCATCAAAACCTTCTGAAAATCCATCAGAAACAGCTAACCCATCTGAAACCCATATTCCTGAGACAGAGGTTCTAAACATTACACCTCTCAAAACTATTTTTGAAGTGTCCTCTACCTCTTACACTCCAACCTCATCATCCAATTCATCCGAATCTGATATACACCCAGATTTTCTGGTATCCCCCTCTCACAGAAATTCTGAAGTAAACCAACCAGAACCCTGTGTTTCTTCTGAAGTTATTATTCCAAATCCTATTCCAACACCTAAACCATCTTCTGAAATTACCATTTCCAATCCTACCCCTGCACCCAAGCCAAGAACATCTGAGCATGTACCTTCTGCTTCGTGCAAACTATCTTCTTCTAACAAACTTCCTTCTGGTTTCACCTTGAAAAATTTCTACACCAGAATTGAACCCTCTGACACTATCACTCCTCTCAAACCTAAACTTACCATCATTCTACCATCTGTGCTTCAAACATATATTAAAACAATGTCAGCAGTACCTTCATCAGATCCAAAACCATCCTCTGCTATATCTGCAAAATCTGATAAACCTGTTAAATCTGCTTTCAAACCTTACTCTGATAAACCATTTGATGTGGTTTCCTATCAAACTAAAGCAAAACCAAATCTGTTGAATGCTTTAACCAGATCAAAACCTGACAAATCATCTGAAATTCCATTCATACCCTACTACCCTCCTCCTCTGATCTCCATTCATAAATCCATATTTCCACCTACTCCCCAACCCAAGCCAATAACCTTGGAAACTCTGTTACACCCCAGACCTAGACTGAATGTTGATCATTTATTTACAAGTTTTTTTGCAAGAAATACAAATGTATTTAGGTTCTGTACAGAGGAAGTGTTCATCAACAGTGGATGCAAAGGAATCTGATGCCATTTGGAATGGCTTCATAAATAGATTCAACACTATAGCATCAAATCTGAAGAACGTATGTTCTGATGATGCGAAGCTCAGATTTGCTGAAGCTGCTAGAAGTCTGTTCTGGACTGTTAAGAGATCTGGACCACTGCTTCTTACAGATGCTCCTTCATCATCAGAAGAGAATACTGAATCTGCATCTGAAGACAACCCCCTGGCTATGACTTTGATAGAACATCCTTCTGGCTCTACTGCTCCTAGCTCCAAAGACCCTATGGAAATTGACTCTGTTCAAGCTTCAGAAACTATTCCACCTTCTTCATCTGAGATCAAGAAAGAATCTCCAAATCTTGAATATAAGATTTCTGTTCTGGAAGTTGGTCAATCAGAAATTAAGTCATGGATGGTTAAACAAGATAAGAAGTCTGAAGACATGACTCAGTGGATGTCCAAACAGGATCAGAAGAATGAAACCATGGCTAAGTGGATGTCAGAACAAGAACAGTTTTCTTCTGAGATCACTGATCTATTGAAGATGCTTTTGTGAAAACACTCTTAGTTTATTTTTTTCTTCTGATGTTTGCATATAATGTTTGCATACGTATTTGAATATCTTCTGATGTGTGTACTTTTGCTCTGAATGAATGAATGAATGTTTCAAAGTTTTCTCCACATGATTTATCTCATTTATTGTTTCCTTTTCTTTGTATTTTCAAAATTATTACTTTTTGCTTATGACAAAAAAGGGGGAGAAAATAGATCTGATCTATTTAGTTAAACTTCACCAGAATGAAACTTCAGACATATCAATTTTATCTAACATAAAATCTGAGTATTTCAGAACATTTGATAAGTACACTCTGTAAAAGAAACTCTGAGACTCTCAGATTATTTGACAATTATCAGACTCTGACTCTGAAATATGCAAGACACTCTGACTCTCAAATGTTAAAGAACAATCAAGCTCTAACACTGAAAAACACTCAAGACAAAAGGGAAGTTTCTATTCCTTATTTATATTTAATTCAGGGGGAGATTCATCATCTCAGGGGGAGTTATAATTATTCTATTTTTCAATTAAACAAAAATTCTGATATTTTTGTCATCATCAAAAAGGGGGAGATTGTTAGAACACAGATTGGTTCTTAATAATATCTCTATGTTTTGATGATAACTATTATGAAATTTTGTAATTAAGAATTATATACTCTAAAATTTGCTTAAGAGTTTTTACTGCAGATATTAAAGTAATTATCACTCCAGAAGCAAATCAGAACTGAACATAAGAAATATGCTAGAACCTGAAGCGTCAGATGCATCCATTAAAAGATTCTGAACGCTGCCATCAGAAGATCCTGAGCGTAGCCTCCAGAAGGATCTGAAGCAGAAGCTCCAGAAGAATCTGAAGCAAGTCAGAAGCATCTGAACCAAAGAAGAATTCTGTATAAAGAGTTTTCAAGCATAGTTACTACAGAAGATTCTGAGAGTACTAAAGCTACCAGTACTGAGGATCTGACTCAAATATGCTCTGAACTTATACACGCTAAAAGCACACCTGCTGCAAAGACTCTGATTCAGCAAACTCTGATCAACATCATAAGGCTCTGATCAAATTAGACTCTGATGATTCTTGCTGAAAATTGATGAAGAAGAATTCAAAGATTATGTCCGTTGGAATATCCAAACGACTCTTTCCTTATTTATGCTAGACACAAGAACACAGACAAAAAGGATTTCTCTGTGCTTTCTTCTTCTAGGAAAGGTCACTTGTTGTGAAGACAAAAAGGCTCAGACCTTTTGGTACACTCTTCTCAACGTGAAATACTCTTGGATCAATGTGCCTATAAAAGCAAGTCTCCAACCATCTTCTTCAGTTGACGTTTTACCTGAAAAGAAATCAATATCCAAAGCTCTCATACAATTCACATTCTTTCTAGAATTAATTTCTTTATTCTTAATATTAAGTGAAAAATCACAGTTGTGATAAAGCTTTATTAGAAGCAATTTAAACACTTGTATTTGTTATTACATTTGATTGTAAGAAAACCTTAAGAAGATCTAGTTAGGATCAGTAGTTCTTGGGAAGACTTTGAACAGTTGTTCTTAGTGCTTACTATTGTAATCAGTTGATTAAATAGTGGATTAAGTCCTTGATTGAGAAAGGCAAATCACTCTAGGAAGGGTGGACTGGAGTAGTTGAGTTCAACGAACCAGGATAAAAATACTTGAGTTTTTATTTCTAAGTTTTTATCTTCATACTTATTCAACCCCCCTTATAAGTATTTTCTCACCTTCATGTGTCACCCTTGTATAGTCCAATATTTTATTTCTTGATCTCTGAGTATACTTAATAATAACAAATAAGCCCAATATCTCATATCGGTTTATTTGAGCACGACCATGCATTTTACAATCATACTCTATCAAGAGGCACACATATATTACTCCCGTATATGTAGGAGGGAGGTCACTCATGTCCCTCAACATGATTTTTAAAGTATCCATCAACCATATTCATGATCATCATGTTATAGACAATGTTTGATTGAAAATAAAATACTCGACTCCATATCTAGGGTCCATAGTATTTTCATGGTGGGTCAATCCAGTATAAATATTACTCATAATATTTATACATACGTGAAGAATTAATATCTCATATCTATGACCTGTAAGATACAATCATCAGTCTACTAACATAATAGTCTCTATTCATTATTGTTGTCTTATTTGACAATAAATCTTGACTATGGATACTTTAAGAATAACATTCTTATGTTTAATGAGATCTCACGATTAAGTCACACTTAATGGATTATTAAACAGACTAATTATTCTAATATCTTTATTATGTCATATACAAATAAAAATATATATCAATGTAATGATACAAAAACATGTACAACCAATAGTGATTGGATATTAGGGCTTACTCCAACAATAATTTCACTCCCCATCTCTCAATAGATTCAACTATGAGACTTGATGGTTTAATGTAAGGACACTGTGTATTATATTTAATTTTCATGTTTTACCAAATAATAATTATGCTCGTGTTCATTAAGTAATCATTGGTGATTGATCATCATCTCTCTTCGGACGAATATGGTAATTATGTTATGTTCATTAGGCAAACAGCTTGAACCAAATGTGAAACGTCTACTTACTAAGTAAGTTTATATTTTATGATAATTTTAGTAATATTTTCTTTAAATTTATAATTAGCTTAGTGTGTAATATATTTAAATCATTTTCAATATATAAAGTGGCGGAGCGACACAATATGTTGAGCGGAGTTAGAAAGGCTTGTATTTTGTAATCCTTTGGTAAATGAATTACTTGTAACATTAAGTTATCTATAGTTATATGTATGGCTATATGTTCATGTAATATTTAAATATGTAGATCAATAAATAGAAAGAAAGATATGAGTGTGAGTTATATGTCATGAAACACATGTTAAACATTGTCTCTGACGATATTGTTAATGCTTGGAATCAGGTATATATATTTACAAAACATATAAATGATTTATACCACATGCATAAAAGAGTGGTATTATTTCAAATAAAGTGATCTTCAATTTCCTTCAATTTTTCATCTATATGTTTAACGATACAACACTATTCTCACAAGAAGACTTTAAAGGCTTTCTTATACGTTGGACATCTTGCTTCAATGCACTTTGTAGGCTAAAGTCATCACATTGAGTTTGTAATATATGTTTGCAATATTTTTGAGTTTGATGTAAATAATAATTAGACTTGTTTAATATTTTGGTACTATATTTAAGTTATATTTTGGTGCTTACATATAATGTATATATATAAGCAATATAAGACATGTTTTGGTTTAAAAAATTGTGTATTTGCTGGTTCATATTATTTTGTGATAGAAAATATGATACACAGTACAAGTATTAAAAAAATGGACATATATGGAATATTAAAAAAACAAAGTATTTCACCAGGTTGAAAAAGTCAACCGAGGTGAAAAGTGGCGCGCGAAATATTATATGTCATGGTAATATGTAACGCGTTATCTAATTTCTCACCAGAGTTACACGCCCATGACCTTTATATATTTCACCACTATAGATTAATATGACTGCAGTGATATGTAATGTGTTATCTAGTTTCTCACCAAAGTCACACGCCCGTGGTGGAAAGCAACATACTTACTACCACATCATACCTTACCCCAATTAATCAACTGTTATGGTATCCCTTTTTCAACTGTGGTAAAAGACCCTTTTTGTAGTAGTGTATATAACTAGTATTTAATTTTTATTTGTGTTAATTATTAATTTGTTATATTAATTATCTTAAATATAGCAAAATGTGAATAATATAATTAATTATATTAAATATATAATCATTTATATTGACGATAGCACTCATAGGGATCGATAATACCACTTTCATAGTGGTACTATGGCGGCCGTTATTCTCAATCTAGGGGCATAATTCCAAGTACTAATATTTTAAAATGTAATTTTTAATTTTTTAAGGGTATGTTGGTATTTCTCACCCTTTTATTGATATAATATTTAACCCTACATGTTGTGCTTCTTTAGTTCCATCATTTTTTTCTTCTTTTTTTACATCGTTCTTATCTGCCTTCTTCCATACGACGTTTCCCTTACATTATCCTCTGCTTCTTCATTGTTTTCCTCTGCTTTGCTTCATTCTCTTTTGATTCTTTGTTATGCTTTGTCTCTTCTCCTTGCCATGTTTCACTCCTAAAACCTCAATTATGTTTTCCTTGCTTTGTTTCTCAACAATGATATCATCATCATCCTCTGTCATTGCAAGAGTATCAAAAACCTCCAAAAATAAAGGTTATTTTAAATAAACTGACAATTTTGATATTTGTTGGCAGTGAAATTCCTATAAAGACCAAAATAAATAAAAAGGATTGTTCATGATTTTTGTAAGCACCATTCAATATATTAGAATAACAAGAGCTAAGAAGTACTCGTTGATGATATAGTAAATGTTGGAAATTCACCTCACACCCTATGAAGAATTCCCTTTAATCTTGATCTCAATATTGATGAACAAACCTATAATATGATAGTAATGGTGATAAAAAGTAAAGAGTTATCAAGAACAACAAAAGAGAAGAAGAATAACAAACAAACAAACAGCAAGAAAGAGAAGAATGAGAGAAGAAATATTTGGAGAAAATTGTGTTACCCACAAACTGTGGGATTTCTGATTACTATTGAACTTTCACTTGCTAAACTCTGCAACTGTGAAATCTGTTCTATATTATTACAAAGTGTTAGATGCCAAATTTTACTTATTTGATCTATTAATTATTGGCATCTTTAACTCATTTTTGTCATTTAAGTGTTGAAAACCACTCTTGTTTTATTTGGTTTGCAATATAGTGTGAAAATCTCTTGGTACCTTTGATTTGTGTGTTATTGTGCAGGAATTAGGCACAAAACAATTGAAAAGTAAGACACAAGAAATGGGCAAAGGAACAAGGAAAGAAAGCAAACAAACAGCAAGTTCGCTAGGCGAAGATGCAGCGAAGGAGTAGCGAGCATTCGCTAGGCGAAGGCGCAGCGAGTCTCCAGCGAACACTTACAGTGGCAAAATGCTGTCACTTTCGCGTAGCGAACAGGTAGCGAGCAGGTAGCGAACGTTCGCTAGTTGCTCGCCTAGCGAGCAGGTAGCGAACGAGCCCAGAATTGGACAGTCAGAAAGTACCAAAATTTGTTGGATTCGCTAGCTGTTCGCTAGCTGTTCGCCTAGCGAACGTGACAGAACATGATTGGGTATTTAAGTCATTTTCTTGTATTTTTAGGTCATAACTCCATTTTTGGGAGAGAAATTGAGATTGTAACATTTTGGAACACCAGAGAACCATTTTTCTTCATTTCTTCTAGAGAGAAACACAAAACCCTAAGAGGGAGTAGGTAAGATCTTCGATCTCTTGTTGGGGTTTGGATTGTAATCTTTTGATACCTTATGTATTTCATCTAATTTATGTTTGTGAACTAGTTTTGATTCTCTATTGATTGATTATCTTTGGTTGCTTGTATGTGGGTCTTGACAAAACCTTTTCACATCTTTGATCTCAGATCTTCTTCTATCAATGAACAAACTTTTGACATGGTTTTGAAGTTGATATTCATTTTATCTTCTATGGCGTTGTGTTGATTAAGTAGCATGGGTAGCATGGGTATGATCAATATGATATTGTGTGGGTATGTGATAATAGTGATGAAGAACGATGTTCACCGGCATTTGGCGGATTAGATGAATACATGTAAAAAGGGTTAAGCGTGTGTACGTATTTTGATCGTTGTATTTTATGCAAAACAATTGTTTATCTGATATGGGTTTCATTCTTGTTTACCTGTTAATCTTTGATTTGAATCGTGATAGAGATATACTTTTCGGATCTGGATCTAGGATGATTACCGGTTAGGTCCTAATTGCTAGAGATAGTTTTAGGCTTAGCATTTGCGTTAGTATCAGTTCTTTATGTTCCGTGTTGTCGAGTTGTGTGAGAGATCAACAATGAGACTATACGGTTATTTTCTCGACGTTGCGTTAGAGATAAGCTCTATTGTGAGTGATACGTGAGGATATTAGACGAATGATTGCGCAGTGTTTAATTTGATCAAAAGAATGCACATGTTATCAAATGATGAAATCCAATCCCAACAAGGCTCCGTTTATATTTTAGTCTTTATTTTATATTTTCTGTTTTTATTTATGGTTCTTTGAACCTCTTTAACCAAACCTTTTGAACAAGAAGCTTGGAAATATGGAAACCATTGAACGACGTTCAAGTCGCACTAATCCCTGTGGAGACGATAAAACTGGGTTACTTAATATTTTTTGCTTGCTGCTTTACCGCTTCAACAAAATGGCGCCATTGCCGGGGATTGGTGTTGAGATTTTGAAGTGCATTGCAATGGTTCTATGTTTTTAAGCTTTGTATATTTTGTATATATTTGTTCCTTTTTATGTTTTTTCTAGTGTGTTCAGGAATGACGAAAACTCCTTCTAGAGTGGTTGCTATCGGTATAAAAGCATTCAATGAAGCTTCGACCGGGTTTGGATGGCAATGATAGTATGAAACAAGTGAATGTTGTCAAGGTACATGGTTTCCTTCATTTAGAATTTTAGAATGCTTAAGAACTTAAGTCTTTGTGCAAATGAAATTTGTTCTTTTGGCAACTTATTTGAATGATTGTTTCACTTAGGACCAAAAACCACAATTTGTGAGAAAGCTTCCATTGTTTACTAAATGCTGGATTTCTGATAAACTTTGTTGATTCGTATGATTCATGCTTTATCTTTGTATCATTATGAATTTGTAGAAGCATTAGAAATGATCAAGGCACTTGTTTATATTGAGCACAACTATGTCCAAATGCAACTTACCCGTGAGTAGAGAGAATTCGTTAACCCCTTTGAGCCTAAACAATGTGAATCTCAATTTTTATTTTGTGAGATTTTAAAAAATTTCTTGAACCCTTGAATTTTTTTTAATTGCATTCTTTGCCATAAAAAGCTAAGAGCATTCACTTGAGGGTTGAGTAAAAGTTAAGTTGGGGCGAATGAAAAAGGAAGATAGTAAGTTGTTACAATTTTTGAAAAATTCAAGCAAGCACAAAAAAATTGTTATGTGAAAATGAAAAAAAAATGATGAAAAAAAAATATGAGAAAAAGAATGCTTGCTTGGAAAAGAAAAATAGTGAAAGAATAAGTTGTGAAATAAAGTTGGGAAGGTTTGCAATTAAGAAATGAATGGAATGAAGTTGAGATGTGTAAATAGTGTGTACGGTGAATGCCTCTTTTGCGTCGGCAATTTCGTTTCCATGGCCTTAGAAATGTCCCTTATTTGTAAACCCGACCAAGCTACAACCTTAAAGACCTTAGTGATCTTCTTGCTTCCATAGTTTCATTTTTGATTGTTAGATTTTGTATGAATTGAATTGATATTGGCATTGTTTGTTAGTTGAGTGAAATAGTCCCCGCGGTTGCAAACGCGTAATTTCTTTAATCCTTATTCGAAGATGAGAGTTAGAGTGATTCATTCATGAAAAACATAGTTGTTGATTTATGCATGGCTTAATATTTGTTTTAAGAAGTTAGTTCTTGTTCATTGTTTAATTCTAAACATTTGAAACCATGGCTTGTTTGCATCATTTGTGTTTGAGCCAATTTTATCCATTCTTGGGTGAATCTTAGTCTTTAGCAAATCCTCTTGTTGCGAAATGAGAGGCATACTTTTCTTGAGGACAAGCAAAAAGCTAGTTGGGGCGAGTTGTTAGATGCCAAATTTTACTTATTTGATCTATTAATTATTGGCATCTTTAACTCATTTTTGTCATTTAAGTGTTGAAAACCACTCTTGTTTTGTTTGGTTTGCAATATAGTGTGAAAATCTCTTGGTACCTTTGATTTGTGTGTTATTGTGCAGGAATTAGGCACAAAACAATTGAAAAGTAAGACACAAGAAATGGGCAAAGGAACAAGGAAAGAAAGCAAACAAACAGCAAATTCGCTAGGCGAAGATGCAGCGAAGGAGTAGCGAGCATTCGCTAGGTGAAGGCGCAGCGAGTCTCCAGCGAACACTTACAGTGGCAAAATGCTGTCACTTTCGCGTAGCGAACAGGTAGCGAGCAGGTAGCGAACGTTCGCTAGCTGCTCGCCTAGCGAGCAGGTAGCGAACGAGCCCAGAATTGGACAGTCATAAAGTACCAAAATTTGTTGGATTCGCTAGTTGTTCGCTAGCTGTTCGCCTAGCAAACGTGACAGAACATGATTGGGTATTTAAGTAATTTTCTTGTATTTTTAGGTCATAACTCCATTTTTGGGAGAGAAATTGAGATTGTAACATTTTGGAACACCAGAGAACCATTTTTCTTCATTTCTTCTAGAGAGAAACACAAAACCCTAAGAGGGAGTAGGTAAGATCTTCGATCTCTTGTTGGGGTTTGGATTGTAATCTTTTGATACCTTATGTATTTCATCTAATTTATGTTTGTGAACTAGTTTTGATTCTCTATTGATTGATTATCTTTGGTTGCTTGTATGTGGGTCTTGACAAAACCTTTTCACATCTTTGATCTCAGATCTTCTTCTATCAATGAACAAACTTTTGACATGGTTTTGAAGTTGATATTCATTTTATCTTCTATGGCGTTGTGTTGATTAAGTAGCATGGGTAGCATGGGTAGGATCAATATGATATTGTGTGGGTATGTGATAATAGTGATGAAGAACGATGTTCACCGGCATTTGGCGGATTAGATGAATACATGTAAAAAGGGTTAAGCGTGTGTACGTATTTTGATCGTTGTATTTTATGCAAAACAATTGTTTATCTGATATGGGTTTCATTCTTGTTTACCTGTTAATCTTTGATTTGAATCGTGATAGAGATATACTTTTCGGATCTGGATCTAGGATGATTACCGGTTAGGTCCTAATTGCTAGAGATAGTTTTAGGCTTAGCATTTGCGTTAGTATCAGTTCTTTATGTTCCGTGTTGTCGAGTTGTGTGAGAGATCAACAATGAGACTATACAGTTATTTTCTCGACGTTGCGTTAGAGATAAGCTCTGTCGTGAGTGATACGTGAGGATATTAGACGAATGATTACGCGGTGTTTAATTTGATCAGAACAATGCACATGTTATCAATTGATGAAATCCAATCCCAACAAGGCTTCGTTTATATTTTAGTCTTTATTTTATATTTTCTGTTTTTATTTATGGTTCTTTGAACCTCTTTAACCAAACCTTTTGAACAAGAAGATTGGAAATATGGAAACCATTGAACGGCGTTCAAGTCGCACTAATCCCTGTGGAGACGACAAAACTGGGTTACTTAATATTTTTTGCTTGCTGCTTTACCGCTTCAACAAAATGGCGCCGTTGCCGGGGATTGGTGTTGAGATTTTGAAGTGCATTGCAACGGTTCTATGTTTTTAAGCTTTGTATATTTTGTATATATTTGTTCCTTTTTATGTTTTTTCTAGTGTGTTCAGGAATGACGAAAACTCATTCTAGAGTGGTTGCTATCGGTATAAAAGCATTCAATGAAGCTTCGACCGGGTTTGGATGGCAATGATAGTATGAAACAAGTGAATGTTGTCAAGGTACATGGTTTCCTTCATTTAGAATTTTAGAATGCTTAAGAACTTAAGTCTTTGTGCAAATGAAATTTGTTCTTTTGGCAACTTATTTGAATGATTGTTTCACTTAGGACCAAAAACCACAATTTGTGAGAAAGCTTCCATTGTTTACTAAATGCTGGATTTCTGATAAACTTTGTTGATTCGTATGATTCATGCTTTATCTTTGTATCATTATGAATTTGTGGAAGCATTAGAAATGATCAAGGCACTTGTTTATATTGAGCACAACTATGTCCAAATGCAACTTACCCGTGAGTAGAGAGAATTCGTTAACCCCTTTGAGCCTAAACAATGTGAATCTCATTCTTAATTTTGTGAGATTTTAAAAAATTTCTTGAACCCTTGAATTTGTTTTAATTGCATTCTTTGCCATAAAAAGCTAAGAGCATTCACTTGAGGGTTGAGTAAAAGTTAAGTTGGGGCGAATGAAAAAGGAAGATAGTAGGTTGTTACAATTTTTGAAAAATTCAAGCAAGCAAAAAAAAATTGTTATGTGAAAATGAAAAAAAAAATGATGAAAAAAAAATATGAGAAAAAGAATGCTTGCTTGGAAAAGAAAAATAGTGAAAGAATAAGTTGTGAAATAAAGTTGGGAAGGTTTGCAATTAAGAAATGAATGGAATGAAGTTGAGATGTGTAAATAGCGTGTACGGTGAATGCCTCTTTTGCGTCGGCAATTTCGTTTCCATGGCCTTAGAAATGTCCCTTATTTGTAAACCCGACCAAGCTACAACCTTAAAGACCTTAGTGATCTTCTTGCTTCCATAGTTTCATTTTTGATTGTTAGATTTTGTATGAATTGAATTGATATTGGCATTGTTTGTTAGTTGAGTGAAATAGTCCCCGCGGTTGCAAACGCGTAATTTCTTCAATCCTTATTCGAAGATGAGAGTTAGAGTGATTCATTCATGAAAAACATAGTTGTTGATTGATGCATGGCTTAATATTTGTTTTAAGAAGTTAGTTCTTGTTCATTGTTTAATTCTAAACATTTGAAACCATGGCTTGTTTGCATCATTTGTGTTTGAGCCAATTTTATCCATTCTTGGGTGAATCTTAGTCTTGAGCAAATCCTCTTGTTGCGAAATGAGAGGCATACTTTGCTTGAGGACAAGCAAAAAGCTAGTTGGGGCGAGTTGTTAGATGCCAAATTTTACTTATTTGATCTATTAATTATTGGCATCTTTAACTCATTTTTGTCATTTAAGTGTTGAAAACCACTCTTGTTTTGTTTGGTTTGCAATATAGTGTGAAAATCTCTTGGTACCTTTGATTTGTGTGTTATTGTGCAGGAATTAGGCACAAAACAATTGAAAAGTAAGACACAAGAAATGGGCAAAGGAACAAGGAAAGAAAGCAAACAAACAGCAAGTTCGCTAGGCGAAGATGCAGCGAAGGAGTAGCGAGCATTCGCTAGGCGAAGGCGCAGCGAGTCTCCGGCGAACACTTACAGTGGCAAAATGCTGTCACTTTCGCGTAGCGAACAGGTAGCGAGCAGGTAGCGAACGTTCGCTAGCTGCTCGCCTAGCGAGCAGGTAGCGAACGAGCCCAAAATTGGACAGTCAGAAAGTACCAAAATTTGTTGGATTCGCTAGCTGTTCGCCTAGCGAACGTGACAGAACATGATTGGGTATTTAAGTCATTTTCTTGTATTTTTAGGTCATAACTCCATTTTTGGGAGAGAAATTGAGATTGTAACATTTTGGAACACCAGAGAACCATTTTTCTTCATTTCTTCTAGAGAGAAACACAAAACCCTAAGAGGGAGTAGGTAAGATCTTCGATCTCTTGTTGGGGTTTGGATTGTAATCTTTTGATACCTTATGTATTTCATCTAATTTATGTTTGTGAACTAGTTTTGATTCTCTATTGATTGATTATCTTTGGTTGCTTGTATGTGGGTCTTGACAAAACCTTTTCACATCTTTGATCTCAGATCTTCTTCTATCAATGAACAAACTTTTGACATGGTTTTGAAGTTGATATTCATTTTATCTTCTATGGCGTTGTGTTGATTAAGTAGCATGGGTAGCATGGGTATGATCAATATGATATTGTGTGGGTATGTGATAATAGTGATGAAGAACGATGTTCACCGGCATTTGGCGGATTAGATGAATACATGTAAAAAGGGTTAAGCGTGTGTACGTATTTTGATCGTTGTATTTTATGCAAAACAATTGTTTATCTGATATGGGTTTCATTCTTGTTTACCTGTTAATCTTTGATTTGAATCGTGATAGAGATATACTTTTCGGATCTGGATCTAGGATGATTACCGGTTAGGTCCTAATTGCTAGAGATAGTTTTAGGCTTAGCATTTGCGTTAGTATCAGTTCTTTATGTTCCGTGTTGTCGAGTTGTGTGAGAAATCAACAATGAGACTATACAGTTATTTTCCCGACGTTGCGTTAGAGATAAGCTCTGTCGTGAGTGATACGTGAGGATATTAGACGAATGATTGCGCGGTGTTTAATTTGATCAGAAGAATGCACATGTTATCAATTGATGAAATCCAATCCTAACAAGGCTCCGTTTATATTTTAGTCTTTATTTTATATTTTCTGTTTTTATTTATGGTTCTTTGAACCTCTTTAACCAAACCTTTTGAACAAGAAGCTTGGAAATATGGAAACCATTGAACGACGTTCAAGTCGCACTAATCCATGTGGAGACGACAAAACTGGGTTACTTAATATTTTTTGCTTGCTGCTTTACCGCTTCAACAAAAGCAAAGGGCAACATCTCGTGCCAATCTTTGTATGTTACAACCATCTTTTGAACTATCTTCTTGATGTTTTTGTTGGCCGCTTCCACAACACCATTCATTTTGGGCCGATAGGGAGATGAGTTATGATGCTCAATCTTGAAATTCTGGCACAATTCCTTCATCATCTTATTATTCAAGTTCAAACCATTGTCAGTAATGATTCTTTCGGGAATTCCGTATCTGCAGATGATGTCCTTTTTGATAAACCGGACTACTACTTGTTTAGTAACATTAGCGTATGACGCTGCTTTGAGCCATTTGGTGAAGTAATCGATATCTACCAAGATGAAATGGTGTCCGTTGGAGGCGGTGGAATCAATCTTGCCAATCATATCAATGCCCCACATGGAGAAAGGCCACGGGGACGCCATAACATTCAAAGGGCTTGGCGGCACATGAATCTTGTCTGCATAAATCTGGCATTTATGGCATTTCTTCGCAAACTTGAAACAATCTGTTTCCATCGTCAGCCAATAATACCCTGCTCGTAATAACTTTCGAGACATAGCATGTCCGTCGGTATGCGTGCCGAAAGTACCTTCGTGGACCTCTTCCATAAGCAGATTAGCTTCTTTCTCATCCACACATCGCAATAGCACCAAATCGTGGTTTCTCTTGTACAGAACACCATCTGGATTCAAGTAGAAGTTGCCAGACAATCTCCTAAGAGTCTTCTTATCGCGGCTGGATGCCTCAGTCGGATACTCTTGGTGCTTTAGGAAATTCTGGATATTAAAATACCACGGCTGGCCATCAGAAGCTTCCTCAATGGCGAATATGAAAGCGGGCCTATCAAGGCGAAAGATAATTATTCTGGGAGCTTCATTCCAGAAGTTAACTTTGTACATCGAAGACAACGTCGCAAGAGCGTCTGTCATCTGATTTTCTGCTTGCGGCACATGGTGAAGCTCTATCCCGTCAAAGAAAGGCAACAACCTCCTTGCACAATTCATGTAAGGTATCAGATTAGGCTGATGAGTCTCCCATTCTCTCTTGATCTGGTTCACGACTAGCGCGGAGTCTTCGTACACATCAAGATTTTTAATTCTCAAATCAATAGCCTCCTTGAGACCCATGATACACGCTTCATATTCAGCCTCATTGTTGGTAACTGGAAATGTCAATCTGGCAGTGAACGGGATGTGAGACCCATGAGGAGTAGTAATGATTGCCCCAATTCCACTTCCGTATGAATTAACAACACCGTCAAATATTAATTGCCATTGGGAACCCCGCTCAAGACCTTCATCATGCAACGGATCCTCGCAGTCTTTCATCTTTAGGTACATAATATCCTCGTCAGGAAAATCAAACTTCATTGGCTGGTAATCATCGATTGGCTGCTCGGCAAGGTACTCTGACAGAACGCTACCTTTGATAGCCTTTTGCGAAACATACTGAATGTCGTACTCTGTCAGTACCATATGCCATCGGGCAATCCTTCCTGAAAGCGCCTGCTTTTCGAAGACATATTTGATCGGATCCATCTTCAAAATCAGCATGGTTGTATGATTTAGTATGTATTGTCTCAAATGTTTGGCAGCCCAAGCAAGTGCACAACACGTCTTTTTTAGCATTGAGTAAAGGGACTCATAATCTGTGAACTTTTTACTCAAATAATAGATCGCATGCTCTTTTCGTCCAGTCTCGTCATGTTGACCGAGAACACAACCCATGCTGTTCTCAAGAACCGTCAAGTACATGATTAGTGGCCTTCCGGCTACTAGGGGTATCAATATTGGAGGTTCCTGTAAGTATTCTTTTATTTTTTCAAACGCCTTTTGACAATTTTCATCCCAGACAATCGCCTGATCTTTTTTCAACAATTTAAACATTGGTTCACACGTGGCTGTGAGATAAGATATGAACCGAGCAATGTAGTTCAATCTCCCCAAAAAGCCACGAACCTCTTTCTCTGTTTTTGGCGCTGGCATTTCTTGTATAGCTTTTATCTTTGCAGGATCAACCTCAATTCCTTTTTCACTAACAATAAACCCCAATAGCTTTCCAGATCTCACCCCAAAGGTGCACTTATTAGGATCCAGCCTCAGCCTGAATTTCCTAAGCCTCTCAAACAATTTCAGAAGATTCACCAGATGCTCTTCCTCCGTCTGGGATTTTGCAATCATATCGTCAACATAGAACTCAATCTCTTTATGCATCGTGTCATGAAAGAGCGTTGTCATAGCACGCTGATATGTTTCCCCAGCGTTCTTCAAACCAAAGGGCATCACTTTGTAGCAGAACGTTCCCCACAGGGTAATGAAAGTTGTTTTCTCCATGTCTTCCGGCATCATCTTAATCTGATTATAGCCCGAAAAGCCGTCCATGAAGGAAAACACAGATAATTGAGTAGTATTATCGACCAATACGTTAATATGAGGAAGCGGGAAGTCATCCTTAGGGCTCGCCTTGTTCAAATCCCAATAGTCGACACACATCCGTACCTTACCATCTTTCTTCGGTACAGGTACTATATTGGCGACCCAAGAAGGGTAAGTTGTAACAGCTAGAAAACCAGCATCCCACTGTTTTTGTACTTCCTCTTTAATCTTTACGGCCATATCTGGTCTCGTTCTTCTGAGCTTCTGCTTGATCGGCGAACATTATTCACGCAATGGCAAGCGGTGGACCACAATATCAGTGTCTAACCCAAGCATGTCTTCATAAGACCAAGCAAAGATGTCACTATACTCTCGAAGCATCTTGATCAGTCTTTGCTTGATATCGCTCTGCAGCGCAACCCCTAACCGAACATTCCTGACAACTTCTTCGGAACCCAAATTAATGACCTCAATTTCCTCCTGATGAGGCAGAATGATTTTCTCTTCTTGTTTTAAAAGTCGAGTCAGATCTTCTGGTAAGTCGTCGTCCTCAACAATCTCTTCCTCGGTTTGAAATATCGGATGCTCAAAGTCGAAGCGAGTCATAGGGAGTTCTTGATCGATGTCATCTGAAATATGGATCCTGCAAGGGAAATGGTTAAATGCTTCAAATGTTATGCAAGCAAAGCACACAACCACGTTGCCATTTTATTGTTAAAATAAAAACAGAAAAACAAGGATCACAAAATTTAAATGAGAAAAACGCCTTTATTTGATAATTAAAGCAAAGCACAGACATAAACAAGTAGGCCCTGAAACAAAACCACTATGCCCCGGGTAGGTCGTAGGGTTGTACAATAATCGAAAAAACAAAGCATTATTGTTCTGTCGTCACTTGAATAAAGTCCTGAATAGACCAGTTGCATAGGCTTTGTCCTGGCACGCTGGGCTTGATCCATGAGTCCATGTCACAGTCGCTATCTCCATCTCTGCTGTCAGACACAACATTAATTCTTTCAAAACTGACTCCTCCTGGAGTAAACACAATCGGCCCCTTGTACTGTGGCACACTCTGTGATGAAGATGACGACGACGGGCGATATCCCAAACCAAACTGGTCCTGCTTTTCAGTTATTGCCTCAACAGGCTTCTCTTCAGCAGTACGGTCGAATTGCAGCATTCCTTCATTAATCAGACCTTGAATACCTCTTCTTAAACTATCACATCCCTCAGGCCGGGCTAAACAGTCAACACAATTCGCATCACAATTAGGGAAGACTCCCCCCTTCAGCAACCTGCTCTTTATATAGCCCAGAGGCGTCTTCAGTTCATCTACATTCATGATCAAATTCAGACTGATATCTTCCAAGATAGCACCCACCTTTGCAGATCCGTGAGGCGGCATCAGATTTTTCTCTATATTGGGTGCACCATGATCAAAGTTTATAGCCGTACTATCTATCAGGTCCTGCACTTTGTGCTTGAATGCATGATGTTGCACCCAAAAATTTGCCCAACCTTATTCCTTGGATTTATGTTTCATTATCATTAGCATTTGCATATAGAGTCATGTACATAGACTAACCATCTGCATAGCATAAGCATAGCAAGTCATTCAACAGGGAACCAATCATTACTTTCATCTCTAGAGGCCTAGCATGAGGTCATCATCATAATTCAATCATATTCAAGTCATCAGGAAAGAATTTGAAAGCAAGGAGTTCAGCAGATCAAGCCTTGAGACCATCTCCTAGCTGAGGGTATCTGAGGACCAACAAGAGGATTGTGAGCTGTGGAGTGAAGGCATGGAGAGTATCTAGACATCTTGAGAGACTCAAAAGGTCATTTGGAGAAGAAAATAAGTTGTTGAGGTGATCACAATAGTTATAACTGAAGACAGTCAACTAGGGTTTCATCTGGGTCAACCCTAGGTCAACCCTAGGTCAACCCTAGGTCAATTGACTGACTTAAGAGGGCATTCAAGTCTATTGGAGAGATGTGGGGATCATCATTGAACATATGAAGAATGATATGGAGATATGACAAGGAGAATTCAAGAGAAATCAAGGAGAAGAGGAGTTACTAAATTAGGGTTTCTCTGTAAAATCCCCTAGTTTAGGTCAAATTTCCAAGCAAGATAAGTCAAAATGCTAACTTCAAATGGCTTCTTGGCCAACATGAAACTTGTAGAGGATCTCAAGACCTTTAATTTGAGTGGTGGAAGACCTCAAGGAGATTTATAGAACTCAAGTTATGGTCCTTGCAAGTTACAGGTCATCTGGGGTGTCTGAATTTTTGTCTGTGAAAGTGACTTGACTTCCAAGCCATTTTTACCCCTCAAGGAGATTTCAAATGAATTCTTGGTCAACATAAGAATTGTTCCTCATTGTCTTAGCTTTCTAGAATGGTATGGCATGCCTTCATATGATGTGGAGAACTCAACTTATGGTCTTGACAAGCAAAGGGTATTTTGGGCATTTGTGGATTACAGGTCATTTTAACCTATACCCAAAACTCATACAAGGAGGCCTCAAATGGAAAAACTTACAACATCAAACTTGCTCCAAATGGGATTTTAAGTCTAGAAAGAAGGTCACAAGTTATTGGAGAAGCTCATAGCATGGAGTTGCATAATTGGTCAAAATATGAACTAAAAAGGCTTATAAAGTGAATAATTTCAAATTGGAAAATGGTTTGGGAGATTTACAAGTCCAAATGGAGACTTCCAATATATGATTTTGAATGGAAAAACAATTCTAAGAACATTGGTTCACACACTTTTTTGAGTTTAGAAGGAAAAAATGAAGTTATCCATGGTTACTTGTAATTGAAGAAACATAATCCAAAATGAGCCAAAGTTTGAAAACAAGGGAATGTGCAAGATGGATCTAGAATGTACTATTGGGGTCTATATATTCATGAAAGGAGAATTTGGCAAGGGTTGGCCTCATTTGCACCAAGAATTTCACAAGATTTCTCATTCTTTTCATTGAAGTTTCATTGCAATTCTCACAAATTCTTCATCAAATCTTCATCATAATCAACCTTCTCATACTGATTCATCATCATATAGTATAATTCAATCAAGAACAAGGTGGTTATCATCCATTTTCGAGCACTTTTTTCAAGAGCATCAAGATTGAAGTTGCAAGTGGATAGCATAATTCTGGCCAAATCTCATCCAAAGCTTGCATACAGAATCAAGTTCATCAAGGATTGATCAAGATCCAAGTCTCAAAAGCCTCAAATCATCAATCTCCATAGCTGTTTGCAAGATTTTGCACAAGGTAAGTTTTCAATCACACAGCTCGATTCAGTTAGTTAGGCATGTTGTTGTTAGTTTAGAGATGATCTAGGTGGTTAGGAGATTAGTTTAGGTGAATTTGGAACGATTTGGTGAGGGTTGTTAACAGGTGCAACAAACTGTTAAGATCAATATCTCTTAGATTAGTGCATTATAATTGTAGCGTGATTGATCAAATTACTCTCCATTAGTTGTAGTTCAGTTTAGGTTAAGTTTGATTGAGAATGGTGATGTTGCATATCAGTGTCCTTCCATGGTAATCAGAGATTGATGCTATCGGATTGAGAGATTTATTGAGTTTCAGATTGAATTGAGATCATAGGATTGTAGAGTGAAAGATTCTGAGCAAGTTTCGTGTTTATGGCGTGGCATTTCATCGCGTGTAGAAGGAGAACGGTTTGGTGTAAACCTGCTCGTGCATGAGCTCTCATGGTGAATGAAACCCTAATTTGCAGAACCAAGGAGGAAGAGATAATCATAGCCCTTCGTTTGGAGTTAGACCCTTGACTGTGGGAGCGATCCAATGGC
The DNA here is from genome assembly GCA_963859935.3 of Lathyrus sativus. Lineage (NCBI taxonomy): Eukaryota > Viridiplantae > Streptophyta > Magnoliopsida > Fabales > Fabaceae > Lathyrus > Lathyrus sativus. Next base: position 510,370,522 of record OZ012737.1, read on the forward strand.
TGGTATTTGATCTGAATTTGGAGGGAAAGAATGAAGCTGGCCAAAACGCGCCGTTTCATTAATTGAAACGGGCGGGCCTGAGTGGATGATGCTATCCCCACCCCCAGGTTGTGAGCCCAAATCATATTCAACGTGTTTTCGTTGTTATTTTCACCCCCTGGCATTTTCTTCTATTTCTTTTATTTCTGAATGAAGTTGGGCTTAAGCCAGAAGCGCTAATTGCACCCCTCATTGTTGGCCCATTGTGATTCTTAACTGGGGCGAGTTTCTGAATGCACCCCCCTCATTCATTTCATTCACTTTTATTTTCTTAATTTCATTTTAATATTTTACCATCTTTGAAAATTCATAAATAATTCATAAAAAATGCTTTTTAATCCATTCTTTTTACCATGTTTTCATTAAAATGTCTAGAATATTATAGGAGAATAAAATTTCATTTTTAGTTTTATTTCATATTTTTTACATATTTTCTAAAATAAATGTCACATTAAATAATTCATTTCATGCAATATTTTTATGATTTTTGTTCTCTCACATGCTTTGATATTTTTTGATCATTCTTTTCATATTGTTTAGATGAGATATTAAGCTTGTAGAAATATTTTAGTTCCCATTTTTAGGAGTTAATTTTAGGTGATTAATAAATGCTTGAATATCATGAACAAAACTAGGGTTTTAGGTGACAACTTAGGAAGTTCAATTTTCTCCCTTAGGACTTAGGGTTTGAATAGATTAGTTATGGGACTATAGGGGCTATGGGTAGTTATTAGATCCCTTAGAGAAAAGTTAGGATTCCCCTACTGCTATTATTATTGTCTGTATATCTGCTGTCTGGTGTGGTGTGCCCTCTGGGGTTTATTGATTGTTTGTTGGGTATTGGGTTTGTCTGGGGCCCTGGGGAAGCTGAAGATTGGTGAAGATGAAGCTATTGAAGATTCAAATGCTGAAGATCAACTGTCAGAGTTGAGGAGGAGTTTTCTTGATGGCAGATGCTGAGGAGACTAGAGTTTAGGATCTAGGCAGAGCTCTAGATTAGAATGATTGTTTCTAAAACATGGATTGCCTTGTCTGCATCCATTCTTCTCTGTGATTCAGAGTCTCTCTAAGACACTCACCCCCTTCCTTTGGAAGGCTTGGTGACAGTGTCTATGAGATAGAACTCTTGAGAGAAAATGCCTCTTGTGTTAGAAGCAGTCTGTTCACCACCTTTGGTAGTCAGCTGACTGCTTAACACCCAATTCACTCTTGTGACTAATCCCTCATCCTGGAGGTTTGAGCATGAAGAAAAGCCATTGCAGATGGAAGACTGATGATCAAAACCCTTGCCTGAAGGTCATGCAGATGGAGATTGATGCTTGTTGAAGCTTGTGAATGATGGGAGATTGCTTGAAGTCAGTTGTTGACTCAGAGCTGCTGATGCTGTTTGTTTTTTGCTGTATTTCATTTGTTGATGTATTGATTGGTTTTCTGAACTGTATTGTTTGCTGTCTACCCTGTTGGGTTGAAAGTGAAGCCTGTTCACTTTCGCCTATTGTTTTCTAGGTTCGAGGTTGAGTGGGACTCCCTTGCCTCGCTTGTATTGCTGCATCCATGCATTTTACTGCTTTACTGTATATATCTGATATTGTTTCTGTTTCTGCCTATCCCTTAGGATCTCTGTTTCTCTCTGTGCAAGAGAGGAGCATGATAGACACTAGGTCTTAATCCATGCATGATAACATTAGGTTAGTTTGTTTCCCTTCGCAACCGTAGGTTAGAGTTCTGTCTCTTTCTTTCTCAAAACAAACAGAAAAACACATAAAGATTTCAAACACAATAAAAGACACTTCTTCCGTAAAAGAATGTGAACTCATCAAGACGTCATTTTTGTCCTCTTGGACTGTTAATCAGGAAAACCTTTTTTCAGAAAGAATAAAATCAACCAAGACAAGCTTGTGTCTTCCGTGGCCCGAACTACGTTTGCTCTGATCTTTCATGCTGTGTGGAAGTACGTAGGCATAGGATGCGATATCCTAGCGAGCAACCTTCCCCTCCTTTCCCGTAGGTAGGCGAACTACGTTGACTCTGATTTCTCGTTCCAGGCGGGAATACGTAGGCATAAAGTGCGATACTTTGCCGAGTCATTTTTATTTTCATTTTATTTTCTTTTTAACCCTTGACCTATAGTTTAGATAGAATAACAATCCATACCCGAAAACAAGCGTGGATCCCGTCGAGTACGACGGACGTGAGGGGTGCTAATACCTTCCCCTTGCGTAACCGACTCCCGAACCCAGGTTTTGGTTGCGATGACCATACCTTTCCCGTGTTGTGCGAGGTTTACTCTGAGCGTTTCCTTTCCCTCCCGTGGGATAAATAACGCACGGTGGCGACTCTTCTGTTCAGCCGGCGCCGATTTTCGCAGTAGCGACCAGCTGGCGACTCTGCTGGGGATCCAACGTCCCCTGGCTGCTAAGGACTGCGATGGTTCTTATGCATTTGGGATCCAACGTCCCTTGAGAGAGTCAATCCTAACGCTTGTTTTCCCGTCGAGGATTTTGTATGGAGTTATTTTATATTTCTAACCTTGTATTTTCAGCTTTATATATTGATTATTGTTGCTGTATCTGGGGTGTGACGGGTGTTCTGATATTGAGAGATAAGCCAGACCTGGGCTTGAGTGCACCTAGAATTAGAGTAGAAATTAGTGGGCGCCCGCTTGCTTTGCTTGCTTCGGTGTCCCATGAAATCTACACTCAGACGAGGTTCCTCTGGTTGGCCTCCTGCCCCTTCCTTTGGTTGGCGTGGGTTGCTGGTTAGTTGGATTGTCGACTCTGGGGACCGATCATTTGGAAGTTGGCTAAGTGAGGCCTCTTCAGGAATTGATGATGCCACTCCTTCTGGGAATCGTATCATCAACCCTGAAAGTCTGTGACGCCGACGACCGCATAGGATGCCGTACCTTGTGCCAGTTATAGGGCCACCCACCTGTGAGGGGATTTGGGGTTATGCAGGTAACTAGACCTCCAGACTACCGGTTATTTCTTGATCAGAGATCCTGGTTATTTATGGAGATTTATTCTGAGGTCTGTCAGAGACCATTTGGAGATGTATTCTGAGGTCTGTCAGAGACCATTTGGAGATGTATTCTGAGGTCTGTCAGAGACCATTTGGAGATGTATTATGAGGTCTGTCAGAGACCAGTTGGAGATGTGTTATGAGGTCTGCCAGAGACCAGTTATAGATGGGATTTGAGGTCTATCAGAGACCAGTGAGTTATGATTTGAGGTCTGTCAGAGACCAGTGTTGGAGTTCTATTTTAGGTCTATCTGAGACCAGGGTTGATGACTTCTGGATGGTCTATCTGAGACCTTTCTTGATTGGGTTTAGGCTATTCAGCTGCAGCTTTGGTCCCTGTTGAATGTTACTTGCATTGCATCCCTGCATATCCATTATCATTCGCATTTCACTAACGTGTGTCTGTGCTGCAGGTACATTTGCATTTCCCTAGTTCTAGTGCCCAGACTTCTGAGTGTTTGATCATGACAAGCCTAAGGAGAACAGTTGCCTACAAATTGCCTACGCCTGATATTGTTCCTTTACTGGGGTTGATCTCTCTTGCTGATGAGGGTGTTCGTAGGAGTTTCCGGATGAGTTATGGTAGATTACTGAGATTGGTGTGCAAACCTACAGAGGTAGAGTTAGATGGGCTGTATGCTTTGATGCAATTCTATGACCCTGCTTTGAGGTGTTTCACGTTCTCTGATTTCATTATGGGACCAACCTTGGAGGAATACGCTGAGTATGTTGAGCTGCCCGTGCAGAACCAGGTTCCATTCATTCATTATGATACCAAACCTAAGCCGGAGGAATTGGCAAAAGCCTTGCATGTTGATGCTTCTGAACTTGTGACTACTGTTTCCCGCGGAGTTCCAGGCTTCTCATTTCAGTTCTTAGTGGGTAAAGCCCAAGAGTACGCCAAGAATGGGTGCTGGGTTGCTTTCAATGCTGTGTTGGCCTTGTGCATTTATGGCATAGTACTATTCCCCAATATACCGGATTTTGTGGACTTCGATGCTTTCTACTTGTTTGCTGCTGGTAATCCTGTGCCTACTTTGCTCGGAGATCTCTACCACTCGCTGCATTACAAGAATGAGAAAGGAAGAGGGAAGAATGTTCATCTGTGTGTGCCCTTATTGAGTATGTGGTTTGAGAGTCACCTTCCTAAGAGAGGATCTGCTGCAGAGACCACAGTTCCAGTTGGTTGGCCGGAGCGTTTGATGAGGTTATCGTCGGAAGATATGGAGTGGTTTGATAGAGATCTGTTGGGATCGGAGCTCATCTTCAGTTGTTCTGGTTACCCTAATGTGCCATTGATAGGAAGAAAAGGGTGTATCAATTACAACCCTTCTCTATTCCTTCGCCAGTTCGGATATGCGCTGAAGAATCCACCTCAAGAGGAAGAAGTACAGGAATCTCTGTATTTCACCGGTGATGTGAAGGGGGAGTTATTAGCCAAGTTGCGACATGCTTGGACGCGTATTAACCGCAAAGGGAAGCCGTTGTTAGGAAAGAATGACTGTCAAGCCTATGCACCTTATAGAGCTTGGATTCAGGAGAGGGCTAGTCAGTTGAAGATGCCGTTTCCAGATGCACCAATTCTTGATCCTATTCCGGTAGAAGAGCCGACTACTGTTTCTAGAGAAGCATATGAACAAGTTGTGAGGGAGAAAGAAGCCTTAATGAAGATTAATGAAGGGTTAGAGCAAGAGCTAGCCCAGGCACGCAGTGAGAAGAACAAGGCCGTATATGCTTTCCAACAACAGATTGAGCTGGTAAACAGGTTAGGAGCTGAGTTGACCGAGGAAAAGAAGAAGCGCGAACGTCTGGGGCAAGAGTTCAGAAGCTCCCATGACGTGCTGGAAGCCAAAAAGAAAGCGCTTGACGCAGCACACCGAGAGATATCTTCTTGCAATAAGACTTGGAATGCTACACTCACTAACAACAAGAAGAGGGAAGATAAGCTGAAGCAGCAAATTTCCGACCTCGAAGAGAAGTTGAAGTCTAGCATCAAGAAGTGTGAGGAGGAAGTGATGAACCGGTATAGTGTCCAGCATGCACTGAACAAGGCAATCAAATCCAGAGATGAAGCAGTGTCCCAGAAGCGAAAGTTAGAAGATTGCTTCGGAGAAGCAACATGGGAAGAAACTGCTGAAGATGTGCGCCGTGTCCTTAAGAAGAGAAACCAGCTTGTTGAAGGGCTGCTTGATCGACCAAGCCATCCGGAGACCAAGAAGTTGATAGAGGAGTACCAAACTTTTGGGAGGATTTGATCATTCCATTATTTGTATGCTTTATTTGCATAGTGCTGACCATCACCAGGATTGTTGGTTGAGGTCATGCCATCTTTGTACTCTCAGTGATATTGTACCCTGGGCTTATTGATTCTCTCTGCAATATACGAGGCTTTCTATGATTCAGCTCCGATATTCTTATTGTCAACACTGTCACCGCACCGGCATCTTCGCACTAGAACTGGGGGAATGAACTTCCCTAATGCACAGGCACATTGCATTGCATTCATATTCATCTTGCATAACAGGTAATATATGAATGGTGTCTTATCTCCTGCTTTGATTCAGGTACTTAACAGGATTCCAGATCAACATCCGCACCGCTATTCTACACGATCCAACTGTCGGAAAGTCATGGACCAGATTCAGAACGAGATGCAGGATGTACGCGAGAAGCTCGCCCTCTTCATGCAGACCATGGAGGCTATAGCAAAAGGGCAAGAGAATTTGCAGGCCATGGTCCAACCTCTATTGGCTCGCAACGCTGGTCATGGTAACGAAGATCATCAGTCTGTCCGGGTTGATACTGCTCATGGAGATGGCACTCCAACGCCAGTGGCTCCGCCTGTCGTCAATGTGAATGCTGCTAACGTCAACAACGCTACCGCTGCTGTGAATGGTAACGTCGGAGTTGGAAATGAAACTGCTGTCCATAACGCTGGGCTGGGTGATGTCAATGTGGGAGATAATCTCGGAGGCAATGGCTTTGTCAACGCTGGGTTCGGATTCAACGATCAGGGATTCGACAATACTGGCAAGTATGGCTTTAATGCTCAAGGCTTTGGGCAAGATGGTTATGGTATGGTCAATCAGGGCTACGGAGGTTTTGGAAACGGAAACGGTGCTGGTTTTATGGCTGGTGGTCCTGCTGGAGGTGTTCAAGGGTATGGCAACAGAGGCCGAGTTCCGGGGATGAATCAGGTCAGAGCTGGACGTAATAATGCGTATGATGGATACGGGGCTGGAAACGGTATGTGGCAAGAGGATCAGCAGGAGGACGCCTTCTCTGGAGGGGGTTTTGAAGGGCCAATGGATGATTCTCAAAAGATTAGAATGCTGGAAGAGCAAATGAAAGGAGTCCTAAACCAGAGTGCTGTGGGTCTGGACATGGCAACAATGGGCTTGGTACCTGGGCTGAGGGTGCCAATCAAATTCAAAGCGCCTGCGTTCGATAAGTACAAAGGAGATACATGTCCGAAGGTTCATGTACGAGCTTATTATAGAAAGATGTCTGCATACTCCACTGACGAAAGAATGCTCATGCATTTCTTTCAGGATAGTCTATCGGGTCCTTCCTTAGAGTGGTACATGGGGTTGGAGCCCACTGATATCAAGACTTGGAAGCAATTAGCGGAGGCATTCGTAGCCCATTACAAATATAACAGTGACCTGGCACCCAATCGGGTCCAGTTGGCCGGGCTTTCGCAGAAGAAGGGGGAGAGTTTTAAAGAATACGCGCAAAGGTGGCGCGATATGGCTGCCAGGGTCCGTCCTCCTGTGGAAGATAAAGAAATGAACGACATGTTTGTTGGCACATTCACCGGGCTGTTTCATGATATGTTGTTTCATACGTCTCTGGCTAGTTTTTCAGATCTGATCTTGATGGGTGAAAAGATTGAGCGGAACATTAAGCAAGGAAAGTTCCAAGTTGACGAGTCAACTGCATCTGGCAGTAATAGGAAAGCTTATGGTGGGCGCCGTCAGGGCGAAGCTAGTGCTGTATTTGGAGGCCGAGGCCGAGGCCGAGGCAGGGGAAGAAATCCATATCGTCAGCAGCAGCAAGTGTCGAGTGTCACCATCCCGTATCAGCAACAACCAACTCAGCAACAACAACAGGTTCAGCAGCAACCAATGCCACAGCAGCAGCAGCCTCAGCAGGGGGCACAGCAAGCTCAGAGAAAATTCCAGGGTGGTAAGCCGAGAAGGGTGTTCGAGAAGCCTCCCTCTAACTATGCTGATTTATTGCAGACCTTGTTGGGATTGAATCTGGTGGAGAAAAGAACCTTGGCACCGATAACGGGAACTCCCCCGTTCGGCTATGATGCAAATAGGCGCTGCGAGTTTCATTCTGGGGCCCCGGGCCATGATATAGAAGGTTGTCACGCTTTTAAGCACGTTGTGCAGGATCTCTTGGACAACAAGTCTATCAACTTCGGAACGACCGGTGCGAATATAGTCCAGAAACCCATGCCTAACCATGGGGCGAATGCCGTGCTGACTGAGGAAGGTCTGAATCTGATTATGAATGTTGAGGATTTAAAGACGCCGCTGAGCGAAATAAAAAGCCGACTGTTGCAGGGAGGTGTTTACCCGGGTTGTAATGAGTACTGCTTAGATTGTTGGGCCCTGTCTGGGGGGTGTGAGGATTTGAAGAAAGGCATCCAGGCCTTAATTGATGATGGTATATTGCAGTTTGATAGAACAGCAACTGAGGAGCCGGCAGGGGCAGTAATGGATAATCAGAGTGATGTTGCCACAGTGATAATTCCTAGGAAGACGATCACCATTTCAGCACCAGCTCAGCGACCACCGATTACTATAACTAAAGCCGGGCCAATCCCGTATGAGAGCACGAAGGCGGTCCCATGGTCATATGGGCTAGAGGTGTATTGTGACGGGATTAAAATCGATGTTAACAAGCAGTCAGCGGAGGTTGTGGATAATGTTGTGGGCCCGGGAGGCATGACGAGAAGCGGCAGGATCTTTACATCTCCTGAAGTAGAGGCCGAAAGGCTAGCGAAAGGAAAGGGGAAAGCGGTGGAGAACGTTCCGGTTCAAGCAAATGAAAAAGAAGCAGCATCTAAGGAGGTCGAAGAATTCATGCGCTTAATTCGGAAAAGCGATTATAAAATCGTGGAGCATCTGCAGCAAACGCCATCCAAAATATCTATTCTGTCATTGCTGTTGTGTTCGGAAGCTCACCGAAATGCTTTGCTGAAAGTCCTGGACACTTCTTTTGTACCCCAGGATGTCTCCGTGAACCAGCTAGAAGGAGTATTGGCACACGTAAATGCAGGCCACAGTCTGGGCTTTACTGATTTTGACTTGACTCCGAAAGGAAGGGATCATAATATGGCATTACATGTATCTGTTGAGTGCAGAGGGTCGACAATGTCGCACGTATTGGTTGACACCGGGTCGTCTTTGAACGTGCTGCCTAAGAAGGCTATGATGAAGCTGGATGTTCGAGGGATTTTGTGCACACCAAGTGATTTGGTAGTCAGAGCGTTTGACGGCACGCGGAGAACAGTCTTCGGATCGATTACCTTGCCTCTGCAAGTGGGGCCGGAAGTGTTTGCAACGGAGTTTTATATCATGGATATACAGCCTGCGTACAGCTGCTTGCTGGGAAGACCTTGGATTCACGGGGCAGGGGCTGTCACGTCTACCCTGCATCAGAAGTTAAAGTACATGGTCGGAGACAGCGTAGTCACCGTGTGCGGAGAAGAAGACATCCTGGTCAGCCATCTTTCTTCGTTTAAATATGTGGAAGTCGACGGGGAGATCCACGAGACGCCATGCCAGGCATTCGAAGGTTTGCGCATTAGGGACAAGAGTCCCGGGCCAAGCAAAGTGCCAGAGATAGCTGTTTCTTCATATAAAGAAGCCCAAGCGCTAGTGAAAGCAGGAGAAGCCAAAGGCTGGGGCAAAGTATTGGACATTCCGGTGAAAATGGACCGGTTCGGACTGGGGTACCGACCGTCGTCATCAACTCCTTCCGTGGGGGCCCCTCATTTCAGAAAGTCAATCACCATCTCTGCCAGTGGAGTATGCCATGAATCTGTCAATGCTGCTTCAGAATCCGATGAAGGGGACAGCGACTGTGATATGGATGCCTGGATTCAGCCAAGCACGCCAGGACAAGGACTGTGCAACTGGTCCATTCAGGAGCTTGTTCCTGTGACTTTTAAACAGTAATGCTTTGCTTTATTAATTGTGGAATAATCTGATGTCTTGCCCGGGGCATCAGGATTTGCTTAGGGCTGTGTTGTTATAAACATTGCTTCGTTAATCATTAAATAAATGGCGTTTTTTTCATGTGTAAATACCGTAATCCCTGTCTTTCTTGTTTTGTATTTTTCAATAAAATGGCAATGTGGTTATCCGCTGTATACGCATTTTGAAGCACTTAACCCTTTCTTTTGCAGGAAAACATTTTCAGATGACATCCTTGAACCACCTATGACTCGTCCCGACTTCGAGCACCCGGTATTCCAGACCGAAGAAGAGGTTGTCGAAGATAGCGACGTTCCCGAAGAACTGTCTTGGTTGGTGAAGCAAGAGGAAAGAGCCGTTCTGCCTCACGATGAGGTTATCGAAATTATCAACTTGGGGTCGGAAGGGGTTGAGAAGAATATTCGTATCGGAGCTGCACTGCAGAGTGATATCAAGCGAAAACTGGTTGAAATGCTCCGAGAGTATAATGATGTATTCGCTTGGTCGTATCAAGATATGCCAGGGCTCGATACTGATATGGTTGTGCATCGTCTGCCACTGAAAGAAGACTGCCCGCCTGTCAAACAAAAACTTCGCAGAACACGACCAGATATGGCAATGAAGATCAAAGAGGGGGTTCAGAAACAGTGGGACGCTGGTTTCCTGGCTGTGACGAAGTATCCCTCATGGGTTGCTAACATCGTACCGGTGCCAAAGAAAGATGGCAAGGTTCGAATGTGCGTGGATTATAGAGATTTGAATAAAGCAAGCCCAAAAGACGATTTTCCACTTCCTCATATTGACGTGTTAGTTGATAATACTGCTCAATACTCTGTATTCTCCTTCATGGATGGCTTTTCAGGCTATAATCAAATTAAAATGGCGCCAGAGGATATGGAGAAGACTACTTTCATAACGCCTTGGGGAACATTTTGCTATAAAGTGATGCCCTTTGGTTTGAAAAATGCTGGGGCAACATATCAGCGTGCAATGACGACTCTCTTTCATGACATGATGCATAAAGAGATTGAAGTTTATGTTGACGATATGATTGCCAAATCCCAGACGGAGGAAGAGCATCTGGTGAATCTGTTGAAGTTGTTTAAAAGGCTTAGGAAGTTCAGGCTGAGGCTGAACCCTAACAAATGCACCTTCGGGGTGAGATCGGGTAAGCTCCTGGGGTTTATCGTAAGCGAAAGAGGAATAGAGGTCGATCCTGCTAAAATAAAAGCGATTCAAGAAATGCCGACGCCTAAAACAGAAAAAGAGGTGCGCGGGTTTTTAGGGAGATTGAACTACATTGCTCGGTTCATATCTCATCTAACGGCCACGTGTGAACCATTATTCAAGCTGTTGAAGAAAGATCAAGCTGTAACGTGGAACGAAAATTGTCAAAAGGCGTTCGATAAAATAAAGAAGTACTTGCAGGAGCCTCCTATTTTGATACCCCCGGTGGCAGGAAGACCCTTGATAATGTATTTGACGGTTCTTGAGGGAAGTATGGGTTGTGTTCTCGGTCAACACGACGAGACGGGGAGAAAAGAGCATGCAATTTACTATTTGAGTAAGAAATTTACGGACTGTGAATCTCGATACTCAATGCTGGAGAAAACTTGTTGCGCGCTGGCCTGGGCCGCCAAGCGTTTGAGGCAGTACATGCTGAATCATACAACCATGCTCATCTCGAAGATGGATCCAATCAAATATATATTTGAAAAGCAGGCGTTGTCAGGTAGAATTGCCAGGTGGCAGATGATCTTGACTGAATATGATATTCAATACGTCTCGCAAAAGGCAATAAAGGGGAGTGTGTTGTCTGAATATCTGGCGGAGCAGTCTATTGAAGAGTATCAATCGATGAGATTTGACTTTCCTGACGAGGATATCATGTATCTCAAGATGAAGGATTGTGAAGAGCCGTTACCAGAAGAAGGACCAGAGCCGGGGTCCAAATGGCAGATGATATTTGATGGAGCTGTGAATGCTTATGGTAGCGGAATAGGGGCAATTATCACTACGCCGCACGGGTCGCACATCCCGTTTACTGCCCGATTGACCTTTGCCGTTACCAACAATGAGGCCGAATACGAAGCTTGTATAATGGGGCTTGAAGAAGCCATTGATTTGCGAATCAAACATTTAGACGTATACGGAGACTCAGCTCTGGTAGTGAATCAGATCAAAGGGGAATGGGAGACACGTCAGCCCAACTTGATACATTATATGAATTATGCAAGGAGATTGTTGCCTTTCTTCGACAAAGTTGAATTGCATCACGTACCACGGGCAGAAAATCAAATGGCTGACGCCCTTGCCACCTTGTCTTCCATGTACAAGGTCAATTTCTGGAACGAAGCTCCCCAAATCACTATCTCTCGGTTAGACAGGCCAGCTTATGTATTTGCTATTGAGGAAGCGTCTGATGGCAAACCGTGGTATTTTGATATCCTTAATTTCCTGAAGAATAAAGAGTATCCGGCTGGGGCATCCAGTCAAGATCAGAAGACTCTCAGGAGATTAGCGGGTAATTTTTATTTGAACCCGGACGGCGTCTTGTACAGAAGAAACCACGACTTGGTGTTGTTGCGTTGTGTAGACGAGAAAGAGGCAAAGCTTCTCATGGAGGAAATTCACGAAGGTGCATTTGGCACGCATGCTGGTGGACATGCTATGACGAGAAAACTGCTGCGGGCAGGTTACTTTTGGCTGACGATGGAAACTGATTGTTTCAAGTTCGCAAGGAAGTGCCACAAGTGCCAAATTTATGCTGACAAGATACATGTGCCTCCGAGTCCTCTGAATGTGATGTCATCTCCATGGCCATTCTCAATGTGGGGAATCGATATGATTGGAAAGATTGAGCCGACGGCTTCTAACGGGCATCGGTTCATATTAGTAGCAATCGATTATTTCACCAAGTGGGTGGAAGCGGCGTCTTACGCAAATGTAACGAAGCAAGTGGTGGCTAGATTCATCAAGAGAGATATCATTTGCCGATATGGGATTCCCGAGCGGATAATCACGGATAATGGTTCTAATCTGAACAACAAAATGATGAAGGAGCTCTGTCAGAATTTCAAGATCGAACATCACAACTCCTCCCCTTACCGACCCAAGATGAATGGCGCTGTCGAAGCGGCCAATAAGAATATCAAGAAGATTGTCCAGAAAATGGTGGTGACTTACAAGGATTGGCATGAAATGCTACCTTTCGCTTTGCACGGTTATCGTACGACGGTACGCACATCAACCGGGGCAACTCCGTTCTCGTTGGTATACGGAATGGAGGCGGTATTACCATTGGAAGTTGAGATCCCTTCTCTGAGGGTATTGCGAGACGTTCAGCTGGACGAGGCAGAATGGGTAACGAATAGATTGAACCAACTGAGTTTGATGGATGAGAAGAGGCTAGCTTCTCTGGCATACGGTCGTTTGTATCAGAGACGAATGAAGAAAGCGTACGACAAGAAGATACTTCCGCGAAGCTTTCAGACGGGCGACCTTGTGCTGAAAAGGATTCTCCCGCCGCAAGCAGATCACAGGGGCAAGTGGACCCCCAATTACGAAGGGCCATACGTTGTCAGTAAGGTCTTTTTAGGAGGAGCTTTATTGTTGTCCACCATGGACGGGGAAGACTTTGCATCACCTGTGAATTCGGACGCAGTTAAAAAATACTTTGCTTAAAACAGACCCGCTGGACAGAAAAAGAGAGTCCAGGCAAAAATGGGGCATCCTGGCGAACCAAAAAACAGAATGAAAGGTTCGGGCAAAAGTTAGGGATAAAATTGAAAAAATGTACACCCGCGAAGTTGAAAACCTACACTGGGCGGCTTCGGCAAAAAGGGGTATCCCGGTGAACTGAAAACCCGTAAAGGGCGGTTCACGCAAAAGTTAGGGATGAGACAAGCAAATGACTGCGGTCCGAATTTGGTATTCGATGAGCATCTATGCGGGAGAATATATTTGAGGAGTCAGTTATCGGATACAACCTCTTCAGAAGTAGGGATACCGGGAAAATATAAGAGTCGGACGAGTCATGGGAGGATCAGTTCGTGGTGTTCATCTGCATCCAGTTGCCGACATGTGTACAAAATTTAATTTGTCAATATTTATGCTTCCTGTGAATACTTGCATACTTGTATATTTGCTTTGCGTAGCTTCCTCTTTTCAGGAGTTACATCCCGTGTACAAAAACTCCGCCCATTCAGGGGCCCAATCAATGAAAATGTGTTATTCAGTACTTGATGCCTGTTCTTTACTGTTTTGCGCATGATAAAACGCCTAAGTTTATTGAAGCTAGCATGAGTATAACATCACTGGCCCTTGCTAACAATTGTTAAAGCTTTGAATTAACTGAGTGTAACGTCACTAACCTGAATCGATTTGGATTGCATAGGCTTGTCGTGTCTTGTTTGTGTTGTTGCAGGTTTCATAACTACGAAGAAGAGGATCAAAAGATTGCAATGGTGAAAGGCTTGATCCCCACGCAGGTCATGCATGTTCTTCCTGAAGAAGGATAGAATTCTCCAGCTCGCCGTGGCTTATCCAAAGGACGTGCTCCAGAGAAGTTACTCGTCCTCAGCAGAGTTTGGTGATTCCGGGATCGTAAGGCTGTATTCAGACAGGTTCATCTCCCCCCGCAGGGTCATGCATTCTCCCCCAGTGGAGTCAGTTAATTTTCCCCAAGAGAATCCAGCCATCCCCAGCGGAGTTCTCTTTTCAGCAAATGTTCTTTCCTTCCAGTGGAATTCGAAGGTCAAGACTCTCCAAAGCAGAGTTGATGGCGGTTCCTGTCACTTATTTTGTCAGAGATACCGTGTGATATTAGTTCACTCTCTAGCAGAGGCTCAATCATACCAGGCGCATCTGCTATTCCCCAACAGGGGGTTACCTCCGCAAGGTATTTGGTTTGAGTTATATTCCCCAGCAGGGGGTTACTTCAACAAGACGTGTGGTTTGAGTTCCCAACTTCCCAGCAGGGTCGACTTCATCCTATCAGCATTTATTTTGCTGGAATAATTTTGTAGCATCAGGCTATCCCCGGCGAGTCGGCGTTACCCTTTCAGCATTTATTTTGCTGAAGCAGTTTCTGTACTCTAGTAGTTCAGGTGGAGAGAGCTCTTGCTCAAATAAATCACCAAACAGTCAAGATCTCGGCAGGAGATATTCAATGACAATGTCAGTTTCGGCGGTATTCCCCCACAGAGTTATCGTGATAAGACTCTCTTTGTCTCCAGCAGAGTCATTCATGCAAATGTATCTTATTTTCCCCAGCCAGAGTGGCCAGGACAAGAATCTCCTTATTCCCAAGCAAAGTTCGTTGTCATCAACGAGTCGCATGAATCAGAATTTCGAAGCAGGTGTCCGATAGTTGGTTTTCAGACATCCCCAGTAGAGTCCGCCTCAAAGTCGCTGTCACGTCAGTGCTAAGAAGTTTGTGGGTGAGGATCATTGAAGAACTAAGTCCTGACGTGGACAATTTATTCCTAGAATGACGGGATTTCTTCAGAAGTGGGCGTCCTAACGTGGACAGGTTTGTTTTACCGGATTGGTAAGGTGTGTTAATCCTGACGTGGATAGATTCGGTCTCTCGAAATTTGGAGAAAGGGAGGTCATGACGTTGACAAAAGATTGGTTACTCTTCGTGTTGGTGTCCTGACGTGGATCATGTGTTTGCAGCAGATATCTTTATTCGTAATGGTGAAATGTGCGTCCTGACGTGGACAAGTTTGTAGTTCTTTGTGATGACAAGATACAAGAGTCCTGACGCGGACAAATTTATCCTTCTTCGTGTTGTTGGCAAGGTGTAAGTCCTAACGCGGATATTCCCCCAGTGAGTCGAAGGTGTGAGTCCTTACGTGGACAAGTCTTATTTCCTCAGTGAGTCGAAGACGCCTGAGTCCTAACGTGGATAAATCAAGGCGAGATCAGTGTCCTAACGCGGACAGATCAAAGAGATTATTATTCCTAACGTGGAAAGATGTAGTCCTTACGCGGACGTATCAGAAGAGGTTTCCTTATGTGGAAATGACAGTATTCCTAACGCGGAAAAAATGAGTCCTGACGCGGACAAATTGAGAAAGAATTGATTCCTGACGTGGAAAGATCAGAGTCCTTACGTGGACATATCAAGAGCATTCCTTATGTGGAAGAAAAATGGTTTCCTTACGTGGAAAGACGAGTTTATTCCTTACGGGGAAAGGTTGAGTCCTCACGCGGACATATCAAGATTTATTCCTTACGTGGAAAGAAGTTGGTATTCCTAACGTGGAAAGATTGAGTCCTTACGCGGACATATCAAGATGGTTTCCTGACGTGGAAAGACGAGTTTGTTCCTTACATGGAGAGTTTAGTCCTGACGCGGACAGATCGAAGAAGATGTTCCTAACGTGGAAGAAGGAAATTAGTCCTTACGTGGACAGATGCAAGAAAAGTTGAGTCCTGACGTGGACAAGTTCAGAAATGGTTGTATTCCTTACGTGGAAAGATCGGAGTCCTGACGCGGACATGTCAAATGGCATTAGAGTCCTTACGTGGACAGATTGATATAGTTTCCTAACGCGGAAAGAAGATTGCTTCCTAACGTGGAAAGATAAGAGCGTTACTCCTAACGTGGAAGAGTGTTATTCCTAACGTGGGCGATTCAGTTTACGAAAATGCAGGCGAATTGTCCCCAGCGGAGTTGCCGAGATTTTTCTGAGTTAACAGCAGGTGGAGTCCTGACGTGGACAGGTTTTAGTTGAGATTTCTTTGTGTCGGCGACAGACAGAGTCCTAGCATGGACAAGCAAGCAATCTGTTATGACAGAATCCTCTTCAGAACGATGAAGACAATCCCCAGCACGGTCGCGCAAGATCAGTGGGTTGCTCTAACAGTCAGATTCAGCTGACGAATGTCATTCCTCAAGCAGGAGCGCAGTTTATTTCTGCGGTTGGCAAATTTCTGGTTTCACTAGTATTCAACCGTCTCGTACCGCGAATGTCTGAAGGCTTCGGGCTCTTCATCCAATCGGGTCCAAGTCGCTTGAATAGGGGCAGCTGTTGCACCCAAAAATTTGCCCAACCTTATTCCTTGGATTTATGTTTCATTATCATTAGCATTTGCATATAGAGTCATGTACATAGACTAACCATCTGCATAGCATAAGCATAGCAAGTCATTCAACAGGGGACCAATCATTACTTTCATCTCTAGAGGCCTAGCATGAGGTCATCATCATAATTCAATCATATTCAAGTCATCAGGAAAGAATTTGAAAGCAAGGAGTTCAGCAGATCAAGCCTTGAGACCATCTCCTAGCTGAGGGTATCTGAGGACCAACAAGAGGATTGTGAGCTGTGGAGTGAAGGCATGGAGAGTATCTAGACATCTTGAGAGACTCAAAAGGTCATTTGGAGAAGAAAATAAGTTGTTGAGGTGATCACAATAGTTATAACTGAAGACAGTCAACTAGGGTTTCATCTGGGTCAACCCTAGGTCAACCCTAGGTCAACCCTAGGTCAATTGACTGACTTAAGAGGGCATTCAAGTCTATTGGAGAGATGTGGGGATCATCATTGAACATATGAAGAATGATATGGAGATATGACAAGGAGAATTCAAGAGAAATCAAGGAGAAGAGGAGTTACTAAATTAGGGTTTCTCTGTAAAATCCCCTAGTTTAGGTCAAATTTCCAAGCAAGATAAGTCAAAATGCTAACTTCAAATGGCTTCTTGGCCAACATGAAACTTGTAGAGGATCTCAAGACCTTTAATTTGAGTGGTGGAAGACCTCAAGGAGATTTATAGAACTCAAGTTATGGTCCTTGCAAGTTACAGGTCATCTGGGGTGTCTGAATTTTTGTCTGTGAAAGTGACTTGACTTCCAAGCCATTTTTACCCCTCAAGGAGATTTCAAATGAATTCTTGGTCAACATAAGAATTGTTCCTCATTGTCTTAGCTTTCTAGAATGGTATGGCATGCCTTCATATGATGTGGAGAACTCAACTTATGGTCTTGACAAGCAAAGGGTATTTTGGGCATTTGTGGATTACAGGTCATTTTAACCTATACCCAAAACTCATACAAGGAGGCCTCAAATGGAAAAACTTACAACATCAAACTTGCTCCAAATGGGATTTTAAGTCTAGAAAGAAGGTCACAAGTTATTGGAGAAGCTCATAGCATGGAGTTGCATAATTGGTCAAAATATGAACTAAAAAGGCTTATAAAGTGAATAATTTCAAATTGGAAAATGGTTTGGGAGATTTACAAGTCCAAATGGAGACTTCCAATATATGATTTTGAATGGAAAAACAATTCTAAGAACATTGGTTCACACACTTTTTTGAGTTTAGAAGGAAAAAATGAAGTTATCCATGGTTACTTGTAATTGAAGAAACATAATCCAAAATGAGCCAAAGTTTGAAAACAAGGGAATGTGCAAGATGGATCTAGAATGTACTATTGGGGTCTATATATTCATGAAAGGAGAATTTGGCAAGGGTTGGCCTCATTTGCACCAAGAATTTCACAAGATTTCTCATTCTTTTCATTGAAGTTTCATTGCAATTCTCACAAATTCTTCATCAAATCTTCATCATAATCAACCTTCTCATACTGATTCATCATCATATAGTATAATTCAATCAAGAACAAGGTGGTTATCATCCATTTTCGAGCACTTTTTTCAAGAGCATCAAGATTGAAGTTGCAAGTGGATAGCATAATTCTGGCCAAATCTCATCCAAAGCTTGCATACAGAATCAAGTTCATCAAGGATTGATCAAGATCCAAGTCTCAAAAGCCTCAAATCATCAATCTCCATAGCTGTTTGCAAGATTTTGCACAAGGTAAGTTTTCAATCACACAGCTCGATTCAGTTAGTTAGGCATGTTGTTGTTAGTTTAGAGATGATCTAGGTGGTTAGGAGATTAGTTTAGGTGAATTTGGAACGATTTGGTGAGGGTTGTTAACAGGTGCAACAAACTGTTAAGATCAATATCTCTTAGATTAGTGCATTATAATTGTAGCGTGATTGATCAAATTACTCTCCATTAGTTGTAGTTCAGTTTAGGTTAAGTTTGATTGAGAATGGTGATGTTGCATATCAGTGTCCTTCCATGGTAATCAGAGATTGATGCTATCGGATTGAGAGATTTATTGAGTTTCAGATTGAATTGAGATCATAGGATTGTAGAGTGAAAGATTCTGAGCAAGTTTCGTGTTTATGGCGTGGCATTTCATCGCGTGTAGAAGGAGAACGGTTTGGTGTAAACCTGCTCGTGCATGAGCTCTCATGGTGAATGAAACCCTAATTTGCAGAACCAAGGAGGAAGAGATAATCATAGCCCTTCGTTTGGAGTTAGACCCTTGACTGTGGGAGCGATCCAATGGCTGGTATTTGATCTGAATTTGGAGGGAAAGAATGAAGCTGGCCAAAACGCGCCGTTTCATTAATTGAAACGGGCGGGCCTGAGTGGATGATGCTATCCCCACCCCCAGGTTGTGAGCCCAAATCATATTCAACGTGTTTTCGTTGTTATTTTCACCCCCTGGCATTTTCTTCTATTTCTTTTATTTCTGAATGAAGTTGGGCTTAAGCCAGAAGCGCTAATTGCACCCCTCATTGTTGGCCCATTGTGATTCTTAACTGGGGCGAGTTTCTGAATGCACCCCCCTCATTCATTTCATTCACTTTTATTTTCTTAATTTCATTTTAATATTTTACCATCTTTGAAAATTCATAAATAATTCATAAAAAATGCTTTTTAATCCATTCTTTTTACCATGTTTTCATTAAAATGTCTAGAATATTATAGGAGAATAAAATTTCATTTTTAGTTTTATTTCATATTTTTTACATATTTTCTAAAATAAATGTCACATTAAATAATTCATTTCATGCAATATTTTTATGATTTTTGTTCTCTCACATGCTTTGATATTTTTTGATCATTCTTTTCATATTGTTTAGATGAGATATTAAGCTTGTAGAAATATTTTAGTTCCCATTTTTAGGAGTTAATTTTAGGTGATTAATAAATGCTTGAATATCATGAACAAAACTAGGGTTTTAGGTGACAACTTAGGAAGTTCAATTTTCTCCCTTAGGACTTAGGGTTTGAATAGATTAGTTATGGGACTATAGGGGCTATGGGTAGTTATTAGATCCCTTAGAGAAAAGTTAGGATTCCCCTACTGCTATTATTATTGTCTGTATATCTGCTGTCTGGTGTGGTGTGCCCTCTGGGGTTTATTGATTGTTTGTTGGGTATTGGGTTTGTCTGGGGCCCTGGGGAAGCTGAAGATTGGTGAAGATGAAGCTATTGAAGATTCAAATGCTGAAGATCAACTGTCAGAGTTGAGGAGGAGTTTTCTTGATGGCAGATGCTGAGGAGACTAGAGTTTAGGATCTAGGCAGAGCTCTAGATTAGAATGATTGTTTCTAAAACATGGATTGCCTTGTCTGCATCCATTCTTCTCTGTGATTCAGAGTCTCTCTAAGACACTCACCCCCTTCCTTTGGAAGGCTTGGTGACAGTGTCTATGAGATAGAACTCTTGAGAGAAAATGCCTCTTGTGTTAGAAGCAGTCTGTTCACCACCTTTGGTAGTCAGCTGACTGCTTAACACCCAATTCACTCTTGTGACTAATCCCTCATCCTGGAGGTTTGAGCATGAAGAAAAGCCATTGCAGATGGAAGACTGATGATCAAAACCCTTGCCTGAAGGTCATGCAGATGGAGATTGATGCTTGTTGAAGCTTGTGAATGATGGGAGATTGCTTGAAGTCAGTTGTTGACTCAGAGCTGCTGATGCTGTTTGTTTTTTGCTGTATTTCATTTGTTGATGTATTGATTGGTTTTCTGAACTGTATTGTTTGCTGTCTACCCTGTTGGGTTGAAAGTGAAGCCTGTTCACTTTCGCCTATTGTTTTCTAGGTTCGAGGTTGAGTGGGACTCCCTTGCCTCGCTTGTATTGCTGCATCCATGCATTTTACTGCTTTACTGTATATATCTGATATTGTTTCTGTTTCTGCCTATCCCTTAGGATCTCTGTTTCTCTCTGTGCAAGAGAGGAGCATGATAGACACTAGGTCTTAATCCATGCATGATAACATTAGGTTAGTTTGTTTCCCTTCGCAACCGTAGGTTAGAGTTCTGTCTCTTTCTTTCTCAAAACAAACAGAAAAACACATAAAGATTTCAAACACAATAAAAGACACTTCTTCCGTAAAAGAATGTGAACTCATCAAGACGTCATTTTTGTCCTCTTGGACTGTTAATCAGGAAAACCTTTTTTCAGAAAGAATAAAATCAACCAAGACAAGCTTGTGTCTTCCGTGGCCCGAACTACGTTTGCTCTGATCTTTCATGCTGTGTGGAAGTACGTAGGCATAGGATGCGATATCCTAGCGAGCAACCTTCCCCTCCTTTCCCGTAGGTAGGCGAACTACGTTGACTCTGATTTCTCGTTCCAGGCGGGAATACGTAGGCATAAAGTGCGATACTTTGCCGAGTCATTTTTATTTTCATTTTATTTTCTTTTTAACCCTTGACCTATAGTTTAGATAGAATAACAATCCATACCCGAAAACAAGCGTGGATCCCGTCGAGTACGACGGACGTGAGGGGTGCTAATACCTTCCCCTTGCGTAACCGACTCCCGAACCCAGGTTTTGGTTGCGATGACCATACCTTTCCCGTGTTGTGCGAGGTTTACTCTGAGCGTTTCCTTTCCCTCCCGTGGGATAAATAACGCACGGTGGCGACTCTTCTGTTCAGCCGGCGCCGATTTTCGCAGTAGCGACCACATGACAATTCTCTATGCTGTGACCGGGTGCCCCGGAGTGGAATTCACAATGTGCATTGGCATCATAACCAAAAGGAGGCGTGCCTTTCGGCGGAGCTAACGTTCTATTCTCAACAAGCTCCAGTTGTAATAAAGTTTGAAAAAGCTGAGCATACAGCACTGGAGGCACATCAAATACTCTTTTCACGGCCCTATCCCGACCTTGGAACCTTTGCGGAGCAGAATTCTGTTGTCTCTGTTGCTGCTGCGGCTGTTGTTGTTGCTGTTGAGGTACGAGAATTGTCACACTGGCAATATGCTGCATGCGATAATTCTGACTTCTATTTTTTCTCCGAGCACTATATACCGAATTAGTGTCTCCCTGCTTTTTATTTCCAAATACCTTTTTCCCTCCTCCAGCTGAGGCTGATTCTCCTGCTTGAATCTTTCCGATCTTGATGCCGTTCTCTATATGCTCTCCCATGAGTATCATATCAGAAAAACTACCCATCATACAACCAAGAAGCTTGTCATAATACATACCAGAGAAAGTGCCTACAAAAAGATCCATCAATTCACGCTCTACCATGGGTGGCTGCACCCTAGCTGCAAGCTCACGCCACCTCTGGGCGTACTCTTTAAAACTCTCGTCGTTCCTTTGAGAAAGATTCTGAAGTTGGACCCTGTTAGGAGCAAGGTCGCTGTTATACTGATAATGCTTTACAAAGGCTTCCGCCAACTCTTTCCAGCTACCGATCTGAGTGGGCTCTAACCCCATATACCACTCAAGTGACGGTCCAGACAAGCTATCTTGGAAAAAAATGCATCAACATCTTTTCATCACTCAAATAAGCAGACATTCTCCGATAATAAGACCGAACATGGACTCTTGGACAGGTATCCCCTTTATATTTATAAAAAGTAGGCGCTTTGAACTTGAGCAGCACCCTCAAGCCAGGAACCAACCCCATATTAGCCATGTCTAACCCTATGGAATTCTGATTGGCAAGACCTCTCACTTGTTCCTCCAACAGCTTGAACCTTCGGTCATTTTCTGTGGGCATCTTGAGACCCATGCTCGGCATAGAGAAAGAATCCTATTGACGATCCTTGCCCCAATGAGGATCCACATTATCATACCCAGTGTAAGCGGCATTAGGACCAAAGCCATTCTGATTAAACTTGGAACCATTTCCCACATTACCAAAGCCCTGATTAGCAACACCCGGCCCAAAACCAGCGTTGTAGGCACCCATCCCAAAACCGTTGTTGCTTGCGTTGCCAAAACCTGCATTGCCAAAGCCCGCATTGCCATAGCCTACATTGGTACCACCAATACCTACACCAGTGTTTTCGGCACCAACACCAAAACCAGCATTTCCAGCTCCAACGTTTCCGTTGATTTCCACATGTCCGTTACCATTACCAGCTACACTCCCATTCCCAGCTCCATTACCGTTCTCGTCAGCATTGAGAACAACCACTGGTACAGCATCACCCGCTCGAGGAGTCTCGCCATGAGGAGGATTAGTAGCAACCCCACCACGTGGCACACCATTACCATCAACTCATGCAATCAGAGGCTGCACCAGAGTCTGAAGCTGCTCTTGGCCCTTGGCCACAGTTTCCATGACTTGCATGAATTGCATCATCCTGTCGCGCATCTCCTGCATCTCAGCTTGCATTTGATCCATAGCTTTCTTGCAATTACTTCTTGTGGAGTATCGATGAATTCGCTGATCGGCAATCCTGAAATAACTAGACAGAGATACAGGAGATAAGATAAGGGTCCAAGGTACCTGCGATGCAAAATGAATATGCAAAATGCAAACGTGTGTCTGTGTCTTAGGGAGATTTCTCCCCTGATTCTAGTGCCAGAGTGGCAGTGCTGATAATAAGAAATCTGGATCCAGTCATGGAGATAACGTTTCATATATATATATATATATATATATATATATATATATATATATATATATATATATATATATATATATATATATATATATATATATATATATATATATATATATATATATATATATATATATATATATATATATATATATATATATATATATATATATATATATATATATATATATATATATATATATATATATATATATATATATATATATATATATATATATATATATATATATATATATATATATATATATATATATATATATATATATAAAGCCCAACAAGGCAGCATACAATGTCACTGAATACATGGAGAATCAACAACATGACCTCGACCAACAAGTCTGGTGATGGTCAGCATACATCAATGATCAGAAAATGCAAAGGATTACAAAGTAGTCAAGTGAGGCAACGGGCGCGAAACTCTTCTAGCAACTCCCTCGTTTTGGGATGATTAGGCTGAATGTGTAACCCTTTGACAAGTAACTCCCTCTGCATAACGGTGTACTGGAGACCTTCAACGGAGTCCTCCCACTCTTCTTTGCCAAAACAGTCTTCTAACCTTCGCTTCTTAGACTCAAAAATCTGCTTGCGATCCTTCAGGTTCGCAATAGCCTTGTTCAACATGTCTTGAGTGGCGTACCTACGAGCAGTTTCATCATCAAGCTTCTTTTCATTGGCCTTCAACTGAGCCTTCAACTTGGAGATTTGTTGCTTCAGCTTGTCCTCCCG
Organism: Lathyrus sativus; assembly: GCA_963859935.3. Taxonomy (NCBI): domain Eukaryota; kingdom Viridiplantae; phylum Streptophyta; class Magnoliopsida; order Fabales; family Fabaceae; genus Lathyrus; species Lathyrus sativus. Next base: position 510,394,227 of record OZ012737.1, read on the forward strand.
CTCTTTGCTGTTGGCCAGAGTGGCATTCCACTGCTGGTTGAATTTGGAGATTCTCAGGTAAGCATTATCCAGGTTCTGCTTTTTGGTGGCAAGCACATCGTTGACAGCCTTGAAGTCCAAACCTAAACGTTCACGTTCAACCCTCTGTTTGGTCAAGTCTGTGCCTAGCCGGTTCACCAGCTCTGTCTGTTTTTTGAAAGAATAGACAGCTTCGCTCTTCTCGCTTCTAAGTTGTACCAGTTCTTTTTCCAACTCCTCGTTGGCCTTCTTCAACTCTTCCTTCTCAGCTAATACCTGATTGTATTTCTGAATGGACACCGTAGTAGGTTCTTCAACCCCCGGAGGGCACTCTTGCTTAGAGGTGGAAAAGGCATCCCTACTGTTTCTACCCTACTTTGAATCCAAGTCACATAAGGAGCATAAGCCTGGCTGTTGCTCTTACCTAACAGTGCTTTCCCTCGTCTGCTGATGTCATTCCAAGCATGCTTGAGCTTGGCTAACATATCCCCATCTAAGAGTCCTGTGAGGTACAGAGATTCCTGCAACTCTTCGTCTTTCGGCGGACCTCTCAAGGCGTACGCGAACTGCCTGACAAGTAATGAGGGATTGTAGTTAATACAACCTTTCCGTCCAATCAGGGGCACACTAGGAAAACCACTGCAGCTGTAGATGACTTTAGTGCCCAACATATCCCGATCAAACCAAATGATGCTCCCTGTTGATAAACCCATCAGGCGTTCAGACCACTCAGTTGTGGCTGCGGAGGAAACAAAGAGACCCTTCTTGGGCATGTGGCTATCAAACCATCTGTAGAGTAAGGGCGCACAATACGACACATTTTTACCCCTTCTGTTCTCATTCTTGTAGTGAACAAAATGATATAGATCACCAAGCAAGGTGGGAACTGGATTTCCCGATGCAAAGATATGGAAGGCGTCCAAATCTAGAAAGTCTGGCATGTTGGGAAACAAGATGATGCCATAGATGTAAAGGGCGAGAATAGCATTGAATACAATCCAACAACCATCCTTAGTGCACTGTTGGGCTTTCCCAACCAGAAACTGTAGAGAAAATCCAGGAACCCCATTCCAACTGGTCAGAAGCAGCTCTGAGGCATCTAGGTGAAGAGCAACAGCTAGGTTAGCCAGATTAGGCTTAACATCCATGTGAACAAACGACATCTGATTCTTAACAGGTACATGTTGCACCCTAAAATTTGACCAACCGGGTCCCGTATCTGGCTCGATGTTTCGACGCATGACCGCATTCGCATCCACATATCGCATACAGTGCATTTTTTCAGTTGTTTTGATTTTATCGGGATCACAACCCTCTCCTCGTTTTTCAGGTGCTTTTAGCAAGTTCAGATAGGCAGAATCGTTTTTTGGGAAATCATGCTATTCCCGGTGTTTTCAGCTCGCACTGTTGTTTTTGGGGATATTTCGGTGTCCGTTTATTTTTACCGGTTATTCCGGTGCGCTCTCGTGGTCCTATTTGTCGTTCTGTGCCGTTTTTGTTCCTTTGGGAATTATTAGGATTTTCCGGATTTTATTAGATATTATTAGGGTTTTAATAGATTTTTTTTATCATTTTAGAATAATATAGAATATTAATAGATTTTTCATAGAGTGTTTTAATAGGTTTTTAATATAGAAAGAATATAGATTTTTCTTTTATTAATAATAGATTTTGTTTTATAGAATTAATAGATTTCTTTTAATTTGTTTAATAGGATTTTAGATTAATATAGATATTAGATATAGTTTAGGATATTAATTGATTGTTTTGATTAATTGTTAATCATCCATTAATCATTTTTCGTCATCCATTAATCCATATCATTTCTATTAGTCTGTTAAGTCTCATTTAGTTTCGTTAATTCATTGCATGTCCATTAATAAAACCATTTGTTTTACTAATCCACATTAACCATGTTAATTAGTCCATCTAATCAGCATTGTCCTTTTCATTAGTATTGCGTTTGGGCTTAGTATCCACGTTTTTCATGCAAAAAGGCCCAGTCCAATTTTCAGTCCCATATCAGTCCAGACATCAATGCCACATGTCATATATAACTCTTGCCATGCGTGTAACTCAGAAAGAGGCCACATCATTTCCTCTTTCATTCCCCCTTCACTGACACATCATTTTTCAGCTTCTCTCTCCCGCTGCCACGTCCACCTCCCGCGTGTCAGTCTCTCAGTTTCTCTCTCACACTTGGCCTCACTCCATCATCCTCTGATAGCATGTGTGCCAGGTGGCACACCTCCACCAACCCTCACCGGCCGGCATGCAATTGTCGGCGGCCACCCTAACAATCGCCGGAGCCGCCGCAACCGTCGCCGGAGAACTACTTTTCATCAGAACACTCATTCAACCATCGTGATCTTCATCTTCTCCGATTTAGATTCTCCAGAACTCCATCGTTCTTCATAGATATTCATCAATCGTTCCCAGATTCTCCAGAAAACATTCATCCCGCATCACACCTTTTCAGGAAGATCTTCATCCGACCTTAGGCGTTCATCAGGTTCCTCGATCCATCATCACTATCTTCTAGATCGGCATGCATGTTCACCTTCTGCGAGTGATCTTCACCTGATCTTTGTGTTCGCCGTCAATCTCCGGAAATGCGAAGAACCTAATTACGCGTTCAACATCTTCATCTCCTTCAGATCCGCGACCTTCAGCCTTAAGAACATACGATCTCCGTCAAAAGAATTCCAGATTCCCTCCAGAAATCCTCAACGAAATCAATAAATCAACATAATCCAGATCTACCGTTAACCGTCTTCATCTTCGAGAACAACGGATCTATGAACCTTCAACGGATCTCCAGAAGAACAACATCTAAATCCAGGTTTCTTTAGATTTCCTTCAAGAACATTATGCTTTTGTTTCATATCTACGTGCATCTTCGTCAATCTTCGTCAGTTTTGCAAGCATCGTCATTGTCGATTCTTCGTCGAGAGCATTGTTCTTCAGAAGCCTTCATGATTTTTTTCAAAGCACGTCACCATCATTTCCAGATGAACAGATTGTTGAGAGTGAGACTGAGAGAATTGTTGTGAGGTTGAAAGGTTTTTACGAAGTTTGAGTCGAGATGAAAGGAAGTCGGGAGAAGTTCTGTTGTGAGAAAAGGAGTTTGGTGGAAACGGAGAGGGGTAGAGGGAGGAAGAAGTTGACGGCGGCGCACAGAGAGGGGAAGAATGTCTAGGGTTTCAGAGTTTGAGAGAATGAGTGAGGGAGAGGGTAGAGACTGTTGGACTCAGAATCGGTTTGGGCTCTGGGCCCATTGTCTTTTTTCAGACCATACCCCCCTCAATTTCCTTTACACCCTCTCTGTGTGTTTTTTTTGGATAGTTGTTGGGCTGGGCCCAACGGTTTTTTTTTACTAGCATCACATCCGTTTTACTTTGCCCCCTCCCTGTTTTTTTGTGTGCATTGTTTTTGTGGGCTGGGCCCATTTATTTCTGTTTGTTGTTTTTCTGCACTTATCCCCTTGACTAAACTAATGTACCCCCTCCCTTTTGTATTTTCTTTTATCATTTTTTCTTTTGTAATATTCTTATTAGTTTAGATAAAAAAAAATATATGAGAAAAAGAGAAGAGGAAAAAGCATAAAGAAAATATTGAAAATAATAGTGAAAAAGAATGTTGAAAAAGAAGAGTTGAAAGAAAATATGAAAAGAATATTTGAAAAAAAAGGGAGAATAAAAGAATATTGAAAAAATATTGAAAAAAAGAAATATGAAAAGAAAAGAAGAAAATAGTTGAAAAGGAATATGTGAAAAAAATAAAGAAACAAAAAATAGAGAGTATATAGATTTTAATATTTTCTTTAGTACAATTTTTCATAGGAGTTTATTTCACATTTTTAGAAGTAGTTTTAGAAGTCCACTTGTTAGGGGACTATTTTCCACTTGATTTTCCATTATAGATGGATAGGATAGTCTTTTCTAGGAGTTTGTTTCCAGTATTCAATCATTGTAACCCATTTTCAGAATATTAATAAAACGAGATTTGAGCTGTGGTCCCGAAAGTAGCCGAACTACAGCTGCTCTGATTTCTCGTACCAGACAAGAATATGTAGGCATAGGATGCGATATCCTAGTGAGCACACTAACAACTAACCTTTTGTTCTCTCACTGCTGTGCGATCGAGACTTTCCCGCTGACGACTGATGTTTTCCTTTTCTCTTGCCCGAGTGCATTTGAGACCAGACCGTAGTTTTAGTTCCCGTAGGTTCCCGTACCTGTAAAACCAGTTTAATCTCTCACTCCTGTGTGAGAACACCTTGCTTAGCCGTAGTTAGCCTGAACTACGTAAGCTCTGATCTTCCATGCTGTGTGGAAGTACGTAGGCACAAGACGCGAAGTCTTGGCGAGCCAATTCCCTGTAGTTTCCCGAACTACGTTGACTCTGACTTTCTCTCTTGAGAATACGTAGGCATAGAGTGCGACGCTCTATCGAGTCAATTCCCTTCCGTTTAGATTTAGCAGCCGAAGATAGATTGTTTTGCATCCTTTAGACAACCCAAGCAAGCGTGGATCCCGTCGAGTACGACGGACGTGAGGGGTGCTAATACCTTCCCCTTGCGTAACCGACTCCCGAATCCAGGTTTTGGTTGCGATGACCATACCTTTCCCGTTTTTTGCGAGGTTTACTTCGAGCGTTTCCTTTCCCTCCGTTGGGATAAATAACGCACGGTGGCGACTCTTCTGTCCAGTCGGCGCCGATTTTCGCAGTAGCGACAGCTGGCGACTCTGCTGGGGATTACGATAGTCCCTATGCATGTGGGATCCAACGTCCCCCAAGAGAGTCAATCCTAGCGCTTGTTTGCTTGTCTTTGGGTGTTTTTATCTGTGCGTTGTATGTTGTATATCACTGTATTTTACGTTTCTCGCACTATTGTTATCTGTTGCTGTTGTGCTGGGGAGGGTGATACTTTGAGTGATAGCCGGACCTGGGCTGCTTGAGTATGCATTTAGACGTAGTTGTGGAGATTAGTGGACGAACCTGTTTGTTGAGCAGACACAAGTTCACCACGAAATTCGCGCTCAGACGGGGTTCTCTCCGAGGTGCTTCTTTCCGATCCTGAGGATCTGAGGGGAGTCCAGACGTGAGGATTGTCGACTCTGGGGACCGATCAATTGGAAGTCAGCTAAGTGAGGCCTCTTCATGAGATGATGGTGCCACTCCTTCTGGGAATCGTATCGTCGCTTATGAAAGTCCGTGACGCTGATGACCGCATAGGATGCCGTACCTTGTCAGATTAGGTCCATACCTGTGAGTGGGAGGGTTTTTGCAGGAAACTTAACCTCCAGACGACCCGGTTTTTTCGGTTTTCGCTTCAGAGTGATTATCTCCGTCAGCAGTGCAGCAGTATTCAGAGCGTATTGTGGGGGTTGTGATCCCGTGTTTGCTGCATTGCATTGCATTTGCATAAGCATCTTTGCATCATATTGCATAGTATTTCTCTAGCTGGCCAGAGCTCTTATCCAACCTTTGTTTTGATTCAGAGGGTGATTCTCGGGGGATTGTTCGAAGCAACTGTGATTGTTAGAAGACGACCAACGGATCAAGCAGAATCAAGCAGTGCCGTCAGTTGCTGATAGTCATGTCAGGAAACGACTTCCAGATTGCTGATGCCTTGTCAGGCTTTATGACGACCAATCCTTTGTATGATTCCACGTCTGATGAAGGCTTTCCGCAAGTGAATAACCTTACTGCAGCTCAACTTGTGCAGACTTCTGTTAGAGGCCAAAATCTGCACCAACAGTTTGTCATCCCAAGTGAACGTTCTTCTTCTGATGCCGCGAATTATCAGAATGTTATTCCTGCTGGTTTGATCTCCCGAAGAGAAGTTCCGATAGTGAGGACTAATAATCCATTAGCTCTTGTGCAAGCTAAGAGGTTGCACGCATTGGAGGAACAAGTCAAAGCCCTGGAAGTTAAGAACAATGTTGGTCTCAATGCTTCAGATATGTGCTTGGTTTCTGACCTAGTGTTACCTCCTAAATTCAGAGCGCCGACGTTTGAGAAGTATGAAGGAGATAGTTGCCCGAGGCTACATTTGGTGATGTTCTGCAGAAAGATGACTTCGTTTGTGCAAAACGACAAGTTGATGATTTACTGTTTTCAGGACAGTTTGATTGGCGCATCTCTACGTTGGTATATGCAGTTAGAGAAGGATCAGATTCGATCATGGGTGGATTTAGCCAGAGCTTTCCTGAAGCGGTATGATTACAATATGGACATAGCTCCCATTCGCATGGAGTTGCAATCTTTGTATATGGGGATCAATGAACCTTTCAAAAAGTATGCTCGGAGATGGAGGGATTTTGCTTCCAGAGTGGAACCACCGATCCCTGACCGAGAGTTAGCAGGCATGTTCGTAGACTCCTTGCAAAGCCCGTACTTTGAGAGATTGCTTGGAGTTTCGCTGAACTTCTCCGAATTAGTGGGAGTTGGAGAACGTATTGAGAATGCTATAAAGATTGGAAAAATTCAGGTTGTCTCAAGCAGCCAGGCTAGTGAAACTGAATCTCTTCATGACTATCAGAATGAAGAAGGAGTTGTGATCAATGCAGTCATGCCAGATGTTGGGTATCCTTGAGATGAATCGGTGAAATCTGTTGGATCAGTGTCTCCTGTGCCTTGTTATACTGGACAGACAGCTGTGCCTAGAGCACCATATCAGGAACGTCACGTCGCTTCCTTTGCAAATCAGCGAACTCGTGGCCGAGGTTATCAGACTCAGCGTCCGAATCAGAACATACCTCATAGAAATTTGGAACGAAGGAATGCTCCTTCTCATCCAGTTCCTGTGCCGTACAGTCAGCTTTTGCCACAGTTGGTTCAGAACGCTTTGGTGGAGCCGAAAGCTCTCAAGCCCGTGCCAGAACCTTACCCTCTTGGGTATAATCCCCATGTTCAGTGTGGTTATCATGGCGGATCACCGGGACATGCAACTGAAGATTGTAAAGCGTTTCAGGCGAAGGTACAGCAGTTGATCGACCAGGATTGCATTTCCTTTCGAGAAGGATTTCTGTTTGTTCATACCAACCGCTCAGCTGTCTAAGCTCGTAGACTCGGAAAGTATTCCTCAGCAAAAGCCAGTGGTCCAGACAGGCAGGCGCCCTCAGCATTGGCAGTCCTCAGACTTTATATCATTTGCATTTGTAGTTTCTTTTCTGTTAGTTACTACTTGCTGCAAACATTGTTTGTTTCGAATGGTAATAATAATAAAGTGACTATGCATTTTTCTGAATTAATCATGTCGCTGTCGCTCATTTACTGCATTGCACTGACACTTGCATTTTATTCACCCCACTTTGTCACATGATTAGCAAAGATTGGAGGGAGGATGACGAAATAAACTCATGACCGATGATCGTATGCTTTCAGATAAGACCTTATCGATGACGTACAAGGCATTGTTTCAAATCCCCCAAACACTGGAGATATAAGGAGTTAGTCCCTTGTTAACCACTTCGAGCCAGGAAGTAGAAGTTTTTTCGGACTTTTAAACCCTCACATCTTAACCCGGGGCAGGGTAGTTGTCAGTTAGCTTGACCGAGCATTCAAGTCTTACAGAGGAGTGTTGTTTTTCGAGGACCAATTACAATTTATGCCTCTCAAGAGGTCGTACCTCGTCAACCACAATGGGTAAACCTCACCAATCAGGAGTGAGACGGTTACCATCCTTTCGGAGCAATCAAGACAACCAGTGTCACACGACTTTGTTCCAAAAGAAAGAAAAAGAAAGCCCGCTAAGTAAAAAAGAAATGAAAAGCTGGAAAGCTAATACTTAGGCAAAAATCAGGGCATCCCGCTGGACTTCAAAAGAAAACGAAAAATCGAAAAAAATGAAAGGAGTCAGTCCAGGCAAAAAATTAGGGAATCAAAAAGAATGAAAAAGAAGGGATAGAAAAAAATAGATCCCCAGTGAAGTCACAAAGTCGTGTATACAGACACCGAAAACAAAGAAGGAGTAACTGTCACTCCGAAAAACCTTGTGAGTTCCTTAACTATGGTTCTTACCATGCAACATACCTCTCGAAGAGGCGAGCGCTTGTGCCAGCTTAACTGAACCTTAGGATCGGAGATCATCACGTAGAAGGGGTGGGTACAAATCAAAATTTGAGCCAGATATCCTTTGTTTCACGAACCGTGAACCCGACCATGATACAACCCTTAAAAGACCTAATTGAGGTAGGGTTTATTCTGAAAGCTCATTACGATAAGGTTGAGTAACCTAACTCCTTCATCATTTGCTAGTCATATCCTCGTTGTGTTTTTCACTGACCACGTAAGCACCACGTTTGAACTTTGGTTCATCCGTCACTCACAGTCATGACACGTAAATGAGTGACAGCACAAATTTTCAAAATCTGCATAAACACTGCATTAAGATTACCATTCGTAAATAGACAATTTAAATTGCAGGTTAGTAGTTGACACGAAGGAGATTCCAACAGGGAATAATCGAACAGGATTGAATAATGCAGTAGTCTGAACCAGAATGGTGTATGTTGTGAAGACCTGTGAATCAGGGGCATTGACTTCCAGTGAGTTCGGAATCAGTTAGTCTGAGGACAAGTCCCGAAGCTTCAGTTGATCAGGGGAAGTTTGTTTGAGAAGCAGTTGATCAGAAAGGAATCTTCTCGAGACTCAATCAGGGGCAATTATACAGAACGGGGAGATTTGAAAGCAGATACTTCAGGTGGATAATCAGATCAGGTTAAGTCGCTAGAACGCTCATTCAGGGGCAAAGTCACTTCAGAGATAGTGAAGACCAACTGGGTTGACAATTGTTTGATTGAGGTTGAATCCTTTTGTCGTATAGATACCGGGGAGTAATCTCGAGGTCGTCGCGTGGTAAGCTGTTCAGAGCAATACTCCCAAGAGTTAGATTGGGGCAAGTTGAGTGCACTGGGGCAAGTTATTCAAGCCAGTCTGTTTCTCCCCAGCCGGAGTTGAGTATCGGGGAATCGTGTCATTACCCTTATCAAAAACCTTAACATTCCGAAAAAGGCCTTGCTGTCGTTGGATCGTTATCCTACAGTTTAAACCTGTTACGTGTCAGTAACCAGTCGTTTCCAAAGTCCAGTTCTCGCCTGGCAAACCGGTAACCAGTTCTCGTCTGGCCCACCCTTCCGTAAGCATCAGTTCCCGTCTGGTGTAGTTTATTGTAAGCATCAGTTCCCGTCTGGTGTAGTTTATTGTAACCAGTTCTCGTCTGGTCACCGTTTCTTCAAGTGTTGTATCAGTTCTCGTCTGGTACATGTCACCGCATAACCAGTTCTCGTCTGGTCGCTGTTTTTTAACCTATGAGTTATACCAGTTCTTGTCTGGTGTACGTCAGCTTTCAGCCAGTTCTCGCCTGTTTGTCTTTTTCTTAGCCTATATCCAGTCAGCCCCGTCTGATGTTCGAACCAAATCAATTCTCGTCCGATAATCTATTTTGCTATCAGTTCTCGCCTGGTAGTCTATCCTTGAATGCTAGTTCTCGTCTAGTATTTTCCATATCTTCCGTTTTGTACATAATCCATGTTCATACTAAACCAGAAAAACAAAAACCTAAAGGTATCTGACATAGTAATTCCCAATGACTCGCATGTTCCCCGATACAAAGCTTAACGGATACCAGTGCTCCAATTAATGTTTGAATTCCTTGTGGATGTTGTTAAATCAGAATTGCTACTCTTCAGCATATGAAAGTTGTGTATTATCGGAAGAATTGAGATTGTATTGCTATCCCGCATCAGAGTAGGATCAAGAGTATCCCCAGCAGATTAAGATTGATATCCTCGATAGTAGGGGCATTTCCAGCAGCGTGCTGCGCACTATCAACCCCGATTTGGTCAATCCCCACAGAGTACCGGTTGCCAATGGTTTGAAGAGAGCATCCCCAAGCAGGGCTGTTGTTTCTTTCTCCCCAAGCAGGGTTGCCTTTCCATTTCTCCAGCAGGATGGTTATCCCCAGCGGATTTGGTTTCCCTTTTCCAGCATTTATTTTGCTGAGATGATTCTGTGATAATAGGTTACCCTCAGTGGAGTTGACGTTGCTTTCAGCATTTATTTTGCCAAGTGGTTCTAGACCTGGTGTTCTCTGGCAGCTCGAGCCTGCATTACATTTGCATATATCGTCATAGCATTTATACAAACATATAGCATTGCTATGCCGTTTGGGCCTCGCATTTTCAAACAGAACGCATAGCATTTCCATGCCGTATGGGACATTGCATCATTCTCAGACATACGCATTTCGAAACATGGACCAGGTTGGTTACCTCATGGCTTTCGAGTATGTTCCCTTGCAGAGTTGTTGGGCTCAGCTTCTCTTCTCCCCCAGCGGAGTGATTCTTCACATTTGGTTGTTACGTCGGCACTGAAAAAAAGATTGACATATATCAGATTTCTGAAGCTGCCTCCTGTTGACAGAATGGGTGCCGAGCAGTCGATTCAGAAGTTCCCCAGGAGAATTGTCCTCAAGTTCGCCGTGAACTGTGAGATGACAGGATTTGATCCCATAAGTAAGATGGGAGTCAAGTTGTTTGCTTTCCGAAGCATTATTCCAATACTTGTGGCGTCACACAGGTGATTGATGTTGAAAAGGAGAAAAATTTTTATCAGATAATTGACCAGTTGTTGCCGTGACAACCAAACTTCAGTCCATTGGAGGCTATTCCTCAAGCAGTTTTGCAGTATATTCCCACGGTTGGCAAATTTCAGGGTTCTATTAGTATTCAACCGTCTTCTACCTTTGAATGTTTGAAAGCTGAGCGCTCTTCACCCATTCAGGTCCAAGCCGCTTGAATAGGGGCAGCTGTTGCACCCTAAAATTTGACCAACCTGGTCCCGTATCTGGCTCGATGTTTCGACGCATGACCGCATTCGCATCTGCATATCGCATACAGTGCATTTTTTCAGTTGTTTTGATTTTATCGGGATCACAGCCCTCTCCTCGTTTTTCAGGTGCTTTTAGCAAGTTCAGATAGGCAGAATCGTTTTTTGGGAAATCGTGCTATTCCCGGTGTTTTCAGCTCGCGCTGTTGTTTTTGGGGATATTTCGGTGTCCGTTTATTTTTACCGGTTATTCCGGTGCGCTCTCGTGGTCCTATTTGTCGTTCTGTGCCGTTTTTGTTCCTTTGGGAATTATTAGGATTTTCCGGATTTTATTAGATATTATTAGGGTTTTAATAGATTTTTTTATCATTTTAGAATAATATAGAATATTAATAGAATTTTCATAGAGTGTTTTAATATGTTTTTAATATAGAAAGAATATAGATTTTTCTTTTATTAATAATAGATTTTATTTTATAGAATTAATAGATTTCTTTTAATTTGTTTAATAGGATTTTAGATTAATATAGATATTAGATATAGTTTAGGATATTGATTGATTGTTTTGATTAATTGTTAATCATCCATTAATCCATATCATTTCCATTAGTCTGTTAAGTCTCATTTAGTTTCGTTAATTCATTGCATGTCCATTAATAAAACCATTTGTTTTACTAATCCACATTAACCATGTTAATTAGTCCATCTAATCAGCATTGTCCTTTTCATTAGTATTGCGTTTGGGCTTAGTATCCACGTTTTTCATGCAAAAAGGCCCAGTCCAATTTTCAGTCCCATATCAGTCCAGACATCAATGCCACATGTCATATATAACTCTTGCCACGCGTGTAACTCAGAAAGAGGCCACATCATTTCCTCTTTCATTCCCCCTTCGCTGACACATCATTTTTCAGCTTCTCTCTCCCGCTGCCACGTCCACCTCCCACGTGTCAGTCTCTCAGTTTCTCTCTCACACTTGGCCTCACTCCATCATCCTCTGATTGCATGTGTGCCAGGTGGCACACCTCCACCAACCCTCACCGGCCGGCATGCAATTGTCGGCGGCCACCCTAACAATCGCCGGAGCCGCCGCAACCGTCGCCGGAGAACTACTTTTCATCAGAACACTCATTCAACCATCGTGATATTCATCTTCTCCGATTTAGATTCTCCAGAACTCCATCGTTCTTCATGGATATTCATCAATCGTTCCCAGATTCTCCAGAAAACATTCATCCCGCCTCACACCTTTTCAGGAAGATCTTCATCCGACCTTAGGCGTTCATCAGGTTCCTCGATCCATCATCACTATCTTCTAGATCGGCATGCATGTTCACCTTCTGCGAGTGATCTTCACCCGATCTTTGTGTTCGCCGTCAATCTCCGGAAATGCGAAGAACCTCATTACGCGTTCAACATCTTCATCTCCTTCAGATCCGCGACCTTCAGCCTTAAGAACATACGATCTCCATCAAAAGAATTCCAGATTCCCTCCAGAAATCCTCAACGAAATCAATAAATCAACATAGTCTAGATCTACCGTTAACCGTCTTCATCTTCGAGAACAACGGATCTATGAACCTTCAACGGATCTCCAGAAGAACAACATCTAAATCCAGGTTTCTTTAGATTTCCTTCAAGAACATTATGCTTTTGTTTCATATCCACGTGCATCTTCGTCAATCTTCGTCAGTTTTGCAAGCATCGTCATTGTCGATTCTTCGTCGAGAGCATTGTTCTTCAGAAGCCTTCATGATTTTTTTCAAAGCACGTCACCATCATTTCCAGATGAACAGATTGTTGAGAGTGAGACTGAGAGAATTGTTGTGAGGTTGAAAGGTTTTTACAAAGTTTGAGTCGAGATGAAAGGAAGTCGGGAGAAGTTCTGTTGTGAGAAAAGGAGTTTGGTGGAAACGGAGAGGGGTAGAGGGAGGAAGAAGTTGACGGCGGCGCACAGAGAGGGGAAGAATGTCTAGGGTTTCAGAGTTTGAGAGAATGAGTGAGGGAGAGGGTAGAGACTGTTGGACTCAGAATCGGTTTGGGCTCTGGGCCCATTGTCTTTTTTCAGACCATACCCCCCTCAATTTCCTTTACACCCTCTCTGTGTGTTTTTTTTGGATAGTTGCTGGGCTGGGCCCAACGGTTTTTTTTTACTAGCATCACCTCCGTTTTACTTTGCCCCCTCCCTGTTTTTTTGTGTGCATTGTTTTTGTGGGCTGGGCCCATTTATTTCTGTTTGTTGTTTTTCTGCACTTATCCCTTTGGCTAAACTAATGTACCCCCTCCCTTTTGTATTTTCTTTTATCATTTTTTCTTTTGTAATATTCTTATTAGTTTAGATAAAAAAAATATATGAGAAAAAGAGAAGAGGAAAAAGCATAAAGAAAATATTGAAAATAATAGTGAAAAAGAATGTTGAAAAAGAAGAGTTGAAAGAAAATATGAAAAGAATATTTGAAAAAAAAAAGGGAGAATAAAAGAATATTGAAAAAATATTGAAAAAAAGAAATATGAAAAGAAAAGAAGAAAATAGTTGAAAAGGAATATGTGAAAAAAATAAAGAAACAAAAAATAGAGAGTATATAGATTTTAATATTTTCTTTAGTACAATTTTTCATAGGAGTTTATTTCACATTTTTAGAAGTAGTTTTAGAAGTCCACTTGTTAGGGGACTATTTTCCACTTGATTTTCCATTATAGATGGATAGGATAGTCTTTTCTAGGAGTTTGTTTCCAGTATTCAATCATTGTAACCCATTTTCAGAATATTAATAAAACGAGATTTGAGCTGTGGTCCCGAAAGTAGCCGAACTACAGCTGCTCTGATTTCTCGTACCAGACGAGAATATGTAGGCATAGGATGCGATATCCTAGCGAGCACACTAACAACTAACCTTTTGTTCTCTCGCTGCTGCGCGATCGAGACTTTCCCGCTGACGACTGATGTTTTCCTTTTCTCTTGCCCGAGTGCATTTGAGACCAGACCGTAGTTTTAGTTCCCGTAGGTTCCCGTACCTGTAAAACCAGTTTAATCTCTCACTCCTGTGTGAGAACACCTTGCTTAGCCGTAGTTAGCCTGAACTACGTAAGCTCTGATCTTCCATGCTGTGTGGAAGTACGTAGGCACAAGACGCGAAGTCTTGGCGAGCCAATTCCCTGTAGTTTCCCGAACTACGTTGACTCTGACTTTCTCTCTTGAGAATACGTAGGCATAGAGTGCGACGCTCTATCGAGTCAATTCCCTTCCGTTTAGATTTAGCAGCCGTAGATAGATTGTTTTGCATCCTTTAGACAACCCAAGCAAGCGTGGATCCCGTCGAGTACGACGGACGTGAGGGGTGTTAATACCTTCCCCTTGCGTAACCGACTCCCGAATCCAGGTTTTGGTTGCGATGACCATACCTTTCCCGTTTTTTGCGAGGTTTACTTCGAGCGTTTCCTTTCCCTCTGTTGGGATAAATAACGCACGGTGGCGACTCTTCTGTCCAGCCGGCGCCGATTTTCGCAGTAGCGACAGTACACCCAACAACTCAGCATACTCTTCTAAGGTAGGCGCAAGAATGAAATCTGGAAAAGTGAAGCACCTCAATGGAGGGTCATAGAACTGTAGCAATGCATACAACCCGTTCAACTCATAGACTGAAGGTTTACGAACCAGACTGAGCAACTTCCCATAAGATTTCTTGAATTCCCCTTTCACTGTATCATCTGCCAAGGCAATCAAACGAAGCAGCTGAGTAACATCTGGGGTAGGGAGCTTGTAAGCCACATTCTTCTTCAATGATCCCATGCTATCAAACGGAGGGCAAGATTACTGGAACCGGGGGATAGTATATGCACCTGCAACACAGACACACGTTAATGATATGCACATGGATATGCAAAAATGCAAGATGCAATCATGCAACAGGAAATCAAGAGTGTGTTGTTGAGGAGACCAAGGCTCTGTTCCAACATAATCACAACACTGTTCTGACAATAAGACCCTGATGTCAATAATTATGCTCTGTCAAGAACAAACACATCTCTGATGATAAGAACCCTCTGACACCAACAATACTGATTCACTGTCAAGAAAACCAGGTTGTCTGAAGGTTAGGGTTTCCTGCAATAACCCGACCCCGCTCACAGGTATGAATCCTATCCACTGACAAGGTATGACATCCTATGTGTTTCCCAGCGTCACAGACTTTCACGAAATGATGACACGTTCACCATTTCTAGTTTGGCATCATCACTCCCTGAAGAGGCCTCACTTAGCTGATTCACAAATGATCGGTCCCCAGAGTCGACAACCCGCCAGACCAACAACCCCTCAAGCCCAAAGGGCTGGAAAAGAAGTCAACCGGGAGAATCTCGTCTGAGCGTGGATTTTGCGGGACACTAGTACATGTAAAGCATGCACACGCCCACTACTTTCCACAACTAATGCTAGGTATACACTCAAGCCTGGGTCTGGCTTATCACTCATCAGAATACCCCTCCCACAACAGCACAACAATGATATCATACTGAAAATAAAACGCGGAAAGTAAAATGCGATAAATAAATGCAAACCCAACAGATAAACACGCAAGCGCTAGGATTGACTCGCATAAGGGATGGGAAACGGTCCCAGCATAGGGGATGGGAAAAGTCCCCAGTTGCCATAATATCCCCAGCAGAGTCGCCTGCTGTCGCTACTGCGAAAAACGAGGTCGGCAATGACAGAAGAGTCGCCACCATGCGTTATTTATCTCAAAAGGGGGAAAGGAAACGCTCAGAGAAAACCTAACGAAAGAGGGAAAAGACGAGGTCATCGCAACCAAGTCCTAGGTTCGGGAGTCGGTTACGCAAGGGGAAGGTATTAGCACCCCTCACGTCCATTGTACTCAACGGGATCTACGCTTGTTGTGTTTATCTGACGGGTTGATTATCTATCTACGCTAAAAGTATGGTTTGAAAGGAAAGAAAAATGACTCGGCAGAACACAACGGTTCTATGCCTACGTATTCCCGTCTGGAATGAGAAATCAGAGTCAACGTAGTTCGCCTAACTACGGGTGAAAGGTGAGGGAGGTTGCTCGCCGAGATATCGCATTTCGTGCCTACGTACTTTCACACGGCATGAAAGATCAGAGCAAACGTCGTTCGGGCTAACAAAACCATGGGTTAGTTCGAAATGTTTTACCCGAGTAGGGTTAACAAACGGTTCTAGCAGTTGGTGTATGCAGCTCGACCTTTGGAGACTTAGGCGTTATCGTTTGCGGTAGAACCGAGAGTTAACAAAACTCTCCTTATGAAAATGATTTCCAAGGATTAAAGGTCCCAAGGGATAAAAAGAAGTTTGATATTTGTTTTTGAAGTCTTTTGGAGAAGAAGTGTTTTGAGTTTTGTTTGTAACTCATGCGGCACTAAAGACTTGGACTTAAGAGTGAATGCATCGCATGTCACCCAAAGGGTACCACACTAAACATTCAAGCTATTGAAGAGAGACCCTCCAATAACCCTTTCTCAAGTGCTTAAGGCTTGTAGCGTACAACACGTGTTAATCTTTATTAGGTGTTATAAAGATGTTTGAAGATGAGAAGAGAAAGGACGCACTAAAGGGGAACTAATCCAATCCTAAAGTTGTCATGCAAAGTTGATCCTATGATTGAGGTTAGGAGGGAACTAACTAATGTTATCATGCATGGTTAGAACCCTAATTTCTGTCATAACTTCTCTTGAACAAGAGAATTTAGAGTCCCTAAGGGAACATAGCAAAGGAAAGCAACAACAAAAGAAATAATTTGAAACAATAAAACGGTAAGCAAAATGCATGCAATGCAGCAATACAAGCAGAAGGAGACAAACTCAACTTCTAGAGCAAACAAACAAAAGCAACACAACACACAGGCAAGGGAGGCAAACTCAACCTTCAGCCAACAAGCAAAGCCAAACAGTAACAGACAAGCAGAGGGATACAAACTCAGCCTCTAATGCAAACAAGCAAAGGGAGGCAAGCTCAACCTTTCAATGCACTTAGGCCTAAACCAACTACATGAAAGCCTATTCTAATACAACACACCAAAAAAACAGTCACACAAATACAGTCAATCAACAAGAATACAACAAATAAAATAGCAAGCCAGCAGCCCAACAACAAAGTAGTCTTCTAGCAGCAAAGCAGCCCAACAGTCTATAGTTGTCTTCATGTCCAAGTTATCTGTCCAAGCTAAAAGGGAATAAGTACTTCATATTCAAGCTTCAACTTTCTCCACCAAGAGATGATATGAATTAACACAAAGAACAAAGATCATGATAAGGGGAAGCATGATGGAAACCAAAGGAATCCATCATGGCGCTCAACCACCCATCTAAGATTGGTATCCTCAAAGGTTTTACCTTTTGTGGAGGCCTTTAGTCCTTCCAAAGGAGGGACTAGGCTCCCACAAAGGAACCTTGGATCATTGGATGGGAAATGGAATGCAAACCAAAGCAAACCACAATTATGAAAAAGGAAGAAACTCCTAAAGGGTCTAAAAACCCTAATTCTACAAGCTCTAAAAGCAACTCTTTAAAGGGAACTAATGCACCAAATTAAGCCTTACAATTCAATCTACAGAAGCATCAACATGTCTATTAAACCACCAGAAACGATTTGGAAACTTATCATGATCTAAAGGTCACTTTTGAAGTTCAACTATGGGAGGTACTATGCTAGAGGCATCCTACAAACAGCCTAGATGTAAAATCTAACTAAAATAGTAAATCAACTCCTAAAAATCTATAAAATATCTTAAGTGATCCTAAAGGTATTGGGAACCTATGGTAAAAAATCCAGAGCTTAAATTAATGTTTAAGGGCACTAATGAAATTCTAAATCAAAAGTTGTCAAATGAAAGTTCAAGTGGGGAAAGCTCTAAAAACCTAGTTCAAAACTATGCTTAGAGTTACCTAAAAATCACCACAAAAATCCTACAATCTCATCAATATGTATACTACCAGCCAACCAAATATCAACTTCTAATTCTATGCCAATCAATGGTACAAAAATCAGCAAGCAACAAGTCCAAAATGCCAAATTAAAAAGAACTCAAGAAAATAGAAAAATGGAAATTAAATTGAAAATAATACAAAAATAAAATCCAAAAGCACAGAAAAATCAGAAATTAATCAAGGAGTATGCACATATTTTTTTCATAATTTTCTGATGAATATTCTAATTAAAATGAATTAAAGATGATGAATGCAATTAAAGAAATTGAAAAATGAAATAAAAAAATAAAAAGCCTCAGAAAAAACCACAACCCTAGGATCAGATTATTGGTCAACCCATCTAATGGACACGCGCGTGCCAACACATTAAATGAAGCTCTGCGTTTTACTCAGGGATGTTGTGTGGTTCAGTTGACTCACTCGTAGGCAATGCCCTAATCTTGGACGTTCATTGGAAAAGTATGGTGATCATAAGGTTCTCGTGCTGACACACAGGCTGGTCAAAGTCAGCCCTAGCCAAGAAGGGATCTGACACGCAGGATGGCATTACCTAGTCAATGCTTTCAAACGGATCTAACGGTGATGGCTCATCTTCTTCGTTCAAACCTGGCTAGAAAGAGAGGGAAAGGGACGGTGGCCGGAGAAGACCTTCGGTGGCTCTACAGTAGCATGTCATCAAAACCTAGCCTAACTCAACGAAACCGGTATGGTCCTTCTCGGATTTTCACAAGGATCCTGAATCTAATCTCCATTTCCTCTAATTCTCCATGAATAACTAGTTTCGAAGGCCAACAAAATTTGCATCAAAACTTAAATCATCTCTAAACTTCAAGATTATGATCCTAAAACAATCTATGTTCCACCTGCATCTTAACCACAATTCTAATTCTCCCTAAAACAGCCTAAAGCAAGAGGAATTTTGAAATGAACAAACCTGGACAGGAGCTTGCAATTGGAGGTGTTTGAGTGTGAATCTTCGTGCCAAATTGTGGAGAATCCTTCCCTGATTGATGCTAGAGCTATTGTAATGCTTGGTTCTCCTTCAATTGGCCTTGAACTTCAAACACGATCCTTGATTTTGCAAGCTTGAACTCTAACTGCAATAACTATTTCTCCCTCCAAATGCCACCCAAAATGATCTGAAATGGATCATGAACTTATATATGATCTGTTTGAATGATTATCAGGCCCATTGGAAGCCCAAATCAAGTAATCCAAAATTCAACTTTGCTTCCAAAATGTGAACATGGCAGCCACGAGTTCTATGCAATACTAGCTTCAAAATGCTTCATATGCAATGCTAATGACCTGTTGAAAGTGAATGGATCAGATTGAAACCTGAATCTTGATCAATGGTTGATCTTTGATGTGTTGCTTCATGATGAAGAAAGTAAATGAAAGTCCATGAATTATGTGTCAAAATGGATTTCTAGCAATTCCAATGTATTCCAAATGTGATTTCTAGTCAAAATATGCACCCACTTGACATTTCTTGAACACTTATGATTTATTTTGAATTTTTCCTTTTTAATGTCTTTAATAATCCCATTTGTCCAGTTTCTTTCAACCAACTCTTGTTCTAAGCCAAATCAAAGCCTCCTTGATACTTGGTTGAACTTAAAATCCCATTTTAAGCAAGTTTCATGTTGGACAAAACTTCACTTGAGGTTCACAAGATAGTGAAATGACCTATAATGCAAAATGTCCTAGAATTTCACTTTCCCAAAATACCCCTGCCTTGCAAAGCTTATAACTTGAGTTCTACAAATCCAATCAAGGACTTCAAGTACTTTTTAGAAAGCTAAGATCATGAGGAACAACTTTCATGTTTGTAAAAAGGTCATGTGAAACTTCCTTCTAAGTCAAAAGTAGCATGGAAGTTGGTTGACTTTTGCAGAAAAATTTCACATTCATTTGATGACCTGTAACTTGTCAGCTTCATAACTAGAATTCCATAAATCCAATGGAGGACTTATAGTACTCAAAAGAAAGCTAAGAATATTCTCTACAAGTTTCATGTGGATGCCAAGATGAGATGAAGATCACATCTTGAGCTATGTGGTCTTGAAGTTAGGCACTAAATAGGGGATTTTACACTGAGAACCCTGACTTAGCAACTCCTCACACTTTGGATTCCTCTTGAATTGATCTTGGAATAACACCTCATGTATCTCAACACGACCTTCCATGATCACAAAGCCTTAGAATTGAGTCTTAATCTTCTTTAATTTCCCAGTTGACTTAAGGTTGACCAGATGAAAACCCTAATTGCAACACCTTCAACTATGGCTGCTTGCACACTTGCCATGAACACTTGACTGAACTCCACCATGACCCTTAAGGCCTCCAATGAGCTTCAATGACAATCTCCACCCCTAGCCATGGGCTTATGATCCCCAGATGATCCTCAGATAGGCTCCTAGACAGAAGATGAACCACATTCACTTGCTTGCCTTTCTTCAAGGACTTTGACTTGCTTCTGATGATGATAACCACTTGATGACTTGAATATAATCCCTTGATTAGGCCTTGAACCTTTGATAACCTCCATTGGCTAAGCACACCTTTCCTGATCCCCTGTAAAATGCAACATGACTATGCAATGTGAATGCTAGAACAATGATATGCTAATGCAATGAAACATAAACCAAGTAAGGAAAAGGTTAGGCAAATTTTGGGGTACAACACAAGTTATACGTTAGTGACGACAGTCGCGGTGATCCTATTATTGATGTATGAGGTAGACCAGATTGTAAAGTTGAAATTTAAAGAAAAATAGCATTCAGATGCGCACCTAAAGAACTATGATATAATCATTAAAATAGATTATAGGTCATTAAAATATATTCAGATGCGCATCTAAAGAACTAAAATATATTCTAGTAATTATGTGGCCAAACATATTTATTTATTATTGAGCTATTTTTATCAATTAAGAGACTTTAAAATAATTAAGTGATCAAATAATGTTAAAAAGGCTATTTAGATTTTATTTATGAATTATTTAATTAATTAAATAATTGAGTATGGACTCAAATATGAGTGGATATTAGGATGATCCATTTGCGAATAATAAGAACCCTAATTGGCCACCATACTGTATATCTTTTCTTCTCATCCGAAGAGAATTCGAATCCTAAAGAGTACCGGTTGAGGAAGAACCACAAAAACCAACAACTGGTTTAAAATTACCGTCCTTTAATTTTATACATACTTAATTTCCGCGTCTAAATTATATATTATAATTTTTTGAGCAGATATATTTTGATTAATAGTTATTAATCTAATTCCAACAACTACAAGCAACACATTTTCCAAAGGTTCCCTCGCATCAACAAATTTTTCTAATCCTTCCACCATATTAGATGGTGATCGGATTTTCTCGGATACATAATATCAAATTATAATATTCTTGTGCTCAACTATTACGAATATCCTCCTACCATTCCTACTTAGTTTCTTGAATCATCAATTTTATTTTATTTTTGCTTTATAGTTATTTTCACACGCAGTTTCTTATGAGTGCTTGTAAAAGAGGTTATCCAAATTGGCTTTTAGTATTTTTGATTCAATATGAATTTTGTGATAGTGTGATGGGACAAACTCCTTTTGGTGTGAACATGGTGCTACTTGTGTGGAGATTGTTCATGAGAGAAGTACTCATCGTGGATTTGCTGGGAAGCATTCTGAGCTAGCTGGATTACCCTGTAACAAGATTTTCTGTTTCCATCATGTTCAATGCTTGGCTTAAGCAGGTTATATTTGCCACTGTCCGTCTGATTGGAAAGGAAGTGCTGATTGTTCTCTTCCAGCCATTTCAACAGATTATGTATTCTTCCTTCTCACTAGTCAACAGGTAATCAGTTTTTAAGCTCACACATTAGATTTTGTATTGCAGATTTTTACTCAAATTCAACGAATACTGAAGTGCCTAGAGCAAGTAGCATAAGTGATACCAATGTAAGCATGACACAAAATTTCCTTTCCTCAAATCACAGAAGTGATGATAGTGATGATGATTACGAAGGGGACAACGAAAATCACAGCATTGTATCTGAAAGGATTTATGCTGATACCTCACATATTTAGTAGTCAAGAACACTTCAGGACAAGTTTTCACAGGGTCTTTTAGCACTAGAATGTACTTTGAAATATTGAGCACTAGTTTTTATATGAACGTGTTTAATTCATTAGCACTAGAGTCTATTTGGTAATATTGAATACTAAGTTTTCAGAGGATTTTACTAGCACTATAATGCATTAATCAACTGGTTATGAGCTCGGTTCCTGACTCATGCGTATGGAGAATTCAGTTTGGGGAGAATCCATCTTGTGTATCCAACATGTTCTCTGACGGAGATTAGTCATTCACTAATGAAAGTTTATTAACTGATACACACTGTGTCTGTCTACCTACATAAACTTGTCTTGCCTCAAATGAATATCTTCCATAGTCTTTCTTTTAGCATTAGAAATAGTGTTTGAACAATTAAATCTAGTTGAATTAACGGAAAAACTAGTACATCTTTCATGCCAAATGAAAGCCATAAGAATACCAAGCACACAATAGCAAGAAGCCTAAATTGGCCCACAATTGATATAAATGGCGTGACCCGGATAGATAAGTTTTTATGTCAAAACTAATGCACTGGATCATCAGCGCCAAAAAATTATTTGATCGATATATACCTAAACCTCACGTTACTATAGCACATATCTTGAACAACAAATACCAGTGGACCATAAAGCCACCCTAGTGAATGTAACAAGATTGAAAATGCCATAATTCTTATGATATAGTACTACAACATATTACCTAGATAACAAAACACATATCCTCAGCTACTTTCACAAAACTGAGCCTTTAGCAGCTTCATAGGAGTCCTTGCTTGCAGTCCAAGGCATTTGTTACTCATTTACCATGCACCAGGTCTAGGAGTAGGTCCTTTCTCCATATAAGCAAAATTTCCCCTCCTTCCTCCTCCTCCTCGATTTCTTCTTCTTCCTCGATTCATCTTATACTCATTAGTACCGCAATGATATCCCGGATTCTTAGACCATGACATGTTATTTTCTCTCTTTCTGTTATATCCATCCCATGTTCCCCAATTTCCATTCCCACCATTTCTTCCTTGTTGATACTTGTTACACAAGTCACCACTGTATCCCTCCCTCCGATTCCATTCCTCATAAACATTTCGACTATCAACCAAAGCAGCACATTGTTCCCACGAGTTTGTTTCGTTATTTTGATGCTCCCACCCCGGGGAATCATAGTTTGTTTCAAAAGGCTTTGTTTCTTCCTCTTCATCCCCCCATCCCGGACCCGAAAAGGACTGATTCAACCTTAGAGAATCCCCGAAAATCACAACCTCCTCCCCTTTTTCTTCCACATTTGTAACCTCTAATTTTCTTTCCAAATCCAAATAAAGTTCACTATCGACGCTTGCATTCGAATCCACATCGTCGATATAAACATTAGGATCAGGCAACGGTATATCGCAAGGAAAGCGATTGATCTCAGCCCAAAACCTGCATTTCGCATTGTCAAAAGCCTCTTTGACAGCAGAATCATCCCAGTTCATCACATTCTCATGCAGACACATATACCTCTTGTTTTCCACCACCTTCCCCCACGGAACAGAACCAACCGAAACACAAAACTTCTTTTCCCACAAAGGCACCGTCGATTTCGGTTTTCCGTTATAAGACGAGGATCGCCACTGACCCACTTGATGATGACTCGTCCCTTGTTGTTTTCTCCAATTACCCATTTCAAGAAGAAAAAAGAATGACCCAGAAGTGGTTATTGAGCAAAACAGAAGAAAAAAGAATGATCCAGAAGTGGTTATTGAGCAAAACAGAAGAAAAAATAACGAAACTTTGGATAAAAAGGATAAACACAAACGGATTTCAAAAATGCACTAGGAAGAGGAACGACGGTGATGGTGATGGTGATGCTATCGATACAATAACAGAAGAAACAATGCTATATACTCCGTCGGTAATTAATTTATAAGAAGAAAAATTAACGCTTAATAAGAATTATAATTAAGTTTATTAAAAAAATTTATTCAATTTTATGTGTTAGATTGTCATTTCTTCATTGTGTCAAATTATTACTGAAAAGATTGTTCTAGAACAATAGCGTTAAATTTGCAGATATTATTATATTTTTCTTTATATGGAGGGGTCAATGCAAAAAGAAGTCAACATAGTAGCTTTCTATAAAAAAAATAATTTATTTTTTATATTGATTAAATATATAGTATATTTGATATGTAAAATAAAAAGGATTTGGAAGTAGTTTTATTTTCTTTGTTTTATTCCTTATAAAAAGATTGTTTACTATATGAAAATATTTTTTATTTTGTTTTTCATTTTTATTTTTTGTTTTACTTTTTTCTGTCAAATTAATTAAATTGGAATTTATAGTTGTAATGGATAAGATATTTGATTTTAATCTTTTAATATTAGTGACAAAATTATTTAATCAAATGTTTGACATATTGCATGATCAATTTTAATATAAATTAATTTTATAAATATTAAAATAAAAAACCAACAATAAAAAAATAAAATAAAAATATTTGTAAGAGTTAAACTGGAAGCAAAAACACGAATTTAAAATATACAAAACCATTATACATGTGGAAAAAAATTACATATATCTTTACAATATTACATTCAATTCTAATAAAATTAAAAATACTAAATTTACACATTTTATTATTTAATTATTTAAATTTTTATTAATTTTTTATTTTGACTTTTAGCCTTTTTTGGAGAAACCATGACTTATGATTCATGAGTTCAACTTCCTTGACATTTTGGATACTTAAGAGAAGAAAATGGTCAAAAAAAACTAAAAATTTCATCAGTAAAAAAATTGAATAATCTTATAATTGTATTTGTGAATAAATGTCAAATCAACTGAAAAGACTTACAGTTTAATTTACACGGTCGTAGGTTAGATGGATTTATTTAAAATAAACAAGATTTAGATTTTTCTTAAGTCTATTAAGGTAAAATTGTCATACTACATGTGTAACACTCTAATATCCATCATATAATTATCAAAGAATTTAACAAAATACAACAACTTAGGGTGTCACACACAATAAACATGGCATACTCTGTAATACGATTACAACAACAAAATTTAATGCAAACATTTGCACTTAGGATGTTTACACGGAATTAATTCATCTCATTTATACTTGGAATGTTTACACGACATCCAACTAATCTAGTGTCATCACAGCAGCATCATAAGTAAAGCAATTAAAAATTATATAACACTTATAGCATTTAGTCTCATAAACTAAAACTTTCATAACATAAGCAAAATGGGTGGTATAATCCAACTCTCGGCACTTTAAGATTTCAACCAAATATGATTAGTAAACTTCAACAAAACAAAGCCAAGCAAATGAACACAAACATTTTCATTTCGATGTTACACGATCACAGCAAGACCCTACTAATAAAACAACAAACTAATGGAAGTCATCCAAGAGTTATCTTCCACTTACTTTAACTAATGTTACTACTGAGTATCTACAAGATGCCTATGTAAAGGCAACATTTAAACAGAATGAGTGAGAATACATTTCAATAATTAACTGTAAAAACAAGCGGGAGTAGATTATCACATAACAACAACATACACATTACTCAATCAACACCAACGTATTAAGTATTCCCATCCAACAACACATCAATAACAATCAATACAAATGCAACACTTATGCAATATACTAAACACCGACTCGACATGCATGTGGTACCAAATATGAACACTCAGGTTCATTTCGCTCGCGATCCCCACCATAGGATCAAATTCCCTCTTGGAATTGGAGCACACAAAATTGCTACCATCACCATAGGAAACACTTCACTAATCCCCTATAATAAGAATTAGCTACTCGCACCCGACCCATCACCATAGGTCGAGGTTCACCAAAAATAACCGAAGTTCTAACAAAATGAATGCATGAACTCTCAGCATGCAGCAACAACAACACATACACATTGTACCCTATTCTAATCGTGTATGCCACCAGCAACATAATCCACATAAGTAACATGCATATACATAAAAATAAGCAACATCATTCGTACAACATCACAACCATAATCATGCTTAATTAATCATTTAACAACATCATATAAATATTTCATCATAATATAACAATCTATGTAATCAAATACTCAGATTATCATAACACATTCAGCCTCTAAAAACAATTTTATTAGATGATAATTCGTGTTAGCTTTCCAACACTTAGAATGATAACTCATTTGGACTTACAGATCAAAAGCTATGGCCAAAATGAATTCGATCAAAAAACAAAAACACCGACTCTCGCGCTGAGCGCGCCCTCCCTGGGCTAAGCGCAGTCGTGACAGACTAAATTCAGAACTTGTACGTTTCATTGTTGGAGGCTTTCTTGACGTCTGATTTCGATTCCGTAAAAACCCAAACGCTCAGAAAGTCACAAACTATGAAATACTCTAATTATCTTAAGTTAATTTACAGTTTTAACATAATTAAATCATCAAATCGTTATTTTAAGATTATGTCAAAAACCTTTGAAATTGCAATAATGGTCGATATAGTTTCTGTTGTAAATAGGATTCCTTGAAACAAATGATAAACGGTTTCTTTATAGACAAGAAACACACAAGGGTTAAGGTTAACAAAGAAAACAACAAAAAGAAACAACAAGGATTGGTTATAAACTACTATTCTTTCCTTTCTTTATCAAACAAGATTACAAATATATAATAATAACAAATAATCTCTCTCTTTTGAATTAAGATTTTATCTTCCTATTTTTCTTTATACAAGTTAAGAGACTAGCATGCTATTTAAAAGAAAACTAACACACTAACCTAATGGGCTTTTTAACAATTACCAATTACAAGTTAACTTAGGGTACAAGCTAACTTAAACAATTGGGCTTACAAGCAATGTAACACCCTTATTCTACCCCACAGATATTACAGCAAAATAACACGGATTTCAGAATAAAATATTAACTTTCATTAAAAAGCCACAAAAGGGCGTACATTTCTCAAAGTCAACAAAATTGGTCAATACTCCGTAACGACAGGTTTTCCTCAAAGTACATCAAACAACATAAAACAGTGGAACTCAAAGCATAAATCAAGGTTTCTCCTCAAAAGGGAACATCAGTAAAATAACCCAATGATATAAAATCAACTCAAAGAACCCAACCCGATGTTACATATCAGAGCAAGACCCTCTAAATTAACCATAAAGGCTAACGACTCTAAACTTCAAAATACTCCTCGACGGCGTCCACGGCTAAACTTGTTCATCAGCACGTTACCCACGTGGAGGTAACATTCAAACAGGCAGGGTGAGTAAGACAATTCATAATAACCAATGTATAACAATTAATTCATAAACGACATATTACTCATAATTACATTCAACACATTGATATCCTTCAAATATGCCTCAAAGGCCATAACGTCATAATTCATACACAAAGACTCATAGATGCAATGCGACACAACTCAATGCATGTAGTACCAATCATCACAGCGCGATAGACACTGAGCCATCAACCCTCCATAGATCCCTATTAATAGGATCGATTCTACTATAGAACCGGAGCACATCAAAATAATTCACATCCACACAGTGGGATTGAAGCCAAAGTAATCGAGATCCTGAACCGAAGTCCGGATGCACATGAATGCATGATGCACACTTCACAAATCATCCTTATAATAACAACCTATGGTGCATCATCATTCATCATATTCATCATACATCATAATTCCTCGTATTAATCATCATACGGCATATCATCATAATTCATCATATTAATCATCATACAACATATCATCATAACTCATCATATTAATCATCATACAACATATCATCATAATTCATCACATCAATCATCATACAACATATCATCATAATTCATCATATTAATCATCATACAACATATCATCATAACTCATCATATTAATCATCATACAACATATCATCATAATTCATCACATCAATCATCATACAACATATCATCATAATTCATCATATTAATTAATCCCACACATCATGTCATCATATAATCACGTATAAATCACATATTAACTCATAGTCATATTATCCCATATTAACTCATAATACTACCCCCATATCATCTCATATTAAATTATCAAGTTATACTCACGATAATCCTCACACTATTGCCTATCAATCACATAAACTTCACAGTTCTACTCATGTTAATTTGTCATATCATCACATAGTATTCACATATTAATCTCTAATATCATCTCACATTGCCTCATATTAATTCATCATAATTACACTCGCGGTAATTCTCATACTATCACTTATTGCTCACGCAACCTCACTATCATACTCATGGTAACCATCACATGCATTCCAGAATCAAACATCACGGCATCGCTGCACACAATCACTTTCGCGAACTCTTCTACGTTCGCTGGCTCGCTCGCTAGGCGAGTTGGTAGCGAGCCCCTCGGTGGCTTGCTCGCGAGGCGAGCCTCTAGCGAATCCTCGTTGGCTTGCTCGCTAGGCGAGTCTTGTAGCGAACCTTCGCTAGCTTGCTCGCTAGGCGAACAATGCGATGACAACAACTTCTGCTACGCACCAGAACCGATTTCCACCCAAAAACTCATACGATTCACACATCTCATGCCCCCAAAACATCCCTAAATCATCCCTAAGGTCATACGACGATAACGGTACAAATCTATGGTTTATTAGGCTAATCTGACAACATTTGCACTGCCTAAAACACTATTTTCCTGCAATTGCTCTGAGTGCATCAGAGTTACTCACATTTGAATATTCCTATTCCTACAGGGTCAAACATATCACAATCCAAGGTTTTGGCCACGAAGGCCTAAGGTTCCTTTTCTCATATTACACATCAAACAGTCAGGAATACTAACCACTAACCACAACCCCCAAGGTTTCATTATCAGTTTCCCTTAATTTCCCACGATCAACCCAAAATACCCTAAATCATAAACTTCACCATAAACACACCGAAAGGCATACATAAAAAATCATGAAATGCGATACTCCCCATACCTTAGCTGATTTAAAGCTTTCACGATTAACTCCGGCAACCTTCCGAAGCTTTTACCTCCAATGATCCCTCCTCGGAGCTTTGGCCTCCATTCTTTTCACGGTTAACCAAAATGAATCCCAAACCTTTATAATTCTATTTTGTCAAACTTAGACTTGGGCCACACAATTGGGCTTTTCCCATAACACCCTTACTAACTCTTCATAATGCTCAATTTACCCTTATTTCACTTATATTTATTTTAATTCATAATAATATTAATAAATCCATATTACATACTATTATTCCAAAATAAATACTCCAAATATGCATAATTCCCCAATAATTCCCAAAACCACCGAAAACACCAAAAATACGAATATTCTCAATTAAATAAATTAATTAAAATATTCCGATTAAATTTGGGGTGTTACAACTCTCTCCCACTTAAAAGAATTTTCTCCCTCGAAAATTACCTCAAGGAACAGAGTCGGATACGACTCCCTTAACTGATCTCCAAGTTTCCAATTCCAACTTTCTCCAGCTGGTCCTCCTAAACTACCTTCACCAAAGGAATCTCTTTACCTCGAAGTTGCTTCTCGTTCATCAACCTGAACTAGCAATGTCTCAACAGTCAAATTATCTCTCATTTGCACGCCATCCATCCGAATAAATGCACTTCCTCAACTTAGGCACATGCCACATCATGTAAATTCACAAGTGACAGCGGTAAAACATTCTAACGTGCTACTTATCCCACGCTTCCATTGTGCCACTTTCGATACAAATCAACAAAATACAGTGTGTGCTTCCGAGACTTCAAAGCTCGACCAACACCAGTCACCATCGTAACTCTCAAAACACGTCTTTTCTTGGATCTTCTTGATCTTTTCAGTCGTCTCTTACACGATTCTCTGGTCCGAGCACAACACTCTCGCCTGAATCATATCAACACAAAGGAGTCCTACACCTTCTACCATACAAATCCTCATACGATGTCATTCCGATACTAGAATGCTAACTGTTATTGTAGGTAATTCAATCAACGATAATTAACTTTCCCATGATCCACCTTGATTCAACATACAAGCTCTCCACAAATCCTCTAAAGAATGGATAGTTCTCTCTGTCCGTCCATCCGTCCATGGATGATAGGCAGAGTTCAACTTCAACATGGTACTCAAAGCGTCTGCAAACTCTCCCAAAATCTCGATGAAAACTCAAATTCCCATCTGACACTATATTCGACGACATCTCATACAACTTCACAACTTCATCGATATACATCTCAGCTAGCTTCAACATAGAATGATTAATCCTCATTATTGGTAAGAAAAGAGTCGATCTAGTCAATCTATCCAAAATCACCCAATTAAAATCATATCCCTCCAATTCTGCGGAAAACCCAACACAAAATCCATGGAAATACTACCTGATTTCCACCCTGGAATATCCAACGGTTGCATCAGACCCAACGGTCTCTGACGTTCATTCTTCGACTTCTGACAAGTCTAACCAGCATATACAAACTCAGCCACTTCTCTCTTCATCTATGGCCATCAAAATAATTTCCTCAAATCCGGTTACATCTTCATAGCACCGGGATGGATACTCAGTCTACCTCAATGTCCTTCTTCAAGAGTACTCTTCTTCCATTCTACAATATCTGGGACACAAACTCTATCACGACATCTCATGGTACCATTTTCATTAATCCGAAAATCAGCCCTTCGACTTTAATTCATCAAATTCAACCAATCTACCAACTCAAACCAGAGTTCTGGCCTTATCGAATCTCATCAAGAATACCACTAGTAAGGTCCAACATACTAAGCTTAACTCCATAAGACGTCTCTTCACACACCAAACTCATATCACAAAATTGCTCAATCAGTTCTAACTCTTTTCACCATCCTCATCGGTATGTGCCAAGATTTCCAAATCAATGCATAAGCTACCATGTTTGCTTCACCCGAATGGTAATTCACTCCAAAACCATAATCCTTCAGGATTCCCAATAATTTTCTCTGCCTCATATTCAACTCTTCCAACTCAAGCAAATACCTTAAGCTCTTAAAATCACCAAACATTTTAAATCTCAAACTAACCAATTGAAGCCTCCAACTTCGGCACAAACACAACAACAACCAACTCTAAATCACTCGTCAGATAATCCCTCTTATGTACTTTAAATTGCCTTAAAGCATAAATAAAACTCGCTGATATTGCACTTAACATGTCTCCCAATCACATCCACAAAGCATCACAAAACACAACAAATAGTTCTGTCCGATTCGGCAAGAATCAACACACGAGCTATTGACAGCTCTCCTAAAAACTCTTTGAACTTTCTTCACCGTGGCATATCCCTGCTTCTTCTCCAACATTGATAACTCAAGTCCCCGATTCTCAACATGATCCTCTATACTCTTCGAATATATTAAAATATCATCGGTTAACACAACCACTAACTCGCTCAAATAAGTATGGAAAATCCCATGCCAAACTGACACTCAATTTGCGAGTTATGGCGGAAACACGAACCGCACCTTCTACACTTACCACAACATCTAAACATATTACATCAATAAATAACTTAATTCCATGCCACTACTTCACCATCACATAGAGCATTGTACTATCTTTCCAACGCTTCGAACCGTGCGTCATTCCGAGTTACGGTTCTCCCGTTACGACAAAAATACCAAAAGAACATTCTTCTGCCCATGACATCTTCGCTAGGCGAACACAGAAGCGAGCAGTTGTTTTCTAGGCGAAGGACCTAGCGAACCTAACAGTCTGAAATTCTATTTTCGACTGTTACCTGACTCCCGGGTGTCCGATTTCGATTCCGTAAAAAGCTGCGATCTCGTAATTCGACGTACAACAACAATTTCACACTTAGAAGGCCATTCAACAAATCTTCAACTCTTGAAATATTTAAAGGCCTAATTATACCAATATTTCATTCCACATCTTACTTTCTTTAATAATCATCAGAAGTCACTGTCCACCTTTAATATACTCGACCTCACACTCTGTTGCCTTAGCACACACACCAGACACAAGTCTCAACACTACTCAATCCGTTTAATTCCTTGACCATCCAAATAGACATATAATATGGAGCTCTCAATCTCGGGCTAGTTTCCGTAACTAAGTCGATCACAACTCCACTTCACGTCCTGGTTGTATATTATTATCTTGTCAGGATAACTTCCAGACAACCACCATTAACCGGCAAACCACCAACTTCCCCACTTTCAGTAAAAAATTAAACATCTCAACATTATCCTGCACCGACTCATCAAAACAATTCTTACGCACTTAGCTTAACTCAAGACAATTCGCTGCTTACGCCATCTAAGCTTGCAAGACACGTCTATCCCATCCAACATGACCTCGTCTACTATCAACAACAGATTAAGGCTGATCAATTCCTCAATTTGTCAATAGTCAGCCGAAAATCATGATGGGGTATAAACCATCTTTACCAAACTATAAGACCGTTCATTGATACACTGAGCCACCACTCCCCACTTGCATCATTTTGGAGAAGCACAAGCTTCTCCCCCACTTGAGTCATTCCCACTTCTACAGGCAAAGGTTAGAAACCAAACGTGTACCGACAGTGTTTTTACACACATGTTGCATACAAGGGAACAAACAACATTAGACAACTTGGCCGGACGGACCGACCTGCTCTGATACCACTAATGTAACACCCTTACTTTACCCCACATATATTACGGCAAAATAACACGGATTTCAGAGTAAAATATTAACTTTCATTAAAAATAAAAGGGCGTACATTTCTCAAAGTCAACAAAATTGGTCAATACTCCGTAACGACGGGTTTTGCTCAAAGTACATCAAACAACATAAAATAGCGGAACTCAAAGCATAAATCAAGGTTTCTCCTCAAAAGGGAACATCAGTAAAATAACCCAATGATATAAAATCAACTCAAAGAACCCAACCCGATGTTACACATCAGAGCAAGACCCTCTAAATTAACCATAAAGGCTAACGACTCTAAACTTCAAAATACTCCTCGACGGCGTCCACGGCTAAACTTGTTCATCTGCACGTTACCCACGTGGAGGTAACATTCAAACAGGCAGGGTGAGTAAGACAATTCATAATAATCAATGTATAACAATTAATGCATAAACGACATATTACTCATAATTACATTCAACACATTGATATCCTTCAAATATGCCTCAAAGGCCATAACATCATAATTCATAACAAAGACTCATAGATGCAATGCGACACAACTCAATGCATGTGGTACCAATCATCACAGCGCGATGGACACTAGGCCATCAACCCTTCATAGATCCCCATCAATAGGATCGATTCTACTATAGAACCAGAGCACATCAAAATACTTCACATCCACACAGTGGGATTGAAGGCAAAGTAATCGAGGTCCTGAACCTAAGTCCGGATGCACATGAATGCATGATGCACACTTCACAAATCATCCTCATAATAACAATCTATGGTGCATCATCATTCATCATATTCATCATACGTCATAATTCCTCATATTAATCATCATACGGCATATCATCATAATTCATCATATTAATCATCATACAACATATCATCATAACTCATCATATTAATCATCATACAACATATCATCATAATTCATCACATCAATCATCATACAACATATCATCATATTAATCATCATACAACATATCATCATAACTCATCATATTAATCATCATACAACATATCATCATAATTCATCACATCAATCATCATACAACATATCATCATAATTCATCATATTAATCATCATACAACATATCATCATAACTCATCATATTAATCATCATACAACATATCATCATAATTCATCACATCAATCATCATACAACATATCATCATAATTCATCATATTAATTAATCCCACACATCATGTCATCATATAATCACGTATAAATCACATATTAGCTCATAGTCATATTATCCCATATTAATTCATAATACTACCCCCATATCATCTCATATTAATTTATCAAGTTATACTCACGGTAATCTTCACACTATTGCCTATCAATCACATAAACTTCACAGTTCTACTCATGTTAATTCGTCATATCATCACATAGTATTCACATATTAATCCCTAATATCATCTCACATTGCCTCATATTAATTCATCATAATTACACTCGCGGTAATTCTCACACTATCACTTATTGCTCACGCAACCTCACTGTCATACTCATGGTAACTCATCACATGCATCCCAGAATCAAACATCATGACATCGTTGCACACGATCACTTTCGCGAAATCTTCTACGTTCGCTGGCTCGCTCGCTAGGCGAGTTGGTAGCGAGCCCCTCGCTGGCTTGCTTGCGAGGCGAGCCTCTAGCGAATCCTTGCTGGCTTGCTCGCTAGGCGAGTCTTGTAGCGAACCTTCGCTGGCTTGCTCGCTAGGCGAACAATGCGATGACAACAACTTCTGCTACGCATCAGAACCGATTTCCACCCAAAAACTCATACGATTCACACATCTCATGCCCCCAAAACATCCATAAATCATCCCTAAGGTCATACGGCGATAACGGTACAAATCTATGGTTTATTAGGCTAATCTGGCAACATTTGCACTGCCTAAAACACTATTTTCCTGCAATTGCTCTGAGTGCATCAGAGTTACTCATATTTGAATATTCCTATTCCTACAGGGTCAAACATATCACAATCCAA
Source organism: Lathyrus sativus (assembly GCA_963859935.3). NCBI lineage: Eukaryota > Viridiplantae > Streptophyta > Magnoliopsida > Fabales > Fabaceae > Lathyrus > Lathyrus sativus. The sequence continues at coordinate 510,428,865 of OZ012737.1, forward strand.
GGTTTTGGCCACGAAGGCCTATTGTAATACCCCAAATTTTACCCTTTCTTTTTTATTTTTATTCTAAATTCTTATTAACTTAATAAATTAACCTTTTTTTTTTAAATCTTATTTTTTTAACTAATAATAATTTAATTAAATTTTTTTTATATATAACTTTACTAATGTTTTTTATTAACTTTTTTTTTATTTAGTTTATTTATTTAAATCATTTTAAGCTCTTCTTACTAACTTTTAAGATTTAGATTAAAATTTAACTTTTTTTTTTTTCTTTTCTTTAAGAGTAAATTTTTTTTTATAACCTTTTTTAAATTAATTTCTAACACATTTTTTTATCAAATTCTAATACCTTTTTAAAAATAAAAATCTAACTTCTTTTTAAAATTAAATCTTTTTTCTAACTTTTTTTAAATCTTTTTCTAACTCCTCTTTAAAGTTAAATCTTTTTCTATCTTTTTTAAAATTAAATCTTTTTTTCTAACTATTTTTAAAGCTAAATCTTGTTTTCTAACTTTAAATCTCTTTTTTCTAACTTTTTAAAATTAAATCTTTTTTTCTAACTTTTTTAAAATTAAATATTTTTTTCTAACCTTTTTAAAACTAAATTTTTTTTTTTTTCTAACTTTTTTAAAATTAAATCTTTTTTTCTCTAACTTCTTTTTAAAATTAAATCTTTTTTTCCTCTAAATTCTTTTTTAAAATTAAATCTTTTTTTTTTCTAACTATTTTAAAAATTAAATCTCACCTTTGTCACTTTTTTTTGTTCTTTATTATTTTTACTCTAAATTTTTCTATCTTTCATTAAAAAAATAACAAAAATAGTTTTTTATTATTATTTAATTATTATTTTCGTATTTTAATTAAATCATTTTTTAAAATATTATTTTTTTTCACTTTTTTCTAAATTATTCATAAAAATATCCAAAAAATCATAAAATAAAAAAATATTGAAAAATTTTGTTCCTTTTATAATATTTTTTATTTTTAGGAATCAATAGGATTATTAGTTTTTATTTTAAGTTTATTTTAATTATTTTAAATTATTTAAATTTTATTTTTTCTTAACTAATTATTTAGTTTGGGCTTTAAAATGGGCTTTAGGGACATTATTGACAATTTGGTGTTAACCCTAATTTGTTCCCTATATATACATGTGTTGCCTTGTTGGAAAGGAGGGGAGAATGAAAAAAAAACCTAAGAGGGGTCAGAAGGTTTTCTTCAGAAAAGAGGAGAGAGAGGGAGAAACAAAGAAGATCCCCAGAGAAGAAAGGCGGTCGTTCCCACAACTCGTTAGAAGGATTGGAGCTATCCAGTGTTCCCTTATTCAAACCTTTTTCACATTTACCGAAGCAAACCTCCGCTTCGTAGGTTAAATTACTAAACCTTTTGCCTTTTCGTGTTTATGTGCATATTTTGCCATGTTAATGTGTTTAGGTCCGTTAAATTACTAAATCCTTTGCATTTTTCATATTTATTTGCATCCTTGCCATGTTAACCTTCATTGTTGTTTAGATCCGTAGATTTTGATCTGTATGAACCATGATTGTGTCGTATAGGATTGTTTGCATGTCCATTAATTGTCTGTTTGCATTTGCAATTCTATTGTTATTTTTTTTTTATCAAAACCTTTTTCAAAATCAAAACCTTTTTTATTAAAACTAAAACATTTTTTCCCAAAAAAAACCTTTTTTGTTCCCGTAAACATTTTTTTCCCAATTGTTCCCGTAAACATTTTTTCCCAAAAAAAAACCTTTTTTTGTTCCCGTAAACATTTTTTTCCAAAAAAAGCCTTTTTTTGTTCCCGTAAGCATTTTTTTCTAAAAAAAACCTTTTTGTTCCCAAAAACATTTTTTTTTATATATAATTTAAACTTAACATTTTTTTTATAATTTAAACTTAAATTTTTTTAACTAAGTAATTCCATTTTAAAATTAAAACCTTTTTTTTATATATATAATTAAAATATTAAAAAAATTAAAACATTTTTTTACATAATTAAAATATTAAAAAATTAAAACCTTTTCGTAAGGAACTCCTTTGCCGTGTCATTTTGTGTACCTTTTATTTTCTTTATTCCTGCATTTCATTTGCATGCTTGAGGTTGAGATGTGCTTGTGGTGGCCACAGCCCCACACTATTTTCCTCCCTCACTTCATTCTAAGTGTTATTACATATATTCTAAGTGTTATTACATATTTTCATATTCTTCATGTTTTCAGAAATGTTTCTTTGTTTCTTTATACCCTCTGCCTTTATTACTTTTCTTATTTCTGTACCTTAATTATTCCTCCATATAATGATTTGTCATATTTTCACATTTTTTTTACAGTTTTATCCCTCCGAAGGAATTAGGTCTAGCCGTTTGACCGCCGTGTCAATAGTCCTCACCTTCAACCCTTACACCTTTTCAACCCTAAATTTTCACAAATGCCTCGCCGCAGGCAAAATTACAATTTTACCCCTAGCATTAGGTCAAAGAGCCGCCGCGCTCATTTTAGGGTTTCTCGCCGTGGAATCCCTAATTTAACCCTAATTACCACTCAACATTTCAACGTAGAGATTTGGAGTTTCTACACTCCACGTAAGCGTGTCCTTAAGATGTGTTTATTCCCCATTGAAACCTTGGCCACAGTCAAGACGTTTCTAACCTCCCTTTTGAGGGGAACTACGATTACTCTGATTCCATTCCCGTAAGGATACGTAGGCACAAGATGCGATGTCTTGCCGAGTAAACTTAGAATTAACCCCTTAGGTCTCCTTTCTCACTTTTAATCCTTTGTACATATACCTTAAGCAAATAAATAAAGCAAATAGTAAACATCTGAACAAAAGGTTCCTGTAGAGTACTACAGAAGTTTAGGGTGCTAATACCTTCCCTAAATTTAACCAACCCCCGAACCCTAGATCTTTCCCCGCATTGTGTTTACGATGCAAAATAGGTTTTCCCTCTTTTGACCTTTTCCTTCGGATAAATCAAAGAGCGGTTGTGAATTGAATTGCGATTCAAACTCATTAATAGTTTGTGATCCTATTTCCACCGCAACAGAAAATGGCGACTTCACTGGGGAGACCTAAACTTTTGAGGGTTATCCCTAACTTGTTCATATTTATTACTATCTGCGACATTATTCATTTGCATGTATATATTTGTGCTTTGATTGTGGGACTGTTCCTTGTGCTGTGAGATAGGTCCTACACCCGGATCTAGTGTACCTTAGGTAAATGGCAATAGACCAAGGAAACTGTACGACGTATATCGATACGGTTGATCTGGTGGCCATGGTTAGTGCGACTTCTTGGTTGGTGCTTATATTCCTTAAGTCAAGTTGAGGATAATATTGAGGCTGCCATATGTTGTCAACGCACTAACTGACTTTTAGAACCCTAGTTAACTCATCTTGGCCTTTAGAAAGTAGTGAGGTAACCGGCTTTGGTGCAGACTAAAGTTGGTTGACACTCGATACTACGCTCATTGAGATCTTAAACTTGGAGGGTTTTGGTTGGCAAGTAAGTTGCCTTCTGAACAACCACCCTTGTGAAGGATCAATGATATTGAGATCCCTTAGAACCTGGTTACTTTTGTAGGACAGGATGAACCATCTAACTTCAGGGGAGGGTATTTGCCTTTGAACCTCATGCAAGCTTTTAACCTAGGACTTTGTGTGTTTTCATGCATTGCATCCATAAAGCATCTCATTGCATTGTATTTCATGGAGCTCAAACATCATTTATGGATATCGCGGGATACCATAAATAAAAATAAAAAAAAAATATAAAATGAAAAAACAAGGAAAAGATTTCCTTGGTACCCCACGGCATTAGTAAATGTTTTGAATTCCATGAAATCCTCATTTACATTCACATTTTAGCATCATACTTTTGCATTACATGTGTCTCCCGATTTCTCACACTCGGTTCTCTCACCTTCCAGTTTCGTCACCCTGAGTTCTCGGCACCAATACAACACCAGAGCTCAAACTCGGAAAAGAATGGAGGATCAGGCAAAAGAGATTGATCGCCTTAGCAATGAACTCGAAGACCTTCGAGGGGGTATGGGGCGTATGATGGAATTGTTACATGTCATGAATGCTAAGATGGATACCCAGCCCACTGTTGTTTCTGAGATTACCGGCGTTACTGTGGACCCTCCACCAAGTGTGACCGTAGCAAGGGACCCACCTTATGGTCTTGCTCCGGGTTTTGTGCCTCCTCAAGCCACTGTTCCGATTAATCAACCTGTTCAGCAAGCCGTGCCTTTGTTTTCTGAAGTTTCTAGGGGGGCTCCTATCTTTGCACCACCTGTTGTACACACTCGTGCGCAACCGTACTTCAATGAGACAGCTTTTGATAATCTTGATGAGAATGTTGAGGGTTATGAGAAACATGATAAGCTTCGTGAGGAAGTAAACACTATCGTCCAGAGATTGAAAAAGGTAGAGGGTGATCAAATTTTTGGGACTGCTGCAAGGGATGTTTGTTTGGTTTCAGGTTTGGTTATTCCCCCAAAGTTCAAAACTCCGAACTTCGATCGTTATGAAGGTGCCACCTGTCCTAAGAGTCATCTGATCATGTATTATCGCAAAATGGCTGCCCATGTTGAGAATGATAAACTGATGATTCATTGCTTCCAAGATAGTTTGAAGGGTGCTTCCTCCAAGTGGTATTAACTTTAGACCAGTCTCGCATTAAGAGTTTCCAGGATTTATCTGACGCTTTCATCAAACACTACAAGTACAATATGGATCTGGCTCCTGACAGAAGACAGTTGTTGAGTATGTCGCAAAAGAATTCTGAGTCATTCAAAGAGTATGCTCAAAGGTGGAGAGAAACTGCTTCGCAGGTAGAACCTCCTTTGACCGAGAAAGAGTTAGCTGATTGGTTTGTCGACACAGTCCGTCCAGAATTTTACGAGAGAATGGTGGGTAGTGTGACTTCAAATTTCTCCGACATCGTTGCTGTGGGTGTCAAGATTGAATTGGGTATGAAGAGTGGTAAAATGACAAATAATCATGGCGCTTCTAAGGATCAGCCGAAGAAACCTCCTTATAGCTCCCAGAAAAAGAAGGAGAGTGAGACTAATGCTATATCCTCTGGTAAACCAAGGGAACGCTTTTATCGGCATCTGCAAGGTTATGCTCAACCTCAAGGGTACCCGGTCCAATATGCTCAACAACCCTATGTGGCAGCTATTACACCTTCTTTCAATCAACAGGTTCCCATGTATCAACCTATGCAACAACCTCCTGTTTAGCCGCCTCCTGTCAACTACCTACAGGCACCCAATACTCCTGCTCCTCAACAGCCAAAGAGTCCGGCTCCTCGCCAGAATATGCCAAACAGAAGAACGTATAAACCTTGTCCGCCGATCCCGATGACTTTTACCGAGTTGTATCCCTCTTTGGTCAAGCAAGGTCTCATCACTACTCGGGCTTTGGGTCCGCCTCCTAATCCTCCACCTAATCCATTACCTGCAAGTTACAACGCTACCGCTCATTGTTTATTTCATGAGGGTGCGCCCGGCCATGATCTAGAGAATTGCTATGCTCTTAAGAAAGTTGTCAGAAATTTGCTAGAAACGAAGAAGTTGTCTTTTGGCGATGCTCAGCTGAAGATCGAGACTCCTTTCGGGGTTTCTCACTCGTCAAGTGCAAATTCTGCAAAGCATGCTACGCCTATCAGCCGAATCCAGTCATTATTCAAAGGCCTAGCCCGCTTCATTTCAGTAACCCTCAAGGTGATATGACCGGGATCAACAAAGGATCCGGGAAATTTATTTTGAAGCAACGACTGAAAACTGTTGAAGATGTGACCAGCATAACTGGGGTAAGCCATGACGACTCACAGTGATCATGAACCAGACGTCCTTTCCATTGAGGCTCCGCCAAAGGAAACTGTTACTCTTGAATGCAAGATTTCATAAACATTTAGAAGGATTTTTCCGACAGTTCATTTGTTTATTTATATGCATTTCTCTTTGATTAAGCATATTTAGCATGCACGAACTTGTTTATCTTTGATGCAACACATATGTTTGTCTTGAATAAATCCATTCGCTTCACTCATTCAAAAACGTTTTCATAAATTATAATGCCAACTTTACCCGATCTCTTGTTCTGATGGAGAATTGGGAGGAGGATGACGAACCTAAAACGTCAGATTTCTTGTCGTATGCTTTCGATTGAAACCCGCTGATGATGTAAGGCATTGTTTCAAATCCCAAACACTGGAGATATAAGGATGTTAACCCCTAGTCAACCCTTTGAGCCTTGAAGTAGGATTTTTTCTTTCTTTTTAAGAACCTTCATCTTAACCTGGGGCAGGGTAGGTTTCAGTTAAACCGATCGAGCGCTTAGATCCTCAAAAAGGAAGAGCAAACCTTCGAGAATTTATCCTTAGCATCTTAAGAAGTCCAATACAATGACTATCCCTCGGTTACCTAAGGAGTGGGGCAGTCACGAGCCTTTCAAAAGATTTACACGACTTGTGCATAAAGGAATATTCAAAAAAATAAGAGCCCGCTAAGTCAAAAACCTATGAAGGAGACTTAGGCAAAACTGGGGCATCCCGTTGGACTCCAAAGTCAGATCAAAAGACGTTGTCCAGGCAAAAGTTAGGGAATAAAAGCAAAACAAGAGGGTACAATAAATAGTCCCTAGTAAAGAACAAGATCGTGTAATAGGTGAGCGACTGCCATGTCCAAAGCCTTGATAAGTTCTCGACCATAGCAAATCCGCTTGAGATATGAGCGTTCGTATCCGGTTAACTGAATTAGGATTGGAGAACATCACGAAGAATGGGTAGGTACAAATATAACTTTGAGCCTTTATCCTTTTGTTTCTTAAACCGTGAACTGAGCCACGATACAACCTTTAAAAGACCTAATTGAAGTAGGACTTCGGTTGAAAGCATACTTGACAAGATCACGTTTCCTGACTCCTACGAGCTATGCTCAGAAAAAAATTCATGATGGCATTATAATTAAAACTTATATCCTGACTAGTGATTTCGGTCACAAGTTGTTGCGATATCTTTTTTTCAAAACAAAAATTCAAGACAAATATATGTGTACATTGACAAGCTCAGGATAGGCATTTCAGGCATGACAACTTTGCTTGATATCTTAGAGATTTACATATGAACATAACCCGTGGAACTTGAAGATCCTGCTGAACAGGGGCAGGCAGTTTCCCAGTTCGCTTACCAACGCGAGTCTGACATTCTTAAAGAGCTATTTCCCAAAGATTTCGTCGTAACACGATTAATTTGTGCCAGTTACGTCGAGACCTGACGAATCTCTCAAAGAGTTTGAGAACAATGGGGCAACCGGACTCGGTGTTCTCTATAAAATCCTCTTGAGATGACCCTACCTCGCAACGCAAGTATCCTAGGGCACCATGTTTTTAAAGGAAACAAATGGCGACTACTATAAGGTCCTTCAAGATTAAAACCATGTGGTTCCACAACTTTCTTCATGCACCCGATGGATTTTACTCACGGCGGCCTTCGTTCCCCAGTAAATCTCAGTGTTGCAACAGGCTCCCAAGCTATTGCCTCATCACAGTCCCCAGCGAGACTATAAGCTGACAACTTTTTCTTGGGTAACTCAAAAGTGTCCCCCAGGTTTTCTTCTCCCCATGTGAAGACGTGATACTGTACACCCAAGCAGATTACCTTCTCCTCAGAGAATTCAGAACTTTAAAACCAGATTTGGTTCTACCATTGATCTTTCTTACCCATGATTGACGTATTGGTTGCAGAGAACGCAGGGTATTTCCGTCGAGATGTTTATTTCATCTCTCGTCTCGTCTCTAGTCTGTTTCGTCAGCATACGCAAGGGCATAAGCATCACATGCCTATTTCATTACATATTCATTACATATTCATTACATATTCATTACATATTCATTACATACTCATTACATACTCATTTCATAACATCTTGCATACATAAACCTTAATATACATTCACATTAACATATGCAGTAACATATGCGTTAGCATTCACAGGTTCATTGTGTCTCGCCATCATTGATTGTTACCGCCGAGTAACTGGGGTTTGTCCATTCTCTTCAAATAGATTGTCAGTCTTAAGCATAAAATACCTACTTATTTCCAGCTTCCCCACGGAGCTCGATCCTCGTGGATGACGGTTACTTCAGCTATCTTTCCTCGCCAGGATAAGATATCTACCCTTCGAGTTCATTCCCTCGATGGAGTCTTGATTACCAGTTTTCTTTCTAGCTCGATCCTAGATTGAATCTCAGTCTTGTCGGTCGTCGAGCCCAATCGGACGTGCATTTATTTTGCACCGTCTAAAAATTTTCACCATACATTGGCAGATACGCGACTATCTCGCTTGAGAAGTTTATCACTGTACCCGGACGTGCATTTATTTTGCACTATCTTTCAAGAAAATCAACTACAATCAGATACACGCCAGTTCACGCCTGGAAAATCTATCATTACAACACTACAACACTTTACAATCCTACATGTTACAACCTTTTACACTTTACATCTTACATCATCAACACACGACATTTCTCACCTAAGAAGTCGATCATATCCTCGTCACGACTCGCAGCAAATGGCCATCTCCATGGAGCAGTTGGGCTTCCATTTATCTGCCGTCTTGAGGTACGAACCAATTCGTATTCAGGAGAGCACGATCTTGAGTTACGGGAAGGTTTGAGCGAAATCATATTCAGGAGAGCACGATTCTGAGTTATGAAGAAGTTCATTTATCCTTTAGTAAAAGAAGGAACGGAATCATATTCAGGAGAGCACGATTCTGAGTTATGAGGAAGTTCAGTTGGCCGTTTTTCAGGAGAGCACGATTCTGAAGAATGAAGAAATTTCAGGAGCCGAATCATATTCAGGAGAGCACGATTCTGAGTTATGAGGAAGTTAGATTATCCAGTTTCATATTCAGGAGAGCACGATTCTGAATTATGAAGAATTTCATTTACAAGAAAGAGCCGAATCATATTCAGGAGAGCACGATTCTGAAGTATGAGGAAGTTCAGTTAGCCCTTTTCATATTCAGGAGAGCACGATTCTGAAGTATGAAGAATTTCGTTTACCCGAAGGAGCCGAATCATATTCAGGAGAGCACGATTCTGAAGTATGAGGAAGTTCAGTTACCCTTTTCATATTTAGGAGAGCACGATTCTGAAGTATGAAAAATTTCACTTACCCGAAAGAGCCGAATCATATTCAGGAGAGCACGATTCTGAAGTATGAGGAAGTTCAGTTTACCCTTTTCATGTTCAGGAGAGCACGATCTTGAAGCATGAAGAAGTTTATTTATCCTTCAGTAAGAGAAGAATCAGAATCGTATTCCAGGCGCCAACCTTAAATGCGAGAAGATTTATTTATCAGATAAGCAGCAGCCTCTTTATTTGAGTGCTTATCCATTTTGGCACGTAAGTCCCTTCCAACGATGAGTGACAATTCTCTCTCGAGAAGCTTATCAGGGCATTTCCCATTAAAGTCCATTTATTTTGGCATACAGCCGGTTTTTACCCTGTATATTTGATACGGATTTCCGAAAAGTCCGTTCGATCCCATCACGAAGGATAGTTTATAGAAGCTTGGATGTTATTCTTTGCTCAATGCTCCAGCAGTCTGTAATCGATCTTGCAAGCCGTGTAGATCCTGTTATTATTAAACATTCCCAAATGGAGGTCATCTCATAGGTGCCATCTCCATTTAAGGATCTTATTCTTAAAAGTCCATTTATTTTGGCATACAGTCGGTCTTTACCCTGTATATTTGCTACGGAGTTCCGAAAAGTCCGTTTGATCCTGTCACGAGGGGTAGTTTACAGAAGCTTGGATGTTATTCCTTGCTCAATGCTCCAGCATTCTGTAATCGATCTTACAATCGTACGTGATCCAGTTTTATTTTTAGATTCCCCAGTGGAGGCCGTCTCATAGGTACCATCTCCATTCGAGGATCTCGTTCCTTTTCTAAAAGTGACAATTGGTCATTCGCACCAGTTGACTATCATTTTTAGAATTCCCCAGTGATGTACTGTGTCTCAGCGCGTCATTTTCCCCAGTGTGTTTCTTCTCGTGGCGTCTGTCTCGGTGTCGTCATGTTTCGTCAGCATTTTCGCATTCATTATTCCAGCATACGCATCATATCATAGTCATGGCATCATCTGCATTAAGTCGTTCCAGTTTTGTCCATAGCATTGCATATCGTCGCATATAAGGGCAAAATTTTCGGTTATCTATATTTAAATCCCTCCACCATGATTCCTCGAGTCTCCGCCACTCAAATCATCCGGTGTAGTTATTTAAATAGGGGCAACTGTAATACCCCAAATTTTACCCTTTCTTTTTTATTTTTATTCTAAATTCTTATTAACTTAATAAATTAACCTTTTTTTTTTAAATCTTATTTTTTTAACTAATAATAATTTAATTAAATTTTTTTTATATATAACTTTACTAATGTTTTTTATTAACTTTTTTTTTATTTAGTTTATTTATTTAAATCATTTTAAGCTCTTCTTACTAACTTTTAGGATTTAGATTAAAATTTAACTTTTTTTTTTTTTTCTTTTCTTTAAGAGTAAATTTTTTTTTATAACCTTTTTTAAATTAATTTCTAACACATTTTTTTATCAAATTCTAATACCTTTTTAAAAATAAAAATCTAACTTCTTTTTAAAATTAAATCTTTTTTCTAACTTTTTTTAAATCTTTTTCTAACTCCTCTTTAAAGTTAAATCTTTTTCTATCTTTTTTAAAATTAAATCTTTTTTTCTAACTATTTTTAAAGCTAAATCTTGTTTTCTAACTTTAAATCTCTTTTTTCTAACTTTTTAAAATTAAATCTTTTTTTCTAACTTTTTTAAAATTAAATATTTTTTTCTAACCTTTTTAAAACTAAATTTTTTTTTTTTTTCTAACTTTTTTAAAATTAAATCTTTTTTTCTCTAACTTCTTTTTAAAATTAAATCTTTTTTTCCTCTAAATTCTTTTTTAAAATTAAATCTTTTTTTTTTTCTAACTATTTTAAAAATTAAATCTCACCTTTGTCACTTTTTTTTGTTCTTTATTATTTTTACTCTAAATTTTTCTATCTTTCATTAAAAAAATAACAAAAATAGTTTTTTTATTATTATTTAATTATTATTTTCGTATTTTAATTAAATCATTTTTTAAAATATTATTTTTTTTCACTTTTTTCTAAATTATTCATAAAAATATCCAAAAAATCATAAAATAAAAAAATATTGAAAAATTTTGTTCCTTTTATAATATTTTTTATTTTTAGGAATCAATAGGATTATTAGTTTTTATTTTAAGTTTATTTTAATTATTTTAAATTATTTAAATTTTATTTTTTCTTAACTAATTATTTAGTTTGGGCTTTAAAATGGGCTTTAGGGACATTATTGACAATTTGGTGTTAACCCTAATTTGTTCCCTATATATACATGTGTTGCCTTGTTGGAAAGGAGGGGAGAATGAAAAAAAAACCTAAGAGGGGTCAGAAGGTTTTCTTCAGAAAAGAGGAGAGAGAGGGAGAAACAAAGGAGATCCCCAGAGAAGAAAGGCGGTCGTTCCCACAACTCGTTAGAAGGATTGGAGCTCTCCAGTGTTCCCTTATTCAAACCTTTTTCACATTTACCGAAGCAAACCTCCGCTTCGTAGGTTAAATTACTAAACCTTTTGCCTTTTCGTGTTTATGTGCATATTTTGCCATGTTAATGTGTTTAGGTCCGTTAAATTACTAAATCCTTTGCATTTTTCATATTTATTTGCATCCTTGCCATGTTAACCTTCATTGTTGTTTAGATCCGTAGATTTTGATCTGTATGAACCATGATTGTGTCGTATAGGATTGTTTGCATGTCCATTAATTGTCTGTTTGCATTTGCAATTCTATTGTTATTTTTTTTTTTTATCAAAACCTTTTTCAAAATCAAAACCTTTTTTATTAAAACTAAAACATTTTTTCCCAAAAAAAACCTTTTTTGTTCCCGTAAACATTTTTTTCCCAATTGTTCCCGTAAACATTTTTTCCCAAAAAAAAACCTTTTTTTGTTCCCGTAAACATTTTTTTCCAAAAAAAGCCTTTTTTTGTTCCCGTAAGCATTTTTTTCTAAAAAAAACCTTTTTGTTCCCAAAAACATTTTTTTTTATATATAATTTAAACTTAACATTTTTTTTATAATTTAAACTTAAATTTTTTTAACTAAGTAATTCCATTTTAAAATTAAAACCTTTTTTTTATATATATAATTAAAATATTAAAAAAATTAAAACATTTTTTTACATAATTAAAATATTAAAAAATTAAAACCTTTTCGTAAGGAACTCCTTTGCCGTGTCATTTTGTGTACCTTTTATTTTCTTTATTCCTGCATTTCATTTGCATGCTTGAGGTTGAGATGTGCTTGTGGTGGCCACAGCCCCACACTATTTTCCTCCCTCACTTCATTCTAAGTGTTATTACATATATTCTAAGTGTTATTACATATTTTCATATTCTTCATGTTTTCAGAAATGTTTCTTTGTTTCTTTATACCCTCTGCCTTTATTACTTTTCTTATTTCTGTACCTTAATTATTCCTCCATATAATGATTTGTCATATTTTCACATTTTTTTTACAGTTTTATCCCTCCGAAGGAATTAGGTCTAGCCGTTTGACCGCCGTGTCAATAGTCCTCACCTTCAACCCTTACACCTTTTCAACCCTAAATTTTCACAAATGCCTCGCCGCAGGCAAAATTACAATTTTACCCCTAGCATTAGGTCAAAGAGCCGCCGCGCTCATTTTAGGGTTTCTCGCCGTGGAATCCCTAATTTAACCCTAATTACCACTCAACATTTCAACGTAGAGATTTGGAGTTTCTACACTCCACGTAAGCGTGTCCTTAAGATGTGTTTATTCCCCATTGAAACCTTGGCCACAGTCAAGACGTTTCTAACCTCCCTTTTGAGGGGAACTACGATTACTCTGATTCCATTCCCGTAAGGATACGTAGGCACAAGATGCGATGTCTTGCCGAGTAAACTTAGAATTAACCCCTTAGGTCTCCTTTCTCACTTTTAATCCTTTGTACATATACCTTAAGCAAATAAATAAAGCAAATAGTAAACATCTGAACAAAAGGTTCCTGTAGAGTACTACAGAAGTTTAGGGTGCTAATACCTTCCCTAAATTTAACCAACCCCCGAACCCTAGATCTTTCCCCGCATTGTGTTTACGATGCAAAATAGGTTTTCCCTCTTTTGACCTTTTCCTTCGGATAAATCAAAGAGCGGTTGTGAATTGAATTGCGATTCAAACTCATTAATAGTTTGTGATCCTATTTCCACCGCAACACCTATGGTTCCCTTTCTCATATTACACATCAAACAGTCAGGAATACTAACCACTAACCACAACCCCCAAGGTTTCATTATCAGTTTCCCTTGATTTCCCACGATCAACCCAAAATACCCTAAATCATAAACTTCACCATAAACACACTGAAAGGCATACATAGAAAATCATGAAATGCGATACTCCCCATACCTTAGCTGATTTAAAGCTTTCACGATTAACTCCGGCAACCTTCCGAAGCTTTTACCTCCATTGATCCCTCCTCGGAGCTTTGGCCTCCATTCTTTTCACGGTTAACCAAAATGAATCTCAAACCTTCATAATTCTATTTTGTCAAACTTAGACTTAGGCCACACAATTGGGCTTTTCCCATAACACCCTTACTAACTCTTCATAATGCCCAATTTACCCTTATTTCAATTATATTTATTTTAATTCATAATAATATTAATAAATCTATATTACATACTATTATTCCAAAATAAATACTCCAAATATGCATAATTCCCCAATAATTCCCAAAACCACCGAAAACACCAAAAATACGAATATTCTCAATTAAATAAATTAATTAAAATATTCCGATTAAATTCGGGGTGTTACAAGCAAGGTTCAATTCAACATGCTAATAAACCTAACAATATTGACTAATTCATGTTAGAACAAACTTCGATATAACACACATTACTCGTGAACAGACTTCAATCATACTAGAGTTCGATCCAATATCTCACAAATATCCACCTTGGATCTAACTCTATAACATCAAGAAACTAGCTTTCTTCGTGCAGCTTTATCAACTAAATATAGTGGGAAAAATTGCAACTGGACAACGTCTTGGTGATCATATCAACAACATTCTGATCTGTTGAAACCTTCAGCACTTGGATTTCTCCATGCTCGATTACACCTCTAACGAAATACAACCTCACATCAATGTGCTTGGTTCGCTCATGATAGGCTGAATTCTTCGACATGTATATTGCATTTTGACTATCACATTTAACAATGATAACTTGACCTTGAAGTTTTAGCTCCTTTGCAAAATCTTCAAGCCACAATTCTTCCTTCACAGCTTCAGTTAGGGTGATATATTCCGCTTCAATTAGGGCGATATATTGCACTTCAGTGGTTGATAAGGCAACAACCTTCTAAAGTGTTGCTTTCCAACTAATTTTTGTCGCAAACATAGTGAACACATATCTAGAAATAGATTTTCTAGAATCCATACAACTTGCATAATCAGATTCGACATATCCTTCGATTGTTGTTTTACTATCTTCTCCCAAGGCTCCACCATAAATTAGGACTCTATTCAGAGACCCATTTATGTACCTTAGAATCCACTTTAATTCTTTCCAGTTAGCCTTTCTAGGATTCGCCATATACCTGCTTACAAGACTTACTGCATATGCTATGTCGGGTCTGTCGCTCCTGCGAAAATCGAGGCCGGCAATGACAGAAGAGTCGCCACCGTGTGTTATTTATCCCAAGAGAGGGAAAGGAAACGCTCAGAGAAAACCTAACGAAAAGAGGGATAAGATCGGTCATCGCAACCAAATCTCGGGTTCGGGAGTCGGTTACGCAAGGGGAAGGTGTTAGCACCCCTCACGTCCGTCGTACTCGATGGGATCCACGCTTATTGTCTATCTAAAGGGTGATTAAAACTATCTAGCTACAGGCTTGAGGGAAAAAGAAAAAGAAATGACTCGGCAAAGCAACGACACTTTGTGCCTACGTATCTCATCTGAAATGAGAAGTCAGAGTCAACGTAGTTCGACTAACTATAGGTGAAATGGGGGAAGGTTACTCGCCAAGAAATCGCGTCTTGTGCCTATGTACTTTCATCTGGTATGAAAGATCAAAGCAAACATAAGGATCACAAGTTGGTTCAAAAGTTTTTAGTCCGAGTAGGGTTAACAATTAGTTCTAGCAGTTGGTGTATGCAGCTCGACCATTGGAGACTTAGGCGTTACCGTTTGCGGTAGAACTAAGGGTTAACGACACTCTCTTTGTGAAAAGATTTTCCTGATTAAGAACCCCAAAGAGTGAAAAAGGTTTGAAGTGTTTTTGTGTTTTTTAAGACAAAGAAGTGGATTGAGTTATGGTTTGAAACTCATGTCGCACTAAAGACTATGACTCGAAAGCAAATGCGTGGCATATGCTAAACACTCTAGACAATTGAGAGTCGCCCCCTAACCATCATTCCTCGAATACTTAAGGCTCATAGCGTACGACACAAATTATCCTTTATTAGATGCTTTGAATTGTTTAGGAGATGAGAAGAGAAAGACTCAAACTAAGGGGAAACTGGACCCTAATGTTGTCATGCACAATGCTCCTAAGGTTGGGACGAAAGGGAAGAACTACCCTAAAGTTGTCATGCATAGGATTGAACACCTAATGTCTCTCCTACTCCCATCCTAAACGGAGGGACTAGGAATCCTAGGGGGATCATGGCCAAAGCCAAGTAAACACTAGATAACTCACTCACAAGTGAAATAAAAAGAAGAAAATAGAATTGATGGATTCAAAATAAAATGTTAAAATAAAATGGAAAATAAAATAAAATAAAAAAGGGATGGAGAATAAAATAACACATTAAAATAAAAGAAAATGATTTTTGGTTTTTATGATATAAAGATAAAACAAGGGGAGATTAAAATAAAATAAAAGAAAAAGAAATGAAACAAATAAGTGATGGAAAAAAAAAATGCTCCCACAAGGGATTGAACCCTTGACCTCAAGGCTGTAGGCTGGTATTTAAGCCACCCCAACCACTCAAGCGCATGTGAAAAAGAAGGGAAAAGGAAAAAGAAAAGATAAAATGTGAAAAATAAAAGGAGTAAAAGAAAAAACTCCCCAGCAGGGGTCAAACAAAGGTACAGGCGGTCAAGCAAGGTCTTATGAGTGAGCTTCTAACCACTGGGGTGGTGATACATCCGTGTATTAATGCCACCCCTTAAATAAATAAGCTTCAACGCACATGAATTCTGGGCAACAATACAAGGCAAGCAAGGCAAAACATCAACATGCATTTTCGACACAGCTCTCTCAATTCTTCACCAATTTTAGCAAAATTTTAGTCAAACTCACTTGAAATTTCATAAGGAAGAGGATGGCATCAACCAAATTTTCAAATAACACACAAAGATGAAAATTCGAATAAAAGTGCAGTTGTGGCTTTTGAGATGCATTTTGAGATTTCTAGATCAAAACATATGCAATTTAAAGCAAGCGAGAGTTTGAGCAAACTTCAAATGTGGTGAGGGATGATTTCCAACAGGAGCATTTGTCTAAAACACATCAGAGCAAGAAATGGTGTTTGAGTTGCTAATGGTGAAATGGCTTAAACTAGATCTTGTGCATACACAATGCTAAAGTAAAAAAAACCATGACAACCACTGCTATCAGTCCTCGTTGCACTAGGTTATGGATCTCACACACAAATTGTAACAATCTAAAAAAAAGCAACTTAAAAGCAAACACAGTTTAACAAACCCCTAGTACTAATATCAGAACCCTGCACCAAATCCAACAATGCTTTAACAGCAGCAAGAAAATAACATTCACACCAGCAATTGCATACACAAAGAAAACCTATCAAGTACTATGACCTCATCCTGCCTAGATTGCCTAAAACCTGTCATTAAAGATTTGGCAAACCCTGATGCACATGACAGAAATCCCAAGCTGTAGAAAACTGACTGCAAAAATCAATCTATCTTGAACAACTTTGATCAAAATATGATGAAAACCAAACCTGGCATGAATTCACACAGCCAAACAGCAACAATACCCTCCTCCAAAACTTAAACAAACCAAGAACCCTACAGAGTCTTAATACCTCAACTCTCTAGTCTAGCCTTCTTAGAACACCCCTTACCAATGTCTAGCAGACTTGAAGCACATCCCAATTCTGTCTCATACAGAGGGCTGACTGCCCTACTCATTCAAAACCCTCATGACAACACCAAATCATTTGTCCACTTAAACTTCTCAAGCATGAACGGACAGCTCCAACACAACTTTCAGCAGCAAGTTAATTCCAACAGCATAACAAACAAGGTGTAGGCTTTCACACAAACTGACAACATACTCAACAAACCTAACATGACAAAGACAAATAGCAACCCTCAACTATCCAGACAGCAAGCCTAAAGTCTAGCCTTAAATGATGGTTACTAATGCAGACACACAGCTCTCAATGAGGTGTTCAAGCTCATCATACTAACAACAATTTCCAACAGACTGTAGCAAAATCTAATGTCAAGTTAAGTTGGTTTTAAACAGAAAAAAGGTGAACTTGATGAGAAACCAACTAACACATCCTAACAGCAAAACTGGACTGCATGTAGAGTGCCAAACAAAACTGCACTAAGTCAGCAATGCTTGAAATTCAAACCTGGCCTGAATTCAACTAGACACACAATGATATCACTCTCCTCCACAAATTCAACACAAGAAGAAAAAGTCCTACTGAGTTCGATCATCCTAGCCTCACCTAGCCCACTAACATATTCACTAATGGTTAACAGCAACAAAAGCTCCATCAAGAACCAAACTCAACTAAACAGCCAACCAGCACAAACCTTCTTCAAAGCCCTAACCAAAACTGAGGCATACAACAGAAAGTAAGGTATTGCTAAAACCAGGACACTAGACATATGCCCTAAAGACTATCCAGCTGTCATGAGTTGAACAAACTCAACTCAAAAACAAATGACAACTCAAACTGTGGACTTAACATCAAAACGCCTAATTCATTCAAATCAATCAAAACCTATGAGGCAGCCACTAAACTGTCATCACCATGCCACAAAACAATGAGCCATCCATCTCAAACATGAGTTGTCAGGTCTAACACACCCTCTAACAGCATCCTAAACATGGTCTTAATCTTACCAAAAAAACAGCCACACAAAAAGTGGAACAAAATCCTCCGTGCCAAAATGAACCGGCAGCAAACAAAGGCCCTACATAACAATGATAGAAACTTACCCTCACCATGCATTCAACAAATAAGTCAAGCAACCTTGCTTGAAACAGAAACCAATACCAATCATTGGCACAACAGGCATGAGTTAGCAAACTCAGCCTCTAGAAACAGTTAAGAGCAAGATTTAACATGGTTGGAAATGAAAGGTCATAGCAGCATGATATGGCAGTTACTTATGAATTGGAAACAACCCTAACATAGGAATCAGATTCAAACAGCTACAGCCACATGTCTACAAAATCTCAGGGGTATGATTCCATTCAACAAGTAATATGAACTAGCTGTTTTTGCCAATTCACACATCAGGGTTCTAAACAAACAATGCCAAACCTCACACCTTCTGTCAACTTGAAAACTCAAACTGTCCTGATAGCTTCCAACTACTATCCTATCCAAACCACACCTCTTCAACCAACCAACCAAAACAAAATGCACCCTTACAACAGTGACAAAACAATCTTCTAAAAGCAATTCTCTAACAAAGAGTGCTAATGGCAATAACAAGGCAAATCACACAAGATATAGACATGTTCATGACAGTTAGCACACGCTCAAACCAACACAAATGTTCCACTCACACATGATAGACAAACGCTGCTAGCAGATTTTACAAAAACAGGTTTTAACATGAAGGACAGTTTTGGGGCAGTGGTGGCCTAATGAGCTAACAAACTTCAAGCAGAAATTAGACAAGAGGATAATGCATCATGTTTCAACAGCAATACATCAAGGGTAAAACAATAAGGCTTTACAAAAGCAACACAAACACAATATCCACCTAAACTACAGCCTAGCCAAAACTTTCATACAACCAAAACATTCTAGCATACTAAGTAACAAGAGCAGTTTGCAATTTCAATAAGGCAATGCATATCACAACAACAGGCTTGACATCCAACAAGGTTCAAAACAAAAAAATCCAATGAAATCAACAGATTTCAATGATAGCAAACACAACCAAATTAGCATGAGGGCCAAGTCTTAAAAACAATGGACATAACCTTAACATGGAAAACACAACATGATGACAACAGGCTGATGTGTCCTATCTTAACAGCATGATATGATAAGCTTCATCAGCAGTGCTCTTAACAAAACCAAACATCCTCTAAACTCAAAATAATCTAACAGCCAACAGGTTCACAACAATGAAACTTAAAACCTAAAGACCTCAAACAGAAATAGCAGCAAGCTATTGTTTCAAACTCAATAAATACCTCAAAAACAGTTGCTACCTCAAAGTGAGCACTACAAACCAATTTCAAAACAAAATTAACTCCAACATTTTCACACGACAGTATTAAGCAAGACATCAACATAGGTTTCACAGGGCCAAACAAAAACTCATGACAGCATCAACTTGCTAACCACTAAACCTGAACTGATAAACTCATCTCTCAAGCATACACACATTTGACAGAAAAATAAAAACATCAAGCATGGTTCACAAGGACAGAGGAAAATTTTGTCATGATAGTGTCAGCCAACAAGAACACTCAACATACATTTCTCATGGAAACAGTTTGCAAACAAGCTAAACACAACAGAACTTATACAGTCAAGGTCACAGATTTGTCATCACAATACACCTCAATATTTCAAATGAAAGTTAACCAATTCCAAGAACACATTCGAGCTCAAACATGTTTTAATGATGTTGATGCAATAAAATAGAGGGTTTAGAAACACTTACCTCTTGTAAACTCCTCACATCAAGCTAGCAGCAAGTTATCCCCTTCTTAAGCAAACTCTGATGTTTCTCCCCCACTTGATGCAACAATTGATTCTCAGAGCAGTTCAAGAGAAGAGTCAATAGCTCCTCCTTTTGCAAACAGTTTAAGAGTGGTGTTGAGGTGATAAAGTGTTTGAAATATGGTGAGAAAATCAGTGAGATTTGAGGGAATTCTCAGAGTAACACAAAATGCAAAATCTGATTTCTCTCTCAAATGGTGGCTAGGGTTTTGCTACAGCTGCTGCTTAGCTTAAATACCAAGTGAGAAACATGAAAATGAGAGTTTAGCAGTGGTAAAAGATGGATGGATCAGATGCTACACATTCAAGGTTTTTTGAATCAAATGGTGGATCAAGCAACAGTACACAAGCATGCTTGATTTCTTGTTGTTTTCTACCGTGGAGGGAACAAACTGGCTGGAATGCATAGTGGACAGCAAGAGGGTGGCTTGTTCTTTTTCCTCTTTGGGCAAAAGATTCAAAATACATCCATGAATGGTACAAGCTTTGTTTCTCTTGTTTGGGTAATGTTTGGTACACAGAAAATACACAAGGAAAAACATATCACGTGTGGTTTGTGTGCTGCAAGAAGTAGAGACCCAAAATGTTTCATGGATGGCATTTTGCAAAATTCCAAGAAGCTCACTTCAAACCACCATAAGTGAATAAATACTCAAGCAAATGATATGATGTTTAAACAAGAAATGAAGATTGCATATCCATGAACAACCTTCATGTTGATGAAAGTCCCATTTGATCATTGGAAGGGCACTAAAATTGGGGTTGAAAAGTATGTGATGCAAGCTGCTCACAAATAACTTAGGAAAAATTCTAAGTATAAATTTTGCCTTATTTTTCCTCAACTTTGCACATCCATAACTTGAGCTTCTCAAATCCAGTGGAGGACTTCTTGTACTCTTCGGAAAGCTTAGAACACACTCTACAACTTTTACTTGGGACAAAGTTTCATTTGACATCAAGAAGGTGGTGAAAATTGGCTTGCAAAGTGGTGCAAAAAATATGTTCAAACTTAACCATTTTGAAATCATTGAAATCCCCAACTTTGATTAATCATAACTTGAGCTCCAAATATCATATGACTATGAGTTGGTACTCAAAAGAAAGCTTGAGATACAAGGAACAACTTTGATGTTGGCCAAAAGTTAATTTAAAACCTTTATCATGAAGAAGAATGGCTTTGAAGATGGTTGTTCCAAACATAAAACTTTCCTAAAATGGAAAGTTTCTAAAACCTTGATTCCAAAAATGGCAACTTTCAACAACCTTTGATTTTTCATGAATTCCTTGACTTTTCTTGATCAAATTCCACCCATTGGTCATATTGGACTTAAGGATCATGATCTTGACCTAAAAAAAGTCAGGAGTTGAATTTTTCGCTGCACAGTTGACTTTTCTCTGAATCTCCCGATTTTCAATCAACTGATCAATTGGAGCTCTTCTGATTAAAATTTATGATCGATCTCTCATCCTCAAACACCTTAGGACATGTGGAGGTCCATGGAAACAAGTTCGCTTCAAGAAACAAATTTTATCCTGATTAAAATTGAAACCCTAATTTCTCCTTTTTTGTCTAGGCATTTTGCAAATGAACTGAGTAACCTTTCCACTCCACCACAACCTTTGAGATACTCAACAAACTTCTATCTCATATTCCCACCAATGATAAGACCTTATAGACCCCTTGGCAGTCTTCTGATGGTTTATACAAGTGCCTTTGCTTGAGCTCGAAGCCAATAAAGATTTTCCTCTTAAGTGGTGCACAGACAAACACTTGGTCCCCTGAAAATGCAAAATGCTATGCAATGCAATATGCTAGAATAATGAAATGAAACACAAGTCAGCTAAAGAAAAAAGGTTGGGCAAATTTTGGGGTGCAACAGCTGCCCCTTTTCAAATGGCTTGGACCTGAATGGATGAAAAGCAAACGACTTTCAAACAATCAAGGTAAAAGGCGGTTGAATACCAAAGAACCCGGAAATTTGCCAACCGCGGAAATAAACTGCAACACTCTGATTAAAGAATAAATATCCAGAAAACTGAACGCAGATAGTTGCAACGACAATCAGCTGACTGATCATCCAAAGAAGAATACCTGACATCGCTACCAGTCATCTGTGTAACGCCACAAACATTAAACCCATGGATCGGATCAACATGCACTTGATCCTTTCCATTGTCCAAAACCAGATCAACATGCACTTGATCTATTCATATCGTCTAAAACCGGATCAACATGCACTTGATCCATTCACATCGTCTACTAATAGACAGGAAGAAAAATAATCCCGAAGGTTCACATCGTCTAATGATAGACAAGAAGAAAAACAATCCCGAAGGTTCACATCGTCTAATGATAGACAGGAAGAAAAACAATCCCGAAGGTTCACATCGTCTAATGATAGACAGGAAGAAACACAATCCTGAAGGTTCACACCGTCTAATGATAGATAGGAAGAAATACAATCCCGAAGATTCACAGCGTCTAATGATAGACAGGAAGAAAAATAATCCAGAACTCATATCGTCTTAATGATAGACGAGAGGAAAATCATTTCCAAAGCTCGTATCGTCTAATGATAGACAAGAGAAACAAAAAATCCAAATCTCGCTTCGTCTAATGATAGACAAGAGGAACAACAAATCCAAATCTCGCATCGTCTAATGATAGACGAGAGGAAAAAACATAGACCACGTCAATGAACCTCAAAACCACCCATCAAATTTCAGAATCCTTTCGTCCATAGGAAGTGATGGAAAAAATATCTTCAAAAGGGCCACATCATTAATAGGAACTGACAAGAAGAAAACCACCTTAAAAGAGCCATGTCGTCAATAATAATCAACAACTAGGAAATCCTAACATTCTTCAAAGAGCCCCCGACATCAATAAGAATCGACAGCCAGGAAAAACCCCTCTTGGAATGTCATCTCATCCAATAAACAGAAAGAAAACCATATCTGAAAGATCGCCTTGAAACCTCCCATCGTCTAGAGATAGACGGAGAGAAAAATCATACCCAAAGCTCGCATCTTCTAATGATAGACGAGAGAAAAATCATAGCCAAAGCTCGCATTGTCTAATGATAGACGAGAGGAAAACTGCTGGGGAAACACGTCGTCGATAAGAACTGACGGAAAGAAACTGCTTGGGGATGTCATCATCAGAGGACTGATGGATAAAATCAGAACCGACGGATGATCTGAACCTGAATAAACCATTAAGCTGTTTGAACAAAGATGTTGGATAAATGCCCCTGTATTGATTGCAAAGTGATTCGAGTTGCCACGGAAGGCTGACCTAAACTGGCTTATGCTCTGAATGCATATGCGTATGTTTGAATTTTTCTATAGCGTAATGCTCCATATGATGGAAATGCTACGTATTTGAGGATGAAATGCAAATATGATGCAAATATGATGACTATATGCAAAGAATGCAGATGCAGGCTCGGGCTGCCGGGGAAAGCTGGATACAACAAAACATTCCAGCAAAATAGATGCTGGAAAGGTGAAGCTAACTCCGCTGGGGATAACCGGACGTGCCAATTATGATTGGACTCTCCTGGGGTAGCTTACACTTGCCAATGATGATTGGACTTTTGCTGGAGAAAACAGACGAAGTCTTCCTGCATGCCAAAGGGAATTGGATTTGCAAAGAATCAGGTATGACTGATGCTGGAAGAAATATCCCGTCTGAACTCAAAGGTTTTGGTTAAAGGGTCAAGGGATAGTAACGACTTCCCGACATTCGTCTTGCACTCGAAAGTTAAACTAAACCTGCTTGAACAACTCTTGAAGATATGGAGAGGAGCAATTCCTGCGCTTCCAAATCTGCCCCAGCTCGTGGGACCTCTGCGGGGATATTCCTCAAAAGGAAATCTGAAATCTCATTCCCTGATGGCTTGATATGCACTGACTAAACACCTTGAACCTCGGAGAGGTGCTTTACATTAATTTCCCCACGGATAAGGAATAGCTCCTGCACTCTTAGGGGTGGCGTGCCCCAGTCTTACAACGACTTTGCCCCTGATTGGTTGATCTGTGGGGCAAGTGCTTCCTAGCTACGAGAGATTCACCGAATTTCGACTTGACTACCTCAGATTAACTGAATTCTGGATGGCTGACTCTCATGCCATGATCATTTGATATAACTTGCCCCAGTTCGATGGAGTATTCAAGCAATCTGCATTCTATCCTGATCAATCTTTCCACTGTCAAGCCCTTACTCGCAAGTAAAATCAGTTGTCCATCATACAAGATATATTAAACGCAATGCATATGACAATTTTTTCAAAATCCAATATGTTCACTGGGAAAATTTGTGACATAAAGTGTGTGAAATCAAATATCAACACGTCAACATTAGTACAACGCTGTAAGAGGAATCCTTTTAGGAGTCAGTTTCGATGCGATCTTTACCGAAGTATGCTTTCAAAACAAACCTGCTTCAATTAGGACTTTTTCAGGTTGTAACATGGTCGGGTTCACGGTTTACAAGAACAGGATAAAGGCTCAAAGTTTATTTTAACCCACCCATTCTCCGTGATGTTCTCCAATCCTATGCTCAGCTAATTCGACACTAGCGCTCACCTTTCAAAGGTTAAGGACAGGAGTGCTGATTCGGGAAACCACACGTTTTCTTTTTTGGAACGACAGTCACTCGCTTTTCGTCTTTGGGTGCATGAATCACACGACTTGTTTTTCACGATCACATTTTTTTAATTTCCCTAACTTTTGCCTGGACTGGCTCTTTTTTTTGTTGAACAAATCGTGTGACATCGGCTTGTCTGACTCTTTGGGGAATAACGTGACTGTTTCACTCCTTGATCGGCAAGGTTTAACCATTGTGGTTCTTTAGGCACGACCTATACAGGTGTGATTTATCCTCGAACCGGAAAACTCCTATTGCAAATTGGATATTTGGTCGAATTAACTGACACCTACCCTGCCCCAGGTTAAAATTTAGGGTTCTTCATTTTCAAAAAGAAATTCCTACAAATAGGCTCAAAGGGGTTGACAAGGGATTATCATCCTTATATTTCTTTGGTGTTTGGGAATTTGAAACAATGCCTGTTCATCATCAGTAGGTTTTATTTCAAAAGCATGCAATTGGAAGCTTGCGCGTCTTTAAACTTCGTCATCCTCCCCGGACTCCGCTTAAACAAGCGTATAACTTTTGTAAAAGCAATTAGTGAACAATAATGGATTTAAATCAAAACATGCATATTCATTTCAATAATATCAATCAAAGAAAACAACAAGTTTTACAAACGAGATTGCACTTTAAACAGGAGAGAAAATACAAACATAAAGAAATAACAAGATAAAACAAAAACTGCGAGCTTCTGGGAACTGGGCTTTCACACTGATTTGTCGCTGAACCAACCATCTTCAAAGTTGCTTATTGAAACCATTATGATGCTCTTCTTAACCTTTGTCATCGGTGAATTCTTTCATGATGCGAACTGCTGAACCCACATGGCAGGACTTGTTGATCCGGATGCCCCGAGGTGTGACCGAGAACATATCAGAGTCCAGCAGATTTTGAATCTGGATTTTAAGCACTTTGTAGTTGTCGGTTGAATGCCCCTGCGCCCCAGCATGGTACTTACAGCGGGCATTGACATTAAAACCGGGCGGATATGGAGGAATCACTCCATCGATCCTCTTTGGCACTATCAATCCCCCTCTAATCAGATCTGGCAGCATCTGACTGTACGTCATGGGTAACCGAGCAAACTGCCTTTCTGGCTTCTTTGGTCTTTTCCTGACGTGCAAACTCGAGCTATAACTATAAGGCTGCTAATTCTAGAGAGAAACTGATGTCTGTTGCAAAGACTGGGTGGGTCGTCGATCCTGAATAGTTGAAACACTCGGAGGTTGAGTCTGAATTATCAGGGACTCCTTTTGTTCAGGTGCTTTCATCCTTAAGCTTAATCCAGGAACAGGCAGCAACTGTGGGCAGGGGGATTCTAACACCAAAGATTGTAGGATATACTCTTGTCCTACTGCAGCTTTAGGCAAGGGAATGGGAGTATCCATCTCTTTTTCACAACAGGGAGCAAACTCGCCTGATACCCTCATGCCGCTCGGCGTAAATTCAATTGTCCTCGAATTAATCAGGTCTTGCCCCTGTCCTCCAGAGTGGAAATCACAATAAGCATTTACATCGAAGCCCGATGGTGGTTGGCCAGTAAGTGGATCCAAAGTTTGAGGCTTTACCAACTGAAGTTGGAGCAAGAGTTGCACCAACTGAGCATAATCCATGAGGATCTGATCGAAGATTCTATCTTGCAATTTTGTTCTCTGACCATATCTTCTAATCCTGGGATTCTCCTGAGAAACAGGGTGCGATTGATGACACGGGAACTCCGGAAACTCCGGTTGTGCAGCAGATTTCTGACATACATTACGTTCTGGGATAGGCTCCGCAGACAGAAGTGAAACGAGCATCTTTGCTGCAGCTTCAGGCATTTGATCACCTTCTTTTCGGAGAACACTCCTTATCACTTCCATGATTAAACCCACTTGAGTTTTCAACTGCTTATTTTCCTCTCTGAGTGCATTCTGATCCAAGCGCAACGCTTGCATGTCCGCAATGAACTGCCCCATCTGACTCTTAACTTCTTTCAACTCCGCTTGAACTTGCTCCATGACTTTGCGGGAATTCCTGTGATCTATCTGATTATATAACCTGCAACCAACTAACAGAGTACATGCAGTCAGATTAACAGCTTCGAGGTACCTGTTACACAAAAATGATATGCAAGATGCAAACAAGTATGCAACAAGGAAACTCCAGAATAGCACTAAGGCAAAAAGGAACCCAAGGTCCAATCAGGGATAACCAACACACATATATCACATTATCCAGAAATAACCGAATACAAACAGAGTGACCTCGACCAACAGGCCTGGCGATGGTCAGCATACAGTAATGAACGAAAGCTAATCACGTAAGCAAAGAAAACAGATGCGATAGTCGGCACAGGAAACCTCTAGTAACTTCCTTCATATTCAACTGACCCCTCAGCTTGAAATTCTTCAGAACACACACTCTCGGTGGATCCTTCCATAACAAGAACTAATGTTCCCCCATGGCTGGGTGAAGAAAAATCATTAATCCGGATAATACCCTGAGGCGTGATGGAGAACCTGTTAGAGTCTAGCAGAGTCTGAACTTGGCTCCTAAGCACCTTACAATCATCTATTGAATGCTCATGTGCCCCAACATGGTACTCACAGCGAGCGTTGACATCAAAACCTGGAGGGTGCGGCGGGATCAATGGATTAGTCTCTTTGGGCACTATCAACCCACCTTTGACCAAATCTGGCAACAACTGACTGTACGACACCGGTAGCTGAGTAAACTGCCTTTCGGGTTTCCTTGGTCTTCGTCGAGCGTCATGACGCAGATGATGACGGTATGAATGTTAGCTTTGAACACTTGATATGTCTGAAAACTGACTCCGAGATACTGGAGATTCTGAGATAAGATCACTTCCTTTCTCCCATTCTTCTTGCAAACTGACAACTGATCCATTTTCCTCAACTGGGATAAAGGGAATGTCTCTAATCTTTCCATTCTTGAGTCCTCTCTCAACATGTTCCCCTGCCATCACTAAGTCAGCAAAGTTTAACGTTTCGCCACTAATCAATATATCATAGTAATGACCCTTCAAAGTACCCAAGAAGATGTCAATCAGTTCTCTATCCTGAAGTGGTGGTTGAACACGAGCAGCGAATTCTCTCCATCTTTGCACATACCCTCTAAAAGATTCATTGTCCACCTGAGATAGTTCTTGTAACTGCATGTGACTCAGAGTCATGTAGAGATTATAATTATACTGCTTCACAAAGGCATTGGCTAAATCCGACCATGATCTGATATTACCACTTTCCAACTGCATATACCAACTTAACGATGCTCCACTTAAACTGTCTTGAAAGCAGTGAATCATAAGCTTGTCATTGTGGACATGCAAAGTCATTCTCCTACAAAACATTGCCAGATGCTGCTTCGGACAACTATCTCCTTTGTACTTCTCAAAATTTGGCACCTTAAATTTCGGAGGCATCACAAGACCTGGCACCAAACACATGCTCGAAGCATTCAAATTAAGAGTATCCCGACTCATTAGGGTATCAATCTTTTCTTCTAACAGCTGACATCTCCTCATAAACTCAACAGTCTGTGGGTCTCTAGCATTAACCTTTGGAACAACCTTCTGAGAATCTGGCACAGGGAAGGTGAAATTCTGATAGTCCATGTCATGAAGAGAAGATAAATCTCTATCTCTGGCAATAGGATGCTCTTGATCTTCAACCGGAATTTGCACAGGTTGAGCTTGAGCAACATTGTTCACTGGAGTCCTCTGAATATCAGTCTCTCCTCCAATCATAATTGTCATGGCTTCCACGAGTTGACCTAGCTGATTCTTTGTCATACCCTAAATTTGTCCTACCCATTTTCAAATATTTTCGCATTTTAATTCTACTTTCATTTATACATCACCCACTTATTTTTTGTTAATTCTATTTATATTCTTCTTCTTCTTTGCCAAGATTTTTAATAATTAGTAAATATTTTGTTTTTTTTTTAAATAGTTTGATTTATAATAATTATAGTAATTAATATTGCCTTCTTATTTAATATAAATTTTAGTTTGTTTATATTTTTTTTAATATTTATTTAATTGTTATTGTTAATATTTATTTAATAATTATTGTTAATATATATTTATTATTTAATTATGTTAATTAGTAGCTTATTTATTAATTTATATCAATAGCATTTGGTTTTTTATTATTAACTAATTGAAAATTAACAACAACAAAAATCAATTTTTTTAAAGAAAATTGGAAGGCCCACAGTTGGAGGCCCTTATTTCGTTGGCTTTTTAAAGAGCTGAGAGGGAACCCTAATGTATCACTGTTTACTGCCTCTTCGAAATCCCAAAAATGGCCGCCAAACCCTAAGGATCCTCTTCCTCTCACATCCGCTGCTCCACCCCCTCGTTTATCCACTACAACTTAGAGCTCGCACCACCATCCCTTTCGTTTTCATCACCAACGAACCTTACCATCATCTCCTTCCTTGCTTCAAACCCAAACCTCGGTCGAACCACTTCGATCCACCATAACCGCCACCTTAGGAGTTCTCTCTGTTTCCACAAACCCCACCTCAACGAAACTTTCCTCCATTTAAGCAAACCCTTCGCCATCAATTCCGCCGCAAGCATCTTCAAAACTCTCCGTCCTTCCTCACAAAACTCATCATCGCTGTTCAAACTGTAACCACAAAAACTTCGATTCTGGTTCCAACCGCCTGGCCCTATCGTTCGTGCAACAATAAAAGGTCATTACGACGGCCGTCTAAGATCTACGACGATACTCTCACACGGCTCAGTAAGACTCTAACTCATTCTTCAACTATCCTCATGGCGTTGTAGTCACGTTCTGAGACAATACTGTGATAAGCTTTTGGGGATAGAAAGGAGTGCAAGGAGTATGTAGGTTATAGATATGGTAAATCTCGCATCTCTAGCTTAGATTCGTTTTTTTCCCTCTTCAATTTCCCGTGTTTGTTTTTTGTTATGTTTGGTTGTGTGTCCATTCATGTGCAGGTTCAAACACAGCAGAACCACAGCTAAACATTGAATCCAGTTCAAGAGGAAGCCCTCTGTTGCTCAAACAACAACTCACACAAATCATCGCCGTTTCGAAGTTATTGTGGCATCGCCGAATCATCTATTGTATGAAAAAATCTTGAAGCATTGTGATGCTGATAATCTAGGAACAACAACTCGGTATTCAACTGCGGTAGTATTCTTCGAGACTTGGATTCTGAGACATTGGTTGACAAGGATTATAGATAAGAGTTGGTTGTCGCAAATGCAACAGCCGCACAATAACAAACTTCGGGTCATTCATCTGCGACGGGGTCCATTTCTAATCCGATTCTTGTTTTTTATGTCAGTTTTATATGTTTTCAAGACATTACGTAGTCTGTTTGAATGTTCATTGTTGTGTTTTGGAAGTAAACAAATTTGGGCAGGAAATACAATCATATACGGATATCGTTTTGAATTTGAATTCATTTTTTTTGGGTCTGTCGTGAATATATCAAAATTAATTGTGCTGCTGTTGGTTTCGATTGCGTCTGTCTTTTACTTATGATGATGAATAAGTTCATTTGGAGGCTTGAATTTGTGTTTAATCTTGGCAGTAGACAGTAAATATTGATGGTAATTGCTGCTGCTACATGTTGTTAGTGAAAACAAACTGTCATTATCGTTTTATGTTGAAATATTTTGGTTTTCATCCCTGCTGTTGTTACTCTATTTCGCTTACAAAGTATGTTTGGTTTTTCTGCGTACTTATTCGATTTCGCAGTTGATGTATTCTTTCAAGAGGATGTAGTTTTTGGTTTCTCTATTTTGTGTACACCTCGCTACCGCTACCATGTGAATATTGGGTATAAATTATGCTATTTTTGGTTTCAATGTCGATTATGGTGTAAGTTATACAACTGATTGTTTGCATTACTACCGCGATGTGGTCTCAAATATTTTACATTGTCATAAATGCTTTGTTGCATTATCATTTTGATCAAATTAATTCTGTGCGCGGAATCAAAGCGTATTCATGTTTTACATATTGGTTGCTATGAATCTCTGGCGGTGTGTGCAGTTTAATTTCGAGAATGATAGGTTTTAACAGTTTTTAGGATAGGTGATTTGAGATTATTATATTACTTGGATAAATTTATGTGCCAAATTGTTGCTATCACAAGTTTGAAATTGAAGACCTTGCTGGCTATCGTGTTGTTTTACGGACGGAAATCATTGCAATAATTTGGTTTTATCATAAAGTATTATTAATAGTTCAGGATTTACTTTCATGGTTGTTAAGGAATGGAAATGTGGATAATTATTTTATGTTGAATTCCTATCCTATTCTTTCACTGTTAGCGTTTCAGTTTAAAGATGAGTGGGAGCTTGGGCATGAAAGTGGAATTGTCGGTATAAACGGTAATCAGGATAGGTTCTTTTTCTCTTTTTTCCTTTTTATAATCCAATCCATTTTATATTAAGCTGATAGTATAAGAGATTGGTTCAAAAGATTAAGTTGATTTATCAATATAATTCAAATATTTTTTTTAAAATTGAAACGATTAATATATAAAAGAAAACATTTTCTTAATCAATTACGAAAATTGAACTCTCGAGGTCTAGCACCTCTTGGGTTCATGAATGACTATTATTGAGGCGTACGCCTTAGGTAATATTGTTCGACATCTCGTTTATACGCATTTGTTGCTCCATCTTCTCCCATTCGATAGCAAGGTACCTCTCTCCCTCCAAATGTAATAGTTTTTATGGTTTTTTTTCTTAATTATGCTTCAACGCCTCAAAACCATTCTTAAAATTAAATTCTCGATTTATCGAGTCATTTTCACATGTGTAAGTCGAGTGCTTTCAAAGCCTCGCCATCGACCTTTGATCACCATACACGATATTTTAAAGCTTAATCCTGAGCTTCCTTACAGTGACACCTATTTGATCAATTATTTCTAATTGGTCACTTAGAAGACTAGCCCACTTTGCTAGTGCACACGCTTAAAATTCAAATTCAAACCTCGATTCACCTCAAGTATTTTTTTCAAAACAAACTAAATCCTTGAAGTCAAGCACTTCTTGGGTTTTCGACGATCATTATTAAGGCGTACGCCTTAGGTAATGTATCATTCGATTTTTTCGTTCTAGTATGTTTTTTTTGGGCAAAGAAATATCGTAAGAATCTAGCATTCTGTGTGATATTTCCATTGTTCATCCAAACATTTTCAAATGAAAAAGGTGTTGTCAAGATCTAGCATATCGATAATGTCCCGATTAATTAGTTGTGGGACCGACGTCTCATTTACTAAATAATTGTCATTTTCAAATTCCTTTCTCATCTTCTTGCCTCTCATACCACAAAATCTATTCATACCTCATTTCGATTCAGATTATTTTCTCAACATTTTTCTCAATTCAAACTTCGAAAGAAGGAGGCTCTTGGAATCTAGCATTCCTTGAATCTTTGAGTTAATAATTCTCGAGGCACGCTCTTGAGTTGTTATTCACTCAATCTTTCGACCTTTTCAAACCAAATCATTTTCAAACATTCTCCTAAGTCGAGTGCTCGTCCGCATTCGCAACCGTCGACATTTTGCACACACTTCATAATTCCTCGTGGTTTCGATATTAGGGGCACCCTTAGGGACTAATATCGTTTCTCACCATCTAACCCTTGACACGTCGTCAAGTCGGTTCTATCTTCTAATCAATTCCTCGACGCATTGTCGAACCCTTTCTTCAAACCAACCTCTTTTTGCCTCGCATTCCGTTTTCGTTTCAATCTTTTCACAAACGTTTTTAAACTTACGAAAGAGGGATATTCTTAGAATCTAGCATTCTTTGAATATTCGAATGAGTAACTCTCGAGGCGCGCCCTTGAGTTGTTATTAGTTCATTCTTTCGATTTCGAAACATCCAACTCTTTATCTTCAACCTATTCAACCCAACTTTCGCAAGAAATGAGTTCTTGGAATCTCGCATTCCTTGAATTTTTGAGTGACAGGGTCTTGAGGCATGCCCTTGGGTTGCTTGTCAATCACTCTTTCGTTTCTCAAACTTAAACTTCAAACCCATTTCAAACCTCGTCTTCTCGTGGTTGTTATCACGAACTACGGCTGCTCTGATTCTTCATTCTCGTCCGAATGTAAGATACGTAGGCACAAGATCGCGATGATCTTGGCGAGCTACCTCCCTTCCATTTTCCATTTCCCCGTATCCATTTTATGGTTGTTACCACGAACTACGACTGCTCTGATTCTTCATTCACTCTTGAATGTAAGATACGTAGGCACAAGATTGTGATGATCTTGGCGAGCACAATCCCCTCCATCTCCCAATTCCCCCCATTCATTCCCGTAGTCGAACTACGACGCTCTGATTTCTCATTCTCGTCCGAATAAGCATACGTAGGCACAAGGGACCCAATCCTTGGTGAGCACCATATCCTCTAACCACACATATCTCCTTTGCATCTTTAACCTCTTATCCTACCAATTCTACCTTTATCATCGAGAAGAAAACAACCAAACCTAGACAACACTCACCACAAATACCTTAAGAGGTTCTCGTCGAGTACGACGGACGTGAGGGGTGCTAATACCTTCCCCTCATGTAACCGACTCCCGAACCTGGAACTTTGTTGCGACAACCCTGTTCCTATCTTTTCATTTTAAGAGGTTTTCTCGATATTTTCCTCTCCCGTTTATTCGGGAAAAATAAAGTTCGGTGGCGACTCTGTTGAAGCGCATTTCCACGCCTTTCGCGTGAGGGTCGTTTCTATGAAATGTCTCCGTGATTTTTCGAGGTGCGACAACTGGCGACTTCACTGGGGACTTGCTCCATGCAAAGAGAGAGTCGAGCCTATCTTTTGGTTTGTGAGGAGTGTTTGTTTTTTATTTGTTTTCTTCTTGTTTATGTATTTGTTCTCTTGTGGATTTTATTTGTGCTTGTTATCTTGGTTGCATGTTGGTTCTTGGGATGACATCATGAGTAAAGCTCTACGCCCAAGCTTTGGTAAAAGCAGAGAGAACACATACTTTAGTATTGGTATTCGAGTAGTGTTAGTCTCCAAGGACTCGCTCCTTGTGGGCCTAGCATGAAAGCTCCTCCAGAGGAGACCTATTCATGGATCTTGTTGTAACACAGCTAGCCTGTTGCACGACTTGATTAATGAAGGGTCCATGATTCTGGGAACCTTTTTTAGCACCAGTTACAATATTGGTGGTCGTGTAGTGTTAGTCTCCGAGGACTCGCTCCTTGTGGGCCTAGCATGAGGACTCCGCTCAAGGGAGACCTTATCGTCATTATCGTTGTAATACAGGTAGCCTGTTGCGTGACGCTGATACGACTAGTGTTCATGATCTTGGGAAGCAAAACATAGAAACCATCCCGTGAGTGGGTTTATGGGTAATCGTGTAGATCTTCCCGTATAGGGCTTACCTATCAAGTTTCTTTGATAAGAAATTATGGTTACTTATCTTGTTACAATTACCAGCTTCAGATTGTTTGAACTGTGATCCTGTGATCCTGGATCTTGCATCTTGCATTACATCTAGCATATCATTTGCATATCTCATATGTCGTGCATTTTGCATTTTCATCCCTTCAACAAAATCTCATGTATCCTTCCTTCTTCTCCAGTAAATCAAGTTGATTCCTCGACACCAGTACGCAACTAGAGGCAATACAAGACGAATGATGGAGCAAATTCAGCAAGATCAAGCTTCCTTCAGGGAAGAGTTGGATTCTCTCAAGGGAAAGATTAACCAGATCCTTGAAGCCATTATCACAGCCCGAAAAGAAGAAGAGATGCGTGAAGCTGCTGTCGTCAACAACAATGGTCAGGTGCAAGTGTCTACCTCAAGGCTCTCAGCTCCCATTCCCAACCCCTATGGAATACCAATGAACTTCGCTACCGCAGCCGAAGGAACCACTTCTCAACCAATCTCAATACCTGGAGTTACTGTTGGAGCTATCCCGCAAGCTCAACCTACCGTTGTTCAGATCCCTGTTCCTCATACCGAAGATAATTTGATGGACCAGTACGATGATGTTCAAAATTATCACGCCGCTATCCCCATTGCCAATCCTGTTGCTGCTCAGGATTCAGAAGCTATGAAGATGTGTCGAGATCTAGCCGAGAAACTTCGAGTCATGGAGGGGCATAGCTCAAATCCTCTCAGTGCTTTGGAAATGTGTTTAGTGCCTGACGTTGTCGTTCCTCCCAAGTTCAAGGTGCTCGAATTCTCGAAGTACAAAGGTCTCAGCTGCCCGAATATTCATCTGAAGATGTACTGTTGCAAGATGGCTGCTTATGCCAGAGACGAAAAGCTCATGATTCATTGCTTCCAAGACAATTTGTCTGGGGCATCGCTCGAATGGTATATGTAGCTGGAACGTAATAGTGTGCATACTTGGGCTGAGCTAGCCGATGCATTTATCAAGCAGTACAAGTATAATACCGATCTCGCTCCAAACCGTACTCAGCTTCAAAGTATGAATCAAAAGGACAGTGAATCCTTCAAGGAGTACGCGCAACGATGGAGAGAGCTATCTGCAAGGGTGCATCCACCTTTAGTTGATCGTGAGTTAATCGACATCTTCATGGGTACCTTGCAAGGCCAGTACTACAAGAAATTGATCGGTAGTGTCACAGCTGGATTCTCTGACTTGGTGATTGTTGGTGAGAGAATCAAAGAAGGGTTGAAGAGCGGGAAGATCCAATGAGGTTCTAGCATCCAAGCTAGTACCAAGAAGCCTTTCAACGGATACAAGAAGAAAGAGGGTGAAACAAATGCTATCTCTTTGCAGAAAGAGCAAGCTCCTCAACAAGCTCCCGCTCCTATGCCTTATCAAGTCCCTTACTACCAGTATCTGTATGTTGCTGCTGCGGAATATGCTCAAATGCATTATCAGCCAACTGTTCAAGCTATGCAAGCTCAGATGCCATAGCAACAGGCTCCTCAGCAACGAGCCTACAATCAACAAGGATACCAATATCCTCCTCAGCAACAACAAATGCAAGCTACTTAGCAACGACAAGGTACTCGCCCACAGCCTCAGCAGAGAACATGGAGGCCAGATAGAGTCTTTGATCGTCTACCAATGACATATGTTAAAATCTTTGCTCAGTTGATGGAGAAGAAAGTTGTTGTTCCGAGAGATTTGGCTCCTCCAACTGTCATTCCTGCCGATTATGATGCAAATGCTCATTGTGAGTTTCATAAGGGCGCTCCAGGTCATACCATTGAGGACTGCAGAGCTTTCAAGCACACAGTTTAAGACATGATCGACAGGGATGCTATCAACTTCAATGGGAAGTCTGCAAATATCATCAACAATCCGATGCCACCAACCAACTAGCGCCAACATCAGATCAAGCAGAGTCAAGTTCATTTCTCGAAGAAGGCCGTCATGTCGCCATTTCATATTATGCATTTCTTATATTTGTCTTTGTTTGTTTAAGTATTCTATGCTTTGAACAATTGCCATTCGTATTTGGTTTTCATTAATGTATTGTTTATGCATGTTTTGAATTAGTTATATCGTATTCACTCATTTTCACTTATCACCAACACATTTATTCACTTCACTCTATTCATTGTTGTTTAGCATGATTTGAGGGAGGATGATGAAAACGAGATACCCATAATTGCAAACCGTATGCTTTCAGACAGAATCTCGTCAATGATGTATAGGCATTGTTTCAATCCCCCTAAACACTGGAGATATAAGGAGTTAATCCCTAATAAACCACTTCGAGCCTAGAAGTAGTAGTTTCCTTTGGATATTCAAACCTTTTACACTCAACCTAGGACAGGGTAGTGTTCAATTAACCCAATAATGCATGCAAATCAACAAAGAAAAATCCAGAAGACGGTTGTTCATCAAATACCCATGATATGGCAGTCACAATCCTTCAACAAAATCAAAAAAAAATCAAAAGCCTGCTAAGTCAAACACCTAAAAGGGGACTTAGGCAAAATCAAGGCAATCCCGATGTATTTGACAAGCAAAATCAATCCATGCAAAAGTTAGGGATCAAAAAAATAAAAGCAAAAGAGGACCCCAAAACCCTCAACAAAAACAAAATAAGATTCAGTGACCACCTAAATCAAGGGGCACTGACATTCATCAATACCAAAATAAGGTGACTTCCACGTCGAGAAAACCTTGAAGTATCAAGCTTATACCGTCCAGACAAGTGCGAAATTAACGGAACGTAGGTATGGAGATCATTAAGAAGAAGGGGTGGGTACAATTCATATTTTGAGCCTAATATCTTTTGTTTCATAACCGTGAACCAGACCACGTTATAACTCTCGAAAGACCTAATTGAGGCGAGGTTTATTCTGAAAGCATACTATTGCAAGGTTGCGTAAACTGACTCCTCACATATTTGCTAATTATCAACATTGGTGTCATTTTACTTGCTATATCTTTCGCACCAATCAAATTAGCACAACGTCTGGGCTAACAGTCCATTCGTCTCACACTTTCACGACACTTCAATAAACGACACTTTTTCAAAACTTGTATTGAGTTTTGCATTAATATTACCATTTGTGAATGTACAATTTTATCTGCAAATCGATACTAGGTATTCAAAGACACTCCAACAAGAAATAATCAAGGAGGAACTTGATTCCTAGTGGCTGTCACAAAACAAGACTACCTAAAAACCCACAGACTGGGGTAAATCGCTCAAGAGCTCGAGCAGGGACAAACCATTAGCATGTTCAGACTGGGGCAAGACCAAGTTACCCTGACTATTAAATAGAGTTACAATTTTCTCTGATGCAAGCTTAGGGCATCCAGAGCATCATCCTCTGCTTCGATCATGGCGTCTTCAACGAATTACGTGTCGAGGAAGTCAATCCCTCCCACCACCCAAAGTCCAATCTGCATTGGAAACTACCAAAAGTCCACTGCGCTGGCGTCTCCACCTGCATTTCCAATCACCCGTCTGCAATCATGTGCATCATACGCATTGCATTCGCTATCATAAGCATCTTGCATTATATGCATACTCAAATCATATCATACTTCCCCAGCTCTTGCATCTCTGCGCGTCAGCATTTGCATTTGCGCTTCCATTCGTTATGGAACCTCATTATCATCTAGCATTTGCATATGCAAGTCAAGGTCCAGGACCAACCTCGAAGATTTCCAAGATCATCATCAGCCCAGTCAGGGGCATCCTCTGCAAGACTGTGGGTTTCTCCCACAAACTTCAAGAGCTTCAAAACAGTCATCAGCCTAATCAGGGGCATCTTCTGCAAGATGTGGGTTTCTCCCACGAAATTCAAGGATATTCAAATCAAGATTCAGCTCAGTCAGAGGCATTTTTCAAAGACCATGGGTGCTTCCCATGACGTATTTCAACCTCGCGGTTGATCAAATCTTCAAGTCAACATACAGCCTAGCCAGGGGCATATCATTCAAGACCGTGGGCGTTCCTCACGAGGTTGTTCAACTTTTTGTTGGGCAAATCCAAGAGTTTCAGTACAAGATTCAGCCTAGGCAGGGGCATCTTCATCAAAGTCGTGAGCGTTCCTCACGAAGTTGTTCAACCTTTTGTTAACCGAGACAAAATTTCAAGACAAATTCAGCCCAGTCAAGGGCATCTTCTTCATAATTCATGGGCGTAACCATGAAAGAATTTCAACAAAATTATGATCTCCAAGCAAGACGGTGGGCGTACCACGTTGATTCATTTCAATCCAATCTTCCTCTTGGGTGTTCCCCAATGAGTTGTATCCAGTAAGCGTGATCATTGTCAATTGCCTCACTATCATCCTTTTGGGTGGTCGTGGGCTGTGTGTGAGTTTCGCTCTGTCATCCTTTTGGTGGGGGTCTGTCATAGTCATTAATGATAGATTGTGCGATATTGTTTGTGTTTCACTCTGTCATCCTTTTGGTGGGGGGTCTGTCATAGTGATTAATGATAGATTGTACGATATTGTTTTGTGTGAGTTTCGCTCTATCATCCTTTTGGTGGGGGTCTGTCATAGTCATTAATGATAGATTATGCGATAGTGTTTGGTGTGAGTTTCGCTCCGTCATCCTTTTGGTGGGGGGTCTATCATAGTCATTAATGATAGATTGTGCGATAGTGTTTGGTGTGAGTTTCGCTCCGTCATCCTTTTGGTGGAGGGTCTGTCATAGTCATTAATGATAGATTGTGTGATATTGTTTGGTGTGAGTTTCGCTCCGTCATCCTTTTGGTGGGGGGTCTGTCATAGTCATTAATGATAGATTGTGCGATATTGTTTGTGTTTCGCTCCGTCATCCTTTTGGTGGGGGGTCTATCATAGTCATTAATGATAGATTGTGCGATAGTGTTTGGTGTGAGTTTCGCTCCGTCATCCTTTTAGTAGGGGGTCTATCATAGTTATTAATGATAAATTGTACGATATTGTTTGTGTTTCGCTCCGTCATCCTTTTGGTGGGGGGTCTATCATAGTCATTAATGATAGATTGTGCGATAGTGTTTGGTGTGAGTTTCGCTCAGTCACCCTTTTGGTGGGGGGTCTGTCATAGTCATTAATGATAGATTGTGCGATATTGTTTGTGTTTCGCTCCGTCATCCTTTTGGTGGAAGGTCTGTCATAGTCATTAATGATAGATTGTGAAATATTGTTTTGTGTGAGTTTCACTCCATCATCCTTTTGGTGGAGGGTCTGTCATAGTCATTAATGATAGATTGCACAATAGTGTTTGGTGTGAGTTTCGCTCCGTCATCCTTTTGGTGGGGGGTCTATGATAGTCATCAATGATAGATTGTGCGATAGTGTTTGGCTTGAGTGTCGCTCCGTCATCCTTTTGGTGGGGGGGTCTGTCATAGTCATTAATGTCAGATTGTGCGATAGTGTTTGGTGTGAGTTTCGCTCCGTCATTCTTTTGGTGGGGGGTCTGTCATAGTCATTAATGTCAGATTGTGCGATAGTGTTTGGTGTGAGTTTCGCTCCGTCATCCTTTTGGTGGGGGGTCTGTCATAGTCATTAATGATAGATTGTGCGATAGTGTTTGGTGTGAGTTTCGCTTCGTCATCCTTTTGGTGGGGGGTCTGTCATAATCATTAATGTCAGATTGTGCGATAGTTTTGGTGTGGGTCTCGCTCCGTCATCCTTTTGGTGGGGGGTCTGTCATAGTCATTAATGTCAGATTGTGCGATAGTGTTCGGTGTGAGTTTCGCTCCATCATCCTTTTGGTGGGGGGTCTGGCATAGTCATTAATTCCAGATTGTGCGAGTGTGTTGCTCTACCATACTTTTGGTGGTAGTAGTCGAGTGTGTTTCATCCCATCATCCTTCTAGTGATGACGACTTTTTACCGTTTATTTATTGTTCACTCGAAGGTTTATATTTTCCTGTATTTCAGTTCTCAAGCATTTTCTTTTCTTTTCGGACAAATTCATGGTCTTCTTCATATCTAATTAACTTTTACCTCGAGAATGAACGCTGCAGCAGCTCATTTCCTTAGGTTTAAGCCAATTAGATAGAGGCATCTGTTATACTCTAAATTTGTCC
Source organism: Lathyrus sativus (assembly GCA_963859935.3). Taxonomy (NCBI): domain Eukaryota; kingdom Viridiplantae; phylum Streptophyta; class Magnoliopsida; order Fabales; family Fabaceae; genus Lathyrus; species Lathyrus sativus. The sequence goes on from OZ012737.1 coordinate 510,469,115, forward strand.
TACCCATTTTCAAATATTTTCGCATTTTAATTCTACTTTCATTTGTGCATCACCCACTTATTTTTTGTTAATTCTATTTATATTCTTCTTCTTCTTTGCTAAGATTTTTAATAATTAGTAAATATTTTGGTTTTTTTTAAATAGTTTGATTTATAATAATTATAGTAATTAATATTGCCTTCTTATTTAATATAAATTTTAGTTTGTTTATATTTTTTTTAATATTTATTTAATTGTTATTGTTAATATTTATTTATTAATTATTGTTAATATGTATTTATTATTTAATTATGTTAATTAGTAGCTTATTTATTAATTTATATCAATAGCATTTGGTTTTTTATTATTAACTAATTGAAAATTAACAACAACAAAAATCAGTTTTTTAAAGAAAATTGGAAGGCCCACAGTTGGAGGCCCTTATTTCGTTGGTTTTTTAAAGAGCTGAGAGGGAACCCTAATGTATCACTGTTTACTGCCTCTTCGAAATCCCAAAAATGGCCGCCAAACCCTAAGGATCCTCTTCCTCTCACATCCGCTGCTCCACCCCCTCGTTTCTCCACCATAACTTAGAGCTCGCACCACCATCCCTTTCGTTTTCATCACCAACGAACCTTACCATCATCTCCTTCCTCGCTTCAAACCCAAACTTCGGTCGAACCACTTCGATCCACCATAGCCGCCGCCTTAGGAGTTCTCTCTGTTTCTACAAACCCCACCTCAACGAAACTTTCCTCCATTTAAACAAACCCTTTGCCATCAGTTCCGCCGCAAGCATCTTCAAAACTCTCCGTCCTTCCTCGCAAAACTCATCATCGCGGTTCAAACTGAAGGTGAGAAAATTACTTAGAAGGGGGGGGTTGAATAAGCATGACAAATAATCAAAGATTCAAACACAGTTATTTTTATCCTGGTTCGTTGAACTCAACTACTCCAGTCCACCCTCTCAAGAGTGATTTGCCTTTCTCAGTCAAGGACTTAATCCACTATTTAATCAAACAGATTACAATAGTAACACCTAAGAACAACTGTTCTTAGTCTTCTCAAGAGCTACTGATCCCAACTGGATCCTCTTAAGGAAACTTTTTACAATCAATGTAAAACTATTACAAGAGTAAGAATGCTTCTAAAAAGCTATTATCACAACTGTGATATTTCTCTTAAGTTTAAGAACAATGTTACAACAAATAAAATATAAGAGCTTTGAGAGATTTGCTTTGAGTAATTTTTGCAAGTAGTTCGTTACTGAAGAAGATGGAGTGGACTTCTTTATATAGGCACATAGATCCATGAAGTCTTCTCAACGTTGGAGGCTGTGCTGAAAAAAACCTGGAGCCTTTTGTCTTTTACTTTGCAGAAACTTTCCTTAGAATGGAATGCACAGATAAAACCTTTTTGTCTGTGTTCTTGTGTCTAGCATAAAAGAGGAAAGAGCTGTTAAGATATGCCAACGTACATATTCAAATCTTCTTCACTAAGTAAGTTCAGCTATCAACATCAGAGTCAGGATCTTCTGAATCTCTAGAGTAGAGATCTTCTGGATCTGCAGAGTCTTGGGATGTTCTTCAGATTATACTGAATCAGAGTATGTGCAGTTTGTGTGCTTGAGCGTGTAGTTCTGTCAGAGCAGAGTCTTCTATATCAGATTCTCAATACTTATGCAGCGTAGTATCTTCAGAGTCTTCTGATGACTAAGCTTCTGAACTCTCAGAGTCTTTTATTCTTTGAAGGTTTCTACTTCAGAATCTTCAGTAGATAGCACTCAGATTCTTCTGGAGGCAGCGTTCAGATCTTCATCTAAGATGCTCTTGAACCTTTGAAGTCTTTCATAATATCATTGTTCAGATCCAAAATTTGCTCTTTTAAGAATATTTTCTTTAGTACCTGTAGCAAACCGTCTAGAACAAATTTAGAGTATATAATTCTTGAATACAAAATTCATAAGTGTTATCATCAAAACATAGAGATATTACTAAGCAACAATTTGTGTTCTTACAATCTCCCCCTTTTTGATGATGACAAAACATGTAAAATTTTGTTCAATAAAAATTATGAATTATAACTCCCCCTGAGATTAACAATCTCCCCCTGAAATAAATACTCTAATAAAGGAAAACACTTCCCTTTTTAATTAAGTATATTTCAGATTCAGAGCCTGATGCAAGAGGTTTGACTTTCAGAATCAAATCTTGATGCCAGATAATTATGACTTCCTTTAGTCATAGCGCCTGGTTATCATCTTGTTTGAATTATCTTCCAGAGTAAAGGTATCAGAGTAAGCTATCAGAGTTGATTGAATACTCAGATTTGCTTTGAAGATCAGGTTCTGGTTGAAAAAGTCTCAGGGTAACTTCAATGAATTATGTCAGATATATCAATGTAATCTGAAAGACTTAAATTCAAAGTAAGTTAATAAAATGTCTGAATTTCAGTTTTAGTAATTTCTTATAGTTTAAACAATCAGATTCTCTTTTTCTCCCCCTTTTTGTCATAATCAAAAAGATTTTTAAAGGCAAAAAGATACAGAAGAAAAGAAGCATATAGAAGAAAAAACATCAACATTCAATTAAACATATCAAAGTTCACAGTCAAACAGACAGATGCCAAAAATCATAACACAACAATAAGAAAACAACAAAAGCAATAACATGTGAAAAAACATTAAATAAAACTAAGTCTGGCGTGAGGCAATAAGGGTCAGAAGCTCTGTCATTTTGGCAGTTGACTCTTCTTGCTTAGACATCCAGGTCTTGATCTCATCAATTGTCTTCTCTTGCTTGACCATCCAATCTTTTATTTCCTTGACATCATTCACAAGCTCTGTGACCACAGATGAAGAAGGAGCAGATGCAGTAGCAGCAGGGTTCTCTTCAGACTGGTTCTCTTCAGAAGCTTGTTCAACCATTTCAGATTTAGGAGCCTCTGGAGGAGCAGCTTCCAGAAGCAATACAGGAGGAGGAGGAGGCATGTTCATCAGAGTTATCTTGATTAATTCTGCAAATTGAACCTTAGCAAGCTTAGAGCATTTTGCTCTAACTTTTAAAGCAGCTTTGTTGAACATCCAGATGAAACGCTTCCAAGCAGCATTTGAAACAGTTGGATCCAAACTTGACATGCACACATCCTTAACACGAGCATATTCAGAATCTATCTCCTTCTTGAATATTTCAAACATAGCATTAACACATGATCCTAGATCTGACTGTTCAGACTGTTTAGAGGGTTTAGGATTAGGAGTGTTAACAGGAGTAGGCTCAGATGGTGTAGGTTCAGATGGTTGTGGTTGAGGTGATGTGGGTTGAGATGTTTGGATGTCAGATTGAGGGAGTTCAGATGGTTTAGGAATGGTTTGTGTTTCAGATAGATTGGTTTCAGATGGTTGAGGGATAGTTTGTGTTTCAGATGTTTGAGTTTCAGATGGTTGAATTGTGGTTTTCTGAGTTGGGGAGTTGGGTGGAGTATGAAACATAGAAATGTTAACATGTTCCTTCATAGTACTTTCAGAACGTGCTTGTTTGAGAGACTTTGGTTCAAAATCAGGTGAATCAGATGATTCACAATCAGAAGATTCATCTGAGTGAACAGATGTTGAAGAAATGATAATGGATTGATTGAGGGGTTCTATATCCAAAATATTGTTAGAAAGATTTGGATCTTCTGATGGAACTGGTTGTTCAGAATGTTCAGTTTGAACAGTCTCTGGTTGGTTTGATTCTGAGATGATTATATCTAGTTGGGGAATTTCTAATTGGGGATTTTCTGGTTGTGAAGTTGCTGGTTGTGGAATTTCTGTTTGAGGAATTTCTGTTTGTGAAATTTCTGGTTGAGTTGTTTGAAGGGGTTCAGATGTAATATGAGGTTGGGGTTCAGAGGGAATTTGTACAGAAGATGGTTGTGAATGTACTGGCTCAGATGAAGGTGGTTCAGATGAAAGATTTGCAGACTGTTTGGGTTTTGAAGTTCTATGTCTAAGGTTTGGAGAGAGTTGAGGTGATGAAAGGGGTGAATGAACAGCAGGTGTAGGATCAGATGTTAATACCTGATGAATAGTGTCACTAATTTCTTCCAGAGTGGCATCTCTTCCAGAACTGATTTTGGCTTTCGTTGCTCCTTTCTTCTTCTTCCTTGGAACTTCAGATACTTTCCTTTTCTTCTGAACCGATCCTTCTTCAGCTTTTCTCTTACTACGCCTTTCCTTCATTAGATTGGGAATTTCTTCTCCTTGTTTCTGAACAAGGTTAGCAGGTAGAGGAATTCCTTCCTTCAGACACTCTACAATGTAAGTCCAGACAATACTTTTTGGTTCATCTGCACTAAACATTGGAAAGTCTTCTAAGGGTATCCTTCTGCCAATGACCTCCTCAGAGTTTATCTTCCTTAGTTTACCATTTAGCTCTGAAATGATTTTCATCCTTTTCAGAGTGAGTCCATTTATCTCAGATCCAATGATGTATGACAGATCCTCTGTTATCTTTGCATCTGTCAGATGCTTCACCAACTTGTTTTCTACAAGGATGTCAGAAATCAGTCGTCCCAGAGGTATCCAAGTTCTAACTTTCCCAGCTTTAGCTCTGACCTCTTCTCTAGTCTCTTTGACATGAGTCAGAAGATGACTGAAAATCAGATAGGGCAGATCAACCTTAATATTCTGGCTGATGCAGTACATGAAGTACAGATGCTCTGAACTCACATAGTCTGGTGAGTTGGTTGACTTTCTGTGAAAGATTGTACTCATAAATATCTTTGCCCAGATCCTATAGATAGGTTTCAGATCTTTAACCTTGCTTGTTGGTGTTCCAGCTACAGTGATTTCTTCATATACCTTAGCCATATCAATACGTGAAGAGGCTAGGTTTGTAACACCATCAGATTCTGTATAACTGAACAGTTGCCTGATCAGTTTTTCAGTAATCACTATCTCCTTCCCAAGGACAGATGAGTGAATAAACTTAGGACCAGTACTAGCGTGAATCCAGAATTCCTTTACAAGAGTTAGGTACACAGGACCCATCAATCTCTCAAAGTACTTCTCCCAGCCTTGAGCTTTAATGGAAGTTGTTAGGTCAAACTCATTTTCTTCTATAGATTCAAGATCAACGAAGCTCTCACACAGAACCTCAAGATCTACTACTGGAGTAAATACAGTGCGTTCTGGTTTCTTGTACATTATATTTTTGTTGGAGATTTCAGCAGCATTTGATGTAGAAGCCATTGATGAGGATGAAGCTTTTGATTTTGGTTTAGGGTTTTGGTAGAGTTTAAAGAGTAAGCAGAAACGCATGAGTGTAGTGAGTGTGAAAAGTTTGAAAATAGTGTGATAGGTGGTATTTATAGAGAACCAAAAGATCAAGCATTGGGCACATCAAAAGACACATACACACGTTTATTCAACATTTAATGAAAGTAATCATTTCAAATTAAAATTATGACAATTGGGGGGAAATCCAAGAAAAATGAGATTTTCAAAGCAATACCTCAAACGTCAATTCAGTAGAGCACTCCATCTTTTCAGATACTGAGTGACACGTGTTTGCTTTGTATGTGCATCTGATATCTCTCAAGAAATGAAACATTTCCAACGTTCAGATCTTCTGAGTTTGTTAGTTTAGAGTTTCACACAAATAAATTAATTAAAGATAAATGAACAAATAATCAGATGAGATACTTCAGATCTTTAAACATTTTGCATCTGAGAAGTTGCCTCTGATAAATATTACTCTGGACAAAAATCCATACAAATATTTTTCAGAATGAACTTAAACCTATCTTCAGCAAGGGGTTTTGTGAAAATATCAGCCCATTGATGATCTGTATCAACAAAGGCTAGATTTATTACACCCTTCTGAACATAGTCTCTGATGAAGTGATTTTTAATTTCTATATGTTTAGCCTTAGAATGTAAGATTGGATTTTTTGACAAACATATAGCAGAAGTATTATCACAGATGATAGAAAGATTACTCTCATAGATCTGATAATCTTCTAACTGACTCTTCATCCAGAGCATCTGTGTACAACATCCAGTAGCAGCAATGTATTCTGCCTCTGTAGTTGATAGTGCAATAGTGGGTTGCTTCTTGCTGTACCATGAGATCAGATGACTTCCAAGAAACTGACAGCTTCCAGAAGTGCTTTTACGTTCAACTCTGTCTCCAGCATAATCAGCATCACAGAATCCAACTAATGAAAATTCATCAGATCTTCTATAACACAAACCCATGTTAGTAGTACCTTTCAGATACCTTAGAATCCTCTTAACAGCTGTTAAGTGTGATTCTCTAGGATCTGATTGGAATCTTGCACATAAGCAGACACTAAACAGAATATCAGGTTTAGAAGCAGTCAAGTATAGAAGAGATCCTATCATACCTCTGTAGAGTTTCTGATCTACCTTCTTACTTACCTCTTCCTTACCTAAAGTGCTTGTAGGGTGCATTGGAGTTTTTGCCATCTTACTATCAACCATGTTGAACTTCTTCATAAGCTCTTTAACATATTTGGTCTGATGTATGTAGGTGCACTCTGAAGTCTGGTTGACTTGAATTCCCAAAAAGAATCTCAATTCTCCCATCATGCTCATTTCAAATTCTGCCTGCATACATTTAGCAAACTCCTTTCCAAGCATAATATTTGTTGATCCAAAAATAATACCATCTACATAAATTTTACAAATCAACAAATCTTTCTTAAGAGTTTTACAGAATAAAGTTGTATCCACTTTTCCTCTGATAAAATTTTCTTTAGAAGGAAATTGCTCAACCTCTCATACCAAGCTCTGGGAGCTTGTTTTAAGCCATAAAGAGATTTCTTTAATTTAAAAACATGATCTGGAAAGTTTTCACTTTCAAAACCAGGAGGTTGGTGGACATATACTTCCTCTTCTATAATACCATTAAGAAAGGCACTTTTAACATCCATCTGATACAGAGTGATGTTATTCTGTGCAGCAAATGAAATAAGAAGGCGTATAGATTCTAACCTTGCCACTGGAGCATAAGTTTCAGTGTAATCAATACCTTCTTGTTGACTGTATCCTTGAGCAACCAGCCTTGCCTTATTCCTTTCAAATTCTCCCTTTTCATTCAACTTATTCCTGAAGACCCATTTTGTTCCAATAACGTTGAATCCTTTAGGTCTAGGAACCAGATCCCAAACTTCATTTCTGGTGAATTGATTTAGCTCTTCTTGCATGGCAATAATCCATTCATTATCTTTCAGAGCCTCATCCACAGATGTTGGTTCAATTATTGACACTAAGCCAAACAATGAAGATTCAGATGTTCTGAGATAGGATCTTGTCCTGATTGGATCATCTTTCTTTCCAATAATCACATCTTCTGGGTGAGATGCCTTGATTCTGGAAGAAGATCCTCTGACATTTGATCTTTCAGAAATGTGTAAGTTGTCCAATTGAGAAGATAGGGGAATAGCATCTGGAGTTGCTTCAGATTCCTTCTCTTTAGCCTTTTCTGCCTCTGATCCTTCAGAGTCTGTGAGAATCACTTCTCTATCTGCAGAATTCTCAAACTACTTTGGCTTTTCAGAGCCAAGCTTATCATCAAATCTTACATGAATAAATTCTTCCACAATCTGTGTTTCAGTATTGAATACTTTGTAGCCTTTAGAGCGTTCAGAATAACCAAGCATGAAACACTTTTGTGCTTTGGAATCAAACTTGTTAAGATTCTCTTTAGTGTTAAGTATGTAACAGGTATATCCAAAAGGATGAAAATATGAAATGTTAGGCTTTCTGTTCTTCCACAGTTCATATGGAGTCTTTTTCAGAAGAGGTCTTACAGACACTCTGTTCTGAATGTAACAGGCTGTGTTGATTGCTTCTGCCCAAAAGTGTTTTGCCAGATTTGTCTCATTGGTCATGGTTCTGGCCATTTCTTGCAGAGTCCTGTTTTTCCTCTCTACAACCCCATTTTGTTGTGGAGTTCTAGGACAGGAAAAATCATGAGCAATGCCATTTTCAGAAAAATATTTTTCAAAATATTTATTTTCAAATTCACCACCATGATCACTTCTGACTTTTATGATTTTGAAATCCTTTTCATTCTGGACTTGCTTGCAGAAGTCAAAGAACACAGAATGTGACTCATCCTTGTGTTTTAAGAACTTTACCCATGTCCATCTACTATAGTCATCAACAATGACTAATCCATACTTCTTGCCTCTGATGGATGCAGTTTTCACTGGTCCAAATAGATCAATATGAAGTAATTCTAGTGGTTTGGAAGTAGAAACAACATTTTTTGATTAAAGGTAATATCATAACCATTGTCACTTAATTGACTTATGGACAATAAGTTATGTTTTAAGCCTTCAACAAGTAAAACATTAGTTATAGAGGGAAGTTTACAATTTCCAATAGTGCCAGATCCAATGATCTTGCCTTTCTGGTTCCCTCCAAACTTCACGTCACCTCCAGATCTAAGTAACAGGCTTTGGAACATAGACCTTTCTCCTGTCATGTGTCGTGAGCATCCAGAATCCAGGTACCATGACTGGCGTCCTGATCTCGCTGCTAAGAACATCTGCAACAGGGATTATTTTGTTCTTAGGTACCCAGATCTTCTTGGGTCCTTTAGGGTTAGCTGGTTTGTAGGTTTGTCTAAACTTCTGTTTTTCAACATAATGTTTATTCTGACTTGCCTTGGGTTTAAACACATAAGTATTCTTCTCAGAGCTTGTGTGTTTAATGTCATTTAAGTGACCAAACTTAAATTGAGAATAAAAAGGTGTCTTCCTGATGAAAAGTTTGTCAACAGATTTTGGATTACTTCCAGATGAAGATTCATATCCAATACCTCTTTTGTTGTTCCCACTAACACCATAGATCATAGAAGCCATCTTGCTTATGTCTATGCTCTTAGTAAGGAATCTCTGAAAGCTAGAGTCATATTTTTCTAAAATGTTTTCACATGACTTAGTCTCATATTCAGATTCTTGTTGAGTTGTTTCAAATTCATTTTTGATTTTCAGATTAATTTCTTTTTGCTCAACAAGTTCTGTCTTCAGAAGATCAATCTCAGATTCAAGACTGCTTTTCAGCTTCTTGTATTTGAGTTTGATATTGTTATAACTTTTCAGAACTTCTGATAAAACTTTTATCAGTTCTTCTTTAGTAAGTTTAGCCATTACCTCTTCAGCGTCATCGTCAGATTCAAAATCTGATTCATATCCTGAGGTTCCTTCCTCCTGATCTTCTGTGCTGGCCATCAGTGCAACATTGGCACATTCTTCTTCTGATTCAGAAGATGATTCAGATTCATCTGAGTCATCCCATGTTGCCATCAGAACCTTCTTCTTTTTGTCAACCTTCTTCTTGGGTTTTTCTCTTTGAAGTTTGGGGCAATCATTCTTGTAATGCCCAGGTTCTTTGCACTTATAGCATACAACTTCTTTCTTGCCAGATCTTCTGTGTCTAGAAGATTCCTTTCTCTGATCATATTTTCTGAAGTTGTTAAACTTCTTTCCCTTGTGCTTCCAGAGTCTGTTGATCCTTCTGGACAGCATGGATAATTCATCTTCTTCTTCAGAAGATGATCCTTCAGAGCTTTCTTCAATAACCTGCAAAGCTTTAGCAGATTTATTAAATTTTAAAGCAATAGATTTACCTTTCTCTTTCTTCTGAGGCTCATCTTCCTCAAGCTCAATTTCATGGCTCCTCAGTGAGCTGATGAGTTCTTCTAAAGATATCTTGTTCAGATCTTTAGTCATCTTCAAGGAAGTCACCATTGGTCTCCATCTGGTAGGTAGACTTATGATGATTTTCTTTACATGATCTGATGTGAAGTATCCCTTTCCAGAACCTTTAGACCAGCTGTAAGGATCTGAAATCTAGAAAACATAGTTTCTATATTTTCAGATTCTTCCATTTTGAACGCCTCATACTTCTGTATAAGCGCCAGAGCCTTGGTCTCCTTCACTTGAGAATTTCCTTCATGAGTCATTTTAAGTGACTCAAACATTCCATGAGCTGTTTCTCTGTTAGTAATCTTTTCATACTCAGTATGAGAGATTGCATTAAGAAATATTGTCCTAGCCTTATGGTGATTTTTGAAATATTTCTTCTGGGCTTCTGGCATTGATTTTCTATCAATTTTCTTGCCATCCTCATTTGTAGGATGTTCATAACCATCAATGACCAAGTCCCACAAATCAGCATCATACCCAAGGAAGAAACTTTCTATCCTGTCCTTCCAGTAATCAAATTTCTCTCCATCAAACATGGGAGGCTTTGTGCTGATTCTATCCCCTTCATATTTGTTACAACTGGCTGTATTGGATGTAGAAACATCACCCATAATGACAAACAAATATATACCAAATTAACTTTTCTCACTGGATCTTTACTGACACGGTTAAGTGATAGCACACGCAGAACCGGAGCTCTGATACCAACTGAAGGTGAGAAAATTACTTAGAAGGAGGGGGGGGGGTTGAATAAGTATGACAAATAATCAAAGATTCAAACACAGTTATTTTTATCCTGGTTCGTTGAACTCAACTACTCCAGTCCACCCTCTCAAGAGTGATTTGCCTTTCTCAGTCAAGGACTTAATCCACTATTTAATCAAACAGATTACAATAGTAACACCTAAGAACAACTGTTCTTAGTCTTCTCAAGAGCTACTGATCCCAACTGGATCCTCTTAAGGAAACTTTTTACAATCAATGTAAAACTATTACAAGAGTAAGAATGCTTCTAAAAAGCTATTATCACAATCGTGATATTTCTCTTAAGTTTAAGAACAATGTTACAGCAAATAAAATATAAGAGCTTTGAGAGATTTGCTTTGAGTAATTTTTGCAAGTAGTTCATTACTGAAGAAGATGGAGTGGACTTCTTTATATAGGCACATAGATCCATGAAGTCTTCTCAACGTTGGAGGCTGTGCTGAAAAAGCCTGGAGCCTTTTGTCCTTTACTTTGCAGAAACTTTCCTTAGAATGGAATGCACAGATAAAACCATTTTGTCTGTGTTCTTGTGTCTAGCATAAAAGAGGAAAGAGCTGTTGAGATATGCTAACGTACATATTCAAATCTTCTTCACTAAGTAAGTTCAGCTATTAACATCAGAGTCTGGATCTTCTGAATCTCCAGAGTAAAGATCTTCTGGATCTGCAGAGTCTTGGGATGTTCTTCAGATTATGCTGAATCAGAGTATGTGCAGCTTGTGTGCTTGAGCGTGTAGTTCTGTCAGAGCAGAGTCTTCTATATCAGATTCTCAATACTTATGCAGCGCAGTATCTTCAGAGTCTTCTGATGACTAAGCTTCTGAACTCTCAGAGTCTTTTATTCTTTGAAGGCTTCTGCTTCAGAATCTTCAGTAGATAGCACTCAGATTCTTCTGGAGGCAGCGTTCAGATCTTCATCTAAGATACTCTTGAACCTTTGAAGCCTTTCATAATATCATTGTTCAGATCCAAAATTTGCTCTTTTAAGAATATTTTCTTTAGTACCTGTAGCAAACCGTCTAGAACAAATTTAGAGTATATAATTCTTGAATACAAAATTTATAAGTGTTATCATCAAAACATAGAGATATTACTAAGAAACAATTTGTGTTCTTACAGATGTATGTATCAATTCTAAGACATTCGTAGCTCTATAAGCACCAAATTTCTTTAATTTGGTTCGTTTTCCTTTAATGCATTCAACACAAATATCAAAGTTTGGAAAATAAATGGAATCCAAAATTTCGTCTGACACTAGTCGCTCAACTTTATTTTAAAGGTGTGACTTAGGCATTTGCGCCATAATACTCCTGAATTGTTATCCTCAATTTTACGCTTAGTACCACGTGATTTGTAACAGCCCAATTTTCAATAATTAATTATTGGTACTAATTAATTGGTTTAAGTGGTTTATTTGATTTAAAGGAATCATTGGATTTATTTAAATTATATGAGTTAATGAATTTAACTGATTTATTATATTTGGTAGAATAATGTGGATTTACCAGATATTTTCTAATTAATGTCAAGATGAGATATTTTATGAGAAAGAATTTGGTAGATATTATGAGAAAAGAAATATAATAGAAATAAAAATCAAATGGAAAGTATATAAAGGAAAATAGATGGAAAAGAAAACATAAGGGAAAGAAAGAGAAAGAGAAGAGAAAGAAAGAAAGAGGAGAAAAGAGAAGAGAAGAGGGAAAAGCTTGGAAAGCTCAAGGATCCGCTTCAAGCTTCGATTAAGCCAAGGTAAGGGTGAGAAATATTGTTATTTAATCCATGTGTATGATTATATATGTGTGGGTTTGGTTTGTTGTGAATTTCCACCATTTTTTCATTTAGGGCAAAGGAGATTTAATCGGTAGAATCGGAGTTTAATCGGTTAGAAACTGAAATGGTTAGCGTAGACTAGTCGGGTGTGGTTTAACTAAGGTTATTGAGACTGGTTTGACAAGAATCGGGTGATTTCAGTGGTTTGGAGGGTTTCGGGCAGATTGGGAAGTTCTGGTTTCGCAGGTTCGCTGGCTCTCGCCAAGCGAGTGAGGGCGAAGTTTCGCTAGGCGAAGCCCAGCGAGTGGTTGGCGAGCAATTCCAGTAGCTCTCAGTGGACTTCGCTGGCTTGTTCGCCAGGCGAAGGAGGCAGCGAGTGGGTTCGCCAGGCGAATCCCAGCGAGTGTAGTGGCGAATAATTCCAGTAAACTCCCAATGGTCTTCGCCAGCTTGTTCGCCAGGCGAACTGGCAGCGAGCATTCGCCAATGGCCTCGCCAGGCGAATGGTAGCGAACATGAAAGAGTTTTCTTTTCTCTGTGATTCCAATCCGTGTTGTTTTGCTTAACTTGATGGTGTTTAATCCTTAGTTGAGTGGCATGTTTTATGTTATGATATTTTATATTGTGGGTAGCCTTTGGGCGTGAATCCTAGATGATAGGATCAAATATGAATTGCATTCTTTTGACAAATATTTGAATGCATTATTTTAACATGTTTAAAATGCATGATTATTGTGATGAATTCGTCGCCGTTTGGCATGATATTATGAATGTATATTGATTGAATGCGATTATATGTGAATAATGCATGAGAATATATTGTGAATATATATGCATTGCGTGGTAAATGTGTTATGCGTGTAAGCATGATGTAATTCTTGTATGATGAATTACTTGAGAATGCATGAGAACATATTGTGAATATGTGTACATTGCTTGATAGATGTTATAAATGCATATTGTGTGCATGTGATTAAATGTGAAGAATGCATGGGAACATATCATGGATATGTGTGCATTGTTTAATAATTGTGAGAAATGCATGGGAACATATCTTGGATATGTGTGCATTGTTTGATGATGTGATAATGGTATTGATAAATGAATACATTGATTATTGTTGTGATATGTTGTGTGTGCAATCATGCTATAATTCGTATGTGATGAATTATTTGAAATGCATGGGATTAAGATGCGGGAACGGTCTTAAGTGCATTTTGTTGGTTGATTGCATATGCATCATTTAGTCAAGAGGCAATGTTTGCTAGTTTCGTGGAGACTAGTGGCTTGTCCCAAACCTAGAAGGGTGGGTTTGAAATTCTAGGGGACAGGCTTTATTGTTATCGGTCTAGAAGGGTGGACACGGTTTAAATGTAAAAACCGAAAAATGATAACAAGTGTTGATACCACATGACATGAGTTGCATTGAGTCACATGGCATATTTGTGATTGTTGTATGAAGCATGCGTGTGTGCATGACTTGTTGATTTGAGAGTGTGAATATAAGATTGTTGTATGCAAAAAATGCTTATGTGTATGTTATGTGGATTGATGAGGACTATGGATATGTGCATGATGAATATGCTTGATAATTGTCCATATTTGTTTATATAAGTATGCTTTGTAAAGTATATGATGAATTATGATGAAGTATGGTGAGAATTGTGGAATATGTGTATGTGCATTACTTGTGTAATTGAGAAATGTGAATGTGTAATAGTGAATTGGTGGATAAAACATAACATGTGTATGTTTATGTGGTATGTTGAGATTTATGGATGTATGCATGATGAAAATGCTTGATGAATGTCTATGTTTGTTTATATGCACGTTGTGATGCATCTGATAATGGAAATGAATTGTGGTGAGAAATGTGGGTTATATGTATTCTATACCTGTGTATATATATAATTGTATGCATTGATTATTATGATAATATTTCTCACCCTTCTGCTGGAATGATGTCTTATATGACATCGTGCAGGTATCTTGGTGTAGTACTGCTAGTAGTTGCGAGTTCGCTGTTGGTGCAGCTGTCTAGTATTTAATTATGTTGGGTCAGGTCATGCTCTGGTTATGTAACACTGGGATCGTTGGGTTTATGACTTAGAGATATATTATGTATCCTAAGCTGTGTTTTTAATATATTTGAAATATTATGATAATGGCCTCTGTGCCCAAGTGTTGATGATTATGTGACGAACATGAATATTCTGTGAAGGGATTTATATAAATAAATTGAATCCGCTGCTACATGCAATATGAAAATTTAATAGAATGACTATTCATTTCAAAGTTACATGAGTATGACAGGTGGATGTTGAGATTTTGTAATTATGTGTGACGCCCTTTGTGAAAGCATGTTAATTTACTCTGATTAATCATATATTTTTCCGTGGGGATTAGAAGGGTGTTACATAAGTGGTATCAGAGCAGGTCGGTCCGTCCGGCCATGTTGTCTAATGTTATTTATTCCCTTGTATGCAACATGTATGTGAAAACACTGTCGATACATGTTTGTTGTTTAACCTTTGTCTGCAGAAGTGGGAATGATCAAAGTGGGGGAGAAGCTTGTGATTCCTCAGAATGCTGCAAGTGTGGAGTTGTAGCTCAGTGTGTAGTTAAACGCTATTATAGTTTGGTAAAGATGGTCTATGTCCCATTATGATTTCGACTGTCTATTGACAAATTGAGGAACCGATCACCCTTAATCTCTTATTGATAGTAGTTGGGATTGTGTTGGATGGGATGGACGTGTCTTGCAAGCTTAGATGGCGTGAGCAGAGAATTGTTTGGAGTTAAGCCAAGTGCTTAACAATTGTTTTGATGAGTCGGCGCATGACAGTGATGAGGTGGTTAATTTTGACGGGAATTTGGAGTGCTAATGAAAGTGGGAGGTTGGCGGTTCGCCGATTAATTATGTCTGTTTGGACAGTCAAAGAATTAAATTGATTGAGTGGTTTGAGACTTGCGTCTGGTATGTGCTACGACAACAGATTGTGAGGTCGAGTATGTTAAGGGTGGATAGTGACTTCTGGTGATTACTAAAGGAAATTAGACGTGGAATACAAGGTTGGTATAATTAGACCTTCAAACATTTAAAGAGTTGGAGATGTGTTGAATGACCTTCTAAGAGTGGAAACGTTGTTTTCATACTGTCGCTGCAACGGGAGAACCGTAACTCGGAATGACGCAAAATTAGAAGCGTTGGAAGCTATTACAGTGCCCTGTGTGATGGTGAAGTAGTGACATGGAATTAAGTATTTATTGGTGAAATATGTTTGGATGTTGTGGCAAGTGCGGTTCGTGTTTCGCCATAAGTTCACAACTGAGTGTCCGTTTGACATGGGGTTCTCCATACTTAATTGAGTGAGTAATGGTTGTGTAATCGATGGTGTTTGGATGCGTCGAAGAGTATAGAGGATCATGTTGCACATCGAGAATTAGAGTTATCAGTAATGGAGAAGAAGTAATGATATGCCACTGTGAAGAAGTTCAGAGAGTTTTTGGAAAGTTGTCAATAACTCGTGTGTTGGTTTTGCTGAATCCGATTGAACTATTTGTTGTGTTGTAATGCTTTGTTAATATGAATGGGAGATATGTTAAGTGCAACATCAACGAGTTTTGGCTATGCTTTGAAGCAACTTAAAGTACATAAGGGAATTATCAGACAAGTGATTTAGAGTTGGTTGTTGTTGTGTGTTTGTACCGGAGTTTGGAAGCCTCAATTGTTTAGTTGAGATTTGAGATGGTTAATGATCTTAAGATCTTAAGGTATTTGTTTGACTTGAGAAGTTGAATATGATGTAAAGGAAATAATTGGGACTTCTGAAAGAGTATGGTTTTGGTTGAGTTACCATTCGAGTGAGACCAAATGGTAACTGAGTTATTGCATTGGAAATCTCTGTATGTACCAATGATGATGGTAATGAAGTTAGGACTGATTGAGTAAATTCGGAATATGAGTGTGGTCTGTGAAGAGACTTCTCATGGAGTTGAGCTTTATATGATGAGACTGACTATTGGTATTCTCGATGAGATTCGAGGAGGTCGGAATTCTAATTCGATTTAATAGATTGATTGAATTTAAGGGATAAAAGTCGAGGAGGTGATTTTCGGAATTATGGAAATGGTGTCATGAGATGTCGGGATGGAGTATGTGTTCTGAATAGTGTGAGTTGGATGAGAGTACACTGGAAGAAGGACATTGAGATAGATGGAGTATCCATGCAGGTACTGGGAAGGTGTGACCGAATTTGAGGAATTATTTTGATGACCACAGATGAAGAAAGAAGTGATTGAGTTTGTATATGCTGGATTAGACTTATTAGAATGTCGGAGAATAAACGTCAGAGACCGTTGGGTCAGATGCAACTGTTGAATATTCCTGAGTGGGATGGAGTAGTATTTCCATGGATTTTGTGCCAGGTTTTCTGAAGAATTTGAAGGGGTATGATTCAATTTGAGTGGTTATGGATAGATTGACAAGATTAACTTATTTCTTACCAATGAGGATGAATCATTTTATGTTGAAGCTAGCTGAGATGTGTATCGATGAAGTTGTGAAAAGTGCCGTCGAATGTTGTGTCAGATGGGAATCAGAGTTTTTCATTGGGATTTTGAGAGAGTTGCAGACGCTTTGAGCGACATGTTGAAGATAATCTCTGTCTAGCATCCGTGGACGGATGGGTAGACAAAGAGGACTATCCAATATGTAGAGAATTTGTTGAGAGCTTATGTGTTGGATCAAGATGGACCAGGAGATGGTTAATTGTCGTTGATTGAGTTTACCTACAATAATTGCTATTATTCTAGTAACGGAATAGCATCGTATGAGACTTTATTTGGTAAGAGGTGTAGGACTCCTTTGGATAGACGTATATCCAGCGAGAGTGTTATACTCAGGCCGAAGATTGTTCAAGAAACGACTAAAAAGATCAAAAGGATCCAAGAAAGGACGTGTTTTGAGAGTTACGATAGTAACTGGTGTTGGTCGAGCTTGGGGTCTCGGAAGTATATCCTGTGTTTTGTGGATCTATATCAGAGTGGCGCAGCGGAAGCGTGGGGAAGATAGTATGATAGATTGTTTTACCGCTGTCACTTGTGGAGATTACATGATATGTTCATGTGTCTAAGCTAAGGAGGTACATTGATTCAGATGGATGGGGTGCAAGAGAGAGACAATTTGATTTCTGAGGCATTTCTAGTTTAGGTTGATGAACGAGAGGTAACTTCGAGGTAAAGGGATTCCTTTGATGGAGGTAGTTCGAGAGAGAGTTAGATTTGGGAGATTGGGATGCGAGGATCGTATCCAGAGTTATTTGAATCAGGTAACATTTTTGAGGACGAAAATTCCTAAAGTGGGAGAGGGTTGTAACAACGCAATTTTCAATAATTAATTATTGGTACTAATTAATTGGTTTAAGTGGTTTATTTGATTTAAAGGAATCATTGGATTTATTTAAATTATATGAGTTAATGGATTTAACTGATTTATTATATTTGGTAGAATAATGTGGATTTACCAGATATTTTCTAATTAATGTCAAGATGAGATATTTTGTGAGAAAGGATTTGGTAGATATTATGAGAAAAGAAATATAATAGAAAGAAAAATCAAATGGAAAGTATATAAAGGAAAATAGATGGAAAAGAAAACATAAAGGAAAGAAAGAGAAAGAGAAGAGAAAGAAAGAAAGAGGAGAAAAGAGAAGAGAAGAGGGAAAAGCTTGAAAAACTCAAGGATCCGCTTCAAGCTTCGATTAAGCCAAGGTAAGGGTGAGAAACATTGTTATTTAATCCATGTGTATGATTATATATGTGTGGGTTTGGTTTGTTGTGAATTTCCACCATTTTTCCATTTAGGGCAAAGGAGATTTAATCGGTAGAATCAGAGTTTAATCGGTTAGAAACTGAAATGGTTAGCGTAGACTAGTCGGGTGTGGTTTAACTAAGGTTATTGGGTCTGGTTTGATAAGAATCGGGTGATTTCGGTGGTTTGGAGGGTTTCGGGAAGATTGGGAAGTTCTGGTTTCGCAGGTTCGCTGGCTCTCGCCAAGCGAGTGAGGGCGAAGTTACGCCAGGCGAAGCCCAGCGAGTGGCTGGCGAGCAATTCCAGTAGCTCTCAATGGACTTCGCTGGCTTGTTCCCAGGCGAAGGAAGCAGCGAGTGGGTTCGCCAGGCGAATCCCAGCGAGTGTAGTGGCGAATAATTCCAGTAAACTTCCAGTGGTCTTCGCCAGCTTGTTCGCCAGGCGAACTGGCAGCGAGCATTCGCCAATGGCCTCGTCAAGCGAATGGTAGCGAACGTGACCGAGTTTTCTTTTCTCTGTGATTCCAATCCGCGTTGTTTTGCTTAGCATGATGGTGTTTAATCCTTAGTTGAGTGGCATGTTTTATGTTATGATATGTTGTACTGTGGGTAGCCTTTGGGCGTGAATCTTAGATGATAGGATCGAATATGAATTGCATTATTTTGACAAATATTTGAATGCATTATTTTAACATGTTTAAAATGCATGATTATTGTGATGAATTTGTCGCCGTTTGGCACGATATTGTGAATGTATATTGATTGGATGCGATTATATGTGAACAATGCATGAGAATATATTGTGAATATATGTGCATTGCATGGTAAATGTGTTATGCGTGTAAGCATGATGTAATTCTTATATGATGAATTACTTGAGAATGCATGAGAACATATTGTGAATATGTGTGCATTGCTTGATAGATGTTATAAATGCATATTGTGTGCATGTGATTAAATGTGAAGAATGCATGGGAACATATCGTGGATATGTGTGCATTGTTTAATAATTGTGAGAAATGCATGGGAACATATCTTGGATATGTGTGCATTGTTTGATGATGTGATAATGGTATTGATAAATGAATACATTGATGATTGTTGTGATATGTTGTGTGTGCAATCATGCTATAATTCGTATGTGATGAATTATTTGAAATGCATGGGATTAAGATGCGGGAACGGTCTTAAGTGCATTTTGTTGGTTGATTGCATATGCATTATTTAGTCAAGAGGCAATGTTTGCTAGTTTCGTGGAGACTAGTGGCTTGTCCCAAACCTAGAAGGGTGGGTTTGAAAGCATATGGGACGGGCTTTGTTGTTATCGGTGTAGAAGGGTGGACCCGGTTTAAATGTAAAAACCGAAAAATGATAACAAGTGTTGGTACCACATGACATGAGTTGCATTGAGTCACATGGCATATTTGTGATTGTTGTATGAAGCATGCGTGTGTGCGTGACTTGTTGATTTGAGAGTGTGAATATAAGATTGTTGTATGCAAAAAATGCTTATGTGTATGTTATGTGGATTGATGAGGACTATGGATATGTGCATGATGAATATGCTTGATGATTGTCCATATTTGTTTATATAAGTATGCTTTGTAAAGTACATGATGAATTATGATGAAGTATGGTGAGAATTGTGGAATATGCGTATGTGCATTACTTGTGTAATTGAGAAATGTGAATGTGTAATAGTGAATTGGTGGATAAAACATAACATGTGTATGTTTATGTGGTATGTTGAGATTTATGGATGTATGCATGATGACAATGCTTGATGAATGTCTATGTTTGTTAATATGCACGTTGTGATGCATCTGGTAATGGAAATGAATTGTGGTGAGAAATGTGGGTTATATGTATTCTATACTTGTGTATATATATATATATAATTGTATGCATTGATTATTATGATAATATTTCTCATCCTTCTGCTGGAATGATGTCCTATATGACATCGTGCAGGTATCTTGGTGTAGTACTGCTAGTAGTTGCGAGTTCGCTGTTGGTGCAACTGTCTAGTATTTAATTATGTTGGGTCAGGTCATGCTCTGGTTATGTAACACTGGGATCGTTGGGTTTATGCCTTAGAGATATATTATGTATCCTAAGCTGTGTTTTTAATATATTTGAAATATTATGATAATGGCCTCTGTGCCCAAGTGTTATGATTATGTGACGAACATGAATATTCTGTGAATGGATTTATATAAATAAATTGAATCCACTGCTACATGCAAGATGAAAATTTAATAGAATGACTATTCATTTCAATGTTACATGAGTATGACAGGTGGATGTTGAGATTTTGTAATTATGTGTGACGCCCTTTGTGAAAGCATGTTAATTTACTCTGTTTAATTATATATTTTTCCGTGGGGATTAGAAGGGTGTTACATGATTCCACATTCAAAGATTCGCCATAGGTAGCTATTGTGTCAAGCAAGTATAGATTATCATGACCCATAAGTGAACCAGTCCCGACAATATTTGAATTGAAAGACAATTTGAACATATTGTTTTCAAATGAACAAAAATAACCTGATATGTCCAAATAAGAAACTCAAATAAAATTTCGTATAAATGACGGAACCATAAAAGTGTTTTTCAAATCCAAATAAAATTCGGTATTCATTAATAATCTAAAATGCCCTATAACTTCCACCTCCATCGACTTGCCATCTCCAACATAGATGTATCTTTCAACATCATTTGGCTTTCGGTAGTTCAGGCAACCCTTCACTGAAACACTGATGTTAGTAGTTGCACCAGAGTCTAACCACCAAGTGTTTCCAGACACTAAAGCTAAATTGACCTCAGAACAGACCAAACCATGACTCATGCAATTGGAGCGATCTCACTTCTCATAATTTTTCCTCTGTTTATAGGTATTAGATTCCGTAGGAGAATGTGGTTGCTCCATCCTTAATGCAAGGTTAAGATTTATGTAGCCAAGAACAATTTCCATGTTCTCATTCTAATCCTTAAAATCTATCCCATTAAGGAGCTGAACCTTATTCATATTAGCAGATATTGAAACAATTGTAGCTGAAAAAGAATAAAAATTAAACATTTTAAATATGCTCACATAAATTAAAAACCGAATCATCAATGTTCTTCAAATAAAGGCATAATCCATCTCAAGATACGCATTGCACCACCATTATCAAGTCTTTGGACAGTAATATCGACTATTAGTGGTACTCTTGTCGTAACGGTCAAACATTGATAATAAAAACATCTCGAATAATAAATCCCTATTTGAATTGGTTTATTATTCACATGTAGGACCATCGTAGGCGCGTATGAAAACTGGTCAACCACCAATTATTCTTTGAGTAAATTGATACTCGAATTGACAAACATACATACATACCACAAAAATATTTAATATTTTTCATAAGCAATTGTTATAAAAGAGGTCATTTTAACAACTTTTTCATATTAATTATTTACCTAAAAATGTTAAATTACTGTATGAAAATACATTTCGTAGCCAAATTTAAATAAAATTGAACCAAAGTTTATTCAATTTGTTACGGAAACACAACAAAATAATAATAATATATCATATATCAATAATGATAATAAAAACAAATTTAACAAAATTGATTTATTTATTCATCAAAATAACTTGTTTTAATAAATAAATAAAATAAAACACAGACTCTAAATTAGTGTGACGTACAATAAGTATGCAACATTATTCTTACTTTAATTCTATTATAATATATTACCATAACATTGTAAATCTCACATTTGTTTATCTGAATTTTTATAAGAATGCTATCAATAAATTATCGCCTTCGATTAACAATAACTATAGACACAGTAAATCCTTAAAATTGACAATTGATGTAAAGCAATTACTATGCTAAATAAATGTGAGATTTACAATGTTATGTAAAGAGACTACAACATTATAAATAAATAAATATATGTGTTGCCTTTATTCATAGTACTTTAAAATACATAAGGTTGGCATGATTCCATGTTTGAATGCTCCCTATTTGATTTTAATAAAGGTGATTATAACTTTCTTGATTTGATCAAAATAAAGTTTATATTACTTTTAGAACATATATCAAATTGAAAAAACAAACCATTTTTAAAACTAAATCATAAAATATTACACTTTAATTAATATTGATTAATATAAAATAAAATAGTCTTCCAGGAGTTTACCACATTAGACTAAAGTCAACCCAAAATGAGTCAACATGGTACTTAACATAGACCATCATCATCGTATCTCACATAGATTTCGTGTTTTTTTTTAAAAATATTTAACTAATGACTGATTGGTAAATTTCGACTTATACATGTGTTTCCCACATTCTCACTGACAAATGTTTTTTTTCCTCTTATTATTTAATTAATTAATCCATTTGCGTCACTCACTCACTTTCTACCAATTCATCGCTACGATCTCAGAAGAACTCTCTTAAAATTGGTAGAATAACAATTTGAGTAAAAAAGATGAGTTTTTTCAATTTTGTTCTTCTCTTTTCTTGTTCCTTTGTTCTACTCTCTGCAAATGGTGAACCCAGCAATAAAGGTGAAACCTTTATTGTTTCAAGCTTCAGCTACCCTCGTACTAGGCTCAGACCCTTTGATTTGCGCTATATCAGAGGTTTGTCACCCAATTCACAGCGACCCTTTTCTTTTTAATCATTGCTATTTGCTTGATTTTTTCTCTTGTTGTTGTGATGAAGCATTATCTTAGTGTTGGAATTGAATTTCATCTTGAGTTGAGTCTATGAGGATTACACAATTAGTTCGTTTTTATGTGTTAGGGGAAATCTAAGAGACTGATTACAGTATAATTTTGTTATTGTGTTTGTGATTATTATTCTGCTATGATGGACTTGATCATGTGAAATGAGTCCTGTGTTTCTAGGTTATGTTGCTCTAGTTTATCACAGTAGCCTTGTAATAATAACTCTGCAAGTATTATGGACTTGAAGCATAGGGAACACAACTTTTCTTAGGTATTGTCCGCTTTGGGAATTTTGTGCTTAGTTAAAAGGCGACTCGGGGATTGTGGATGTGAGTGTTTATATGGCACTTTTGGTCTCAATTCCTAGTAATGTGAGACTTTACTGTACCGGAACAATAGTCCTCTAGTCGAGGCTAACGGGTGAAAGAGTTTGTCAGCCGTTGTGCATGGCTTAAAGTTAAACCCTTGATTCTCACAAACACCCCGAATGGTCTGAGGTGGATCTCAAACGTACCTCGGAAAAACGGTACAGTGGATTTG
The DNA here is from genome assembly GCA_963859935.3 of Lathyrus sativus. Taxonomy (NCBI): domain Eukaryota; kingdom Viridiplantae; phylum Streptophyta; class Magnoliopsida; order Fabales; family Fabaceae; genus Lathyrus; species Lathyrus sativus. The sequence goes on from OZ012737.1 coordinate 510,492,431, forward strand.
AGGTCGAAACAATTGCTGTTCGTTATTTGTTATCTATTTTGTGATGTGTTGGTTTGTTAGATTTAACTAATTCGATTGCGATTATGAGTTCTGTTATTTTGAAACTGTCATTAGAGATATGTTTTCTCGAAAAACCTCATTTTCAGATATATTTGAATTTTTGGAGTTGTGAATGATCATACTTGTCTCTTAATGTTTTCTATTGCTTCAGTTGACTTGCCGTCATGGTTTTCCGCGATGTATATAGCAATGAACTCAGATGTAGACCTTGTAAGTACATCCAGTCTTCTTTGCGGATATGCCATATGGTGTTGCCTGTTGCCTTGGATTAAATATTTCATTTCTCTTCGTTTATTAAAAGTCCACGATGTGCTCGTCATGATATTATCTTTCTGTTGAATTGACTCTTCTGTTTTCAGGATGTCTCTAGAATTGAAAGTGTTCCAATGAGCACACTGCCAATAATATGCTTTAGAGACGGAGGTCCTCCACTGCCAGATTCTCTAAACTTAACTTTGAAAGATTCAGCCATATCAGGTAGGAGACCGAGGAAGCACGGATGCTATGAAACAGTTGCCATGTTGTTGTTAACTGTCTAAGATATTTCTTTTTTCATCTTTTATTTTCTGTTTCCTATTATGATTACTTTTTGTTCTCCATTTTATTCAGGGATAAATGGTTTAGATGTGGAACAGTGCTTTCCTATGCAGAAAAATATCACTATGAAACTGACAAACAATCAGGTATTGTTTTAGGCTTTATTTTACTTGAAGCATTATATATTTTTTTTATTACTAGTATAATATTCATGTTTAATGTATTGCTTCGTCTAGCTCAATGTCTCCTTATGCTTGTAATAACATAGAAACACTTGCTTAGATTAACGTTCCTATAGTCGAGGGTCGGTTCTATTTAAAGTTAAGTTATTAGGTTATGATCAGAGTATTTAACCCCGGATAGGGTCCGACCCCAAAAATGAGATAGTGGGATAGCATATTGCGGGATGTTCACTATTTACCCTATAATGTCCGCTATAGTGTTCTGCACCCCTAAGGCTTTTCCCATAGCGACCGGCCTCTGCTCCGCTATAGCTGGATAACGACGCTATTGGCTGCCATTGACTACACTGGTTAAGATGCAAGATAACTTTAATATCTTTAAACCTATTAGACTTGAAACATAAGCAAAATAAAGGTCCACTTTGCCTTGTGCTGAAGTTCAACTTTAGTTATGAAGAATGGATTGGAGACACACATAAAGATTAACTCCAAACCACTGGTCATAGGGGCAATGCTAAAAAACAATTGTCATAGGGGCTCCGGTATGTGATATGTCAAGGAGAAACCGTCCGAAAAGCTTGAGATGTTAGGCCACATGATCGGTTTTATATAATTAGCATATATGTTGCTTGGGGAATGGTTAGTTGCGAGTGGTTTTTCTTTTGTTCTTAATCTTATGTAGTTTCTAAGATGGAAACCGTAATGAATTGCTGTTCAGATATCTCCAGGTGTTTGGTTCATTGGTCTTTTCAATGGCATTGGACCTACAAGGACACAGTCGAAGATGGTAAGGTTTATTATGCAAATATTAATTTTTTTACCCAAAATAGCTCTGAAAATTACCCAAAAAGTAATAATATTTTCACCTCTGAAGATTATCCGAGGTCCAGCATACTCCTTTGCTGCCAATATAACTGTGGAAGCATGCACAAATTCAATGATGATGGGGGATTTCTGTAACAGTCCCGTTTATCCATTTTCATGCACAACTTCTAATGTCAATAGTTCTTTGAAGGCTACAACGGTGAACGAGCCATTGTTGGAAAATTTGATGACCTGCAAAAGTAGTTTGAAAACGTTTTGTGCTGATGAAAGCGTATCAAACGTCTTCTCCTTTGATATAGTAAATGTGGCAGACGAGTTTACCATTATGGCCAGCGATGTCAAATTCAATGTCACACCTTCAAACAAAACATCTGGTGCGGCGAATGATGTTAGTTTAATGTGTTTTGTTCGCCATGGTTCAATGCCTTCAGTCGCTTCGTACGATTACTCCAGTGATTTAAGTAAAGAGCCGCTGGTTATTCATTCACCATTAATCGGTCGTTGGTACATTACTATCGTACCGATCAATCCTATAAAGATACAGGATAGCAATGTAGGGGTTTGCTATTCAGTGGAATCTCATGTGCTTCAATGCCCGCTTGGGAAGGCTGGTCCAAATTGTACAATGGATATCTACACGCTTCAGGTAGTATTCTTTGCAAGATATTTTCTGCCAAATGGTAACCATGTCCAAGTTCGTGGTTAATGAAGTTACGATGATGGTTGATGAGTTTCAAAACTCGTATATCCATTAACCATTTACTGAACATAATTAACCACCTATTTGAATCGCGTTAACCACTTAAAAAGTTATTGGAAAAGATGTCTAAGTTTGGTTATGCAAAAATCATCTCTATTAATATTTCTTGATATGAAGTTCATTTAAGAACATCCTAGGGTAGAATCATGCAACGTCTTGATGCTAGAAGGTATTTATTTACGCTGGAATAAGTTATTAACAATACACTAATTGATTTCTGCAGACATTTGTACGGAGAGGTCCAACTCCCTTTGAATCATATTATTTACCGGTCGGTACCGGAGCATCTTATACTTCTGCCAATTTCCCTCTTGAACCACTTTTGAGTAACTCATCATACAACGACGACCCCGGTAACATTTGGACTTATTTACTTTTGGACATTCCTCGTGGTGCGGCCGGAGGAAATATTCATGTACAGTTATCCTCAGACGTGAAGATCAATTATGAAGTTTACGTTAGATTTGGTGGGCTACCATCTCTTATTAGCCGGGACTATTACTATGTTAACGAGACAATAAGAAGCGACACATCTATGTTTTTCATGCTATACGATTCGAGTGATGACAAGATCAATTTCTATATTATGTATGCTAGAGAAGGAACTTGGGGTTTTGGTCTTAGATATCTTAATACCAGCCGCAGTCCTTCTAAAGGGACAACTGTCATGTCTCTTTCGCTTGAACGATGCCCGAAACGTTGTTCCTCACATGGGGACTGTAAATTTTCTTTTGATGCAAGTGGCTTGACATCATACAGGTTTATTTTAAACCCTTTGCCCGTTCCTAAATTTTCTATTAAGTTATGTTTACTGAAGAGAGTAATGGAATTCATCATTTAAAATGTTTACTTTGTTTGTTGTCTTCAGCTTCTGCTCTTGTGATCGAAACCATGGAGGCATCGACTGTAGCATTGAAATTGTATCACATCAAGGTGCTTGTTCATTTTTGAGATTGATGAAGTTAGTGATTTTATTGCTTCGTAGTGTTCAAATTTACTTATATAAAGCATCGATTTTATTATTCTTGTTGTGTAACTTATTTATCAGACAAACTCGTCTTTTTGTTCTTTATCTTTATTTCTTTTTTAACTTAAATTTTTTTGTCAAGTAAGAATCTTTGTGCTTGTAAGCGTTTACATCATTAGACCCTAAACGAGTTACTGAAAATTTATGCAGGACATGTACGACAATCGTTTTTTCTCATTGTATCAAATGCTGCGGCCATACTTCCTGCCTATTGGGCCCTTCGGCAAAAGGTGGTTCTTTCTCTTTACTTGTTCGGTAACTCTTATTATCTCATTATATAAACTTTTGTATGCAATCCATAGTTTACCTTTCTTTGATCGTACAAATTTCATAACACCGTTTATTATGCAGGCATTAGCAGAATGGGTTTTGTTTACATCTAGTGGAATTGCTAGTGGACTATATCATGCGTGTGACGTAGGTGCTTGGTGTGCATTGAACTATAACGTCTTACAGTTCATGGACTTCTGGCTCTCTTTCATGGCCGTGATTAGCACTTTTCTTTATCTAGCTACCATTGATGAAGTATTGAAGAGAGCAATCCACACAGCTGTTGCTATCCTCACTGCTCTAATGGCTGTAACAAACGCAACCAGGTAAATGAACTAATAGACTGAATATTCACACACACGCGCGCACGCATATACCTGTTGATCCTTTTCATATTTGATTGTGAAATATGTAGGTCTTCCAATGTTGTTCTTGTGATAGTGATTGGTGCTCTTGGTCTCCTTATCGGATGGGTTATAGAATTGTCAACAAAGTATCGGTCCCTTTCCTTTTCAGTTAGATTCTCACTCGATTTCTCTCACAGGTAAGTTTGTTTAAGTACGACATTATATTTGGTTTACATGCAACATAATAGCGATCGATGGCACTATGCTTTATAGTGGTTAAATCAAATTCTGCTATGCTATAGTAGCTATAGCGCCACTATAGCCATTATTTGACAATACTTTGTACTTAGCATATCGCGAAACAATAGCGATTTGTCTAAATTCCACTGCGTTATAGCTGCTATATAACAAAACCGACTATAACTTATTCGTGATGAATTTTATCTGCAGTTTGCGAGTAATAAAGCGATGGCTATGTAATCTTGTTGGAACACTTCTAAGACGGTACCATTGGCCTTTTGCGTTAGCTGGTTTTTCTGCACTTTCAATGGCAATAGTAAGCTGGACACTTGAAACCAGCGAAAATTACTGGTTTTGGCATAGGTATTTATCATTTCCCTTCTTTTAGTTTATACCTTTTCCGCGTCTCATGCTCGCTTTCTTTTGAAATGTGTTTTTTTACAGCTTTTGGCATATTTCAATATACACATCTTCTTTCTTCTTCCTTTGTTCAAAAGCAAATATTGTGGGCAGTGAGACTCAGCTACCTGAAAATGGAAACTATGAACTCACTCACCGGGATTCACTTCCAAGAGCCAGTTAGAAATAGAATAACATATATCAAATAGAATGGTGTAAAAATGGGGGGAAAATGAATCGTTTTAGATTCTTAGATTTCTCGTGTTTAAGTCGACTTCATGCAATGGTGTCACAAAAATGGATACTAAATTCGCAGTGGAAATCCAAACATAACGGTTTCTTACTTGGATAAGAAGTTATCGGAGGATTCGATTCTGAGGCCAATAAGAGTGAAGCGATCAAGTCTCTTGTAAATTCTTTTCAGCATAAGGTTTGTTTATGCCATTCTTTATAGAATATTTTACCCTCAAAGGGGTAATTTTGGTCTTGTGTAAATTATAGTTTAGAATAAGACTTGCCTTTGAAATGTATCATATCATATAAAGATTAAGCTATATTGTGATTAATGGATCTCATCTATTTTCTCTAGTTTCTCAATAATTTATCATAAACAATGAAGGAGTTTGCATTACATAAATTATAAGGTTGACATGAAAAAAACATTAAAATAAAGTCTACTTAGTGAGAGTGATGTTACTGTGTTAATGGTTAATGTCTCCTACCAATTTTGGTTTTATTCCATTTTAGAATATTTTGAAAAGTTTGTTTAGTTTTCTGTTCTCACACTATTTGTAACTTATTTTAATTATTTTTTGGTGGAGCTTATAATATTTGTGTGTGTATAAGATGTTTGTACGTGTGTCATCTTTCTAACAATTTTGTCCTATTTGGTTTATTTAAATTGTGGCGACAAGGTTGTATATACCTACCTTTTTGGCATTTTTTGTAATGCACCTTAACAAAATTCAACAAGTAGCTCAGAAATTCTTTGAATTCATTATGCATATCAAAAATCAATTATTATTTTCTCAAACAGAAGACTTTCAATTTATTTTAATGTCATCAATTACACATTCACTTCTTTCTTCAGGCGGCAACCCTAAACCCAAGGACAAACTAGAACATTTGAAAATTGAATTTCGCTCTGACACGCCATTCGATTGTATCAGACACGTGTTCGACACTGATATACATACCACACGTATCTGACACATTTTTGAAGATAATTCACCATTATATACGTTTACCAAATTCAACTTAGTGGAGAACCTAATATTAATTAGAGAATATTTTTCACAAAGCATGAGGTATCAAAGTCATAACCATAGGATTAAAGTGTTACGTAATAGAGAACAAAATTGGAACATGAGTCACACAAATTCCTAAAAGCTTTACACTACACGTCTAAACAAATCTTATTATTTTTTAAAGTTAATTATAAAGTATAATTTGGTTTTAAAAAAAACCCTAGCCACCTATGTCATTTTCATGCATTATTATTATTTTTATGTATACACGTAGGAAGAAGACAAAAGAAACATAAATATAATAACACAACCCTACATTCTCCTCCAATGAGGAAGCATAACATTTTTAAACATTATTGACTCATTATATTGAAAATTAATGCATTCTTATCAACTTGTACAAGTATAACTCAACACCTACTTAATATTAAATAAATGAAATTAATATGATAAACATTATCAATCTAACAAAATTAATATATAAAATATATATTTATTTATCATATCTAAAAACAAAATAATAAATTTTTTATTTAAACTTAATTAATATGTACTAAGATAATTTTTTCACAATGTGAATAAGTTATTTGTGTTTAATTTTTATTTAATTGCAAATATTCTTTTCTATTTAAAATGATTGTCGTTTAAAATTTTTACGCATATATTAAAGAATGTAATAATATTATTGTAAGATATTGCATTTTTACAAAATTAACCTTATTAAAATATTAAAAATAATATATAACGTAATAATTAAATAATACAATTAAAAAAATAGTAATCATTACTATATTGAAAAATTCTTATTTTAAAATAAAATTTATTTATCAAAACGTCAGTTATTTTTAAACGAAAAGTGCATCACTTATAAATAGTTGTGATTGCAAAATTTGTGTACGGTTAATATATATCAATTAATTTCTTTTTATTTATGTATTTATTAATAGAAAATATCTTTTTTTATGGAAATGAGAAATTAAACTCAATGGCTCTCTGAATTATCATCTGATCTAATTTTCTTTGATCTTGACACTTTTTTATTGATATATTATATATTTCACCCGTTTTAAAATGACTATCGTTTTAATAAATAAAATTTGTTAAAATAAATGTCATTCTCATTTTTTAGTGTAAAAATAATTGTTATTTTTTTAACTCGTTTAATTATAAATATCTACACTATTTCAATACATTTATAAAATACATTTATAAAGTTACTAATTTAATAAAAATTTAATATTGTATGACAATATTATTACATTTTTAAATTTGTGTTCAAAAATCTTAAACGGAATCTTGAAATTGAGAGTATTATTTATTTGTTTATTTATCTTTATTCAAAATAAATATTATTTTAACACTAATTAATATGTAGAATTTTAATGTTTTAGTGGGTTAATTGAACTAAAAAAAGTGATGAATGAAAAATTTACATTAAATATTATATATTTATATTTGTATTATTATATATTTATATTTGTATTATTATATATTTGATATAAAGAAAGAAAGATAGAAAGTCATAGCCATAACCATAGCCACCTTCAAGCAACCAAATTCCACAACAAACCAACAATTTCCCACCTTTCTCTTCCATCTCTTCTATTGCTTCTGTAAAGGTAAGTTTTTTTTTTTCTCCGTTTTTGGTTTTTGCTACTCCTAGCTTTATCAGTTTTCATGAATTGTAACTGTTTACCAACTTATGTTTTTTTACCACCCTTTTGGGCTTTGCAGATTAGGGTTTTGTGCTCTGAATTTGATTGTGTTGGTTTTAACTTCCTCACTCAATTCTTGTTTTCTCAACAGGGTTATTGCTTTTGGTTGTTGGGGTGTTTTTGGTCAAGATGTTTCCTCTGTTTTGTTTTGTCTTGTAGTGGTGACTTAGGGTGGCTCTTGTTGTTTGATTGTTTTGGTGTTGTTGGTTTTGGGGATTGGTTTCTGTTTGTAAAGTTTCATTTTTTGTTGAAATTGATGTGCTAATTTTAGTAATCTGTAACTGGGATGTTAATGGATATGAAAACTGTAACTTCTGATTGAGGAATTTTGTGTCTATTGCAACAGCTATAATCTATAATAGTCTATAAGCTATCTTCTCTTTGTAGGGTAACTTGATTGAAATATATGAAACACCGACACGGTAGTGACACGTTGACACCAATAATAGTTTGAGACGATAGATTAGTTCTGTAGCACCGACACCTCTAAAAAAATTGTGTCTGTGTGAGTGTCGGTGACACACCACGCCGAGCACTGAATATACTGATGTCAGACACTGACATGTGTTGGATAATGGACAGAAGGACACACCTTCGATTCTTCTTCATAGATTGAATTCTTCATAGTGGTTAATTTGCTTATTAATGATTTTGAAGACAAATAACATTGTAGGGATGAGTGATATAAGAATCATGTTAACAAATTGAATCAAGATGAACTTCAAAACAGTGAATAATCAAGTTTCTCAAATCCTAATCTACCAAGGAATGAATGTAACTTTTATCCTCTAATTGTATACTTTATATTTGGTTGCATATTTTGAAGTTTCCTTTAATGTCATTGAGGTTTTTTTTTGGTGTGAAATGTTTAAGTTTGTTTCTTATGTGAAAATGTGAATTAATCATCAATGTTATTTTCAGGCTTGTGATAGCAGATTGGAGAAAAAGGAGTGAAAGTATCAATGAGAGTTTCGATTAAGTAACAAAAACGAGCTAGCGGAAAATGGGTGGTTGCTGTTGTTCGGCCAGAAAACATCATTTGCAAGGAACACCAGTTTATTACTATGTTAGTAATCTCACATATAAACACTTATTTGATAAGCGCTTATGCTATAAGCCTATGAGCACTTAATTAAATTGTTTATTTATAATTTGTTATCTGCTTATGATTTGAAACTTGAAAAACTCCGGTTTCAGTGTCCGCCAACTTTTGAAGAGCGCGGATCTTCAACCACTAATGATGGTACCGCGGCTTCGCTCTCTGCTGGGTTTCTGGTTGGATTAAACTTTGAAGCGGCCATACCTGATACGTTCCGGTCTCCTCCTGTGCCTCTTCCTTATGACATTGTCTTCGGAGGTTCCGCGTCAACAGATTCCGAGTCTGGCAGAGAAACCGTTAGTATGAGTAGTTTTGAAACTTCTATTACACGCGATGATGATATTGAAGAATCAGATTGTAAAGCTCAAACCAAACCTACACCTCTATCTCCAAAGAAGAAAGAACTATCAAAATCAAATGGAAGACAAGTATCAGCGACAGAAGAAGAGGATGTCTGCCCAATTTGTCTCGAAGGTACAGTTTTTCGTGTATTTGAAAGTTGATTTTCTTTCTTAGTATGTTGAAAGACAATCATTTGAGTTTTCTTCTTCTTCGTTTTTAATGCAGAATATGACGATGAGAATCCTAAAAATCTGACAAAATGTGAACATCATTTTCACCTATCTTGCATTCTTGAGTGGATGGAAAGAAGTGACTCCTGTCCTAATTGCGACCAGGTCGGCTTTTGTTTTCATTAAATACAATACAATCATGTTTGCTAACATATGAATTATCGACAGTGACACTGACACGATGTTGACACATGCACGAACACTACTATGCCGAGCTTTTGTCAGATGTTTATATATTTTTCTCTCTGATGTTACAGGAGATGATATTTTGACCAGACAATGAATTAGTTTGATTGTATTAAAGTGAAAGTTTGCTAGATTTATATATAAAAGATAGATGAAGAAGTTGAATGTATTATAACTGGTAAGATGATGGTAGCTGAAGATTCATTTTCCATTTTCCTTGTTTTGATTTGTTGCTTTCATTTTTTTTATTATATTTATTTCTCTTTCTATGTTTTCTTTTGTTTTTTTGTTTAGGGGGTAGGGGCATATTGGACTTGTAAATAGTGTCAACTTTAATATATTGTATACTTTGTTTTTCTACATCATATCTGGTTTTCAATATTTGTTAGCACAATGATAAGTAATTGATGATAATGTTCTTTAACCATGTCACAAATGATATTGTTAAGATGTTTAAAACAACAATGCATATTATTTACTATGCTTGTAAGTATAATGAATGCACTCGGAGGTAAAGCTTACTCATTCACACTTTTACACCACTCAATTATTGCGTTGTCACTTTTTTTGTTAATTAATTCATGAGAATTTCTTAATTCTTAGGGCACTTTTTGGGCTTTTTAGTCATCATGCTGACAAAAATGTTCTTTTGATTTCGGGAGATATATATATATATATATATATATATATATATATATATATATATATATATATATATATATATATATATATATATATATATATATATATATATATATATATATATATATATATATATATATATATATATATATATATATATATATATATATATATATATATATATATATATATATATATATATATATATATATATATATATATATATATATATGGAAGAAACCCAGAATCAAAAAAATAAAAAAATCAACATTGCAACAATAAAATCAACATTTATAAAATAAAATTGGCGTTATATTGATGATTTTGACAGAAATTTAAATATTACATTTCAATAGTTCGGTGGACGCTTCACATCTCTAAGATGTCATCGATCGTTCTTCGAACTGTCGTCTCCAACTCGAGTGAAATTTTTTCTTCAAAATCAAAATACGTTTGTCATATTGCCTTAATATCCTCTTGATTCTTGAGCTCAAACTTGTTGTAAACAACGTTCCCTTTGTTGTCAACTGAAGGTGAACGATACTCAAACTTCACAAGCTTTCGTTTGTCATTGTAAGGTAGGCGATATTGGATCTAGTCTATGATATCGACAAGGGGGCTGAGATCCATGAGCTTGAACGTCCTTCCGGGTGTTTTGCCGTCGGAAAAGGAGACACTTATGGCATACCAACGAAGCTTGATTTCAAACAATTGAGACATTTTTGTATTTGTGTGAAAGATAACAAATTAAAACCCCAATTTTATAGAAAACATAGGTGAATATGGACTAACCATTTTCTGTTTATCTTTTTTCCGGAGCTATATCCACGGAACAAACCCATAATTATTGGTTTCAGAGGTGTATCCCTAGAACTTTCCATGAAACTATAAAATTAAGAACCTTCTGTAGATACATATCCAGAACTTTTCCTGCTACATTTTAAAACCAGAACTCGATATAGAAACACATCATAATAGAGAAATAAAAGGCATAAGTACATAAATAAGGCATAAATCTATTAGTGGTACCCCTTTGAACTTTTCCGCATTCGATTCCTTTTCAATATTGTTCAATCTTTCGAATTCATGCATTCTTTCAACAAAACGATCCGGCCACGTCTCAGCATTTATAGTTGAATGAGTCGTCCATTTCGGTGATGTAGGTGGTATGGGGCATCCCGGTTTCAAGTAAACTTGTACAAAATGTCTTGATTTTGTAAGTCATCCAATACACGTGATGCAATCATTTGAATTTTGAGGTGGTACGGTGCAGAGTGGAAAAAATATTTTTGAAAACCTGTATCACGTCAAGTCAATGCACACCCTATCATATGCACATGCAATAAGACGATCCGACCACGTCTCGGCATTTGCAGTTGAATGAGTCGTCCATTTCGATGATGTAGGTGGTATGGGGCATCCCGGTTTCAAGTAAACTTACACAAAATGTCTTGATTTTGCACGCCATCCAATACACATGATGCAATCATTTGGATTTTTAGGTCGTACGGTGCGGAGTGGAAAAAAGGTTTTCGAAAATCTGTATCACGTCAAGTCAATGCACACCCTATCATATGCACATGCATTAAGATGACCCATATCACGGAAGGTCATCCATTTCGATACCAGTGCCAGACCACTTAAGTAAGGAATAAGAGATTCATAAATCGCATCGAATTTTTCATTCTTTCCATACAACCGCATGTACGATTCTTTATGCGTCTTCAACTCTTGGATTAGTTTATGATAGACAAACGCATGATTATCCTCTTCTTTACCAAGCAAATTCGAAACGGCTCGGTAACCGTAATTACCACCCCCTTCAACATTGACGATACAGTCGATGTATTTGTGCATAAAAATCGGTATCTCGTCGATGAATGGAATTTCTGATGGAATCGGGGTCGGAGGCGGTTTGCTTATGCGGACTCCTTTCATGACACTATTTTGAGATTTAGGAGTCGGTGAGTCGAGATAAAGTTTGTCAACGTGATCACAATAATAAGGTGACCGTTTAGTCGAGTTGTCATTCAGTGTAGTCTTCATTTTCTTCGGAGCACCTTTTGTCTTTACCGGCTGATAAGGCAGTTTCATGTTGGTTGTTTCGGGATAGGCAATCTTCCTCAATTGTTCTATGATATGGATTTTCATGTTGTCATCGGCCTTTGAGATTCTCTCTTGTATCGCTTTCCATTCGGTCAAAATAGAGATATTCGACTTACCTCCTTCCATGCAACCATCGTCATCAAAACTAAGTCTTTTCCAACGAGGACAAACTTTGTCCATTCTTATTGGCTCACTTAGTTTCAACTTTGTAGCAATAATACAAGCACACGGAAGACCATAGGTTTTCACAATAGTGCAACCACATTTTGCGCTATCGGAACCTACAGTTTCAGCTCGTTTGGCCTCGTGAAAAATATAGTTCAACCCCGGCCGAGACATATTGTCGATCAATTGAGAATAAAGAATATTGTCTTTAAATCGATGTTCCAATACTGTTATACTCCAACCAAATATTGTTCGTATCTCATTATGTTGGTTTTTAATCATAAGATATACGAAGTCTCAATTTCGACACAAATCTCCCTTAATATTATCCAACTAAATTTTCAAACTAGCATGGGCCGACTCAACTTTGTTGGTGGTTATATTTCCAAGGTGTCAGGCGTTATCAGTCCATGCACATACTATTTTCTCCTTCACCTGATCAAGAATGATGCTTTCAACGTGTTTCAGTAAAGCAGGATACTTTTCACACACTTTCCGGAATTGAATGAAGGAATCGACATATAATTTTTGTGTGGAAGAATTTAGTATATGATTCCATGCATCCATTATTTTTTCAACAATCACATTGGCCTTCACCAATTTTCCACCCTCGAACTCTGCTTATTTTGCCCACACCATGGGTTTAACCCGACTTCTCACATTCTTTGTTATGTGATATCGACAAAGTAATGCATTAGAAGAAGGAAATACTTTTGCAACCACGTTCATCAACGCAGTATTGCGATCGGTAACAATCGCTTTAGAAATCTCAACTTGGTCCTTCAAAAGTGCTCGACACACCTTTAATGCCCATGTAAAATTGTCCTCTTTTTCACACTCCAGAAAAGCAAAACCAATGACATATGTCTTCTCGGTAAACGTAACACCTACCATCTCAAATAAAGGAAGGCTATACTTGTTGGTCTTGTAGGTAGAATCAAGAATGAGTACTGGTGAGAAAGTGTTGAACAACTTTATCGAATCTGGATGAGTCCAAAAAATATCTCGAACCGTAACTCCATCGTCGCAAGTTTTGTACCGGGACAATAACTGTTATCATCCAACAATTTTAACAGTTGTTGCATCTCACTTCTATCTCCCCTAATCGCCTTGTTGGTGCAGTTCCGAATGTTATACACTTGCCTTATATTTGATATATTGTCGGGTTCCTTCCGTTTCAATATGGCAAGTATATTTTTCAGTTGGACAAGATTCAAGATCATGTCACTAATACACGTCTTCTCTCCAACTTGAGCCGACATACACTAGGAGGACCTTGTAATTCTAAGCACAATTCATGGTTATGCAAACCACAAATAACACTAAATTTCCACTTTTTAGTACTCAACATGTAACCACGAATCTTAAAAGGACATTCACATCTTCTACTACTGGTGTCGTCTCTTTTAAACTTCTGTAGAGGAGTATGATATTTCCCGCTTCTTTCGCACGACAAAGTTACAAAAACGTTTCTTCTTTCCAAACCATTATCTGATCTTTCTATAACCACACCAAAACCAAGCCTATTTGCAGTCCTACGAATCTATGTGAGCATGCTTTCACGATCATCAAACTCTTTCTTGTTATTAAAGTTAACACCGACATCTATCGAATTTACGACAATCCCTTAAACATTCGAAGAAACATCGTTTGTAGGAACTAATTCTTTTAAGATATTATTATACGGAAGTGTTCATCTTCAACATGTTCCGGAGGTACAGCTCTGGAAGCAACATTACTTTTTTCCAAAACTTTGATGATTCATGTGAGCAATGTAGTGGGCAAAGTGCAATCTTGACTTGAAATTCTATCTTCTCTTTCTCCCTTTGATTTGTTGCACAAAAAACTTGGACTTTTAGAGTGAAAGTGATATTGATAATGTAGGGGTTTTTAGGTTGGTGAAAGTGACTGTGGAAGAAGAAAAAAGAACAATGGGGCAGTGATCATGCAAGTTTAAAATATAGCAGAAACTTCTGGAGTTGTATCTACGAAACATTCTAGCGCCTTAGACGTTCCAGAGTGCATCTACGAAAGTTTCTCTGAACTGAATTATTTTGAAGTTTTTCCCAGTGTATACCAGTAGAATAATATCCCCTATATTATTAAAAGAACACTTAAGAGAAGCTATTTTCTTTGCTCTTTTTGCATAAAACTTGTTTGCCTATTGAGTGTAGTTATCAACATAAAGAAAAATCAATAATTAATTAAATATATTTAATCATTCATCATCAATTTTTTATATATCATTATAACACATTATCTTTTAATTTAATATTAATTTATACATTATCCAATATTCTCAATTCAATGGCCATGATTTACATTTCGAAGTAAATTAAGTTGTACATTGTTGAAATTATAATTCCTTGTGTCAAAACAGTGTGGCTCGACAGAAATAATGATTAGTCAAATTATCCTAATGTGTTAGTGTGTTGAGTTTTTTAGTGTGTCGAAGTGTCGAAGCAGGTTGCTTCACACATGATATCGACTTAGGCCTATTTTAGTAATGTTAGCTATTTTGGGCTTTTGTAGTTTTGGACTTTGCCTTGGGGTGAAAGCTAACCTAAATCTATAAATAGGGAGAAATCCTTATTTTGTAAACTACTCATCATATTTTGTAATTCACAGTTTTCAATTGTAAGTGAAATAACAGAATTTCCACAATTTGTGGGTAGAGAGTTCTTTGCAAAAAAATGTTCATCTTCTTCTTCTCCAACGTTTACTTTCATTCTTTCTTTCTTTTTAAACTTTTCTTTCATTGTCATTACGTGGGTTGAAACAATCTTGAGGTCAAGATTGATTGAGGGAAATTCTTCATAGGTGGTGGTTGAATTTCCAACATCTGGTATCCAGAGCTCAGTTACGATTCAAGGAAGAAAAATCGTGATGGCAATGAATCATCCAAACAGACACTTTCCGACAAACCTTCTAATTCTCAAGAAAGATAATTATGAGAATTGGTGCAAGCAGTTAAGGTGGTTTTCTGCTATCAAGATCTTTGGGTTCTTGTGAAGGGAGGAGTAGCACCGCTTGCAGAAAATGTGACACGTCAAGAAAATGATGCATACAAAGAGTTGAAGAAGAAAGATTATAAAGCTCTCTTTATAATCCATCAATGTGTAGGTCCAAATAATTTTGAAAAGGTTAGTGATGTAGAATCAGCAAAGGAAGCGTGGGAGATTCTTGAAAAGTCGTTTGGAGGCATAGAAAAGGTGAAAAAGGTGAGGTTACAAAGTCACAAGAGAACCTATGAATTACTTTAGATGGAAGAAAGTGAAAGTATAGAAGATTTCTTCACAAGAGTTACAAAGTTGGTGAATCAAATCAAGGTATATGGGAAAGTGTTGACATCAAGATCAGTTGTTGCAAAGATCTTGGGGTTGTTGGCTCTAAAGTTCGACCATGTGGTAGTAGCCATAGAAGAGTCGAAAGACTTGTCAACATTGACTAAAGAAGAGCATAAAGGGACGCTTGAGTCTCATGAACAAAGGATGGCTAAGAGAGCTGCAGGAAAGTCAAAGAGTAATATGGCTTTGCAGGCGTAGTCAGAAAAGGAAAGGAAAGGCAAAGGAAGTTGGAATGACAATAAAGGTAGAGGACACTACAATAATTCGACTGGTCAAAATCAGCAGGAAGGAAACTGGTTGAATAAGAGAAAACCCTGGAACCAAGGCAACCAAAAAGGTGGTGCTACAGGAAGAGGAAGAGGCGGTGGACGAAAGCTTAACAAAAGTCACATTCAGTGTTTCAATTGTCAAAAGTATGGTCATTATTTTAGTGAATGTCGAGAAAAAAGAAGAATCAAGAAACTGATGCAAAGATGGCGAGGCATGAAGAAGAAGAGATGTTGCTAATGGTCACAACAAGAGACGAAGACAGATTCCAGGACCAGTGGTACTTGGACTCAAGATGCTCATCACACATGACTGGGAGGAAATATTGGTTTGTCAACATGAAGTCCTTGTTGAAGAACATGGTGAAATTTGCAAATGACAATACTTTAGCAGCTAAAGGTATTGACGTTGTTTTGATTATGAGGAAAGATGGCAAGAGGTCAACAATTTCCAATGTGTGGTACATACCAGGCATGAAGAGTAACTTGCTCAGTATAGGTCAGCTAGTCAAAAAGAACTACAAGGTATCGATTGAAGTCAAGATGATAAGAGTTCTCGACACAGGTGGTAGGTTGATCTTGAAGGCGCCAATGTCTCATAATAGGACCTTTAAGATTGAACTCAATGTGATGGATCACAAGTTCCTAGCAACTGCAGCTAACAAAGATGAGTGGTTATGGCATTTTCGACTAGGCCATCTCAACTCAATGACATCATAGAGTTAAAGAGAAGAAATATGGCTTCAGGGTTAACTGAAATTGACATTCCAAGTGAAGTATGTGAAGAGTGTGTTCAGTCGAAACGATACAAGAATAGCTTTATCAAGGATGCAGGAAGGAAGTCGAAGGCAATTTTGGAAGTCATATACTCTGATGTATGTGGTCCAATCCAGGTGGATTCGATTGCAGGCAACAGATATTTTGTCACGTTCGTAGATGATTAAAGTCGAAAGCTGTGGACTTACCTCATCAAGAAGAAAAGTGATATGATTGAGGTATTTTCTAGAGTTAAATCAATGGTCAAAAGATAGAGTGGTCGAAAGCTGAAAATTTTGAGGACTGATGGTGGTGGAAAGTATGTGTCAAAAGAGTTCGATGCATTATGTGAAAAAGAAGGGATTGTGCATGAGGTGGTGCCACCCTACACTCCACAGCAAAATGGAATTTCATAAAGAAAGAACAGAACCATCATGAACAAGGTGAGAAGTATGTTGAATGGAAAACATCAACCCAAAAAATTATGGGGAGAAGTAGTTTCGATAGCAACATAATATTAAATAGATGTACAACGAAGAAGCTTGAAGGAATCACACCAGAAAAATATTAGTTTAGTGTCAAGCCTAGCCTTAGTCACTTGAAGGTTTTTGGATCTATAGCATATAAACATGGGCCAGATTAGTTAAGAAGGAAGCTTGATGATAATTCAAATTAGATGATCTTGATAGGATATCATTCGACTGGAGGTTACAAGTTTTTCGACCCAGTGAATAAGCAGGTATTGATCAACAGGGACATGATCATATATGAGCTTAAATGATGGGATTGGATTGAGAATGTCAAGAAGGATTTAGTGAGAATATCTTGTGAAGAACCAGCCATTGAGGTCAAAAGAGAAGTTTGACAGGAACAAGTTAGAGATGAAGCTGTCCCAAGCAGACCTCGAAGAATAAGTCACATGCCTACAAGGTTGCAAGAATGTATGATTACATCAAATGATGTGATCAATAAATAAGTTGATCTGGTACATTATGCTTTATAGGCAGAAGTCGAACCAGTCAATGCAACTGAGGCATTAAAAGATTCGAAGTGGGTGAAAGCAATGAATGAGGAGTTAGACTCCATTGAAGTCAACAACACCTGGTCACTTGGTCGATTTTCCTCAAGGCAAGAAGACAATTGATGTGTAGTGGGTTTAAAAGGTGAAGGTGAATCCTAAAGGAGAATTAACTCGACACAATGCGAAACTTGTGGCAAAAGGATTTCTTCAGAAAGAAGGAATTGACTTCGACGAAGTATTTGCACCTGTTGCTAGGATCGAAACAATCAGATTGGTTTTTGGTCTAGCAAATATGAACAATTGGCACACACGTCAGATGGACGTGATGTATGCATTCTTTAATGGCCCCTTAGACGAAGAAGTTTATGTTGCACAACCATCTGGATTTGTGAAATGAGGTGAAAAAAGAAAGGTGTACAGGCTCCATAAAGCCCTGTATAGACTTAAGCATGCTCCAAGAGCTTGGAATAAGAAAATTGACATATTCTTAAGCGAAAAAGAATTTGTGAAGTGTACGACTGAGCATGGAGTGTATGTAAGGAGAAGCAGCAGTGAACTGTTTGTACTATACCTCTATGTCGATAACCTGTTGATAACAGGAAGTTGCAAGAAGGAGATCGAAGACTTCAAACATAACTTGAGTGAGGAGTTTGAAAATGTTAGACTTGGGAAATCTCTCATCTTTCCTTGGCATCAAATTCTACAAGAATAGTAGAGGATTGATGATGACCAAATAAGATATGCATGTGAAATACTCAAGACATTTGAGATGCAAGATTGTAACCCAACTTCGACTCCAGCTGAGACCAGGTTGCAATTGTCGAAGGATTCAAATGAAGATGATGTCGACCCAACCCAATATAGAATATTTATTGGGTCACTTCAATTCCTTTGTCACACAAGGCCTGTCTTAGCATACAATATGGATATGATAAGTAGATTCACGCAGAAGCCAAAGGTATCACACCTAGCAGCGGCGAAGAGGATACTGAGGTATCTGAAAGGGACTCTAGACTATGGCATTTTGTTTCCTGCAGCTGATGAAGGAAAATAATGCAAGTTAGTGTGATAAAACGACTCTAGTTGGTGTAGTGAGGTCGAGGACAGAAAATCCACAACTGGCTATGTGTTTATGCTAGGTGGTGCACCAATTGCTTGGAGTTCGAGAATGGAGTCAGTAGTGGCATTGTCATCATACAAAGAAAAATATATAACTGCTTCTCTTTGTACATGTCAAATAACCTGGATGGTGAACCTGGTCAAAGAGATCACAATAAAGAGTCATAGAGCAATTACCATGAAGATTGACAACATGTAAGCTATCAACTTGACAAAGAATCCAATAGTAAACGGTCGAAGCAAGCACATTGAAATGAAGTTTTATTATCTTCGAGAGCAGGTAGCAGAAGAGAAGATGAATTTGGAACACTGCAGAACTGAGAATCAGATTACAGACATCATGACAAAGAGAGTGCAAGTCGAAGTGTTCAGAAGGCTAAAGTCTATGATGAATGTAGATAGCTTAGACACAATGAATTAGGTGGTGTGTTGAGATTATAATTTCTTGTGTCAAAGCAGTGTAGCTCGACAGAAATAAGAATTAGTCAAATTAGTCTAATGTGATAGTGTGTCAAAGTGTCGAAGCAAGTTGCTTCACACAAGATTTTGACTTAGGCTTATTTTAGTAATGTTAGCTATTTTGGGCTTATAGTTTTTGGCTTTGGCTTGGGGGGTGCAAGCTAATCTAAATTTATAAATACGGAGAAACCCTTATTTTTTTAAAAACTCATCGTATTTTGTAATTCACCGTTTGCAGTTGCAAGTGAAATAACAAAATTTCCACAGTTTGTGGGCAGAGAGTTCTCTGCAAAAAAAAATTCAATCTTCTTCTCGAACGTTTACTTTCATTCTTTCTTTCTAAGCTTTTCTTTCATTGTCATTACATGGATTTGAAACAATCTTGAGATCAACATTGATTGAGTGAAATTCTCCATAGGTTGTGGTTGAATTTCCAACAAACAATTTATTTAAAGTGAAAAAAAGGAAATGATTTTGACAGTGACACTGTCAACCAATCACAACCATGTATCAGAATAAAACATATTTTTATTTTAAAAATATTGATATTACATGGTAATTATAAACATTTTGATTGGTTACATGTGTAAAACTAGTTTACACTGACACTGAACTACCTTTAAATCCTTATTAAAATAATCGAATAATAAAAAACTCTTGAGTTAAACAAATAAATTGAAAAGAAAATCTTCAAAGCTTGACAATGGTACCGCCAATTAAACATTTTGATCAAGATGTTGCCGACACAAAGGGGAAAGTTGCAATTTTAAAAATAGTGAAGCAAATTGTCATACCCCGAATTTTATTCTTAGATCCTCTGATCATTTCATATCGGTCTAAGTCGGTCTTTTGCATTTTTAGTTGAACATTTCATTGATCATTAATCATGTTTTTTTAGTCAATTTTATCATTCCACTTTAGAATATTTTTTTTTATCTTAAGTATTATTTAGAATTGATTCAGTTTTAAGTTTGGTTTTTATTTTTAATATAGCTTCTCTTTTTGGTTATTTTCTAATTTTATTTATGTTTCAATTTATTTATTATTTTCTTATATTATTTATTTATTATTATTATTATTATTATTATTATTATTATTATTTTGTTATTTATTATTATTATTTTTATTATTTATTTCATTACAATTATCCATTATCATTTATTTATTATTATTATTTATATATTATAATAATAATAATTGATCTGACCTGATCAGAAGGGGATCACGGGTCGGCCACACTCTATTGGACTGCTACGTGCTCACCGGTGCTGAGGGGAAAGAAGGGGGGTATACCTGCAAAACACTCCGATGTCAAAGTAAGGAATTGGGCAGAGCGAGAGCAAAGTATAGAAATTGGGCAAGAAGTGAATTACATGACCCTCTTGAGGAAGAGGGTATTTATAGAGAGACCCCAGCGCTGGGCCAACGGTCATTTGAGCTGGACTGGATGACCAGGCCCAACCCTAATGACTGCTAGGGCTTACGTGGCGTAGTGAAGACCAGGACGTGGTCTTCGCCCTAGTCCAACCGCTCCTAGATTTCCGGAAAGTGGGTTTGACATGCTCTTTCGGAGGTGGGCAGTTGGTTGGTGACGTGTCCCCGCGGAGGGGAGCACGTGGAGAACGTGCGCCGGGCACGTTGTTCTCCCCGCGGAGGGGAGCTCAGGAGGTTCCCGGGAAGCAGGTTGTTCTCCCCGCGGAGGGGAGGAACCAAGGCCTCGTTTTGATGCGCTGGGGTGCGTCCTGCTTGGCTGATAAGAGGGAACGGTGAGAGGCTGTGGGATGCGTCGCCCGTGCCCGGTGGTGCGTTCCGCCCGTCCAGCGGGGCGTGCGTGCCCGGCGTGGCCAATTCGCTTATTGGGCCGCGCGAGGTACTGGGCTGGACCGAGGTCGGGCCCAGGCCAGAACAGGAGCCCTCCAAGTCGAAGCTCTGGGGAAAGAGCGAGGACTTAAGGTCGATGTGTCGGGGAGAAAGGTAGCGAAACAGGAGGTTCGTCGGGATTCGTGCGCGGTGGAACGGGCGCTCGTGCGGGGATCCCCGGTCGTCGGCGGAGCGGGGTGAAAGCATGTGAAGGGGCGCGACTATCAGGTTGCCGCCACGTGTCGTGCGTTAAGCGGTCGTAGGGGCGGCTACCCTATGTCATTAATGAGCCTAGCGTCGCTTCGAATCCCGCATCGGGTTATAAATACGGGGGTCCCCGCTCATTTTTCTACTTTTCACTCTGCTATTTTACCTGCGAAGCTCTGATATCTTTGCTCGTCCGCCGTTTGCCGCCGATCGCCGCCGCACTTTTTGGTCCTTCCCTCCGTTCGCCGCCGTTACAAGTGAGTTCTCCTTTCTCTTCCCTTTTATTTCCGCCGTTTGATTAGAATGCGTGGTCGGGGCATGATGAATGCCCCGAGGAGGGACGCAAGATCCGCCGTATCTGGCGATTTTTCTGGTGAATGTCCCGGGGAGAATCGGTTGTTCCGATGAATGTCCCGAGGACGGGGGCTTTCTCCGATGAATGCCCCGGGGACGGGTGCTTTGTCCGATGAATGCCCCGGGAATGCGTGCTTTTTCCGGTGATCGTCCCGCGGAGGGATGGTGGGTCGGCTTTGGACGCCCCGAGGAGGATCGGCGGGGAGCGCGTGTTTGCTCGTCGTTCTCTGGCCTTTGTCGCCCTTTCACTTGACCTGCGGTGGAAGGGTGGATTTGATCCTGGCTATCGAATTCACCGTTGTCCTCTGCTTTTCAGGTGTAGATGTCGGCTCTGGTACCGGGGACGATGGTCGAAGACAACGAACCCGAGGTCCTGGACTTTGACGATGAGCGCATCGCCCCGTCCGAAGAATGGGCGGCTGAGGATCCGTTGTCTACCCCGTCTTGTTTTGTGGCTGATGAGTCCGACGTGTACGCCACCGTCGAGGATACGCCTATCGGGGAGCCGCAGCATTGGCAGGTGTACCGACCGAAAGAGCATCATCGCATCTGCTCGCGATATGGGCGGCAAATGTTCCCCATGCACGAGTTCTACTTTAAAGAGGCTCGGCTCCGGTTACCATTCTCTGCCTTTCATTTGGGGCTCTTTGATTGGTTGCACTTGGCCCCGTCCCAACTGCACCCCAACGCCTTGGCTTTCATCCGCGCCTTCGAGGTGGTGTGCTTCTACCTCGAGGTGGAGCCGACGGTACCGTTGTTTTTCCGTATCTTCCACTTACAGCGGCAGACGGTGAATGGCCGCCACGGATGGGTCTCATTTAAACAGTCGACCAAGCTCTTCAAGGCGTATAGTGATTCCGTCAAGGATTTCAAAAGCCGGTTCTTCCTCGTTAAACCGATCACACAGCAGGGCTCGGATACTCTCTTCGACGAGGGCGAGCGAATGGTGGACGGCCAGCGGTTCCTCGCGTGGCTTCCCAAGATACATCTGTTGTGGACCGTGGAGCACTTCAACCGAGGTACGGACAGGTATATCATACGAGCGGGGACCCTCGAGGAGAAAGACATGGCCACCTATTTGAAAATAGTCGCCTTTGTGCGGGCTCTTCCTCCGTCGAAGCTGGTGACGCCCGACGGTCGGTATATCCTTGACGCGCAGGGGAATGTGCGAACTAAGAAGCGACTGATTAATACCAAGACCCTGCTCGGTTGTGCGACCGGGGTGGCCGCTCTGGATTATCTAGGTAGGAATGTTCATTTTCTCCCCGTGGTCGGGGTTCTGGCTGTCGCTAACTCTTTCTTTGTTTTTGCAGCGAACATGTCTTCTGTCGAGGAGCGGGTAAAGCAGTTGCGCGCTACCAGGAATGCCGCGGTCCCGAGGACGCGGGTGAGTCAGCTGGTCGGACAGGAGGTTGCGACGCCGGGAGGGCAGAGTTCGTCTTCTTCGCCTCAAGGGAGTCAGTCTCCTACGTCTCAAGGAGCATCAAAAAGGCAGAGGTTCGAGGAGCCCCGAGGTTTGGTAGATCTGACGGTCGGTTCGGCCGAGGAAGGTTATGTCGTCCCGCCCTGCCATCAGCATCCGGGCTATTTTCATGGTGCTCGCTCTCCCACCGTCTCCGCCGGGGAGGTGAAGGCTGTCCGCCAGGCCGATCGAGAGTCTCGTCGACGTGTCCTGGCAGAGGATTTGACTGCGATGATGCGGACGTTCACGACGGCTCTTGTGCTGAACGAGGAGGGTTGTTCCACCGCCGAGCTGTCCAAATTGCAGGGGGATCTTACCTTTATGCAGTCGCGGTTGGCCAAGCTTACTGAGGAATTGGAGAAGAGCCAGAAGGACGTCGCTGATCAGCGTAAACGAGCAGAGGGCGCCGAAGGGAAAGTGACCTCGCTGGAGGAGAAGTTGGGGGAGGCAACGACCGAGGTGCAGGCCCTGAAGGTTCGTATGGAAGTTTTGGACAGCGCACTTCGTCCCGCCGAGGATGAGACAGAGGGGGATCAACGGTTAATCACTCGTGCTGACCTGGTCGCCCGTATCCGGGTGCTGGAAGGTGGTTGTTTGGAGGCCGTCGAGGTCGGGTTCAAGAATGCCGTCGAGCAAATTCAGGTCACCAACCCCGGTGTTGCGCTGGTCGTGGATGGGATCGGGCCGTATCACGAGATCGTTGACGGGAAGGTGGTCGATCCCTATCTTGTTGTTCCTGAGGAGGACCCCGTGGCTGCTGATCAGGCAGATGAGGTAGCATGAATTGCCGGGCCTGCGTGCTCGTTGTTTTTATGGCCTGCGTGCCGATATTTGTGACTTATCTTTCTTTGGGCCTGCGTGCTCGTTGTTTTTATGGCCTGCGTGCCGATATTTGTGACTTATCTTTCTTTGTGCCTGCGTGCTCTATTTTTGTAATATTAACTACTGGGCTGGTGCCCGCTTTTTGCTTAATATATTTTTTGTGAATTTTCTAAGTGTGCGCTCGGTATTTGCATGATGTTTATGCTCGTTTTTCGTATTTATTTGTTTACTTGAATGCTTTTGACGTGCATGCCTCGATATGCTCTGGGTCTGTTCGGGTGTTAGCTCGACGAACTTGTTACCGGTGGTGAAGGGAACCTGCCGGTTTGGCCGGCGACGTAGCCGGGCCGTTTCGGGGGTAGTTCTCCCCGGGGCGTGGACGTCCCATCGCGAGCTGGGTGTCCTGCCGATTGTGGTACGGCGACGGGGGATCTCGGTCGAGGTGTTCCTTGCCGAGCAAGGCCGTCTGCCCACGCACACAAGAGGCAGGGCTTGCTTTTCTTTGGTCGCTAGTGGACGCGGGGGTGTGCGGTGGTACCATGTCGCCCCCCAGTGGTCGGGACGACGGGTCGTCGCGAGCAGTGTTCTAGCTGTAGTACCGCTTAAGCTTCGCGGCGTTCCAAGGTCGAGCTAATTGTTCCCCGTGCAGGTTTTCGAGGTAATAGGCCCCGTGCTCCGTTTTATCCCAGACTCGGTAAGGGCCTTCCCAATTCGCAGCCAGTTTTCCCTCGTGAGAGTCTTTCTGGTTTCTGCGGAGAACTAAGTCGCCTGTTTGAAAGTCGCGGTTTAGGACTTTGTTGTTATGGCGAAGTGTGACTTGTTGCTTCAGCCGGGCTTCTCGGAGGGCTGCCCTTGACCGGATTTCCTCGACGAGGTCGAGCTCTTCTCGGAGGGCACCGTCGTTATCGTCGGTGCCCAGGGGAGCTTCCGTTCATCGGGATGGTTCACGTATTTCCACGGGTATCACGGTCTCGGTTCCGTATGTGAGGCGAAATGGGGTTTCCCTCGTGGTTGAGTGGGGAGTGGTGCGGTATGCCCAGAGGACACTGTGGAGCTCTTTGACCCATGCTCGCTTGGTGTCGCCGAGTCGTCGTCTGAGTCCCCTGAGTATGACTCTGTTCGCCGATTCTGCCTGGCCGTTTGTCTGAGGGTGTTCGACCGAGGCGAAGTGGTGTTTGGTTCCGAGTTTGGTGACGAAGTCGCAGAAGTTTTTGTCTATGAATTGAGTGCCGTTGTCGGTGACAATGGCGAGTGGGACCCCGAATCTGGCGAGGATGTTGCGTTTGTAGAATCGGAGTATGTTGTGGGCGGTGATTTTGGCCAGAGCTTCGGCCTCGATCCATTTGGTGAAGTAGTCAACTCCCACGATGAGGTACTTGTTCTGGTAGGAGCCTAAGGGAAAAGGCCCGAGGATGTCCAGCCCCCACCAGGCGAACGACCATGGAGATGAGAGGGTAGTGAGGTCGGTTGGGGGGGCGAGGTGCATGTCCCCGTGTCATTGACATTTGTCACATAGTTTGACGTGCTCCTTCGCGTCGGATTGCATTGATGGCCAGTAATAGCCGGCTCGTAAGGCTTTTCGTGCTAGAGATCTTCCGCCAAGGAGTTGCACGTTGATGCCTTCATGGATTTCCTCTAGAACGGCTGTGCTCTGGGATTTATCAATGCATTTGAGGAGTGGGATTGCGAAGCCTCGGCGGTACAGTCGTCCTTCGAGGAGAACGTACGAGCAGGCGCGTCGTCTGGTTGCGCTAGCCTCTCCAGGGTTGGTCGGAAGGTGGCCTGTGCTGAGATAGGCGTGGAGCGGGGTCATCCAGCAGTCAGTATCCCCGACGACGTTGATGTCGAGGGGGGTGGTGGTCGCGCTGGTACTTGGTTGCGACAAAATCTCTTGAATGACCGACTTGTGGACGCTTCGCTTTTTGGTGCTTGCCAGTTTGGAGAGGATGTTGGCGCAGGTGTTCTGCTCGCGAGGGATGTGCTGAATCTCTGCTGTGTCGAAACCTCGCAGTTTTTCGGTGATGAGCGCGAGGTATTCGGCGAGGTTGTCGTTCTTTGCTTGGTATTCGCCTCGGACTTGCGAAGCGACTAGCTGGGAATCTGTGTAGATTCGGATGTCCCGGGCTCCCAGGTCGGATGCCAGGCGAAGGCCGGCCAGGAATGCTTCGTACTCGGCCTGGTTGTTGGTCGTCGGGAAGGCCAGCGTGAGGGAGACTTCGATGACCGTACCTTCGTCGTTGTCGAGGACGATGCCGGCGCCGCTCCCCGTGGAGTTGGAGGAGCCATCCACAAAAATGGTCCAGATGGGGTTCCTGGCGGTGAGGTCGGGAGGTGTGGTCATCTCGGCGACGAAATCGGCCAAGGCTTGAGCCTTGATGGCGTGCCGGCCCTCGTAGGTGATGTCGAACTCAGAGAGCTCTAGTGACCATTTCAGCATGCGTCCGGCCATGTCCGGGCGGCCGAGGAGCTGGCGGATGGGCTGATCGGTGCGGAGCACGATGGCGTGTGCGAGAAAATAATGCCGGAGTCGGCGTGCTGCTGTTATGAGGGCTAGGGCGACCTTTTCGATCAGCTGGTATCGGAGTTCAGGGCCGTGGAGAGCCTTGCTAGTAAAGTATATGGGCTTTTGGCCCTCCCCGGATTCACTGATGAGGACGGCGCTGACGGCTTTGTCGGCCACGACCAGATATAAGTATAGGGTTTCGCCCGTCGCGGGGCGCGTCAACACTGGTGGTTTGGATAAGACGCGTTTGAGGTGGCAAAGGGCTTTCTCGCATTCGTCCGTCCATTCGAACTTGGTCTCCTTCCTGAGCAGTTTGAAGAATGGGAGGGCGTGCTAGGCCGACTTGGCAATGAATCGTGAAAGGGAGGCAAGCACGCCGTTGAGGGACTGGATGGCCTTCTTCGTGGTGGGCGTGGCGATATTGGAGAAAGCGTGGCATTTGTCCGGATTGGCTTCGATCCCTCGTTCAGTCAAGTAGTAGCCGAGGAATTTACCGGCGCAGACGCCGAAGGTGCACTTCTCCGGGTTGAAGCGCATGCGGCACGACCTTGCAGTCTCGAAGACCTTTCGGAGGTGTGCCGTGTGGTCGTCCTCCGTGCCAGATTTGACGATCATGTCGTCCATGTATACTTCGAGCATGTCTCCGATTTCGTCGTGGAAGACAAGGTTCATCATCCGCTGGTACGTGGCCCTGGCATTTTTGAGGCCGAAGGGCATCACGTTATAATAGTAATTGCCCGACGCCGTCATGAAGGCCGTGGCTTATTTATCGTGTTCGGCCATCGGGATCTGATTGTATCCCGAGTACGCGTCCATGAAGGACAAGAGCTTGAAGCCCGCGGAGTTGTCGACGAGCTTGTCGATGTTGGGGAGGGGGTAGGCGTCCTTAGGACATGCCCGATTGAGATCAGTATAATCAACACACATGCGCCATTTTCCATTATTCTTTTTAACGAGTACAACATTGGACAGCCAGGTTGAATACCGGGCTTCCGAAATAAAGTTTGCATCTAGGAGGTCTTTTACAGCTTTTTCGGCCGCTGCCGATTTTTCGGGGGATTGGCGACGCCGGCGTTGCACAACGGCCTTTGCAGTCGGGTTGATGGATAGCTGGTGGCAGGAAACCTCGGGGTCGAGCCATGGCATTTCTGCGGCGCTCCAGGTGAAGAGGTCGGCGTTCTCGTGGAGGCAGGCTTGGAGCTGTCGTTTCGCGAGGTCTGGGAGTCCGACGCCTATCCTCACGGTTCTGCTCGTGTCTTCCCCGAGGGAGACGAGTTCGAATTCTCCGTCCGGGATGGGGCCCGCTGGGTGTGAGGGCTGCCCGTCGACTTCGCTGGTCTTCGCTTCGTGGTCGAGCTCGCTGGTGAAGCGACTGTCGAGTTCAACGGATCCGACCAGCTCCGTTGGTTTGCCCTTTGGCGTTGTGTTTGAAGTTTTCTTCTTGGTCGCTGGAGCGATAGAGTCTAGGCCTTTCAGCGCGGCCTCAAAACATCTTCGGGCAGCCTCGATGTCTCCGTTAAGGGTCACCACGGCCCCCCTTCTTGTGTAGTATTTCATCTTCAGGTGGACGGTGGAGGGTACCGCGGTGAGTTCTGCTATCGTCGTCCTGCCCAGGATGCAGTTATAGAGGGACGGGCATTCGATGACTAAGAAACGGATGCTGATTTCCCTAGCTATTTCTTCTTCTCCGAAGGTGAATTTCAATTCTACGTATCCCCAAGGTCCTGCCGTCGTCCCGTTGAACCCCTGAAGGTCGGAGCCTACGTAGGGGGAAAGGTTGGA
The DNA here is from genome assembly GCA_963859935.3 of Lathyrus sativus. Lineage (NCBI taxonomy): Eukaryota > Viridiplantae > Streptophyta > Magnoliopsida > Fabales > Fabaceae > Lathyrus > Lathyrus sativus. The sequence goes on from OZ012737.1 coordinate 510,520,768, forward strand.
TTCGTCGAGCTGGAGAGTTGTGAACAGGTGTGAGTACATGATGTCAACCGAGCTTCCGCCGTCGACGAGGAGGCGCCTGACGTCGAAGTTTGCCATCCTTGCACGTATGAGCAGGGGTATGTTGGAGTTGGGGGATCCCCCGGGGAGTTCCTCGAGGTAAAATGTGATCGAGTTGGATCGGCCTCGGAATTTCTCGAGCGTGCTCATTTTGCCGGAGTTGTTCGCGATGAGTTCGTCGAATTTTCTCTTCACGGATCCTATGGAGAGGCTCCTCGTGGCTCCATCGGAGATGACCATGGCTCTGGGGAAGTACTCCCACCGGCTGGTTGGTCGGATTGGCTCGCCGATTAGGTTGGGTCCTTCGGGGAGACCGCATTCTCTGCCCGCGAACCAATCCTCGGGTCGGCCGACACACAACGCGACCTGGAGCCTGCTGTTATCCTCGGGAGAGGGAAGTTCATCGACTTTCTTGGCTTCTGGAGCTTCTTGCCTTGGCGACTCGCCTCCTCGGGTGTATCTCTTCAGGTGACCGTCTTTGATCAAAATTTCGATCGCGTCTTTGAGATGGATGCAGTCTTCTGTCACGTGCCCGTGGCTCCTGTGGAATCGACAGTATTTTGATTTGTCCACGTTGGGTTTGGGGGGTGTTGGTCGCGGAAAACGGACACCTCCCTGCACGAATTCGATTTTGGCGCATTCGGCCAGTATGCGCTCGCGTGAAGCGACCAAGGCTGTGTACTCTGTGAATCTGCCGGCCGGGCCGCGCGGTTCGCGTTGTTCGCGGGGGCGATCTTCTCGACGGCGGTCTCCTCCTCGTCGATGGCTCGAGGCTCCGTCGTCTCGGTGCCCGCGGGGGGCCTCCCTGTCTCGGGTGTCTCGAGCGGAGTTGGCCACCTGTGTTTCCTCGAATCGGATGTAATGCGCGGCTCTGTCGAGGAAATCTTGGAGGGATGTTGGCCGGTGTATGCCTACGCCCTCGTAGAACTTGGAGTCGTGGCGCAAACCTTGTTCCATTAAGTAGCGTTTCATCTCGTCCGACGTCGTCACCTGCACTGCTTCCCGAGTGAACCTTTCGATGTACTTTTGGAGAGGTTCGTCGGGGCCCTGGATGATCGCCCCGAGGACTGCTTCCGTCTTCGGGTGGCGTCGGGACGCCGTAAAGTGTTTGGAGAACAGGTCCTTCAAGACCCTCCACGATGTAACTGATTCGGGCTCCAGACTTTTATACCAGGTCATAGCGCCTTTCCTCAGAGTCGTCGGGAAGAGTCTGCACTTGATAGCTCCCCGGACGTTTCAGTAGTCGAGCATGGCCTCGATGTCTTCCAGGTGATCGTCCGGGTCGGAGGTGCCATCGTATGTCGACAGCGTCGGTGGTTTCTCCATCCCTTGGGGTATGGGGGCAGCCATGATTTCTCGGGACAGCGGGGTGTGGTAATCGTCCTCATCGCTGTGCGCCGGGGATCGATGGGGAGATGAGCCGTTCAAAGTAGGCCCTTGGTTTCGGGTTCTCGACCTCCTGCCTGAGTTCTCGCCTCGGGGTTCTTCGGTCGGGATCGCCGCGGTGTTTTGGTTCCTCCCGCGAACCTGTCTTGCTGGGGACCTGGTGCGTTCTCGCGCTACCTGCGCACGGTGTCTCTTCAGTCGTGGTCGGCGATTTCTGGGTCGAGGTGAGGGACTCCTCGAGCCTCCGTTCTGGTCGTCCCGCAGGGGGTACCTCGGAGGGTCGATACGTTCCAATGCTCTAATTCTCGCGTTTTGCTGGGCCAGCAGCTGGTTCGTCTGGTTGATGGCCGCGAAGAGGGCGGCCACCGTCGGGTCCGCTCCCGCCGGGATGGGGACGGGTTGGAAAGCCGGCGGACCTGGGGGCCGGTGATCGGCCTGAAGGGGCCGTTCCGCGGATGATGGCGAGGCAGTTTGGCCGTCCCTCTCATCGGTTTCCGCCGAACGCGTCGTTTCCATCTGCTTGCTTCCGTTGGTGCCGACGTTGAGCGCGAGGTCGTGCGGAGTGCCGTCGCGGTGTGGGCTAGCCATGATCGTGGTGTATTGGTGAAACTTTGGTTTTCTGCTCGGAGTAACGAGGAAGTTTCTGTTCCCACAGACGGCGCCACTGATCTGACCTGATCAGAAGGGGATCACGGGCCGGCCACACTCTATTGGACTGCTACGTGCTCACCGGTGCTGAGGGGAAAGAAGGGGGGTATACCTGCAAAACACTCCGATGCCAAAGTAAGGAATTGGGCAGAGCGAGAGCAAAGTATAAAAATTGGGCAAGAAGTGAATTACCTGACCCTCTTGAGGAAGAGGGTATTTATAGAGAGACCCCAGCGCTGGGCCAACGGTCATTTGAGTTGGACTGGATGACCAGGCCCAACCCTAATGACTGCTAGGGCTTACGTGGCGTAGTGAAGACCAGGACGTGGTCTTCGCCCTAGTCCAACCGCTCCTAGATTTCCGGAAAGTGGGTTTGACCTGCTCTTTCGGAGGTGGGCAGTTGGTTGGTGACGTGTCCCCGCGGAGGGGAGCACGTGGAGAACGTGCGCCGGGCACGTTGTTCTCCCCGCGGAGGGGAGCTCGGGAGGTTCCCGGGAAGCAGGTTGTTCTCCCCGCGGAGGGGAGGAACCAAGGCCTCGTTTTGATGCGCTGGGGTGCGTCCTGCTTGGCTGATAAGAGGGAACGGCGAGAGGCTGTGGGATGCGTCGCCCGTGCCCGGTGGTGCGTTCCGCCCGTCCAGCGGGGCGTGCGTGCCCGGCCTGGCCAATTCGCTTATTGGGCCGCGCGAGGTACTGGGCTGGACCGAGGTCGGGCCCAGGCCAGAACAATAATAATAATAATAATAATTATTTATTAATATTTTGTTATTTATTATTATTATTATTATTATTATTATTATTTATTTTTTGTTATTTATTTATTTCATTATTATTATTCATCAGTTACTATCTGTTTTTATTTAATTTTTTTTTCATATATTATTTTATTGTCGCAAGTACAAAAGTATTTGTGATCTTCTTTCACCAAAGGAGACCCTACTCCATATTCACACAAAATTAGACTCTTGACATTACCATCCAGGAATTGCTATCTCTGCATCAACAATTCCTGCTGTGCCATACACCAAAATGGAACCTGTAAAATTCTACATCATCACCACCAAACTGAAAATCCTGCACAACAACTCATGAACAACACAAACCAAAATCAACTACAAGAAACAAAACTTGACTTTGCTACACGTCCCACAACCTCATCCAGCCAGCTCAAAAATTATGGAGAACCTCACATAAAACCATCCTCTTCATTTCAAAAGAGGAAAAATTAGAAAAGAGTATTTTTCAAAACACTCTGCGGAATTCCTCTCATTTTTTTTCCATCTTCCAATTCAAAAAAATCAAATCTTCATCAACATTCAGTTTCATATTCACTGATCCCCTACCACTATTCAGTACCCTTTTAGTTTTAAAAAAGAACCGCTGGTGAACACCATAACGCCCCGCGGCCAACAACAACAACATAACCTATTTCATTCTAACCAAACTACCCCTAAATTACACGAGATAGAAATTGAAAGGGGAGAGAAGACGGAAATAGTAAAAAAGCTATATCGCAAACCTTAACCAAGCAGAATCAAAGGCAGATCGAGGTGATGGGGGATCGATTTTTCTCTACCGAAGGAGGTCGAATCCGCTTGGGTTTCGTAGTGTCATTGTTGCTTATTGTTTCCCTTTTGATTTTGTTTGTGGAGTAACATTCCAGATGTTGATGTTTCGGTTGACCATATTCATGTTGTGTTTTTTTACTGTGGAGTAACGTTACAGGTTTTGTTGTTTTGATTGACCTTCTTTTTTTTCAACGCATCATGCTGATGATGTTCTGGGCAACATGATCTTATTTTTCCACTTTGATTATTTTGACAAATAACCTACTTGTCGCTACCGCGAAAATCAGGTGCCGGCAAAACAGAAGAGTCGCCACCTTTCGTTATTTATCCCACAGAAAGGGAAAGGAAACGATAGGAAAAACCTGACGAAAAGGTATAAGACAAGGTCATCGCAACCAATGTCTGGATTCAGGAGTCGGTTACGCAAGGGGAAGGTATTAGCACCCCTCACGTCCATCGTACTCGATGGGATCCATGCTTGTTGGTTTGTCTACGGGTGAAAAACAATCTAGCTACGGCTTCTAAGGCTAAACGGAAAGAACTGACTCGATAGAGCATCGCACTCTATGCCTACGTATTCCCTCGTGCAATGGGAAAGTCAGAGTCAACGTAGCTCGGGAAACTACGGGGGAAAAGAGGGGAAGGTTGCTCGCTGAGATATCGCATCTCGTGCCTATGTACTTTCACACAGCGTGAAAGATCAGAGCAAACGTAGTTCGGGCTAACCACGGATAACCGGGGTGTTCTCGATCACGTATGGGTGAGAGAAAGGATTGACGATACTAGCGTACGCATTCTAGAAGTTAGGTGTATGCTGCTCGACCATTGGAGACTTAGACTTACCTGTTTGCGGTAGAACGGACGTAGTATGTCGGGGTTTAAAGGTACGGAGAACCTAAGGGTTCTAAAACTACGGTCTGGTCTCAATTGCACTAGGGCAAGAGAAAAGGAACATGAGTCGTCAGCGGGAAAGTCTCGATCATACGGCAGCGAGAGAACATAGAAGTTAGTTGTTAGTGTGCTCGCTAGGATATCGCATCCTATGCCTACATATTCTCGTCTGGTACGAGAAATCAGAGCAGCTGTAGTTCTGCTAACTACAGGAAAGCGGAAAAAGGGAAAAAGGGAGCTCGCTAGGATCATCGCAATCCTATGCCTACGTACTCTCGTCTGGTACGAGAGATCAGAGCAAACGTAGTTCGGCGCACGCGGAAAACAAGTCTCGATTGCACAGGGGCAAGATAAGGGGTCTCAATCGCCTGAATGCGAGAGAAAAGGGTTTCGATCACGCGGGGGCGAGAACAAAGAGGAAGCAGGCCTAACACGCCTAAACGGGAAGGAACTCGGGACACACACGCGAGAACCTAAGGCGTAGGAACGAATGCGTCGTATGTCACCCAAAGGGTGCCACACTAAACACTCTAGATGATTGAGAGGAAATCCCTCAACTGTCATTTCCTACGTAGCTAACGCTACAGCTCACAACACCCGACGGTTGCACGAAGACTTGAATAAGAAAGATGTCATCGAACAAAGCGGCTCCATTGACTCTCGACACTGTGCGCAAGCTCCATTCCAATCTTCTCCTCTCTGGATCCTTGATGATGACGTTTCGAATCAGAACCAATGTAACTCTAAACCATCATGATTTGACTTATACGATAAATCAAACTCTAAGAGGTAGCATATTGATATCCGTGTCAAAGACAAGATAGAGAAATGATATCGAAAATCATTCTCCAATTGAATCATGTCACATGGCCAGCCAAAAATAAAATCAAAGATAAAATCGAATAGCAGAAGAGAAATGAGGAGAGAAATCCAATAACAAATGGAAATAAAATTCTACTCCTAAAATAAGCAATAAATCCTACTAAAAAACCCTAAAGAAATATAAGGAAATTGCACACAGAAAAATAGAATATAAATTCTATCTAAAACTCTATAATATTCTATAATTTCCTAAAAAGAGAATAGAAATAGAATATAAACCCTAGAATATAAAATCTATACAAAAAAATAGTGCATAATATTCTAGACTATAACTCCTAAGGAGAAAAAATAGTACTTAACAAAATAGAATATAAAATCTATGCTAAAAAAATATGTAATAATATTCTAAAATAAAACTATAAGTCCTAAAAGAAAAATAGAAAAGAATAAAACTACAATCTATTACAAGCAAAACATTCAATACAAAAAACAAAAGTAAAAGGGAAGGGGGTACATCAGCGGAACAGGGGGGTATTAGCCTGAAAAAACACCATTGGGCCCATCCCACAATACAACAACAAAAAAAACAACAAAAATAAGGGAAACAGGGGGGGGGGGGGGGGGCGTTTGGAAAACAGGAGTGCAGTCAGCAATTCATTGGGCCCAGTCCAACAATCAGCAAAAAAAACTTCAGCAGGGGGTGCATTTAGGGAAACGGAGTGTGGAGTCAGCAATTCGTTGGGCCCAGCCCAACAATCAGCAACCAAACAAAAACATGGGGGTTACGAAGTGGAATGGAGGTGTAATGCCCAAAAACTGAAATTGAGCCCTAAGGCCCACGAACCACCAAGAACTCCTCGCCTCTCTCACTTCTCTCTGGCAAAAAAACCCTAGGATACTTCTTTCTTCAACTCCCGCCGCCGGAAGAACCTCCTCCGTCTCCCTCTCTTTCCATCAAACCTCAGCCACATTCTTTCTCTCACAACTCCTTCTTTGCCTTCCTTCAAACATCACCCTTACCTCTTGAAGAGTTGTTTGGAAACGATGGCGGCCATGGATGAACACCTCGATGAGCGTTTGATGACGAATTTGTAAAGGTTATTGAAACAACAGATCAGAGATCTTATCCGTGGTTTCATGAAGATCTTAGATCCGGACATTGTTAACGGAAGACGGAAGATGAATTGCTTGAAGATCTGGACTAGAAAGGATGAAGATGAAGGATGCATGTGATGATCAATGGCGTTCGTGATTCTGGATTCGTGCGAGGACGGTGGAATTAGTTGGAGATCTGGAGGTATGGTTCGTGATGAAGATTGAGGATCTGGTGGAGGTTGAGGAACTCGTGATGAGATCTTTGAAGGATCCTGAAGGTTTGAGGATTGATGAAGATCTTTGAAGTTTGGGGTTTGGATCGTGAAGATTCTAGACAGAGATTGATGGAAGATTTTTGAAGTTGCTGGAAAACTGAGAAATGGGATGAAGATCGTGAGGAAGATCTTGATGATTCTGGAAATCTGCATGAACACGGATGAAGCTCTTGTAGCAAATCTGGAGCTTGATCTCATTTTCTGGAAAAACCTTGAGAGATTGATGAAGGTCCGGTGAAGAAACGGTGAAGGTGGTGAATGTTGTTGATGAACACTTGAAGATCCATGAAGAAATTTAAAGAATGATTGATGAAGATGATGAAGGTGGTCGATGAATTCTGGAAAACGTATGAATTTCCGGTGACGGTTATGGAGAAATCTGGAAAGGGTTGAAGAACTGATGAACACGGTGGATGAAGTTGAATTTCTGAAAAAACTCAAGAACAAGATGCAGTTTCCGGCGAGAGGATACGTTTTCCGATGAGTAGTTGGATCTCCGGTAACAGTTACGGTAAGGATTTGGGTGAGTTGATTTCTCTGGCGAGAATTCCAGCCGTTTGCATGTACTCCGGCGGTGAGGGATGAGGTGGGAGGCACGTGGAAGCCATGCAGAAAGGGAAAGTGAATGGAGAACGCGTGGCAGCGTGAAGGTGTGTGGTGTCAGCGTGAAGTGTGAGGTGGCAGAGTGAGGTGGAAGAGAGAGAGAGAGAGGGACGTGTGGGACCTTTATATAGTGACATGTGGCAACGGAAGTGGACTGGGCCTCCAGAATTTGGACAAGTGGCCCACTAGCGGACGAAAAACCTGATTAAAACCTGATTAATGCAAATAAGATGATTAATGATGATGATTAAGCTAATTAATTCGGTTAATGGCTAAAGAATGAATTAATGCTAAAATGAAAATGATTAAAATCTGACTAAGCTAATCAAAGCTAATTAATCCTAATTAATTTGATTAAAATCCCCTAACATCTAAGAATTAATATTCTAAAAAAGAGTTTAAAATCTAATAAATTCTAAAAAGAATTAAACTAACCTAAAAAGGAAAATTAAAATCTATTAAATTCTAAAAAAGTTAGATCTATTAATTTCTAAAAGAACAATTATTCTAAAAAAGGATTAAATCTATAAATTTCTAAAACAAATTAATATCTAGAAAAATACCTATGAAAAATAGAAAAAACTATTAATATCTAATAATGTCTAAAATTATTCTAGAAAAACAATTAACCTCTAAACTATTTAATGCTCTATTTAAAATCTATTTTCTAATGTTAAAAATTAAGGAAAAATTCTAGAAAATGCCATAAAAGCCAATTAAATCAATTACAAAAAGATACGAGAATATAGCGAAATAAACGGTAAAAATCGGACACCGAGATGTCCTCAAAAACAACAGCAAGAGCTGAAAACACCGGGACGAGCACAAATTCCCAAAACAAATCCTCGTATTCGAACTGGCCTGAAATGCCTGAAACGCCAGGAAAAGGCTGTAATCCCGATAAAGTCAATATGACTAAAAAATGCAATGTATGCGGTATGCAAATGCAAATGCAAAATGAGTCGAAATATAAGCCAAATACAAGAATTGGTTGGTCAAATTTTGGGGTGCAACAACTGCCCCTATTCAAACGGCTTGGACCTGAAGGGTTGAGAAGCGAACGACTTTCAAACATTCAAAGGTAGAAGACGGTTGAATACAAAAGAACCCAAAAATTTGCCAACCTGCAGAAATAAACTGCATAAACTGCTTGGGGAACAAATATCCAGAAAATTGAATCCGGTTGTCACGGCAACAAACTGATCAATCATCTGACAAAGAACTTGATTTTAGCACCAGTTACCTGTGTGACGCCACAGATAACAAACCCGGAGGTTGGATCAACATGCACTTGATCCTCTCACGTTGTCTAACGATAGACAGGAAGAGAAATATACTCACATCGTCTAAAGATAGACGGAAAGAAACCATCCCGAAGGAGAACAATATCCATACTCACATCGTCTAATGATAGACAGAAATGCACCATATCCAAACTCACAACGTCTAAAGATAGACGGAGAAAAAACCTGCTCAAACTCACAACGTCTAAAGATAGACGGAGAAAACACCTGCTGGAGAAACACACCGTTAATAGGAACTGACGGGAAGAAAACCTGCTCGGAGGTACACGTCGTCAATAGGAATTGACGGAAAGAAAAGTCTGTCGTCATCAGATGATTGATGGACAAAGCAATAACCGTCGTATGATCTGAAAATCAAATAAATCATTGAGCTGTCTGAACAAAGCTGTTGGATAAATGCCCCTGAACTGATTGCAGAGTGATTCACGTTGCCACAGAAGGCTGATAGAAAAACTGGCTTATGCTTTGCATGCATATGCGTATGTTTGAATTTTTCTACGGTGTAATGCTCCATATAAGATGGAATGCTACGCATTTGACGATGAAATGCGAATATGATGCAAATATGATGATATATGCAAGATGCAAATTCCGGCTCGGGCTGCTGGAGAAAGCTGGATATAACAGAACCGCTTCAGCAAAATAAATGCTAAAGACAAAGCCAACTTCGCTGGGGATAACAGGGTATCACAGAATTATTCCAGCAAAATAAATGCTGGAAAGGTGAAACCAACTCCGCTGGGGATGACCAAATGTGCTAAGTATGATTGGACTTCCCTGGGGATAGCTTACACGTTGGGCCTCACAGTGATTGCCAATATGGATTGGGCTTTAGGAATGGCGCACCAATAAGGATTGGGCTTCCTGACGATTGCCAATAGGAATTGGGCTTTTAGGCTATCCGTGATGGGTCAAGTACGACTGACGCTGGAAAACATCCTGTCTGAATTCATAGTTTCTGGTTGAAGGGTCAAGGGATAATAGCACGACTTCCCGAAATTCGTCTCACACTTGAAGATTGGCTGAACCTGCTTGAGTAGCTCTGATGACATGGAGAGGAACAATTCCTTCGCTTCTAATATGCCCTAGTCTGTGGGATCTCTTTGGGGATATTCCTCGAATGGAAATCTGAAAATCTGTACCCTGATGATCTGACATGAACTGCCCCAACACTCTGCACCTCGGAGAGATGCTTCAGATCAAATGCCCCTCGGGCAAGAAACAACTTCTGCGCTTTTCTTAGATTGGCCTGCCCCTGTCTACAATGACTTTGCCCCTGATTGGCTGATTTGGAGTAAATTTTTCTTGGCTTCGAGAGATTTACCGAATCTCAACCTGATTGCCCCGGAATAACTGACTTTGGATGGCTAACACCACTAGGGATTACTTGATATAGCTTGCCCCAATTCACAGAGTATTCGGGCGTTCTGCATTCTATCCTGATCAGACTTTCCACTGTAGGAAACTTTCCTGCTGTCAAGCACTTACTTGCAAGTAAAACAAGTTGTTCTGCATAAAAGATATATTAATGCAATGCATACGACAATTTTGACATCCAATCTGTTCACTGGAAAAGGAAAAAACAGTTTATGGCATATAATGAACAAATCATTTATCAGAATATCAACATCAGTACCAACATGGTAAGAAGAACCCTTTTAGGAGTCAATTTCGACGCGATCTTTACCGAAGTATACCTTCGAAACAAACCTGCTTCAATTAGGACTTTTTCCGGTCGTAACGTGGTCAGGTTCACGGTTTTGAAGGAAAGGATAAAGGCTCAAAATTTGTTTTAACCCACCCGTTCACCTTGATGTTCTTCAATCCTACGTTTAGCTAATTCGACCTTAGCGCTCACTTCTCAGAGGTTGAAAGATAGGAGTGATAGTTCGAGAAACCATGAGTTGTTTGGAGTGAGCCACTCATTTTTTGTCTTTGCCACTTGGGTTCACACGACTTGTATTTCGTTTGAGGATTTTCCTTTTGTAATCCTTTTCATTTTTTTTTTTTCATGTTTTTCGCTTTGCCTAATTTTCTCCCGGACTGACTCTTTTGAGCTTCTTTTGATCATTAAGTCCAGCGGGATGCCTCTCATTTTTGCCTAAGTCATTTGTTTTCAAGTTTTGACTTAGCGGGCTTTTGATTCTTTTTGCTCTTTTTTTTGAACAAGTCGTGTGATACTGATTGTCTGACTCTTTGGGGAATAATGCGACTGTTTCACTCCTGACGCTTAACCACTGTGGTTTTTTAGGCACGACCTCTAGAGGTGTGATTGATCCTCGAACGGACACTCCTTTCTACAATTTGGACGCTCGATCAAATTAGCTAACACCTACCCTGCCCCGGGTTAAGATTGAGGGTTTTTCCGTTTTCCGAAAGAAACTCCTACTACTAGGCTCAAAGGGGTTGACAAGGGATTATCTTCCTTATAACTCTGGTGTTTAGGGATTTGAAACAATGTCTGTACATCATCAGCAGGTTTTATTTTCAAAAGCATACAATCGGAAGCTTGCGCGTCTTTTAAACTTCGTCATCCTCCCCGAATTCCGCTTAACCAAGTGTTGGATATCTGTAAAAACAATTAGTGAACACGAATGGATTTAATCAAAACATGCATATTCATTTCATTATCAATATCAATTGAAAACAACAAGTTTTACAAACAAGATTGCACTTTAACCGAAAAGAAACTACAAATGCAAAGAAATGACATGATAAAACACAGATTGCCAGTTTCTGGGAACCGGGCTTTTCGAACTTGATTTGCTGCTGAGCCAGCCATCTTCAGAATTACTCGTCGAAGTCATCCTGATACTCTTTTGAACATCTGCTCTCAGTGAACTCTCCCATAACCTGGACCGATACACCCACTTGGATGGATGAAGGAAGGTCGTTAACCTAAACACCCCGAGGCGTGATAAATATCCTGTTAGAGTCTAGCAGAGTCTGAATTTGGGTTCGAAGCACCTTACAGTCATCTGTTGAATGCCCCTGTGCTCCAACATGGTACTCACAGCGGGCGTTGGCATCAAAACCTGGAGGGTAAGGCGGGATCATTGGATTAGTCTCTTTCGGCACTATCAGCCCACCTTTGGCCAAATATGGCAACAATTGACTGTACGACACCGGCAGCTGAGTAAACTGCCTTTCAGGTTTCCTTGGTCTTCGTCGGGCGTGCTGATGCAGCTGACGATGATACGATTATTGACTCTGGCGGGGAACAGATATCAGACATATAGACCCAACAAGTTGCTGACTCTGAATACTCGAAGTGTCTGAACACTGAATTTGAGGTACGGGAGATTCCGGGATGACATCACTTTCTCCTTCCCATTCCTCCTGGGGACTGACAACTGATTCATTCTCATAAGCTTAAGTATAAGGAATGTCTTGAATCTTTCCGCTCTTGATACCGCTCTCAACATGTTCTCCTATTTTTATCAAGTTCGCAAAGCTTGTCGTTCCACAACTGAACATTATGTCATAATAACGGCCCTTTAGAGTACCAAAGAAGAGGTCAACCATTTCTCTCTCCAGAAGCGGTGGTTGAACACGAGCAGCCAATTCTCTCCATCTCTGCACATACCCCCTAAAGGATTCCTTCTCCGCATGAGATAATTCTTGCAGATGCACGCGACTAGGAGCCATATCCAGGTTGTAGTTGTATTGCTTAACGAAGGCATTGGCTAAATCCGACCATGATTTGATGCTATCGCTCTCCAACTACATCTAACAAATCAAAGATGCTCCGATCAAACTATCTTGGAAACAGTGAATCATAAGCTTGTCGTTGGTGACATGTGAAGTCATTCTTCTGCAGAACATAACCAAATGTAGCTTCGGACAACTATCCCCTTTGTATTTCTCAAAATTGGGCATCTTGAACTTTGGAGGCAACACAAGGCCTGGCACTAGACACATGCTCGCAACATTTAGGTTAAGAGTATTCTTACTCACCAGGGTAGCAATCTGATCTTCCAACAACTGAAATCTTGTCTTAAACTCAACAGTCCGTGGATTCTCAGCATTAACCCTTGGAACAAACCTCTGATGATCTGGCACAGGAAAAGTGAAATGCTGATAGTCTGTGTCATGAAGAGGAGATACATCTTTGTCTCTGGCAGGAATCTGCACAGGCTGGGCTTCAGCAACATTGTTCACCGGAGTCCTCTGAACATTGTCCTCTCCTCTAGTCATAGCTGTTATGGCTTCCATGAACTGACTCAACTGGTTCTTCAACAGTTCAAACTCGGCCCTGGTAACAACCTGGTTCTGCTCTTCTGAACCCATGATCCTTCTAGAAACTAACTCAAGTCCAATGCGAATGCCGGGAAGTCAACTGCGAGTTGGACAAAAAACGGGTAAGCTTTCTGTTCCGGTCGAGGATGGACATGCAAGCATGAGATGCACATGAAATGCAATGCAAAATGCGACAAACACGGGATCACAACCCCCACTGTTGCACCCTAATTTTTGACCTTAATATCCCACCTCCTTGTTATTGAAACCACCATTGTTCAAACTATCTGTTTTGCAGGAATTACATCAAGGGCACTTTAACAGTGGAGTGGGCAAAATGGTCATTTTCACGTTGTTGCTGACAATTTTTGAAGACAAGTTGTCACCAGATTTTTTGAGATGGTTGAGATATTATTTCTGATACGTGTATTTGTCGCGAGGTTTAATTGTATTGAGGTATCAATTTGGTGCGGTTCATGGTATTGAAGTTATTCATCAGAAACACAGTTGGATTTTGGCGCAGAGTATTGGTCCGTTTGGCTGTTGAGTCAATTTGCTCCAATCAAAGAATAACTATCATTAGGGAATGTTTTTTTACGGCATGCCAGCTATTGGCACAAAAAGTGATGGAATAATAGTGGATAGATGTCGGTAACTTATTCAAAAGGCATATGGGTTAAAGGCAAGAAAGTTAACTGAAATCCCGAGCTCTCGCATTGTTATTAAAAAAGAATTCTACTGGATATTCAAGTATTCGGAAACATTCATCTGGACCTCATCAAACAAGTCATACGTGATGTACAAAATACCAAATTCATTCATTCAACATAAGGGAGGTACATCCAGGTATACAAATGAGTTTATTGCAAAGCAGGTCATACTCATTTCCAAAATGGCACGTATAAAAATAACTACCAAATTACAAAACCCTGTTTACACACTAAAATCAACTAGGAATGCATCAAACTAAAGCTAAACCAATCTATGAGCAAAGCATGAGTGAAAAAGGGAGAAATGCTCAAATGCCTTGAGGAATAAGTGTCTCGTTTTCTTTTGACAGCAGCTTGTACTGTTATGAGTTGAAACACTCCATAAAGACCCCACATGTTCCGCACGATATGGGTCTTCCTGATGTTTTTTTTTTACCGTCAACTGGATTTGAACTACTTCCTTCGTGCATTCCGATTGATCTTGGAGGGTCATTCGTCGTAATACCAAAGGTTTGTTGACATATTCACAAGTAAAAGGAGGAACTTCCACGATAGGTATCTTCACTGAGAGGTACTGGTGTTGACATTATCGTTGAGATCATCAATTGCGTCCTTTGGAGACGGTAATGCTACGGGACCTGCAAGAAAAGCCAATAAGGACAGTGCGATGAAAAATGATGTTGAAGACGGCATATCTATTGTTTTGCATAGCACCATGATATTTAAAGGATCTGCACAACGTCACTCTGCTCCACCGGCACCATAGAAGAAGTAGGAACGACGCCGCACTGTCAAAAGAAAACAGTCAGTAATCAGAATACAATTTCATACACGAGTCGGAGCAAGCAACAAGATGAACGGAATTAAAATTCAGCCTTCAGTTAACGCATCATTGGGCGTGAAACTCAAGCGGTCGGGAGGACTATGACCGAAGCCACCATCAACTCCTGACCAAGCATTGATAAATTTGAATTTAGACAGACGGGACAACTATCCTCAGAATTTTCCCCTCAACACAGGCCAAATGGTACAACATCAAGCACGCATAGTTCATACCATCAGGTCATCATCACCGTTAAACCTTTCTCAATCGAAGCTAAAACCGGAAGTTTCCGCACTATTTAAACGGGTCCTGAAAGAAGAAAAGGAAGATTAGCACAATAACGGCAGCAAGTGTCCATGCCAAGCAAGTTACATCAGTTGCCTCCGTTAAGGCATCAAAATGATAGCAGGTTACAATGACAATATCAGGCTACAATTATCCTCATAACAAGCAAGTAAACTACAACAAATACTCAACCACCAGCTCAACTGCGGCGCAACATCACCAAGAGCAGCCTAGCCGCAGAGCATCAACAGGTATTGGCAAGCATCTGCAAGCAAGCATAACCAGCAATAGCGAGCAAAGTATAGCAACAACCCAGCAAATGACAGGTCGCGACATCAATAACAGCAACTGCAAGTACTCTCAAAGGCATCAGCAAACAAGTATTAACAATATAACATAAACAATATCAGTTCCAGCACCAAGCAACAACAATACAGGGTCCAAGAATGGAAAATCAAGACAAATGTAACCCTCAGCTTAAATCCATCATCGGGCTAAAAGTCGGGCGTCCAGGAGGACAATGATCAAGGTCATCGTCAACTCCTTACCGAACACCGAAGGAATCAAATATAGACAAACGAGGCAACCATTTTCAGAACAGCTCTCAACATGAGTTCGAAAGATTTCAAAAGCAGCGACAATCCTGGCTCGTGGTTCAGACCACCATGTCATCATCACCGTTATACTTTTCTCAACGCCAAAGCTAAGACCCGCGGATTTTTCAGTAACAACCTGAAAGAAGAAGAGGAAAATTAGTAATAACAGCAACAGGTATCAGTTTCACACAAGCTGCACCAGTTAAGGTATCAATAATAAAAGGTTCGCAACAAGCAACTCCATAGCCACAAATGCCACTTGCAAGCTAGCCACAACCAACAACAGAGCAGCATTAGCAATAACCATCTCCAACTTTCCAAAGTCATCCCATTAAAACCTACAAATACCACAACCAATGACCAGAGCACCATCAATAACAACTAACAAGATTGATTCGAAAATCTAAGAGGGAGATGAAGTGATTTAAGGACAGCCCTCAGAAAACTCATCATTAGGCAGAGATGCGAACAACCAGGAGAGCAACAGCCAAGTCTGTCACCAACTCCTTACCATACATCGGATGATTAAAATTCGGATAATTAAAGTAACTAATTGCAAACAGCCATCACAGTACAAAAACAAGCAACATCAAGGCAACGACCGCATTTTCAAAATTCCCTCAGGGTTCAGACTGTTAAAGTCATTATAACCGCATCGAACCTTTCTCGGCCAACGACAGCAAAACCTCTCAGCTCAGACTAACGTCATCATCGCCGGTTACAACTAGTTTCAGATAGCGTTCATCACATTTCGGAAGCATAGTATAACATCGAGCAACAACGGCATTTTGAGCCCTCTTTGGTTCGGACTGTTACGTCGTCATCACCAAAACCCTTCTCGGACTTCAACATGACTCAAGCATCGCATTCAACGAACAATATTCAAAGGCAACCGTATTCTCAAGAATCTTCTGGTTCAGACATAGTGTCGTCATCACCGTTATACCCTTCCCGCCAACGGCCCAAGACCGGCAGCCTCCGGACTTAAAATTTGTGCCTGAAAGAAGAGAAGAAAGAACGTCAGCCTAACAGGAAACTCAACAAGCAGCCATAACAGATAATTCAGCAGACAATCACGATAGGCAAGCAAGTGAGACCACAGCAAAACAAAACTACAACAGCTACTAGTTCATCACCAGCATCTTCACGCGAGCATTCACTAGAGCATGATTGAAGCCCATTGCAAACACATTGGCTGAAGCCCATGACAAAGCGTATCATGTGCCAAAAGAATCGAATTATTACTCTGGACCGTCAATCTCCCTTGGCCCAAAACAAATCATTATTCACACCTGCCAAATTCCAAACCCAAATTAGCAAATCAGATCAAAGATTATACCGTGAAAAAAAGATTCCAAAAAGATCCTATCCAAATCCTCCAAAACTTTGAACCTGGACAGATGAGCATTTAACACAACAATCAGAGATTGAAATCTCATTAACGAGCATTCAACAAAATCAAACAGAAAAGGAAACTATTTCAAATCGCGTCTGAACCAATATGGAAAAACCCAATCAGGCATTCAAGGCTATTAATTAAATTCGGCACAACAAATCTCACAAGAAGCCTATATAAAAGGGGAGAATCGAAAAGCATCGGGAGAAAAAAGACCCTAAAAGTCAAAAATTGGAGATAAAAAAAAAAACAACTCATCTTTTCCGCCGTCGAAGCCATCGGAGCCCCCACCTCGCCATCCAGAACCTTTCGGCATCTCCGATCTTCGGTAACTCGTCGATTCATGATAAATTTGTTGAACTGTTGATGTTTCGTTTTGTGTTTCAGGTGTAAAATGAAGGCGATTATGGAAAGGGAAGCGGGAACGAAGCGGTACGAGAGAGGGTGAGATCGAGGAGATGAAGATGAACGAAGGGGGGGATTGGGTCGATCTTGGGCTTAGGGTTTTTGCGTTGCTTCTGTATTTTTTTGTTGTTCGTTCTGTTTCCTATGCTAGTCTAATGCTCACACACAACACTACACATCACAACACAAACCCTCTTAACCACTAAACCACTTGCTAATCCCTAATTAACCAAATACTTAACATTTAACCCAATTACCTTTTAATCAGTTTTTTTATTGAATTAACTAAATTGAATCAATCTTTTTTTTACAAAAAAATAATGACACTGTAAATTTATTTTTTATCTAATTAATCCATTTATTCAAATCGACCTTTTAATTTATTTTTTATTAAATAAGATAACACTTTTCACCATAAAGCCTTTTAAAATAATAAGACAATTAATTTATTTAAATGTTAAAGTAATTCAATTGATTCATATTTATTTGATAATTAACTAAAAAAAAACTATTTTGCAATTAATTTGTAATAATAACTTTTTCTCACTTACTAAAAAATTTATTTTATAAGTCCTCATTTAATTAAAATTATCCTATTTAAAATCTAAACAATTTATAATTTTAAGACTAATATAATTAATATAATCTTTTTATAAAAACCAATCTCATCATTAACAATCAAATACAACTTTTCACTAAAATCAATTCCACATAGAAATCGATTAATCTCGCCTAAAATCAACCCACCATCTAAAACCCTTTTTGCTAATAAAATTAATTCGAATTTTTCAACTTCATCACTTAAATCAACTATTTTCTCAACCCACTAAAATCAATCAACATCGCATCCAATTTAATCGTGCACCATCACATTCACGATACATTCACAACTCACACACTCACTTAGCGCTTTCATGCGTTGTGTAAGTTTTACATTACCTGCAATTTACATTATCGCAATTTATATTATCGCAATGCATACCGTCCAAAGGAAAACCCTACACATGATTCGACAATTGTGTGTAGTACATTCACATTTGCATCATTCTCCCCACACGATCCTTGATCCCATTCAAGTTGATCGCTTAAGATAGATCCTACCCCATAGGGAGGACCTTTTCTCTTACAACATAGAAATAAACACAATACAAACAATCAACAATACAACTTTATTCAAACAATAGAGAAAGATGCCAAATCATCTTAAGCGAGATAGAATCTCCACCCCACATCAATACAATCAAGCCGTAGGGACTTTGCCTTAAGAGAGATAAAGGTGTACCTCGTTGATCCCTATCCGAGTACGTAAGTCCTTTTCTTAAGACGATGCAAAGACTATTTTCCTACACCTTGTGGCGGTTAAATCTCCCTCAAAATGATAACGCATCTTGTCTCCTAAAATCAATCAAACAACCACCCTAAACCCATAGGAACTTTGACCAAAGTCAAAGAACTCCTCATACCCTTTAGGGGAACTACATATACTCTGATTCCACTCCCGTAAGGATATGTAGGCATAATATACGATATCTTATCGAGTATAATTAGAAATAAACCCCTAGGTCTTTCAACCATTAAGTAGGTAACACTTAGCAATAAACAAACATAAAACAAGAGGTTCCTGTAGAGTACTACAGAAACTTAGGATGCTAGTACCTTCCCTAAGTTTAACCAACCCCCGAACCTAAAACTCTCTAAACCTTGCATTTGCATTGCATTGTGGGAACTTCGATCTTTATCCCTTCCTTTGGACAAATCAAAGTTCGGTTGCAAAATGAATTAAAGATTCAAACTAATCAATAGTTTGGTATCCGATTTTCACCACGACAGAAATGGCGACTTCACTGGGGATCTCAGTGGGTCTCCCTATCTTGTTTTTTCTTTATTGCTTTACATATTTGCTTATTTGCCTACTTGCTCATTTGTTCTTTATTTCTTTGGGGCTATTATCCTTGAGTGGTGAGATAAAGTCCTACACCCGGACTTGAGAGAAATTATGATAGGATGGTGATATATTCGAGGAGGCTTATAGGGAGTGAGTCCCGACTAAGTTGATTCGAAAATCCCGCTTAGTTGAGACCCTTTTGAAAATAGTTCGGTTGAACGAGTTTAGTCATGAAAACTTTTACTATTCTCAATTGGAGTCCATGACACTAAGGACCGTAGTTACCTTTAACCCCACTTTGGCCTTTATTAGGGCGTAGTGCGAGGCTATAAGGGAGTAAGTCCCAAAATAGTGCTACACGAAGCTACACTCAAAAGAAGTTCTCTTGTGAATATTATTAATCCTCGAGTTAGTTGAGAAATTGATAATATCCGATAGATGGACTAATGACTTTGGGACCTCCTTAGAACCTTGTTCTGCAGGTACCATCTACCTTTAGTCCTTATCCTTTGGGAATGGGTATACCCTTGGCTCCATGCTCGTTGCAAACCTAGGACCTTTGTTTGTTTATCTTTGTGTGCCCTTATGTGCTTACTTGTGTTTGTTGCATTCATATAGCATCATACTACATTGGACTTCATGGGATTTACCCTTTATTTATGAACATTGTAGGACATTATGGATAGACGAAATACTCTAAAATATACTTTTAAGAGTCCCAAATTGGATGACCTAAGGGAGTTGGGAGCCTTGATTGAAGACCAAGAGAAGTTCAAGGGTAAATATGGGAAGTTATTATCTCTGTTGAGACGTAAGGAAAATGAAGACCTACTTTCCGCTCTGTTACAGTTCTATGATCCGATGTATCACTGCTTTACTTTTCCAGATTATCAGTTGTTGCCAACTTTGGAAGAGTACTCTTTTTTGGTAGGGTTACCCATTCTAGAAGAATCTCCTTTTCCTTTCTTAGAAAAGGACCCCGATGAAAGAGACATCGCTAAGGCCCTTTATCTCAGGGTATCCGATGTTAAGGACAACATGGTTGTTAAAAATGGGACTTTCGGCTTGGCTACAGATTTCTTATTTGAAAAAGCTTCATTTTATACTGATTTTACGAATAAGGCTCTATTCGAGGCAATCTTCGCCTTACTTGTCTATGGGGTATTTCTATTTCCAAGTTTTGAGGGGTTTGTGGACCTTAACGCAATTAAGATCTTCATGAAGAACAATCCAGTGCCGACTTTATTAGGTAATACCTACCACTCTATACATCTCCGAAACCTTCGTGGTGGAGGAATGATTACGTGTTGTGTGCCTTTATTATATAAATGGTTCCTTACCCACTTGCCCAAATATGTTTCCTTTTGGCACCTCAATGATAAGCGTTGGTCAGAAAAGATTATGACTTTGACTCATTCTGACATCGATTGGTATAGCCGTGAGTATGATGGAATTCTAATTGTTGATGGATGTAGAGATTTCGCTAATATACTGTTACTCAGCTTCGGTGGAGGGATCAGTTACAATCCGATTTTAGCCCGCCGACAGTTGGGATATCCATTGAAGGAACCACCTAAGAGTATACAAGTTGAGAGTGTCTTCTTCGAGGATAATCAAGAACTCCGAGAAAAGATTGTGGAAGCTTGGAAACATTTGCATAAGAAAGATAGGAATAGTTTGGGAAGGCCCAACTGTGTGTCTCTGGAACCGTATCTCCAGTGGGTAAGGAAAAGGGCGATCAAGCTGAAGATGCCTTACTCTCGTCAAGACCCTATACCTCCAAGAAGGGAGCCCACTTATGTCTTTATATCCGAAACCGAGAAGTTAGAGGTTTCTATGAAGAAGTCACGACAAGAGTTAGAGTCATGGAAGAACAAGTACCAAGTGTCTGTTGCAGAGATTGACAAACTCCAGAAAGAGAAAGAGGAACTCCAGAAGCAATTACAGTTGAAGGATGAAGAGTTACTCCCTTGCAAGAGGAGGAAAGTCATGGAGGATTTATTTTTCTCCGATCCACAGTGCACTATTTGGAAGCTGATCATGGACAACCTTATCCGTGAGAAGACGCAATTAGAAGAGCAACTCAAGCAGCAGAATTCAAAACTTCTTTAGTGTCTTTACTAGCTTTTATTTAGCTACTTATTTGGGACTTTTAAAAGCAATTATTTGTATTCCGTTTCAAAATTAAATAAAAGCGTTTTCTTTTGCCATAATGTTTATAAATAGTTAGGATCCCATGAAGTCCTACTCATCTTGCATTGCATTCTTTCTTTACTCAAGAAACTCAATTTTATTTCTCAGGTATTGTAACCATGGATTTCAAAAGAGAAGTATTGGAGTACACTTTCAGAGTCCTAACATTAAAAGCTTGAGAGAACTAGCAGATCTCATCGAGAACCGTTATGCCTTCGCATCAGAATATGGGGAAGTCTTCCGTTTTCTCGAACTCAAGATGAAAGGAGGGATGTTGGAGACCCTTGTTCAATTTTATGATCCGTTGTACCACTGCTTCACTTTTCCGGATTACCAGTTGATGCCGACACTGGAAGAGTATTCTGATTTCCTGAGGATACCCATAACGGCCCGTCCCATATTCACTGGCCAGGAAGACGCACCTAGTCATCAAGAAATCGCCAACGCTACTCATCTCAGTTTGGCAGATGTTCAAGCGCACCTAACCACCAAGGAAGGAGTCCTTGGATTCCCTGCTGACTTTTTGATTGAAAAAGTCCGCTACCATGCTGAAAGAAAGGAAGTCCTTACCGTGGAAGCCACCTTTGCTCTGTTGGTCTACGGGATTTTCTGGTTCCCAAAGATCGATGATTTCGTTGACATAGATGCGATTAAATTATTCATACTCAAGAATCCAGTCCCTACTTTATTAGCTGACACATATTACTCAATTCATTCAAAGAATGCTGAGGGAGGGGGACATATTGTCTACTGTACCGCTCTGTTGTATTCATGGTTCATTGCTCGCCTAACTCGGCACCCGTCTATTTGGGAAGAGGGAGAATCGCCCCGTTGGTCCGAGGTAGTCATGGCCCTTACTCACTCCGACATTGTGTGGTACGACCCTACCTATGGAGGTATATGTATGATCCATAGCATCAGAGGATTTACTAACATACCACTCATTGCAAGAGAAGGATGCATAAGTTACAACCCTGCGCTGGCCCGTCTCCAATTTGGGCATCCCATGATTAAAGTACCTGACAAGACTCTGTTAGAAGGAATCTTTCTCAAAGAAGGAGAAGACCCAGACCTGAAGACCGTCATAATTTATGCATGGAGATACATCAATAAGGAAGGAAAAGCTGCTTTAGGATACCCCAATTGTGTCGTCTCTGAGGAATATCTACATTGGGTGCGAGAAGGAGCTCTCGACCTCAAAATGCCGTTCCCTTTCCATGAACCTATGGTATTGGCTTTTCACGATCCAGATTGGTTTGACGTGAGCGAAGAAGATCAGTTGAAGGTTACCGTGGATGAGGCTCAGAAGCTGAAGGCCGCTTGGAAGAACAAGTTTCTCACACTCAAGGTAGAGAAAGAGAAATCCCAGAGGCTGCCAGAAGTAGAACTTGCAAGGAAAAGAAAGGCGCGAGAGGATTTATTTTCCTCTCACACCTCTTCAAGAGCTGTCACCAGTGACGATCTTCCCCCAGATACTGTGGCTTGGAAGGAATGTGTCGACCGACTCATCAGAGAGAATGCCGAGTGTTGCACCCTAAAATTTGCTCAACCTATTTCACCTGATTTATGTTTCAATTGCATTGTCATTTGCATAATAAGTTATGTACATAGTCTAATCATTTGCATATCATAGCATAACAAGGCATCTAACAAGGGATCAAGTTCCATTCTTATCAGAAAGAGGCCCATCAAGGGGTTTTATTCAAGTTCAAGACCATCCAAGTAATCAAGAAATGAGTTGAAGCTTTGAAAAGTTTGAGGGTCAACCAGTGGATTTCTCTCCTAATCTTGGGGGGTTGAAGATCATCAATGAGTGTGTGAGCCATGGCTGAGGGTATGGAAGGTGCACAAAGATCATGGAAGACCTAGAGGGTCAATTTGAAGATGAGACAAGTCATTGATACAAGTACAAGAGCCAGAGTTGAAGTACAATCAACTAGGGTTTCATCTGGGTCAACCCTAGGTCAACCCTAGGTCAACTGAGTGATTGAAGAGCATCAAGGCTTAGTTGAAGGATGTGGGATGCATGAATTGATGTGTTAATACAAGTTTGGTGTTGTGCCAAGGATAAATCAAAGAGAATCAAGAGTAGGAGGAGTTACTAAATTAGGGTTTCAGTGTAAAAAACCCTAATTTAGGCCTCACTTCCAAGCCAGATAAGTCAAAATGCAAGTTTCAAATGAAGTCTTGGTCAACATGAAACTTGTAGAGCTTCTAAATAGATTTAATTTGAGTACTAGAAGTCTTCAAGGAGATTTGTAGAACTCAAGTTATGGTTCTTGTAAGTTATGGGTCATCAGAGGACACTGAAATTTATCTGTGAAAGTCACTTGACTTCCAAGCAACTTTTTCCCATCAAGGAGTTTTCAAATGGATTCTTGGCCAACATAAGAGTTGTAGATCTTGATCTTAGCTTTAATTTGAGTAGTAGAAGTCCTCAAGAGGATTTGTGGAACTCAAATATGGTCTTGGCAACCCAGGGGTATTTTGGGAAAGTTGAATTATAGGTCATTTTTCAACATAGGTCCAAATCTCCATCTTCCACTCCTCAAATGAAAAAATGTTCAACATGAGATGTGTTCAAAATGATGTTTTTAGGCTAGATAAGAGTTCATTAGAGTTTGGAATGGCTTTCTTCACAAAGTCACCAAAATGGCCTAAAATAAGGGTATATTTTAAATGAACCAAGGTTGGAAATTGGGGTTTTTGATCTACAAAACCAAACCAAGCCATATGACATACCAATTTGATTTTAAAATGCATTTTGAGAACATTGAAATTGCCACAATTTTGAGTTGAGGAATATTTTTATGACTTGCTTTGTAAATGGGCTACTTGCATCATAAGGCACATATGCAAAATCATACTTCAAGGCATAACCAAGGCTCCATTCCATCCTAACACATCCAATATCTCATTAGAAGAAAATTTGGATCAGAATTGAGTGCAAATACAAGCTAAAGCATGAGCTGATATGAACCAAGCATGAGATGAGATTTTAATGACATGAGATGGTGAATTTCTCATAGGATCAATCCAGAACTTTCTAGAGCCTTCATCCACATTCTATATATACATATGAAGTGATTCAGAGCTAGAGTTGGAGAGAATTGAGAGAGATTTGTGAGATTGCATTTTCAATCTTCCATTTGCAAAACATAATTCAGTTACAAGTTTTAACCACTTCCAATCAATTCTTTTGATCTCAGAAGCTTGCTCTAGAATTGGTGGATGATTCCAGATAGAATCCATAGCAAGAGCATTGAAGAACTGTGATATTGCACTTGGAATTTTCAGCCTGCAACTCAAGATCGAATTCAAGAATCCAAGCCATTTCAATTCATCTCTTTGCATACAGAAGCCTCCTTTGGTGTTGGTGAAGGTGTCTGGAACTTATTGAAGCTTATCCTGAAGCTTTGATCACTCTGTGCATCTCAAAATTGCAGGTATGTAAACCTCACTCCATGGCTTGATTTAGGCAGTTTCAATAGGCTTTGAATGGTTAGATCCAATGTAGATGATCATATGGAGCTTTCTGGTAGCATTAGGGTTGGTTTAGAGACAATTAAGTGAGTGACTCAATTTCTGTTCATGCTTGTATCTTCGTGTTCTTGGTGTTATAATCTTAGTTTGATAGCTAGAAATGATCAGGGTGAAGTGGGGAAGAGGTTGGGCTATTCAATTTCAAGTTTGATGAGTTTTGGTTCTTGGTCGATTTTTGAGATTCCAATCGTGTTTTGAGAAGGAGAGTGATTCAGTGATTTTGATTACCATGATTGAATTGCTGGTGAAAAATGGAGTAAGTTAGGGTTTTTAATTTTGTGTTTTGATGAGAATTGATGGAGTTGAGAATTGGGGAAGATGATGTTCTTCACTCTGTTTCCATGGCTGTTTCTCCCTCCACAATTCAAAAGGAAGAAGATGATGTATTTGCCTTTAGATCTTAGGAAGACTTTGACTCAAAACAAGATCCAATGGCCACGAGCTTGCTTCCGTTTGTGAAGGATTCTGAGACATTAGTGAAACGCTCCGTTTCACTTAATGTATTTGGCTGGGCTTAGTGCAAAACTTGATACCCACACCCCACTTCCAAGGCCCAATGAGAAATACACGTATTTTTATTGCTATTTGCCACATAACTTTTCCATTTTCCTTTATATTTTTGTTTTAATTTTCTGAAGTAGAATTGGGCTTAGGCGCGCTGACTATTAACACCCCCTCTCTGGGCCCAGTGGGTGAATGAACTGTTTTTGATTGCTATTGGACACGCTCATTTTCCTTTTTTCCATATTTTCTTTTATTTTCACACATTTATTTTAAGTTCTTTGAAAATTCATAATAAATTGAAAACATAACATTTTTGTAAGGGATTTTTTCCCTCATTTTCATCAAGACTTCAAGAAAATTATAAAACAATAAAAATGTTATTTCATTCATTTTTCATTTTTTGGTTTATTTTTACTTTTAATTGCTTTTATTTCACTTTTATTTTGATATACCAAATTTCTGAATTTAGTATGATCATTTCACTTTGATTTTTGGTGCCATTCCTTTTTCTATAGTTAGATTATAGTATTAGGTTCCCCCTGGAATTTTATCACATTTTTGTGATTCAATTTTAGTTATTTTTGAATAAGGAACTTTAGTATGCTAGAATTAGGGTTTCAACTTGACATAGGTGCATTCAACACATAGTTTTTGGGTTTTTAGTTTGATTTAGGCCTTGGGGTTTATGTGGGGTATAGGGTACATAGCTAGGGTCCCTTAGAAATTAATCTAGGATTTTATGATGAGTATTTCCATTTTATGTGATTTTTGCAAGCTGGTTGATGTTGGTGTGTTTCCCTCTTGGGATGTTGTTGTGTTGTTGGGTTTTTGGGCATTTCCTTTTGGTTATTGGGCTTGGATTTGGCTTGATGGAGTTCATGAAGACTTGGAAGAAGATGGTAGACAAGTAATGATGCTTGGAGCTTGAAGTTGCTTGTGCTTGAAGATTGCTTTTGAAGACTTAGGAGATAGGAGATATAGGGAGAGCTTTAGAGTAGACTAATTTCTTCTGTCAAACATAGAGAGCTTCTTGTGCCTCTATTCCATCCTATGACATAAGGTCCCCCAAAGAAGTTCCATCTCTCCTTAGGAGAGATGTAGAGCATGCTTTGATTGGGTAGAACCTTGAGGATACCTCTCCCTTGCTATGATAAGATCTTGGTGATTTCCCTGGGTTATCATTAAGCATCTTAACATTCCAACTTCATCTATTAAGTTGATTCTCTCCTGTGAGTGTTTGCATTGAAGATGGAAGCCTATTGAAGCTAAGAAGTTCATTGAAGACTGGTGAAGATGAAGCTTGTACCTGTCAAAGCTGGTTAACTGTGAAATTAGGGTTTTGCTGCTGACTGAAGCTGTCTACTGGCTGGGATTCAGTGCTTGCTAAAGCTGAAGATTATTGGAGATAAGAGCTTACCTGAAGCTTGAATATCATTGGAAAGTGAAGATGGGATCTTGATTAAAGTTGTTACTATCAACCTTTTGCTGTTAATCAACTGTAGTTGCCAGAGCTGGTGTTGTTTGAACTACTTGCTGTAAGAGCTGTTGTTGCTGTCTGAGCTGGTGTTGGGTGTGGTTTCCTTTGCTGTATTGTCTGTTGACTTTCCCTTAGGCTTGAGGTGAAGCTGTTTCACTTTGCCTATTGTTTTCCCAGGTTCGAGGTTGAGTGGGACTCCCTTGCCTCGCTTGTTTTGCTGCATTCATGCATATTTACTGTTTACTGTATATCTTTTGTTTCTTTTGCCATTTATCCCCTAGGATCTCTGATTTCCTCTGCGCAGGAGGGAATTATGACAGACATTAGGTTGTAATCCATGCATGTTAACATTAGGGTAGTTTTGATTCCCCTTTCAAACCCTAGGTTTTTTAGAACTTCTTTCTCTTCTATCTCAGAACAATTCAAAACACAGTAATAAGGATAATCGATGCCGTACGTTACGAGCCTTAAGCTATTTGAGAAAGGTTGCTGAAGGGTCACTCTTTAGTAATCTGATTACTTAGTGTGTTACCCTTAGGGTGACATACGACGTAGTCACCCTCAAATCATAGTCTCTAGTGCGTCAGAGATTGCAAACATCATAAAAAAACAGTTCTTGCGTAAAAGACTGAAAACAAACATCAAAGTGTCATTTTTGTCCGCTTGGACTCTTAATCAGGAAAAACCCTTTCTTAAGGAGATAAAAAACAGACAGACAAGCTTGTGTCTTCCGTAGCCCGAACTACGTTTGCTCTGATCTTTCATGCTGTATGAAAGTACGTAGGCATAGGATGCGATATCCTAGCGAGCAACCTTCCCCTCCTTTCCCGTAGGTAGGCGAACTACGTCGACTCTGATTTCTCGTTCCAGACGGGAATACGTAGGCATAAAGTGTGATACTTTGCCGAGTCATTTTACTTTCTTTTAACCTGGACCCTGTAGAATAGATAGAATAACAATCCGTACTAGAAAAAAAGCGTGGATCCCGTCGAGTACGACAGACGTGAGGGGTGCTAATACCTTCCCCTTGTGTAACCGACTCCCGAATCCAGGATTTGGTTGCGATGACCATTCCTTTTTCGTCTTTGTGGTAGGTTTACTTAGAGCGTTTCCTTTCCCTTCTTTGGGATAAATAACGCAAGGTGGCGACTCTTCTGTTTAGCCGGCGCCGATTTTCGCAGTAGCGACACCGAGTTGCAAGAACGCATCAGTCAGCTAGAAGGAGAACTTCGCACACCGAAGGAACATAAGGAGTAGATCTCCGAGTTTCTATTTTGCTTTTGATTCAATGTAATAAACTCTTAAAAGAGTACTCCGTTTTGTAATGCTTCGATCATCAAAATAAAATAAGTTGTTTTTCTCCAACGTTACAATACCGAAATAATTTGAGTTTCTTGAAGGTTCATACTCATTTGCATTTTGCATAAGCATAACATCGTTTGCATTCCAGGGTCTCACTCTTGCTTCATCCCCGATCTTCGAACAAGCTGAATCACCGATACAACACTCGAGCTAGTCAACGCTAGAAGATGGATCAACTAGAACAAGAGAACAAAGTGCTCCGTGATGAAGTTGCAAGTATGAAGGAACGTTTGGAGAGGTTGAATGGTCTAGTGGAAGCTTTGTCCAATCAAGCCTCGATTAACAACCAATAAGTTCCAAGGACTGTGATCTGTAAAGTGACGCTGGGCTTAATCTGTTGAGAGATAAGCCGGATAATCTGTTATTGCTGCTGTGTGAAGGGGATAATCTGTTGAAAGATAAGTCGGACCTGGGCTTGAGGTTACACATAGACTTAGAAGTAGAGAGTAGTGGTTAGCCTGCTTGCTTAGCTCGCACCATCTAGCCACGATATTTACGCTTGGACGAGATTCTCTTTGATGCTTCTTGCCTGGCCCTTAGGGCTCGACAAGTTGTCTGACCCGAGGATTGTCGACTCTGGGAACCTATCAATTGGGATTCAACTAAGTGAGGCCGCTTCAAGGGATGATGATGCCACACCTCCTGGGTATCGTATCGTCACTCTTGAAAGTTTGTGACGTTGAACCCGCATAGGATGCCGTACCTGTGAGGGGTAGGTGGGTCTGTTGCAGGAAACCTTTGACCTCAGAATACCTGGTTTATCTCTGTCAGTGATATGTGGTTACAGGGTTCTTTTGAGTGGTTGGTTTGAGATAAAGATTGGATGGGTCTCAAGGCTTCAGTACAAAGCAACCCAGTCTATCAACATTGCACTTGGTCCCTTGTTTGCATATGCATGTGCATTTTCATGATTGCATTTCATTAACATGTATTTATGTTGCAGGTGATCATTCCCCTCTGATTCTAGTGTATCTTCTAGCCAGACATGGAGTCCCTGAAGAAGACAATTGCTTACCGGTTGCATTCGCCAGACATCGGTTCCTTGCTGGCTCTAGTTGCTCTAGTAGATGAGAGAGTGAGGGCTGAGTTCAGAGTATCCTATGGGAGATTGCTTAGCTTGTTGTACAGACCTTCAGCATTCGAGACGACTGGGGTGTATACTTTGATGCAGTTTTATGAGCCGCAGCTGAGATGTTTCTTATTTCCAGACTATGTTCTAGCACCCACTTTGGAGGAGTATTCTGCGATGTTGGGAGTTCCTGTGTTAGACTAGATGCCCTTTGTACATGTTGATGCTGAGCCTGAGTTGGCTACACTCGCTGAGAGTGTCAGTTTGGATGCTTCTGAGTTCCCCGGCGGCTTGGTCAAGCTAAATGGAGCTTATGGTTTTCACCTGTCTGTCCTAGTTGAGAAGGCTACACAGTGCGCGAAGAGTGGATGTTGGATTGCCTTCAGTGCCATTCTAGCTGTTTGCATCTACGGGATTGTCTTGTTTCCTAATGTGCCAGATTTTGTCGACTCAGACGCCTTCCTGATTCTTGCCTCGAAGAATCCAGTTCCTACTCTCTTGGGCGATGTTTACCATTCCATTCACTACAAGAATGAGAAACGTCGTGGCAAGAATGTTTCCTGCTGTCTTCCTCTCCTGTACAGGTGGTTCCAGGGGCACCTTCCAAAGACAGGACCGTTTGTGGATACCGTTGATACTTTGGATTGGTCTTCCCGGTTGATGGGGCTATCTGCTGAGAACGTCATCTGGTTTGATCAAAGCATGCTTGGTACTGATGTTATATATAGTTGTAGTGGCTTTCCGAATGTCCCCCTGATTGGACGGAAAGGCTGTATTAACTATAACCCTTCACTGCTGGTAAGACAGTTCGGTTATGCTTTGAGGGACGCTCCTATTGAGAAGGAGATACAGGAATCTCTGGATCTCACAGGGTCTTTAGACGCAGCTGTTTTGATCAGATTGAGACATGCATGGGCTAACATCCATAGGGGGGGGGGGAAACTTTGCTCGGTAAGAGCAACAACAGAGCTTATGATCCTTATTTGGCTTGGGTCCGCGAGAGAGCTAGTACTTCTTTGATGCCTTATCCTGCTGTGGAACCTCTGTATCTTCCATTGATTGAGGTACCTATTTCAGAAGAAAGTGAGAAGTATAACAAATTGTTGGCTGAAAACGAGGAACTGAAGAAAGCCAATGAGGAGTTAGAGAAGGAGATCTTCCAGTTACGTCGTGAGAAGAATGAAGCCACCTTCACTGTGAAGGAACAGACTGAATTGATTAACAGGTTGGGATCAGAGCTGACGGAAGAGACCAACAAGAAAGAAAAAGTGGGGATAGCTTTGAACGGTGTTAGCAAGGTGCTTACTTCCAAGAAGGAACTTCTAAGCAAAGCTTATGCCCGTTTCAGCAAGTGGGAAGCTTTATGGAGTACCACGCTTACCAAGCGGAAGGAGCGCGAAGACGAACTGAAGCTGCAGATTGCCATGCTAGAGGCGCAGGTTAGAGCCCAAGACGCAAATATTGCTGAAGCGACATCACATAAGAGCGCTGCTGAGCTCAGAGTAAGTGACATTGACGAGAAGCCGAGAGGTTATGAAGAGAAGGCCGATTCCAAGAGGTACAGATTTGACGAGAGTTCTGGCGAAGGAGCTTACCAGGACGATGCCAAAAAGCTGAGATCCACTACCGAGCGACATGCTTTACTGATACAGGAGCTGATCTCCCAACTAAGGCACTCGGAGACGATGAGGATATTGGAAGATGTTCGAGCCCGCCATTTGGCCTGATTTATCTTCACCTTGCTTTTGTTATTTGTACTTGTATTTGGACCATCGCCAGGCTTGTTGGCCGAGGTCTCTTCAGTTGTATTCAGTTGTACTCTTGTACTCAGCCTCTTGGTAGGTGTTTATATATGAGGATTTTCTGATTCCTTGCTTGCTTGAAAGGGACTCCATTGTCGTAATGGCCTTCTCTCCGAAACTAGAATCGAGGGGAATATAACCTGTAGCATATTTACATAATTGCATCTGCATTCATATTGCATGACCAGTATTCTTGAGCCTATACCTTATTTCCTGCATCTTCAGGTTTTCAGGATTGACGAACAAAGAGTTCACCGCTACTCAACCCGAAACAACTGCAAGAGAATCATGGATCAAGTCCAGGTGGAGATGCAGGAAATTCGCGAGAAGTTGAACCTGTTCATGCAGGCCATGGAGAGTATTGCTAAAGGCCAGGAGAATCTCTAGACTTTGGTGCAGCCGCTGCTGACGCGGGCTAATGGGAATGGCAACAACGACCACAACTCTGTGCATGTAGAAACTCTTCATGAGGATGGGCCCCCTACGCCTGTGGTTCCTCCTGTGGTGACCCCACCTGTTGTGGTTGTAAACAATGACGCTGGCGCTGGAAATGGTAACGCAGCGAATGGAAATGAGATTGTTGTTAACAATGTTGGATTCGGAGATGCCAATCTGGGCGGTGGTAACTACAATGGCGGCAATGGTTTTGGTAACAATGGATTCGGCTATAATGACCAGGGGTTTGAGTACGACAATCAGGGCGAAAAGTTCGGCTTCAACACCCAGGGTTTCGGCTACGACGGTTTTGGTAACACTAACCAGGGTTATGGTGGAAACGCTGGATTGATTCCTGTCAACACTGGTTTCGGGCATGTCGGGGTCAATCAAGGTTATGGTAATGGGGGACAAGGTCCCATGGCTAATCAGCAAGGGTTTGGGTGCAACACTGGTTATAACGGGTATGGAAATGAAAATGTGAACTGGGGCGAAGACTGCCAGGAGGACGCCTTTTCTGGAAGAGGCATGGGATTTGAAGGACCCGTCGACAATACTCAGAGGATTAAAATGCTTGAAGAACAGGTGAAGGGTATGGCTAATCAGAATTCTATCGGACTAGACATGACTACTATGGGCTTGGTGTCTGGGCTGAGGGTACCGCTGAAATTCAAAGCTCCCACTTTCGACAAATATAAGGGGGACACTTGCCCTAAAGTGCATGTCCGTGCTTATTACAGAAGGATGTCCGCGTATTCAGATGACGAAAGGATGCTTATGCATTTCTTTCAAGACAGCCTGTCAGGACCGTCACTCGAATGGTACATGGGGTTGGAGCCCGCTCAAATCAAAACCTGGAAGCAATTGGCGGATGCTTTCGTCCTGCATTACAAATATAACAGTGATCTGGCACCGAACCGGGTTCAATTGCAAGGTTTGTCGCAAAAGAACAGGGAAAGCTTTAAAGAGTATGCGCAGAGGTGGCACGATATGGCAGCAAGAGTACATCCTCCGTTAGCTGAAAGAGAAATGAATAGTATGTTCATTGGGACATTTACAGGAATATATTACGAAAAATTGTTTAATGTTTCGTTGAGCAGTTTTTCAGATTTGATTCTTATGGGTGAGATGGTCGAAGACGGTATTAAGGTTGGAAGATTCCAAGCAGGTGAGTCTGCCCCCGCAGGAGGTACCAGAAAAGCATTCGGTGGTAGACTTCAAGGTGATACTAGTGCCGTGTTTGGTGGCAGGGGCCGGGGCAGAGGACGAAGTCAGTATGCTCAGCATCAACAGGTCGCTAGTGTTACCATCCCTTTTCCACAACAACAACAACAGCCGCAGCAGCAGCAACAACAAAGGCAACACCCCGCCCAACGCAGAATCCTAGAGGGCAAGCCAAGAAGAGTATTTGAAACGCCTCCTTCAACATACGCCGAACTGCTTCAAACACTGCTAGGATTAAAGTTGGTCGAGAAAAGGACCATGGCCCCGTTAACAGGCACTCCTCCGTTTGGTTATGACGCTGGTAAACACTGTGAGTTTCACCCCGGGGCGCCCGGACATGATATTGAAGGCTGTCATGCGTTTAAACATAAAGTCCAAGACTTGTTGGACAGCAAAGCTATCAACTTTGGACAGGCGGGTCCAAATATAGTACAACAGCCTATGCCCAATCATGGGGCAAACGCCGTCCTGACAGAGGAGAATTTGAATCTAGTGACGGATGTCAATGAGCTGAAGACACCGTTGGGTGAGATCAAAAGCAGGTTGTTAAAAGGGGGTGTATTCCCGGGGTGTGATGAATTTTGCTTGGATTGTTGGATACAGCCAGAGGGTTGTGATGAGTTGAAACAGGGTATTCAGGCTATGATGGATGAAGGGACATTGCAGTTTGATAGAACCGCAGTTGAAGAGCCTGTAGAGGCATCATGTGATGAGCGGAACGATGTTGCTACGGTAACAATTCCAAGGAAAACGACAACGATAACGGCGCCCGCCAGGCGGCCAACAATCACTATTACTAAAGCAGGACCGATTCCTTTTGAAAATACTAAAGCAGTGCCGTGGACCTACGGGTTGGAGGTATATTGCGATGGTAAGAAAATTTAAGTAAATAAACAACCAGCTGGGGTTGTAGATAATGTTGTCGGAACAGGAGGTATGACCAGAAGTGGGAGAATCTTCACATCGCCTGAGGTAGAGGCAGAAAGATTGGCAAAGGGGAAAGCCAAGACAGACGAGAGTGGCCCCTCACAGGTAAAGGAAAAGGAAACATCGCTTAAGGATGTGGAAGAGTTTATGAGGCTCATCCGTAAAAGTGATTACAAAATCGTGGAGCACCTCCAGCAAACGCCATCAAAGATCTCGATCTTGTCACTACTATTATGTTCCGAGGCCCATCGAAACTCTTTGCTGAAGATCCTAGACACGTCATTCGTTCCTCAAGACGTTTCGGTTAATCAATTAGAAGGGGTGATGGCGCATGTTAATGCAGGGCACAATTTGGGCTTTACAGATTTTGATTTGACTCCAAGAGGGCAAGAGCACAATATGGCATTGCATGTATCAGTAGAATGTCGGGGCGCGGTTATGTCCCATGTTTTAGTAGACACTGGATCTTCCCTGAATGTGCTGCCGAAGAAAGCCATGATGAAGTTGGATATCAGGGGGATTCTTTGCACACCCAGTGACTTAGTGGTGAGGGCGTTCGATGGAACGAGGAGGTCGGTTTTCGGATCAATAACATTACCTTTGCAGGTGGGGCCGGAAAATTTTGAAACTGAATTCTATATAATGGACATCCAGCCAGCATATAGTTGCCTTCTTGGTCGCCCATGGATCCATGCTGCCGGGGCAGTCACATCCATGTTGCACCAAAAGTTGAAGTATATGGTGGGGGATAGTGTCGTCACTGTTTGCGGAGAAGAAGATATTCTGGTTAGCCATCTGTCTTCATTCAGGTATGTGGAGGTCGACGGCGAAATCCATGAGACACCCTGTCAAGCATTTGAAGGGCTAAAGATTAAAGACAAAGCTCCAGTACCCAAGATATCAGATGTGGCAGTGTCATCGTACAAAGAGGCTCAGGCTCTAGTGCAGGCAGGCAAAGCCCAGGGTTGGGGTCAGGTGTTGGATATTCCCGTGAAGAATGACAGGTTCGGGCTTGGATATCACCCTTCGTCATCAGCATCCTCTTCAGGAACGCCCAAGTTCAGAGGACCAATAACCATTACACCAAGCGGGGTGAGCTTCGAGACTATCAATGCTGTTTTCGATTCTGAAGAAGGAGATAGCGACTGTGATATGGACGCATGGATCAAGCCAAGCGTGCCAGGACAAGGTCTCTGCAATTGGTCTATCCAGGAAACTGTTCCTGTGACAACTAAACAGTAATGATTTGTTTTCTTAATTGTTGAATAATCCTGTGTCCTACCCGGGGCATAGTGATTTTGCTTAGGGCCATTTGGTTATGTACAGTACATTGTTTGATCATGAATAAAGGTGTTTTTTCATATACAAATATTGTGATCCCTGTTTTTTCCTGTTTTTATCTTTTACAATAAAATGGCAACGTGGTTATTTGCTTTATACGCGTTTTGAAGCATTTAACCATTTCCTTTGCAGGATTACTATTTCAGATGACATCTATGAACCGCCTATGACTCACTTCGACTTTGAGCACCCGGTATTTCAGGCTGAGGAAGAGATTGTCGAAGATGGCGAAGTGCCAGAAGAGCTGACCTGGTTGTTGAAACAAGAAGAAAGAATCATTCTGCCTCACGAAGAGGTCATTCAGATCGTCAATTTGGGATCGGAAGGGGTTGAAAGGAACATCCATATAGGGGCCGCGCTACAGAGAGACGTCAAGCAAAGATTGGTTGAGATGCTCAAGGAGTACAGTGATATATTCGCTTGGTCGTATGAGGATATGCCTGGGCTGGATACGGATATGGTTGTTCACCGTCTGCCATTAAAAGAAGAATGCCCGCCGATTAAGCAGAAACTCCGAAGAACTAGACCAGACATGGCAGTAAAGATCAAAGAGGAAGTGCATAAACAGTGGGACGCTGGTTTCCTAGCTGTTACAAAATATCCCTCATGGGTCGCCAATATTGTGCCAGTGCCAAAGAAAGACGGTAAAGTGCGAATGTGCGTAGACTACCGTGATTTGAATAGGGCGAGCCCGAAAGATGATTTTCCACTTCCTCACATCGATGTGCTGGTTGATAACACTGCTCAATTCTACATATTCTCCTTCATGGATGGCTTCTTGGGCTATAATCAGATCAAAATGGCGCCAGAAGACATGGAGAAGACTACTTTCATTACTCCCTGGGGAACATTTTGCTACAAAGTGATGCCCTTCGGATTGAAGAACGCTGGGGCAACATATCAACATGCTATGACGACTCTCTTTCATGACATGATGCATAAAGAGATCGAGGTTTATGTTGATGATATGATTTCCAAATCCCAGACGGAGGAGGAGCATTTGGTTAATCTGCTAAAACTGTTCAAGAGGCTTAGGAAGTTCAGGCTGAGACTGAACCCTAACAAGTGCACCTTCGGGGTGAGATCGGGTAAACTGCTGGGGTTTATTGTGAGCGAAAAGGGAATAGAGGTTGATCCTGCGAAAATAAAAGCAATACAAGAAATGCCGACGCCTAAAACAGAAAAAGAAGTGCGTGGGTTTTTAGGGAGGTTGAACTACATCGCACGGTTCATATCTCACCTAACTGCAACATGCGAGCCATTATTCAAGTTGCTAAAAAAGGACCAGGTTGTGACCTGGAATGAAAATTGTCAAAAGGCGTTCGACAAGATA
The DNA here is from genome assembly GCA_963859935.3 of Lathyrus sativus. NCBI lineage: Eukaryota > Viridiplantae > Streptophyta > Magnoliopsida > Fabales > Fabaceae > Lathyrus > Lathyrus sativus. Next base: position 510,556,965 of record OZ012737.1, read on the forward strand.
AAAGAATACTTGCAGGAACCTCCTGTTTTGATATCCCCAGTGGCCGGGAGACCATTGATTATGTATTTGACGGTTCTTGAGGAAAGTATGGGTTGTGTTCTCGGTCAACACGACGAGACAGGACGTAAAGAGCATGCGATCTACTATTTGAGTAAGAAGTTCACAGACTGTGAGTCGAGATACCCAATGCTCGAAAAAACGTGTTGTGCACTAGCCTGGGCCGCCAAACGTTTGAGGCAATACATGCTGAATCATACAACCCTGCTGATTTCAAAGATGGATCCCATCAAATACGTGTTTGAGAAGCAAGCACTCTCCTAAAGAATTGCCCGATGGCAGATGGTGTTAACCGAATATGATATTCAGTATGTTTCTCAGAAGGCTATTAAAGGTAGTGTGTTGTCGGAGTACCTTGCGGAGCAGCCTATTGAGGACTACCAATCGATGAGGTTTGATTTTCCTGATGAGGATATAATGTACCTAAAGATGAAAGATTGTGAAGAACCGTTGCCGGATGAAGGACCAGAATTGGGTTCCAAATGGCAGTTAATATTTGATGGAGCTGTGAATTCCTATGGTAGCGAAATAGGTGCAATTATTACTACTCCTCATGGGTCGCACATCCCATTTACTGCTCGATTGACCTTTCCAGTTACCAATAATGAGGCTTAATATGAGGCTTGCATCATGGGGCTTGAAGAAGCTATTGATTTGCGAATCAAACATCTGGACGTATACGGAGATTCAGCTCTAGTGGTGAATCAGATTAAAGGAGAATGGGAGACACGGCAACCCAATTTGATACCATATATGAATTATGCAAGGAGATTGTTGCCTTTCTTCGACAAGGTGGAATTGCATCACGTGCCACGAGCAGAAAATCAAATGGCTGACGCCCTGGCGACATTGTCTTCCATGTATAAAGTTAACTTCTGGAACGAGGCTCCCCGGATTGTTATCTCTCGGCTTGATAGGCCTGCCTTCATATTTTCTATTGACGAAGCATCTGATGGTAAACCCTGGTACTTTGACATCCAGAATTTCCTGAAGAACAAGGAGTATCCGGCTGGGGCATCCAGTCGAGATCAGAAACCTCTCAGGAGATTGGCTGGCAATTTCTATTTGAACCCGGACGGTGTCCTATACAAAAGAAACCACGACTTGGTGTTGCTACGCTGTGTAGATGAGAAAGAGGCGAAGTTGCTCATGGAAGAAATACATGAGGGTACATTTGGTACACATGCTGGTGAGCATGCTATGACGAGAAAACTGCTGCGGGCAGGTTATTACTGGCTAACTATGGAAACAGACTGTTTCAAGTTTGCAAAGAGGTGTCATAAATGCCAGATTTATGCGGACAAGGTCCATGTACCTCCAAGTCCTCTGAATGTGATGTCCTCACCGTGGCCATTCTCGATGTGGGGAATTGATATGATTGGAAAGATTGAGCCTACGACATCAAACGGACACCGGTTCATTTTGGTGGCAATTGATTACTTCACCAAGTGGGTGGATGCAGCGTCATATGCCAATGTCACCAAACAAGTGGTCGCCAGATTTATCAAACGAGATATTATCTGCAGATATGGAATCCCTGAGCGGATTATCACCGAAAACGGTTCGAATTTGAATAAAAAGATGATGAAAGAGCTGTGCCAGAATTTCAAGATCGAACATCACAACTCTTCTCCTTACCGACCCAAGATGAATGACGCTGTTGAAGCGGCCAATAAGAACATAAAGAAGATTGTTCGGAAGATGGTTGTGACGTATAAGGACTGGCACGAGATGCTACCTTTTGCTTTGCACGATTATTGTACGAAGGTACGCACATCAACCGGGGCAACCCCTTTCTCTTTGGTATACGGAATGGAGGCAGTGTTACCGTTGGAAGTCGAGATTCCTTCCTTGAGGGTTTTACGAGATGTCCAACTTGACGAGGCAGAATGGGTTAAAGATAGGCTGAATCAGCTCAGCTTAATGGATGAGAAGAGGCTAGCTTCTCTCGCATACGGTCGGTTGTACCAGAGCGGATGAAGAAAGCATACGATAAGAAGATATGTCCGTGAAGCTTTCAGACGGGCGACCTTGTGCTGAAAAGGATTCTCCCGCCACAAACAAATCACAGGGGCAAGTGGACCCCTAATTACGAAGGGCCATACGTTGTCAGAAGAGTCTTCTCTGGAGGAGCCTTGCTACTTTCTACCATGGATGGTGAAGACTTTTCGTCTCCTGTGAATTCGGACGCAGTTAAAAAATACTTTGCTTGAAAGAGACCCGCTGGACAGTAAAAAGAGAGTCCAGGAAAAAATGGGGCATCCCGGCGAACCAAAAACAGAATAAAAGGTTCGGGCAAAAGTTAGGGATAAAACTGAAAAGATGTACACCCGTGAAGTCGAAAACCTACATTGGGCGACTTCGGCAAAAAAGGGTATCCCGGTGAATTGAAAACCCGCAAAGGGCGGTTCACGCAAAAGTTAGGGATTGAAAAAAGCAAATGACTGCGGTCCGAGTCTGATACTGCATTGCTTAGTGGTTTGGGAGCACCTGAGGGTTCGTTTATCCAACACAATCTCTTCCGAAAATTGAATACCGGGAAAGCACCAGAGTCAGGCGAGTCATAGGAGGATCAACTCACGATGTTTGTCTGCACCACGTTGCCGACATGTGTACAAATTCGAGTGGTATTTGTATTTTATGCTTTTTGTTCATATATGTATGTGTGTGTACGTAACTTCCTCTTTTCAGGAGTTACATCCGATGTACAAAGCTTTGCCTATTCAGAGGCCTGTTATTAATAAAACATGTTATTCAATATTTGATGATTGTGCTTTACTGTTTTGTATGTGGAAAACGCTGATGTTTTTGATAAACTTGCACTTGCATAACTTTGCTGGCCCTTGCCAATGATTGATAAAACTTCGAATTGACTGAAGTAATGTCACAGACACTAACCCGAATAGATTTGGTTATATAGATTTGTCTTGTCTCGTTTGTGTTTTGCAGGGTTCTCGCCCTTGAAGCGGACAATCAGAAATTGTGGCCCTCAGCCGGAGGTTCATGGTGAAAGACTTGACTTTGTGCGACGCCAATCCCCATGCGGGTCGCACCTCATCTTCAAAAGTTGGGATGATTTTGTCCCTTACCGAAGAGATCAACTTCCCCAGCTAGTCGCAGCTTATCCCCAGAGGATATCCCCAGCCAGTCAAGATCAGTATCCTCTACAGAGGTTGCACTCCCCAGAGAGTCGAGTATGTGAACGATCAGTCCCCAGCTTGGAGGATTCCCGCAGAGTTTAGCCAAGTCATAGTTGGTTCAGAAGGATTATTCCCATAGAAGATGGTTTTCTTCCCGCAGGTCGTCATGCCTTCGTCAGGATGATTATCCCCAACGGAGTGGTAGCTCCGAGTTTGTAAGTTGTGCCCAGACAGTGCGTTTCCCCGGAAGGTTCATGTTTCCCGGACGGGTCGTTTCTTCCCCAGCTGGGTTACTCTCCCCAGCCGAGGATGTTCGTTCCTCCCAGTGGAAATCAAAGTTTAATCTCTCCCCAGTGGAGTTGGTTGTATGTTCGACATTTATTTTTCCAGAGGATTTTATGATACTCGTTCATCCCAGCATGGTGGTATTTACTCTCAACAGCCGTATTGGAAGCAAGCTTGTCAGAGCTTCCCCAGCAGCTTGAGCCTGCATTCTCATTTGCATATAGTGTCATATTTGCATCTACCCAAAAACGCGTAGCATATCCGTGCTGTACGGAGCATTACGCCACTCTCAAACATGCGCATTTTGAAACATAAGCCCGGTTGGTTAACCTTTTATTTTCAAGTGTTGTTTCCCTTACAGGTGGAGGGAGCTCTTGCTCAGATCAATTACCAAATATTCAAAGTCTCAGCATGAGACATTTGATGATAATGTTCGTCTTGTCATTATTCCCCACAGAGTTGCTTGGTTAAGTTTCTCTTACCCCTCCAGCGGAGTATTTCTTCAAGATTGTTGTTATGCCGTTAACAAAAGGTTTCGTGAATCAATTTTTGGAAGTTGCCGCCTATGTCGAAGTAGGTGTCTGGCAGTGTGATTTCAGAAAATCCCCAGTAGAGTCCTTCTCAGATTTGCCGCCATGTCCGTGCTAAAAAGTGGAAGACTGGACTAGTATTGTGTTACCCATTTGATTGATGGAGTCAGCTACTGCAAAGATAGGCAGAGAAGCTGTAATCAGAGTATTACCCGTAGCAATGGCGGTGTTATTTTCCTGTAGTGGTGATAGAGTATTACCCGTAGCGATGGCGATGTTATTTCCTGTAGTGGTGATAGAGTATTACCGTAGCAATGGCGGTGTTATCTTCCTGTAGTGATGACAAAGTATTACCCGTAGCGATGGCGGTGTCATTTTCCTGTAGTGATGACAGAGTATTACCCGTAGCGATGGAGGTGTTCTTCTCCTGTAGTGATGACAGAGTATTACCCGTAGCGATGGTGGTGTTATCTTCCTGTAGTGATGGCAGAGTATTTCCCGTAGCGATGGCGGTGTTATTTTCCCGTAGTGATGACGGAGTATTACCCGTAGCGATGGCGGTGTTATTTTCCCGTAGCGATGGCGATGTTGTTTACCCGTAGTGATGGGGGTGTTATTTTCCCAGAGTATTTCCCGTAGTGGTGGCGGAGTTATTTCCCGTAGTGGTGGCGGAGTTATTACCCGTAGCGATGGCGGTGTTATTTTCCCGTAGTGGTGGCGGAGTTATTACCCGTAGTGGTGGCGGAGTTATTTCCCGTAGTGGTGGCAGAGTTATTTTCCCGTAGTGGTGGCGGAGTTATTTCCCTGTACCGTTGGCAGAGTCATGTTTTGTTGACAAAAGTACTTCCCTAGTGAAGTCATCCAGGTCATTCCTATATTGACAAATTTAGTGCCGCACAGGCGGTTAGTGTTGAAATCAGATTTGTATCAGGTGGTTGATCAGTTGTGACCATAACAATCAGGTTCATGGGGTTCCCCAAACAGTGGTGCAGTTTATTTCTACGGTTGGCAAATTTCCGGGTTCTTGGTATTCAACTGTCTCGTACCTCGAATGTTTGAAGGCCGTTCGCTCTTCACCCAGTCGGGTCCAAGTCGCTTGAATAGGGGCAGCTGTTGCACCCTAAAATTTGCTCAACCTATTTCACCTGGTTTATGTTTCAATTGCATTTTCATTTGCATAATAAGTCATGTACATAGTCTAATCATTTGCATAACATAGCATAACAAGGCATCTAACAAGGTATCAAGTGCCATTCTTATCATAAAGAGGCCCATCAAGGGGTTTTATTCAATTTCAAGACCATCCAAGTAATCAAGAAATGAGTTGAAGCTTTGAAAAGTTTGAGGGTCAACCAGTGGATTTCTCTCCTAATCTTGGGGGGTTGAAGATCATCAATGAGTGTGTGAGCCATGGCTGAGGGTATGGAATGTGCACAAAGATCATGGAAGACCTAGAGGGTCACTTTGAAGATGAGGCAAGTCATTGATACAAGTACAAGAGTCAGAGTTGAAGTACAGTCAACTAGGGTTTCATCTGGGTCAACCCTAGGTCAACTGAGTGATTGAAGAGCATCAAGGCTTAGTTGAAGGATGTGGGATGCATGAATTGATGTGTTTATACAAGTGTGGTGTTGTGCCAAGGATAAATCAAAGAGAATCAAGAGTAGGAGGAGTTACTAAATTAGGGTTTCAGTGTAAAAAACCCTAATTTAGGCCTCACTTCCAAGCCAGATAAGTCAAAATTCAAGTTTCAAATGAAGTCTTGGTCAACATGAAACTTGTAAAGCTTCTCAATAGCTTTAATTTGAGTACTAGAAGTCTTCAAGGAGATTTGTAGAACTCAAGTTATGGTTCTTGCAAGTTATGGGTCATCAGAGGACACTGAAATTTATTTGTGAAAGTCACTTGACTTCCAAGCAACTTTTTCCCATCAAGGAGTTTTCAAATGGATTCTTGGCCAACATAAGATTTGTAGATATTGATCTTAGATTTAATTTGAGTACTATAAGTCCTCAAGAGGATTTGTGGAACTCAAGTTATGGTCTTGGCAACCCAGGGGTATTTTGGGAAAGTTGAATTACAGGTCATTTTTCAACATAGGTCCAAATCTCCATCTTCCACTCCTCAAATGAAAAAATGTTCAACATAAGATGTGTTCAAAATGATGTTTTTAGGCTATATAAGAGGTCATGAGAGATTGGAATGGCTTGCTTCACAAAGTCACCAAAATGGCCTAAAATAAGGGTATATTTTAAATGAACCACGGTTGGAAATTGGGGTTTTTGATCTACAAAACCAAACCAAGCCATATGACATACCAATTTGATTATAAAATGCATTTTGAGAACATTGACATTGCCACAATTTTGAGTTGAGGAATATTTTTATGACTTGCTTTGTAAATGGGCTACTTGCATCATAAGGCACATATGCAAAATCATACTTCAAGGCATAACCAAGGCTCCATTCCATCCTAACACATCCAATATCTCATTAGAAGACAATTTGGATCAGAATTGAGTGCAAATACAAGCTAAAGCATGAGCTGATATGAACCAAGCATGAGATGAGATTTTAATGACATGAGATGGTGAATTTCTCATAGGATCAATCCAGAACTTTCTAGAGCCTTCATCCACATTCTATATATACATATGAAGTGATTCAGAGCTAGAGTTGGAGAGAATTGAGAGAGATTTGTGAGATTGCATTTTCAATCTTCCATTTGCAAAACAAAATTCAGTTACAAGTTTCAACCACTTCCAATCGATTCTTTTGATCTCAGAAGCTTGCTCTAGCATTGGTGGATGATTCCAGATAGAATCCATAGCAAGAGCATTGAAGAACTGTGATATTGCACTTGGAATTTTCAGCCTGCAACTCAAGATCGAATTCAAGAATCCAAGCCATTTCAATTCATCTCTTTGCATACAGAAGCCTCCTTTGGTGTTGGTGAAGGTGTCTGGAACTTATTGAAGCTTATCCTGAAGCTTTGATCACTCTGTGCATCTCAAAATAGCAGGTATGTAAACCTCACTCCATGGCTTGATTTAGGCAGTTTCAATAGGATTTGAATGGTTAGATCCAATCTAGATGATCATATGGAGCTTTCTGGTAGCATTAGGGTTGATTTAGAGACAATTAAGTGAGTGACTCAATTTCTGTTCATGCTTGTATCTTCGTGTTCTTGGTGTTATAATCTTAGTTTGATAGCTAGAAATGATTAGGGTGAAGTGGGGAAGAGGTTGGGCTATTCAATTTCAAGTTTGATGAGTTTTGGTTCTTGGTCGATTTCTGAGATTCCAATCGTGTTTTGAGAAGGAGAGTGATTCAGTGATTTTGATTACCATGATTGAATTGCTGGTGAAAAATGGAGTAAGTTAGGGTTTTTAATTTTGAGTTTTGATGAGAATTGATGGAGTTGCGAATTGGGGAAGATGATGTTCTTCACTCTGTTTCCATGGCTGTTTCTCCCTCCACAATTCAAAAGGAAGAAGATGATGTATTTGCCTTTAGATCTTACGAAGACTTTGACTCAAAACAAGATCCAATGGCCACGAGCTTGCTTCCGTTTGTGAAGGATTCTGAGACATTAGTGAAACTCTCCGTTTCACTTAATGTATTTGGCTGGGCTTAGTGCAAAACTTGATACCCACACCCCACTTCCAAGGCCCAATGAGAAATACACGTAGTTTTATTGCTATTTGCCACATAACTTTTCCATTTTCCTTTATATTTTTGTTTTAATTTTCTGAAGTAGAATTGGGCTTAGGTGCGCTGACTATTAACACCCCCTCTCTGGGCCCAGTGGGTGAATGAACTGTTTTTGATTGCTATTGGACACGCTCATTTTCCTTTTTTCCATATTTTCTTTTATTTTCACACATTTATTTTAAGTTATTTGGAAATTCATAATAAATTGAAAACATAACATTTTTGTATGGGATTTTTTCCCTCATTTTCATCAAGACTTCAAGAAAATTATAAAACAATAAAAATGTTATTTCATTCATTTTTCATTTTTTGGTTTATTTTTACTTTTAATTGCTTTTATTTCACTTTTACTTTGATATACCAACTTGCTGAATTTAGTATGATCATTTCACTTTGATTTTTGGTGCCATTCCTTTTGCTATAGTTAGATTATAGTATTAGGTTCCCCCTGGAATTTTATCACATTTTTGTGATTCAAGTTTAGTTAGTTTTGAATAAGGAACTTTAGTATGCTAGAATTAGGGTTTCAACTTGACATAGGTGCACTCAACACATAGTTTTTGGGTTTTTAGTTTGATTTAGGCCTTGGGGTTTATGTGGGGTATAGGGTACATAGCTAGGGTCCCTTAGAAATTAATCTAGGATTTTATGATGAGTATTTCCATTTTATGTGATTTTTGCAAGTTAGTTGATGTTGGTGTGTTTCCCTCTTGGGATGTTGTTGTGTTGTTGGGTTTTTGGGCATTTCCTTTGGGTGATTGGGCTTAGATTTGGCTTGATAGAGTTCATGAAGACTTGGAAGAAGATGGTAGACAAGTAATGATGCTTGGAGCTTGAAGTTGCTTGTGCTTGAAGATTGCTTTTGAAGACTTAGGAGATAGGAGATATAGGGAGAGCTTTAGAGTAGACTAATTTCTTCTGTCAAACATAGAGAGTTTCTTGTGCCTCTATTCCATCCTATGACATAAGGTCCCCCAAAGAAGTTCCATCTCTCCTTAGGAGAGATGTAGAGCATGCTTTGATTGGGTAGAACCTTGAGGATACCTCTCCTTGTTATGATAAGATCTTGGTGATTTCCCTGGGTTATCATTAAGCATCTTAACATTCCAACTTCATCTATTAAGTTGATTCTCTCCTGTGAGTGTTTGCATTGAAGATGGAAGCCTATTGAAGCTAAGAAGTTCATTGAAGACTGGTGAAGATGAAGCTTGTACCTGTCAAAGCTGGTTAACTGTGAAATTAGGGTTTTGCTGCTGACTGAAGCTGTCTACTGGCTGGGATTCAGTGCTTGCTAAAGCTGAAGATTATTGGAGATAAGAGCTTACCGGAAGCTTGAATATCATTGGAAAGTGAAGATGGGATCTTGCTTGAAGTTGTTACTGTCAACCTTTTGCTGTTAATCAACTGTAGTTGCCAGAGCTGGTGCTGTTTGAACTACTTGCTGTAAGAGCTGTTGTTGCTGTCTGAGCTGGTGTTGGGTGTGGTTTCCTTTGCTGTATTGTCTGTTGATTTTCTCTTAGGCTTGAGGTGAAGCTGGTTCACTTTGCCTATTGTTTTCCCAGGTTCGAGGTTGAGTGGGACTCCCTTGCCTCGCTTATTTTGCTGCATTCATGCATATTTACTGTTTACTGTATATCTTCTGTTTCTTTTGCCGTTTATCCCCTAGGATCTCTGATTTCCTCTGCGCAGGAGGGAATTATGACAGACATTAGGTTGTAATCCATGCATGTTAACATTAGGGTAGTTTTGATTCCCCTTTCAAACCCTAGGTTTTTTAGAACTTCTTTCTCTTCTATCTCAGAACAATTCAAAACACAGTAATAAGGATAATCGATGTCGTACGCTACGAGCCTTAAGCTATTTGAGAAAGGTTGCTGAAGGGTCACTCTTCAGTAATCTGATTACTTAGTGTGTTACCCTTAGGGTGACATACGATGTAGTCACCCTCAAATCATAGTCTCTAGTGCGTCAGAGATTGCAAACATCATAAAATACAGTTCTTGCGTAAAAGACTGAAAACAAACATCAAAGTGTCATTTTTGTCCGCTTGGACTCTTAATCAGGAAAAACCCTTTCTTAAGGAGATAAAAAACAGACAGACAAGCTTGTGTCTTCCGTAGCCCAAACTACGTTTGCTCTGATCTTTCATGCTGTATGAAAGTACGTAGGCATAGGATGCGATATCCTAGCGAGCAACCTTCCCCTCCTTTCCCGTAGGTAGGCGAACTACGTCGACTCTGATTTCTCGTTCCAGACGGGAATACGTAGGCATAAAGTGTGATACTTTGCCGAGTCATTTTACTTTCTTTTAACCTGGACCCTGTAGAATAGATAGAATAACAATACGTACTAGAAAACAAGCGTGGATCCCGTCGAGTACGACGGACGTGAGGGGTGCTAATACCTTCCCCTTGCGTAACCGACTCCCGAATCCAGGATTTGGTTGCGATGACCATTCCTTTCTCGTCTTTGCGGTAGGTTTACTTCTAGCGTTTCCTTTCCCTTCTTTGGGATAAATAACGCACGGTGGCGACTCTTCTGTTTAGCCGGCGCCAATTTTCGCAGTAGCGACACCGAGTTGCAAGAACGCATCAGTCAGCTAGAAGGAGAACTTCGCACACCGAAGGAACATAAGGAGTAGATCTCCGAGTTTCTCTTTTGCTTTTGATTCAATGTAATAAACTCTTAAAAGAGTACTCCGTTTTGTAATGCTTCGATCATCAAAATAAAATAAGTTGTTTTTCTCCAACGTTACAATACCGAAATAATTTGTGTTTCTTGAAGGTTCATACTCATTTGCATTTTGCATAAGCATAGCATTGTTTGCATTCTAGGGTCTCACTCTTGCTTCATCCCCGATCTTCGAACAAGCTGAATCACCGATACAACACTCGAGCTAGTCAACGCTAGAAGATGGATCAACTAGAACAAGAGAACAGAGTGCTCCGTGATGAAGTTGCAAGTATGAAAGAAAGTTTGGAGAGGTTGAATGGTCTAGTGGAAGCTTTGTCCAATCAAGCCTCTTAACAACCAAAAAGTTCCAAGGACTGTGATCTCTGAAGTGACGCCAACACCGATCCCAGTGGTGTCTTCTGTTGCTGAAATATCCTACAGTATGCCTCAGGGTTTCCCGTGGGGATTGTCTCCTAATTTCTTTTCGGCCGGCTACCGTCCGTCTGTATCTGAGATCCCTGTTGTGACCACTGTTCAAGCTGCTCCTGTAGTTTCTGCTGTGATGACTACCACATCTCCACATGTGAACGTTGTTCCGTATATTCTGGATGAACCAATTTTACATGGGTCGCCGACCGAAACTGTGGGTTTAGAAGAGAGGATGGACAAATTTCAAGACCAATTTTCTGAATTGCAAAAGGAGTTGAGAGCCCTTCGTGGAAAGGACTTATTTGGTAAGAGTGCTTCTGAGCTGTGCTTGGTTCCAAATGTTAAGGTCCCACCGAAGTTCAAAGTCCCTGATTTTGAAAAGTACAAGGGGAATACTTGTCCTCAGAGTCACCTTATTATGTACGCCAGGAAGATGTCTGCCCAAACTGATAATGATCAATTACTCATTCACTACTTTCAAGACAGTTTGACAGGCGCCGCACTCAAGTGGTATATGGGGCTGGATAGCACGAAGATTCAAACTTTCAATGATCTAGGAGGAGCCTTTGTCAAGCAGTATAAGTACAATGTGGACATGGCGCCCGACCGAGATCAGTTGAGAGCAATGGCACAGAAAGATAAAGAGAGTTTCAAGGAATATGCTCAACGTTGGCGCGAGTTGGCCGTGCAAGTCACACCACCATTAGAAGAAAAAGAGATGACCAAGATTTTTCTGAAGACTCTTAGTCCTTTATTTTATAAGAAGATGGTATCCAGTGCACCCAGTGACTTTACTGAAATGGTCAATATGGGAATGCACTTAGAATAAGGTGTTCGCGAAGGAAGATTGGCTAAAGAAGAAAGTGCTCCTAAAAGGTATGGGAGCAGTTTTGTGAAGAAGAAGGAGCAAAGTGTAAATGCCATTCAAAAGGGACAATTCAGAAAGAGATACATGCCACCACACCAAGTTGAAGCGGTATCGCCAGTGTTTAATGCCCCAGCTTATCAACTACAGTCCCCGCAACCCTATCAGCAACCTCAGTCTCCCGTTGCTCAACAACCACAACCCCAGCAAAGTCCACAGTACCCTCAGCAGAATCGGCCATCCAGCAACCAGGGTCGCGTGTATAGAAAAATAAATTTTGATCTGATCCCCATGACATATGCTGATTTATTCCCCGCTTTGATTAAAAGGGGTCACATTCAGACAAGAGCTCCACCTTTGGCTCCCGCGAATCCTCCTCCTTCTTATAGAGCTGACAAGTTTTGTCCTTACCATCAGGGTGCTCCAGGACATGATATTGAGAGTTGTTTTGGTTTGAAGATGGATGTCCAGAGGCTCATTAAAAATGGAATCTTGTCTTTTAGGGATTCCGACCCTAATGTACAGAAGAATCCATTACCACCGCATGGTTCGCCCTCTGTCAACATGATTGAAGATTGTTTAGGAAGTGATAATCAAGAAGTTTCAAATGAGGAGGCTGAAGAAGTTTGTGTCATAGTACCCCACTTTAAGGAAGTGGAGTGTATAGAAATTGTTTACAATAGCAAGAAACCAACTGTTACTCCTTTGGTAATCAATGTGCCTGGACCTGTCCCTTATACTTCCAGTAAGGCTATCTCCTACAGGTACAACGCTACGATGTTGGAGAATGGAAAAGAAGTGCCTTTGCCCACTGCACCCTCAGTAGTTAATATTGCAGATGTCAGTAGAGTGACAAGAAGTGGTCGAGTTTACCCAACTTTGCCACCAAAAGAAAAAGAAGTTTTGTTCGAACCATCAGGCTCAAAAGACCCAACTGTGGAGCAATCTGGTGGATCTAATTTATCCAGCTCAGATGAATGTTTGAAAGTAATCAAAAGAAGCGAGTATAAGGTTGCAGATCAGCTTCTACAAACCCCGTCGAAGATTTTTGTGCTACAATTGCTGATGAGTTCTGAGGCTCATAGAGAAGCACTTCAGAAGATTTTGGAACAAGCCTATGTCGAGCAGGATGTGACCATGGAACAATTTGATAACATCATTGGCAGTATTACTTCGAGTGATAATCTGGGTTTCAATGAAGACAATCTCCCAGAGGAAGGAAGGAAACATAACATGGCTCGACATATTTCTGTGAACTGCGGAAACGACTCTCTGTCCAGTGTGTTGGTTGATACTGGATCGTCTCTAAATGTAATGCCTAGAACTACTCTATTTAAGCTGTCGTATCAAGGACCGCCGATGAGGCCAAGTCGCGTTATTTTCAAAGCTTTCGATGGGTCAAGGAAAACGGTAATTGGTGAGGTAGATTTGACCATGACTATCGGATTACAGACTTTCATGATTACGTTTCAGGTCATGGACATTCGTGCCGCCTATAGCTGTTTGCTAGGGAGGCCATGGATACATGAAGCTGGAGCAGTTACTTTTACCCTGCATCAGAAGTTGAAATATGTTTTTGAGGGGAAAATAGTTACAGTTTGTGGAGAAAGAGCTTTGGTGGTAAGTCACTTGTCATCATTCTCATATGTCGAAGATGAGGAAGAGGTCGGCACGCAATTTCAAGCTTTATCTATTGTGGGCGAGGGCGTCCAAAGATCTCAAGCATCCATGTCATCATTTAAAGACGCGCAGCGAGTAGTGAACAGTGGTCATCAGACAATGTGGGGAAAGGTGTTGTCTTTGCCAGAGAACAAAAATAAGGAAGGTCTCGGCTTCACCAGCAGTTCTGCTCAACAAGGCACCAAGAATCAAGGGTTTCCGCTAATCAACGAAGTGTTCCGTAGTGGAGGAGTCGTCCATCATCCTCAGATTAATGTTGTGTCGGAGGACGAACTTGAGGGCTACATATCAGATGGTTCTGCAAGGTCCTCCATTCCTTACGAAGACTATGAGCCCTATATGGAAGACCCAGGCTATGTTTCGGATGAATTTGACTATACCTTTGGAGTTTATGCCGTCACCAAAAAGGATCCAGATGAAGACATCCCAGACTTTGTGACCCCAAGCGTCGTAGTCAAGAATTGGAGTGCGGTTGAAGCCCCTACTGCCATTCATATATATAAGTAAAGCATTTGTTTTAAAATTTTTCGCTCTGCCCAAGGCGAAACTGCATTTGTTAGGCCTTATTTTCAATAATTCCCTTTGCTCTGCCCAAGGCAAAGGTGACTTTGTTGGGCGCGTCTTTTTGGTTTTGCTATCATCAATAAACTACTTTCATTTACATTTGTGTTTTATATTTATTCACAATGTTGGAAAATAATAAGTAGCATCTCGCGTACACACACTTTCCACTTTACAAAAACTTATTGAAAATCACATCACTTGCGCAGATTGCTACATAAATTACATCCTAGGAATAATGATCCGCTACCTTCTCCAAATTTTGAGTTTCCTGTGTATGAAGCTGAGGATGAAGAAGATGATATCCCAGAAGAAATTTCCAGACTGCTGGAGAAAGAAGAGAAAGTTATCCAACCTCATCAAGAGCCGGTGGAAGTAATCAACTTGGGATCAGAAGAAATCCGTAGAGAAGTGAAAATTGGAGCTCTGCTTAAACCCGATGTGAAGAAACAGCTGATTGATTTGCTTGGAGAGTTTGTCGATGTGTTCTCTTGGTCATATCAAGACATGCCCGGATTGGATACAACTATAGTCGAACATCATTTACCATTAAAGCCAGAGTGCCCGCCAGTAAAACAGAAGCTCAGAAGGACTCGACCTGACATGGCTCTAAAGATTAAGGAAGAGGTACAGAAACAGATTGATGCAGGTTTCCTTGTCACTGCCGAGTATCTGCTATGGTTAGCTAACATTGTACCCGTCCCGAAGAAGGATGGTAAGGTTCGCATGTGTGTAGACTACAGGGATTTGAATAAAGCCAGTCCGAAGGATGATTTTCCATTACCTCACATTGACATCTTGGTGGACAGTACTGCAAGATATGAGGTTTTCTCCTTCATGGATGGTTTTTCAGGTTACCACCAGATTAGAATGGCTCCCGAGGATAGAGAGAAGACGTCATTCATCACGCCCTGGGGCACCTTTTGTTACAAAGTTATGCCGTTTGGATTAAAGAATGCAGGGGCAACATATCAGAGAGCTATGACTACTTTGTTCCATGATATGATGCACAAAGATATCTAGGTGTATGTGGATGATATGATAGCTAAGTCGAAGACCGAAGATGATCATGTTAAACACCTGGCTAAGCTGTTTGGTCGTTTGAGGGAATACAAGCTTCGTTTGAACCCCAACAAATGCACATTTGGAGTACGATCAGGGAAACTATTGGGTTTTATTGTCAGTCAAAAAGGGATTGAAGTGGACCCTGACAAAGTGAAAGCTATCCGGGAAATGCCATCTCCCGCCACCGAGAAACAAATCAGAGGATTCTTGGGACGTTTGAACTATATCTCCAGGTTTATATCCAACATGACTGCTACATGCAAACCTATTTTCAAACTCCCGAGGAAAGAGCAAGGATATGTTTGGACTGAAGACTGTCAAAAGGCTTTTGATAGTATCAAAGGGTATTTGCTTGAACCACCTATCCTGATACCGCCAGTTGAAGGACGACCTTTGATTATGTATTTGACTGTTTTAGAAGATTCAATGGGTTGTGTACTCGGTCAGCGAGATGAAACAGGAAAGCAAGATCATGTCACTTATTACTTGAGCAAGAAATTTACTGATTGTGAAACAAGGTACACTATGTTAGAGAAGACTTGTTGCGCTCTAGCGTGGGCCGCCAAACGTTTGCGCCAGTATATGTTGAACCACACTACTTGGTTAGTTTCAAAGATGGATCCTATCAAGTATATTTTTGAGAAGCCCACTTTGACTGGGAGAATTGCTAGATGGCAGATGTTGTTGTCTGAATATGATATCGAGTACCATACTCAGAAAGCTGTTAGAGGAAGTGTTTTGGCTGATCATCTGGCTCACCAGCCCATTTTGGATAATTAACCCTCAAACGACGACTTTCCCGATGAAGATGTTATGTTCTTAAAGATGAAAGATTGTGAAGAACCCGTACATGGTGAAGGGCCAAAGCCAGGTTCTCAATGGGGTTTAGTTTTTGATGGAGCTGTCAACGCTCATGGAAAATGGATAGGTGTTGTTATTGTGACTCCTCAAGGGACTCACTTCCCGTTTACATCCAGATTAACATTCCAGTGTACTAATAATGAGGCTGAGTACGAAGCATGCATCATGGGTCTTGAAGAAGCAATCGATTTGAGAATTAAGAATCTAGATGTGTTTGGTGATTCTGCAGTGGTAATCAACCAAATCACTGGAGAATGGATAACCCGACACAATAATTTGGTCCCATACGAGGATTATGCTAGAAGACTGTTACCGTTCTTTGATAGGGTTGAGTTTCATCATATCCCTCGCGATGAGAATAGAATGGCAGACGCGTTGGCAACTTTATCCTCGATGATTGTGGTAAACTTTTGGAACGAGTGTCCTCGGATTGAAGTAAAACGTCTTGATAGACCTGCCTACATCTTTGCTGTCGAAGAAGTTGAAGATGGCAAACCCTGGTACCATGACATCGAAGTGTTTCTTAGAACTCAAGAATATCCTTTGGGAGCTTCCAACAAAGACAAGAAAACTTTGAGAAGGTTGGATGGAAATTTTCTTCTGAGTAACAATGTGTTGTACAAGCGGAATTTTGACATGGTCTTATTGAGATGTGTTGACAAACAAGAAGCGGATATGTTGATGACGGAAATTCACGAAGGATCTTTTGGCACTCATGCCAACAGACATGCTATGGCTAAGAAGCTTTTAAGGGCTGGTTATTATTGGATCACAATGGAATCAGATTGTTACAAGTTTGCTAGAAAGTGTCACAAGTGCCAGATTTACGCAGATAAGATTCACGTACCTCCAACTTTGTTGAATGTTATCTCATCACCATGGCCATTCTCTATGTGGGGAATTGATATGATTGGAATGATAGAGCCAAAAGTGTCTAATGGACACCGATTCATCTTAGTAGCCATTGATTATTTTACTAAGTGGGTCGAGGCGGCTTCCTATGCTAATGTAACTCGACATGTGGTTGTCAAATTTATCAAGAATCAGCTCATTTGCCGATATGGTGTGCCAAGCAGAATTATTACAGACAACGGTTCCAATTTGAACAACAAGATGATGAAAGAGTTGTGTGAAGAATTCAAGATTGAGCATCATAATTCTTCCCCTTACAGACCAAAGATGAATGGGGCTGTTGAAGCCGCCAACAAAAACATTAAGAAGATCATTCAGAAAATGGTTGTTACTTACAAAGATTGGCATGAAATGCTCCCATTCGCCTTACATGGATATCGTACGATGGTACGCACATCGACTGGGGCAACTCCATTTTCACTTGTCTACAGTATGGAAGCAGTACTCCTGATAGAAGTTGAGATTCCTTCTATGAGGATCTCGGTGGAGGCAAAGTTATCAGAAGCTGAATGGTGTCAGAACAGATATGATCAGTTGAACCTAATTGAAGAAAAGAGGATGGCCGCGCTATGCCATGGGCAGTTGTATCAGCAGAAGATGAAGAAGGCATTTGACAAGAAATTTCGACCCCGTGCATTCAAAGAAGGTGACCTCGTGCTTAAGAAGATTCAGTCTTTCCTCACCGACGTCAGTGGAAAATGGGCCCCGAATTATGATGGACCATATGTAGTAAAAAAGGTTTTAATAGGAGGCGCTTTGATGTTAGCAACAATGGACGGAGAAGAGATCACTCGCCCTGTTAACACGGATGCTGTTAAGAAATATTTTGTTTAATAGAAGCAAGTCATTATTCCCTTTATGTAATCGCTATTATTTTCCAACACTGTAACATCGGGGTCACGCTTTTTCTACTGACCACCGTCCAATAAAAAGTTTTTCATTTATCTGTATTCTTGATAGCAAAATCCAAATTGATTTAAACCTTTTCAAAAACCTTATGTTCTACTTGATATATGAATAACAAAAGGATGACCGGGGACGTTCATTTCGTCCGAGGAAAAACAACAATGTTATGTGCTTCTCCAGGGCAAGAGGATTTATTTTATCCAGACACGAAGGTTGCCTCTGTTCGAAGACTTTCTTCGCAGGCGATAAGGGATCTATGAAGATTTTGCTTGAGTACCCTTTCGTTTGAGGCGTTTATTTCGTTTCTCCCAATCCGTCGGCATACGCATAGCATATAAGTAGACAGCATGGCATGTGCATTTTTCGCATTATTTGTATTTATTTTATTCTATCGCTTTGGCTATAGTTATCCCTAGGTGTCTGGGTGCGTCTTATCCCTCCACGTAGATTCGCTTACCCTAGGCATAAAGAGCACAATGTTTCATTTTCCCCATGAAGTTCAACCCTCATGGAAGATGGTTATTTTAGTACAATCCCATTTGAGTTCGTACCTCAATGGTTGAGTCTTGCTTGACAGTTTCTCTTCAGTTATTTCCTGAATTGAACTTCGGTCTTTGGCAATCGCATCTTGGACACCTCCAACTTTTAAGTGTGGATGCATTTATTTTGCACCCTTTTCCTCAGAAAGAATGTTCAGAAAGACATACACTTCTTCAACAATAGCATCACAGGATTTTCTCGAACATCCATATTCGGACTAAATAATCTCTTTATTTGAGCAACTCGTTTTGATCAGGACCTTATTCAAAATGACAAACGGCATTTTTTACAAGACAGTTCATTCACCCTCAGTGGGTCCTTCAACATCATCAAATCATCAAAAGGTATCGCTTCATAAATTCATCAGAGAAGCTTACCAAAGACATTACAAGACACCTCTCTTTATTTTGATAGCTTACAAAATATTTTGCAATTACAAAGACACTAAACAGGAACGCATTCCCCAGTGAGTTCATCGCACAAGTTTATTTCCATCAAGTGACATTTCCCCGAAGAAGGCAAGGAAGTGTATCACGGTAGTGTCCCTTTATTTGAGAAGGCATACATCACAATTCAACCGGCTCACATCTCTCCCGAAGATCCCCGGTGAAGCTTTACAATTACATCTACAATTACATTTACAAATTACATCTACAACAACAGAGCACATTACAGATTACATTAACAACATTTACAACCCACAGGTTCTACAACGAACTACATCTACAGTCTACGACGACATCTACAGTTTACAAAATTCACAGCCCCCTGTGAAGATGCTCTCACGAGTTTTCATCATTTCAGGTAGAGACTGCGACCAGCTCATAACATCCAGACTATAACGCTCGGGGAGGTTCTACATCAGAGACTGAGACCAGCTCATGATTCCCATATCATGACGCTCGGGGAGGTTCTGCACATCAGAGACTGAGACTAGCTCATAGCATCCAGACTATGACGTTCGGGGAGGTTCTACATCAGAGACTGAGACCAGCTCATGATTCCCATATCATGACGCTCGGGGAGGTTCTGCACATCAGAGACCGAGACCAGCTCATGATTCCCATATCATGACGCTCGGGGAGGTTCTGCACATCAGAGACTAAGACCAGCTCATAGTATCCAGATTATGACGCTCGTGGAAGTTTTACATCAGAGACTGAGACCAGCTCATGGTTCCCATGCCATGATGCTCGGAGAAGTTCTACAACTACAATAACATTTACAACGACATTTACATCTAGATCTACAAAATTTTGACATTTCAGGCAGAGACTGAGACCAGCTCGTGGTACCCTTATCGTGACGCTCGGGGAAGTTATACATTTTACTATTCCAAGTTGAGTCCCAAAAGAAAAAGATATACAAAAACAAGAAAAAGAAGGAAAAGAGAACAAAATAATATATGAAGAAAAAGAAGGAAGAAAATACAAGGTGAAACTGAATTATGAACTCGATCAAGAAATCCATTTGGATTGTCACCGATCACCACATTATGGTGATAAGCATATCTTTCGAATACAAGCTTCTTTCCCATCACCATATCCCTGGTGTATGAGATACTGTTACACTTCTGGAGATTCCCAAGGGGTGGTTGTTCCTTGTCCCCGTAAGGGTTACCTGTCGTTGGTCTTGTTCTTCCCTTTATGTCGTGCCTGGTTTTTTCCCTATGACATCTTTCCCTCACAGGACCGTCCGTCTAGCATCTTCATATCATCGCATATCATATGCATTCGGTGTGCTCTTAGGGCCAAAATTCGTGCAGTGTTTATATTTAAGTCCCTCCTATCTCGTCGAGACGGAGATTTCGATCTCCATATCTCCGAATAGGAGTAACTTAAATAGGGGCATCTATTGCACCCTAATTTTTGACCTTAAGATCCCACCTCCTTGTTATTGAAACCACCATAGTTCAAACTATCTGTTTTGCAGGAATTACATTAAGGGCACTTTAACGGTGGAGTGGGCAAAATGGTCATTTTCACGTTGTTGCTGATAATTTTTGAAGACAAGTTGTCACCAGATTTTTTGAGATGGTTGAGATATTATTTCTGATACGTGTATTTGTCGCGAGGTTTGATTGTATTGAGGTATCAATTTTGTGCGGTTCATGGTATTGAAGTTATTCATCAGAAACACAGTTGGATTTAGACAGACGGGACAACTATCCTTAGAATTTTCCCCTCAACACAGGCCAAATGGTACAACATCAAGCACGCATAGTTCAGACCATCAGGTCATCATCACCGTTAAACCTTTCTCAACCGAAGCTAAAACCGGCAGTTTCCGCACTATTTAAACGGGTCCTGAAAGAAGAAAAGGAAGATTAGCATAATAACGGCAGCAAGTGTCCATGCCAAGCAAGTTACATCAGTTGTCTCCGTTAAGGCATCAAAATGATAGCAGGTTACAATGACAATATCAGGCTACAATTATCCTCATAACAAGCAAGTAAACTACAACAAATACTCAACCACCAGCTCAACAGCGGTGCAACATCACCAAGAGCATCCTAGCCGCAGAGCATCAACAGGTATTGGCAAGCATCTGCAAGCAAGCATAACCAGCAATAGCGAGCAAAGTATAGCAACAGCCCAACAAATGACAGGTCGCGACATCAATAACAGCAGCTGCAAGTACTCTCAAAGGCATCAGCAAACAAGTATTAACAATATAACATAAACAATATCAGTGCCAGCACCAAGCAACAGTAATACAGGGTCCAAGAATGGAAAATCAAGACAAATGTAACCCTCAGCTTAAATCCATCATCGGGCTAAAAGTCGGGCGGCCAGGAGGACAATGACCAAGGTCATCGTCAACTCCTTACCAAACACCGAAGGAATCAAATATAGACAAACGAGGCAACCATTTTCAGAACAGCTCTCAACATGAGTTCGAAAGATTTCAAAAGCAGTGACAATCCTGGCTCGTGGTTTAGACCACCATGTCATCATCACCGTTATACTTTTCTCAACGCCAAAGCTAAGACCCGCGGATTTTTCAGTAACAACCTGAAAGAAGAAGAGGAAAATTAGTAATAACAGCAACAGGTATCAGTTTCACACAAGCTGCACCAGTTAAGGTATCAATAATAAAGGGTTCGCAACAAGCAACTCCATAGCCACAAATGCCACTTGCAAGCTAGCCACAACCAACAACAGAGAAACATTAGCAATAACCATCTCCAACTTTCCAAAGTCATCCCATTAAAACCTGCAAATACCACAACCAATGACCAGAGCACCATCAATAATAGCTAACAAGATTGATTCGAAAATCTAAGAGGGAGATGAAGTGATTTAAGGACAGCCCTCAGAAAACTCATCATTGGGCAGAGATGCGAACAACCAGGAGAGCAACAGCCAAGGCTGTCACCAACTCCTTACCACACATCGGATGATTAAAATTCGGACAATTAAAGTAACTAATTGCAAACAGCCATCACAGTACAAAAACAAGCAACATCAAGGCAACGACCGCATTTTCAAAATTCCCTCAGGGTTCAGACTGTTAAAGTCATCATAACCGCATCGAACCTTTCTCGGCCAACGACAGCAAAACCTCTCAGCTCAGACTAACGTCATCATCGTCGGTTATAACTAGTTTCAGATAGCGTTCAACATATTTCGGAAGCATAATATAAAATCGAGAAACAACGGCATTTTGAGCCCTCTTTGGTTCGGACTGTTACGTCGTCATCACCAAAACCCTTCTCGGACTTCAACATGACTCAAGCATCGCATTCAACCAACAATATTCAAAGGCAACCGTATTCTCAAGAATCTTCTGGTTCAGACATAGTGTCGTCATCACCGTTATACCCTTCCCGCCAACGGCCCAAGACCGGCAGCCTCCGGACTTAAAATTTGTGCCTGAAAGAAGAGAAGAAAGAATGTCAGCCTAACAGGCAACTCAACAAGCAGCCATAACAGATAATTCAGCAGACAATCACGATAGGCAAGCAAGTGAGACCACAACAAAACAAAACTACAACAGCTACTAGTTCATCACCAGCATCTTCACGCGAGCATTCACCAGAGCGTGATTGAAGCCCATTGCAAACACATTGGCTGAAGCCCATGACAAAGCGTATCATGTGCCAAAAGAATTGAATTATTACTCCGGACCGTCAATCTCCCTTGGCCCAAAACAAATCATTATTCACACCTGCCAAATTCCAAACCCAAATTAGCAAATCAGATCAAAGATTATACCGTGAAAAAAAGATTCCAAAAAGATCCTATCCAGATCCTCCAAAACTTTGAACCTGGACAGATGAGCATTTAACACAACAATCAGAGATTGAAATCTCATTAACGAGCATTCAACAAAATCAAACAGAAAAGGAAACTATTTCAAATCGCATCTGAACCAATATGGAAAAACCCAATCAGGCATTCAAGGCTATTGATTAAATTCGGCACAACAAATCTCACAAGAAGCCTATATAAAAGGGGAGAATCGGAAAGCATCGGGAGAAAAAAGACCCTAAAAGTCAAAAATTGGAGATAAAAAAAAAACAACTCATCTTTTCCGCCGTCGAAGCCATCGGAGCCCCCACCTCGCCATCCAGAACCTTTCGGCATCTCCGATCTTCGGTAACTCGTCGATTCATGATAAATTTGTTGAACTGTTGATGTTTCGTTCTGTGTTTCAGGTGTAAAATGAAGGCGATTATGGAAAGGGAAGCGGGAACGAAGCGGTACGAGAGAGGGTGAGATCGAGGAGATGAAGATGGACGAAGGGGGGGATTGGGTCGATCTTGGGCTTAGGGTTTCTGCGTTGCTTCTGTATTTTTTTGTTGTTCGTTCTATTTCCTATGCTAGTCTAATGCTCACACACAACACTACACATCACAACACAAACCCTCTTAACAACTAAACCACTTGCTAATCCCTAATTAACCAAATACGTAACATTTAACTCAATTACCTTTTAATCAGTTTTTTTATTGAATTAACTAAATTGAATCAATCTTTTTTTTACAAAAAAATAATGACACTGTAAATTTATTTTTTATCTAATTAATCCATTTATTCAAATCGGCCTTTTAATTTATTTTTTATTAAATAAGATAATACTTTTCACCATAAAGCCTTTTAAAATAATAAGACAATTAATTTATTTAAATGTTAAAGTAATTCAATTGATTCGTATTTATTTGATAATTAACTAAAAAAAAAACTATTTCGCAATCAATTTGTAATAATAACTTTTTCTCACTTACTAAAAAATTTATTTTATAAGTCCTCATTTAATTAAAATTATCCTATTTAAAATCTAAACAATTTATAATTTTAATACTAATATAATTAATATAATCTTTTTATAAAACCAATCTCACCATTAACAATCAAATACAACTTTTCACTAAAATCAATTCCACATAGAAATCGATTAATCTCGCCTAAAATCAACCCACCATCTAAAACCCTTTTTGCTAATAAAATTAATTTGACTTTTTCAACTTCATCACTTAAATCAACTATTTTCTCAACCCACTAAAATCAATCAACATCGCATCCAATTTAATCGGGCACCATCACATTCACGACACATTCACAACTCACACACTCACTTAGCGCTTTCATGCGTTGTGTATGTTTTACATTACCCGCAATTTACATTATCGCAATGCATACCGTCCAAAGGAAAACCCTACACATGATTCAACAATTGTGTGTAGTACATTCATATTTGCATCATTCTCCCCACACGATCCTTGATCCCATTCAAGTTGATCGCTTAAGATAGATCCTACCCCATAGGGAGGACCTTTTCTCTTACAACATAGAAATAACCACAATACAAACAAACAAAAATACAACTTTATTCAAACAATAGAGAAAGATGCCAAATCATCTTAAGCGAGATAAAATCTCCACCCCACATCAATACAATCAAGCCGTAGGGACTTTGCCTTAAGAGAGATAAAGGTGTACCTCGTTGATCCCTATCCGAGTACGTAAGTCCTTTTCTTAAGACGATGCAAAGACTATTTTCCTACACCTTGTGGCGGTTAAATCTCCCTCAAAATGATAACGCATCTTGTCTGCTAAAATCAATCAAACAACCACCCTAAACCCATAGGAACTTTGACCAAAGTCAAAGAACTCCTCATACCCTTTAGGGGAACTACAGATACTCTGATTCCACTCCCGTAAGGATATGTAGGCATAAGATGCGATATCTTATCGAGTATACTTAGAAATAAACCCCTAGGTCTTTCAACCATTAAGTAGGTAACACTTAGCAATAAACAAACATAAAACAAGAGGTTCCTGTAGAGTACTACAGAAACTTAGGATGCTAGTACCTTCCCTAAGTTTAACCAACCCCCGAACCTAAAAGTCTCTAAACCTTGCATTTGCATTGCATTGTGGGAACTTCGATCTTTATCCCTTCCTTTGGACAAATCAAAGTTCAGTTGTAAAATGAATTAAAGATTCAAACTAATCAATAGTTTGGTATCCGATTTTCATCGCGACACCCACCAAGCTCTGAATACTACTGCGCTGCTGACGGGATAAGTTCACTCTGACGAGAGAAAACCAAAATACCGGGTTGGCTGGAAGTTAAGTTTCCTGCAAAAACCCTCCCACTCACGGGTATGGACCTAAACTGACACAAGTTCGGAATCCTATGCGGTCATCAGCGTCACAGACTTTCAAGAAACGACGATACGATACCCAGGAAGGTGTGGCATCATCATCTCTTGAAGCGGCCTCACTTAGCTGAATCCCAAATGATTGGTCCCCAGAGTTGACAATCCTCTAAACCAACAACCCCTCAAACCCAAAGGGCTGGAAAAGAAGTCCACCGGGAGAATCTCGTCTGAGCATGGATTTTGTGAGACACTAGTACATGCAAAACATGCACGCGCCCACTACTTTCCACAACTAATGCTAGGTACACTCAAGCATGGGTCTGGCTTATCACTCATCAGAGCTTCCCTCCCACAACAGCACAATAGTAACAGATAATAATATAGTGCGGAAAATGTAAATACATCAGTATACAAAATGCAGCACAAAAATAAATGCCCACAGACTAACAAACAAGCGCTAGGATTGACTCTCGTAGGGACGTTGGATCCTCTGATTGACTCGCATAGGGGACGTTGGATCCCCAGCAGAGTCGCCAGCTGTCGCCACCGCGAAAATCAGGTGCTAGAAAAACAGAAGAGTCGCCACCTTTCGTTATTTATCCCACAGAAAGGGAAAGGAAACGATCGGAAAAACCTGACGAAAAGGTATAAGAGAAGGTCATCGCAACCAATGTCTGGATTCGGGAGTCGGTTACGCAAGGGGAAGGTATTAGCACCCCTCACGTCCACCGTACTCGATGGGATCCACGCTTGTTGGTTTGTCTACGGGTGAAAAACAATCTAGCTATGGCTTCTAAGGCTAAACAGAAAGAACTGAATCGATAGAGCATCGCACTCTATGCCTACGTATTCCCTCGTGCAATGGGAAAGTCAGAGTCAACGTAGTTCGGGAAACTACGGGGGAAAAGAGAGGAAGGTTGCTCGCCGAGATATCGCATTTCGTGCCTACATACTTTCACACGGCGTGAAAGATCAGAGCAAACGTAGTTCGGGCTAACCACGGATAACCAGGGTGTTCTCGATCACGTAGGGGTGAGAGAAAGGATTGACGATACTAGCGTACGCATTCTAGCATTTAGGTGTATGCTGCTCGACCATTGGAGACTTAGGCGTTACCTGTTTGAGGTAGAACGGACGAAGTATGTCGGGGTTTAAAGGTACGGAGAACCTAAGGGTTCTAGAACTACGGTCTGGTCTCAATTGCGCTAGGGCAAGAGAAAAGGAACATCAGTCGTCAGCGGGAAAGTCTCGATCGTACGGAAGCGAGAGAACAGAGAAGTTAGTTGTTAGTGTGCTCGCTAGGATATCGCATCCTATGCCTACATATTCTCGTCTGGTACGAGAAATCAGAGCAGCTGTAGTTCTTCTATCTACCGGAAAGGGGAAAAAGGGAGCTCGCTAGGATCATCGCAATCCTATGCCTACGTACTCTCGTCTGGTATGAGAGATCAGAGCAAACGTAGTTCGGCGCACGTGGAAAACAAGTCTCGATTGCACAGGGGAAAGAGAAGGGGTCTCAATCGCCTGAATGCGAGAGAAAAGGGTTTCGATCGCGCAGGGGCGAGAACAAAGAGGAAGCATGCCTAACACGCCTAAACGGGAAGGAACTTGGGACACACACGCGAGAACCTAAGGCGTAGGAACGAATGCGTCGTATGTCACCCAAAGGGTGTCACACTAAACACTCTAGATGATTGAGAGGAAACCCCTCAACTGTCATTTCCTACGTAGCTAACGCTACAACTCACAACACTCGACGGTTGCACGAAGACTTGAATAAGAAAGATGTCATCAAACAAAGCGGCTCCATTGGCTCTCGACACTGTGCGCAAGCTCCATTCCAATCTTCTCCTCTCTGGATCCTTGATGACGACGTTTCGAATCAGAACCAATGTAACGCTAAACCGTCATGATTTGACTTATACGATAAATCAAACTCTAAGAGGTAGCGTATTGATATCCGTGTCAAAGACAAGATAGAGAAATGATATCGAAAATCATTCTCCAATTGAATTATGTCACATGGCCAGCCAAAAATAAAATCAAAGATAAAATTGGATAGCAGAAGAGAAATGAGGAGAGAAATCCAATAACAAAATGGAAATAAAATTCTACTCCTAAAATAAGCAATAAATCCTACTAGAAAACCCTAAAGAAATATAAGGAAATTGCACACAGAAAAATAGAATATAAATTCTATCTAAAACTCTATAATATTCTATAATTTCCTAAAAAGAGAATATAAACCCTAGAATATAAAATCTATACAAAAAATAGTGCATAATATTCTAAACTATAACTCCTAAGGAGAAAAAAATAGTACTTAACAAAATAGAATATAAAATCTATGCTAAAAAAATATGTAATAATATTCTAAAATAAAACTATAAGTCCTAAAAGAAAAATAGAAAAGAATAAAACTACAATCTATTACAAGAAAAACATCCAATACAAAAAACAAAAGTAAAAGGGAAGGGGGTACATCGGCGGAACAGGGGGGTATTAGCCTGAAAAAACACCATTGGGCCCATCCCACAATACAACAGCAAAAAACAACAAAAACAAGGGAAACAGGGGGGGCGCGTTTGGAAAACAGGAGTGCAGTCAGCAATTCATTGGGCCCAGTCCAACAATCAGCAAAAAAAACTCCAGCAGGGGGTGCGTTTAGGGAAACAGAGTGTGGAGTCAGCAATTCGTTGGGCCTAGCCCAACAATCAGCAACCAAACAGAAACATGGGGGTTACGAAGTGGAATGGAGGTGTAATGCCCAAAAACTGAAATTGGGCCCTAAGGCCCACGAACCACCAAGACCTCCTCGCCTCTCTCACTTCTCTCTGGCAAAAAAACCCTAGGATACTTCCTTCTTCAACTCCCTCCGCCGGACGAACATCCTCCGTCTCCCTCTCTTTCCATCAAACCTCAACCACATTCTTTCTCTCGCAACTCCTTCTTCGCCTTCCTTCAAACATCACCCTTACCTCTTGAAGAGTTGTTTGGAAACGACAGCGGCCATGGATGAACACCTCGATGAGCGTTTGATGATGAATTTGTAAAGGTTATTGAAACAACAGATCAGAGATCTTATCCGTGTTTTCATGAAGATCTTAGATCCGGACATTGTTAACGGAAGATGGAAGATGAATTGCTTGAAGATCTGGACTAGAAAGGATGAAGATGAAGGATGCATGTGATGATCAATGGCGTTCGTGATTCTGGATTCGTGCGAGGACAGTGTAATTAGTTGGAGATCTGGAGGTATGGTTCGTGACGAAGATTGAGGATCTGGTGGAGGTTGAGGAACTCGTGATGAGATCTTTGAAGGATCCTGAAGGTTTGAGGATTGATGAAGATCTTTGAAGTTTGGGGTTTGGATCGTGAAGATTCTAGACGGAGATTGATGGAAGATCTTTGAAGTTGCTGGAAAACTGAGAAACGGGATGAAGATCGTGATGAAGATCTTGATGATTATGGAAATCTGTATGAACACGGATGAAGCTCTTGTAGCAAATCTGGAGCTTGATCTCATTTTCTGGAAAAACCTTGAGAGATTGATGAAGGTTCGGTGAAGAAACGGTGAAGGTGGTGAATGTTGTTGACGAACACTTGAAGATCCTTGAAGAAATATAAAGAATGATTGATGAAGATGATGAAGGTGGTCGATGAATTCTGGAAAACGTATGAATTTCCGGTGACGGTTATGGAGAAATATGGAAAGGGTTGAAGAACTAATGAACACGGTGGATGAAGTTGAATTTTTGAAAAAACTCAAGAACAAGATGCAGTTTTCGGCGAGAGGATGCGTTTTCCGATGAGTAGTTGGATCTCCGGTAACGGTTATGGTGAGGATTTGGGTGAGTTGATTTCTCTGGCGAGAATTCCGGCCGTTTGCATGTACTCCGGTGGTGAGGGATGAGGTGGGAGGCACGTGGAAGCCATGCGGAGAGGGAGAGTAAATGGAGAACGCATGGCAGCGTGAAGGTGTGTGGTGTCAGCGTGAAGTGTGAGGTGGCAGAGTGAGGTGGAAGAGAGAGAGAGGGACGTGTGGGACCTTTATATAGTGACATGTGGCAACGGAAGTGGACTGGGCCTCCAGAATTTGGACAAGTGGCCCACTAGCGGACGAAAAACCTGATTAAAACCTGATTAATGCAAATAAGATGATTAATGATGATGACTAAGCTAATTAACTCGGTTAATGGCTAAAGAATGAATTAATGCTAAAATGAAAATGATTAAAATCTGACTAAGCTAATCAAAGCTAATTAATCCTAATTAATTTGATTAAAATCCCCTAACATCTAAGAATTAATATTCTAAAAAAGAGTTTAAAATCTAATAAATTCTAAAAAGAATTAAACTAACCTAAAAAGGAAAATTAAAATCTATTAAATTCTAAAAAAGTTAGATCTATTAATTTCTAAAAGAACAATTATTCTAAAAAAGGATTAAATCTATAAATTTCTAAAACAAATTAATATCTAGAAAAATACCTATGAAAAATAGGAAAAAACTATTAATATCTAATAATGTCTAAAATTATTCTAGAAAAACAATTAACCTCTAAACTATTTAATGCTCTATTTAAAATCTATTTTCTAATGTTAAAAATTAAGGAAAAATTCTAGAAAATGCCATAAAAGCCAATTAAATCAATTACAAAAAGATACGAGAATATAGAGAAATAAACGGTAAAAACCGGATACCGAGATGTCCTAAAAAACAACAGCAAGAGCTGAAAACACCGGGACGAGCACAAATTCCCAAAACAAATCCTCGTATTCGAACTGGCCTGAAATGCCTGAAACGCCAGGAAAAGGCTGTAATCCCAATAAAGTCAATCTGACGAAAAAAGGAAATATATGCGGTATGCAAATGCAAATGCAAAATGAGTCGAAACATAAGGCAAATACAAGAATTGGTTGGTCAAATTTTAGGGTGCAACACTACTGGTTGAGCTTTTGTTTATGTGATGCTTGGGCTTTATGGCCCAAACGCATTTCATGTACATACCAGTGTTTCACTATGACACCCCATTTTGTTCACCTGATTAAAGTTCTTGAGCCTAAAACAAGAGCCATGCGCCTGAAGTGATATTATTGCTAGTTCACCCTCTAGTTTTCTTTTCTGCACCTCCTTATTGATTATCTTATTTGGTTCTTGAATTTGTTTTTTCTTAAGACTTGTAATCAATTTTATTCCAATTTGATTTATTAAGACTTTAGGTTAATTATTTCAATATTAATAGTAATTATTAGGTTATTTTAGTTTAGTCATTAATATTAAAAATCTCAAAAAAATTATTTTCTTATTTAGTTTTTTTCTGTGAATTATTTCTTTAAATCTTGCTTATGGTTAAGATTTAAATATTTAGGTTTTTTTAATAATTTAGTTCTTCTTTATTTTTTTTTGTTAACTAACTTCTTTATTCGACTTAACTACTAACTTATTGACTCCTAACTTATATTCCTTTAATTTAGATCTTATGATCTCGTTTTTTTATCTTGATTATTTGCTAGCTTTACTTTCGCATGTTCCTTTAGGATCTCCTAGTCCGACTTAATTTCTGATTAAGATTTAAGTAGGATAAATTTTAGATTTTCAATCCAAGCATGACAACGTTATGTCAGATCTCCCTTATCCTTATTCCAAAGGGAAAGATCCCCTATGTTGACTGCCATGTCATACTTAGCCTAACTTTAGGTCCTTTCCCTTTTAACCTAACCTTAGGATTAGAGTTGACGGCCTCTATATGAGTGTCATGCCATGTACATTTCCTTCCCTGTTTAACCTAGCCTTAGGTTTAGAGTCGTCGCACTCTATGTAGGTGTCTCACCGTAGACATTTACTTTTCCTTTGGAACCTTGACCTCAGCCAAGAGTTCCTCACCCCTATTGAGGGGAACTACGGTTGCTCTAATTCTATTCCCGTCAGGATACGTAGGCACGAGATACGAT
Source organism: Lathyrus sativus (assembly GCA_963859935.3). Taxonomy (NCBI): domain Eukaryota; kingdom Viridiplantae; phylum Streptophyta; class Magnoliopsida; order Fabales; family Fabaceae; genus Lathyrus; species Lathyrus sativus. The sequence goes on from OZ012737.1 coordinate 510,587,747, forward strand.
GTCTTGGCGAGCATACTTTGTACATACTTTGTATATACCTTTAGATCATTATCTTAACACCTTTTCCTTAGCAAGAAAAATTTAGCATAAGACAAATACTAACAAAAGGTTCATGTTGAGTACTACAGATACTTAGGATGCTAACATCTTTTCTAGGTATAACCTACCCTCGAACCTTAGATCTCTTAGCTTTGTTGTTACATAGCGCACTTAGGGTTTTCTTCGATCTTTACCCTTTCCTTTGGATAAATAAAAACTCGGTGGTGAACTTCATGATTTGTGATTCAAGTTAATTAATAGCTTGATATCCAATTCTCACCGCGACAAAAATGGCGACTTCACTGGGGATATTTACCTAAGAGGGTTAAGCCCACCTTGTTTATATTTGTATTTGCTACATGTTTGCTTGCTTTTATATTTGTATATATTTGTACATATATCTGTTTGTGCTTGGATTTTTTTTTGTATACAAGGTTGTTACCTTGAGTGGTAAGGATAAGTCCTATACCCAGACTTGAGTGCACCTATGATAGTAAAGTGGTATATTCAAGAAGGCTTATAGGGAGTTGATTCCCGACCAAGCTGACTTGAGAAACCACCACTCAGTGGAGGCTCTCTTGGGAGTAGTTTTGTTGAACGAGTATTCATGAAAACATTACTACTTTCAACCTAGGAGCCTGTGATACTAAGGACCTTTAGTTACCTTCTACCCCCACTTGGCCTTTTAGGACGTAGTGCTGAAGTAGTTGATACACGATACTACACTCAGATGACACTCTCTTGAGAATATTATCGATTACCATTTAGTTGGGAAATTAATAATATCTGAAAGATGGGTCGACGACTCTGGGAACTTTGTTAGAACCCGTTGTGCAGGTGTTTTACCCCTAATACACACGCCGTGGTTGGCTCTTCACCCAGACTCCATGTTGTGATCTTGAACCTTTATGTGTGTTTTGCATCCTATCTTGCATCACATCACATTTGCATCATCGCATGATCCATTACATATCATATGTCTATCCAGTAACACATGTCTAGTTGTCTCTATCTTCTAGTGTACCTCTGAGTCGTCAAGCTGATTCCTCGACACTGATATCGGACTAGAGCTAATTATAGACGCAGGATGTCAGAGTAAGAAGTACACAATGCAGAGATCCAAATGGAGATCGATAATTTGAAATCAAGCATGACTAAGCTCACCGAGATGCTCCAAGTCCTAATTGCCAAAGGAGAGCAATCTCAGAGGACTGCCATTCAGGAAGTTTCAAGTGCTGATCCTCCACCTGTTCAGATGCCACCTTCAACTTGGCCGGAGTTTGGTTTACCTCATAATTTCTCTCCACCCCTTGCATCTACTGCTATGATTAGTTAGACTGCCAGACAAAATTTTCAAGCTCCGGTCTTTGCTGAGCCCAGGCACGTGGTCCACACTGTTACCCAGACTATCCGAGCTTCCTTTGAGAATCCTCTTTACGAGTACAATGTTTCCAGTGTTCAAGATGAAGACCATGAAAATTTTGTTGAGCTTGAAGTTATCTGAGAACAGTTTCAGATCATAGATAAGAGACTCAAAACTGTTGAAGGTACTGATTTCTTCAATGTGGATGCAGATAATATGTGCCTAGTTTGTGGCCTTGTTATGTCTGCTAAGTTTAAGACTCCCGAGTTCGTGAAGTATAAGGGTCAGTCATGTCCAAGAGCTCATCTAGTCATGTATTTCTGAAGGATGGCTGCTTATACCAACAATCAGAAGCTGCTCATCCACTACTTTCAGGATAGTTTGAGTGGCGCCTCTCTCAAGTGGTATATGAACTTAGAACATAACAATATCCACTGCTTCCAGGATCTCGCCAATGATTTTATGAAGCAATATAAATATAACCTTGATATGGATCCTCATTACCTTCAACTTCAGAATATATCTCAGAATGAGAGAGAGTCGTTGAAGGAATATGCTCGACGATGGAGAGAATTAGCTTCCCAGGTTGAACCCACTCTAGTGTAGAAGGAGTTAATTGGAATGTTCATGGAAACTCTACCCCATTTCTATTAGGAGAAAATGATTGAGAGCGTCTCTTCAAGCATTACAGATATGGTGACTATTGGCCAGAGATTGGAAATAGGTATGAGGAATGGTAAAGTATCTAAGGCTGCTGAATCTTCTAATGGTGTAAAGAAATCCTTTGGGACCTTTCATAAGAAGAGAGAAAATCAGACAAAAACTATCATGACAAATATGGTAAAGCCTCGTCCTAGACCTTATTATGTTGATCATCATGTTGTTGTTGCTGTTGCTACTCCCCGACAAGCTCAGATTCCTCAACGTCCAGTTGTTGGACAAAACCAATATCGAAATAAGAATCAATTTAATCCTATTCCCATGACATATACAAAACTTTATCCTGACCTGGTTCAACCAGGGTTGATCACTATAAGGACTTTGCGACCTCCTCCTAATCCTCTTCCAGCTGGATTTAGAGTTGATCTCCACTGTGTATTTCATGAGGGTGCCCCAGGCCATGACTTGGAGAATTACTATGCTTTGAAATCTAGAGTGCATGAGTTGGTTAGAACTGGAATCTTTGATTTTAAGGATAATCATCCGAATGTCCAGAACAATCCCTTACTAGTGCATCAAAAGTGAAGCTTCAGTCGACTTTAACAGACTATCTTCCTAAAAGCCAACGTTTCAGACAGGACAACTCATCCTTGTTATTGATTAGTCACTAGGCCTTGTGTTTCTCGTTGATTGTACTTTCTTTCATTTTGTTTAAGCTGTTTGCTTTTAATTAGTGTTTGTACTTTCGTATTAATGAAATGAGCATTGCAACTTTTGATTTCAATTTATTTTGTCTATTGCTTGCACTTTTATACTTTATCTTTCAAACATTTATTTCTTGTCCAAACTTTTGATTATGCAAATATTTGAAGGAGGATGATGAAAACGTATTATGCATAACTGCTGTTGGTATGCTTTCAATCAAACTTTGCTGATGATGTAAGATATTGTTTCAATCCCTTAAACACTGGAGAAATAAGGAAGTTATTCCCTTGTCAACTCCTTCGAGCCTAGAAGTTGGAGTTTCTTTCTTTACAAAAAACATGCAACTTTAACCTTGGGATGGGTAGCTCTCAGTTAACTTGGTTGTGCTTTCCTACAATACACCTTTCATATAAAGGTTACATTCACATGTTTTCCTTCGCACATAGAAAGTAAGTGTCGAAGATGTTTTCCAAGTCAAAAGCCGATGATAGTTCACTGTAATCATTAAAGCCAGGTAGTCACCCTCTTTCTCTAAAAAAAAATTTAAACAAGAAAAAGCTCGTTAAGTCAAAACCTGTGAAGGAGACTTAGGAAAATTGGGGCATCTCGCTGACTGTAATCTTCGCAAGAAACAGTTCAGAAAAAGTTAGGGATAATAAAAGAGGAAATATTTAAACCCTTAGCCCTGGAAATCCTCAATGACAAAAATAACCAAATGTTGTAAAGAAGCAGTATTGCCTTTTCAAAAGTCCATTGACTTCTGAACCATCATCACTATTATCAGTACACTTCCCCAACCTATGGCAAGCTGAATGCATAGCCTAGTTAATCTAACGTAGGATTGGAGTTCATCACGAAGATTGGGTGAGCACAAATAAACTTTGAGCCTTTATCTTTTGTTTCATAAACCGTGAACCAGACCACATTACAATCCTCAAAATACCTAACTGAAGTAAGGTTATTTTGAAAGCATACTACAATAAGGTTGCGTAAAATGACTCCAAAAGATCTTTGTAGATCATTTGTTTCGACATTACCGCTTTTGCTTTACTTTCCACTTTCCATGTTTTTAACCGCCACATTTTGACATGTGACTCATGTGTTTTGTATCTTTCAAAAATAATTTTGATTTCAAAAGTTGCATGAACTTTGCTTTAAAATGACCATGTTTGTATAAATACTTTTGCTTGTAAACTGGCTTCCTCTTAAGGAATTTTCAAACAGTTGAAAAACTTGATCAGTGATTCTATCAGGGGCAAGTCCTTCTAAAGAATTGGTTTGTCCAGAAGATCTTTCAAGACTCATACTGGGTCAAGCTTTCCAAGAGCACAGTAAAAGCAGTCATTTATAGAATCAGGCAAGCTGAAGCAATGATCAGTTCATTTACAATAGTTAGCTAATATGGGGCTATTTACTTGAAGAGTTCTTAAGCAGCTCTTCATCCTTCCTACAAGGATCATCAACTTGGAACAATTTATTAGCATGGAAGAGATATGTTCAACAATAGCATCTTTAGTCCCCAAGCAGAATGGCGGTGATCTCCGTGTTAAAGAATCAGTCCTCCAGTCTTGTCTTTCTCCCTAAAAGAGTCGAGCTTTGTCGTCAACATTTGCATTTGCATTTAATCATATATCATCTGCATAATTCACATGCATGGGCATATCATGAGTGTTTTATCCTCATTTGCATTTCTTTGTAGGTCGTGTCGTTATCAATGTCTTATCTTGTGGTCAAAGTCTAACTTATTTGGCACCTATCAAACAAATATTCTCTTTGTGTTATCTGACGTTTTTCCAGATATTATTTTGTGTTCTGAAGTATTCCCAAAACTCTCTTTGTGTGTGATCTAATGATTTTACAGATGTCCCTTTGTTTGTTTCGCTCTGATGTTTTACCAGATTGAGTCTTTGTTATGATGTTCTTCCAGAACTTGTCTGATGTTTTTCCATATACTTCCTTTGATTCTGTTGCTTTTCTAGAATTTATCCGAGGTTTTTCCGGATGTGTTTCTCTCTCTGATGTTTTTTCAGATTGAGTCTTTGCTTCTGATGTTTTTCCAGAGCCTCTTTGTGTTTATCTGATGCCTTTTCGGATATGACTTTTATTCTGATGTTCTTCCAGAACTCCTTTGTGTCTATCTGATGCTTTTCCAGATATGAATTTTGCTTCTGATGTTTTTCCAGAGCCTCTTTGTGTCTATCTGATGCTTTTTTGGATATGACTTTTGTTCTGATGTTCTTCCAGAACTCCTTTGTGTCTATTTGATGCTTTTCCGGATATGACTTTTGCTTCTGATGTTTTTCCAGAGCCCCTTTGTGTCTATCTAATTCTTTTCCGGATATGACTTTTGTTCTGATGTTCTTCCAGAACTCCTTTGTGTCTATCTGCTACTTTTTCGGATATGACTTTTGTTTCTGATATTTTTCCAGAAACTTCTTTCTACCTATCTGATACTTTCCCGGATATGTATGTTTGTTCTAATGTTCTTCCAGAACTTCTTTGTTGCTTATCTGATGTTCTTCCAGACATGTCTTCAAAATATTTTCCCGTATATTTAATGTTTTTCTAAATGTTTCGGATGTACCTTAAGAATCTCCGTCTTCATCTAATGCTCTTCTAGATGTCTTCAATTTGTTTATGACTTTGGTTAACAGTTGTTGAATATTTTCAAGTTTGTTTCCATTCTCCATCCCATGCTTTTCTGGGTGTATTCCGAAGTTTATTTGATATTTTTTGAATATCTCTTATTGTTTCCCATAATTCATTCAATGCTCTTCTGAATGTTTCTGTCGTCTGTTATTTTCTAGAGTTTATTCAACGTCTCTATTATATTTCCCAGAATTCTCCTCACCTCATTCAATGATCTTCTAAATGTTGTGACTCTTTCCTATCCATTTTCGTTCATGGATGATGACTGTTATTTCCCCAACATTGTTGTCTTTCCCCAGTGACTGGTTACTCTTTGTGTTGTCTTTATCCCTGTTTGCTTTCGTTCTCGTTTGCATTTTACTTTTATCATCCCATCATTAACATCATAGTAGACTTCATTGCATGTCAGCATTGCATAATTTTCTTTTGTCCATAGCATAACATATCATTGCATCTAAGGGAAATTTTTCGATTATCTATATTTAAATACCTTTCTCCATGATTTCATGAGGTTTATCATCGCTCAAGTCATCAGGTAAATATATTAAAATAGGGGCAACTATCATACCCCAAATTTTACCCTCAGATCCTCTGATCATTTCATATCAGTCTAAGTCAGTCATTTTTGCATTTTTAGTTAAACATTTCATTGATCATTAATCATGTTTTTTAGTCAATTTTATCATTCCACTTTAGAATATGTTTTTATCTTAAGTATTATTTAGAATTGATTCAGTTTTAATTTTGCTTTTAATTTTTAATATAGCTTCTCTTTTTGGTCATTTTCTAATTTTATTTATGTTTTAATTTATTTATTATTTTCTTATATTATTTATTATTATGATTTTGTTATTTATTATTATTATTTTTGTTATTTATTTCATTACTATTATCCATTATCATTTATTTATTATTATTATTTATATATTATTATTATTATTATTATTATTATTATTATTTTGTTATTTAATTTTTCTTATTTATTTACTTCATTATTATTATTCATCAGTTACTATTTGTTTTTATTTCATTTTTTTCATATATTATTTTATTGTTGCAAGTACAAAAGCATCTGTGATCTTCTTTCACCAAAGGAGACCCTACTCCATATTCACACAAAATTAGACTTTTGACATTACCATCCAGGGATTGCTATCTCTGCATCAAAAATTCCTGCTGTGCCAAAAACCAAAATGGAACCTATAGAATTCTGCATCATCACCACTAAGCTGAAAATCCTATACAACAACTCATGAACGACACAAACCAAAATCAACTACAAGACATAAAAATTGACTATGCTACTGCTCTGTTACACGTCCCATAACCTCAGCCAGCCAGCTAAAAAATTATGGGGAACCTCACATAAAACCATCCCCTTCATTTCAAAAGAGGACAAATTAGAAAAAGAGCACTTTTCAAAACACTGCGGAATTCCTCTCATTTTTTTTCATCTTCCAATTCAAAAAAATAAAATCTTCATCAATATTCCGTTTCATAATCACTGATCCCCTACCACTATTCAGTACCCTTTTTAATTTAAAAAAACCCGCTGATGAACACCATAACACCCTGCGGCCAACAACATCGGCATAACCTATTTCATTCTAACCAAACTACCTCTAAATCGCACGAAATAGAAATTAAAAGGGGAGAGAAGAAGGAAACAGTACAAAAGCTATATCACAAACCTTAACCATGCGGAATCAAGGGGACATCGAGGGGGAGGGGATCAATTTTTCTCTGCCGAAGAAGGTCGAATCCGCTTGGGTTTTGTAGTATCATTATTGCTTAATGTCTCCCTTTTGATTTTGTTTTTGGAGTAACACTGCAGATGTTGATGTTTCGGTTGGCCATCTTCATGTTGTGTTTTTTTACTGTGGAGTAACGTTGCAGGTTTTGTAGTTTTGATTGACCTTCTTTTTTTTCAACGCATCATGTTGATGATGTTCTGGGAAACATGATATTATTTTTCCACTTTGATTGTTTTGACAAATAACCTACTGGTTGAGCTTTTGTTTATGTGATGTTTGGGCTCTATGGCCCAAACGCATTTCCTGTACATACCAGTGTTTCACTATCACACCCCATTTTGTTCACTTGATTAAAGTTATTGGGCCTAGAACAAGAGCCATGCGCCTAGAGTGATATTATTGCTAGTTCACCCTATAGTTTTCTTTACTGAACATCCTTATTGATTGTTTTATTTGTTTCTTGAATTTGTTTTTTCTTAGGACTTGTAATCAAATTTATTCCAATTTGATTTATTAAGACTTTATGTTAATTATTTCAATATTAATAGTAACTATTAGATTATTTTAGTTATTAATATTAAAAATCTCAAAAACATTATTTTCTTATTTAGTTTTTTGTGTGAATTATTTCTTTAAATCTTGTGGTTAGAATTTAAATATTTAGGTTTTTTTTTAATAATTTAGTTCTTCTTTATTTTTTTTTGTTAACTAACTTCTTTATTCGACTTAACTACTAACTTATTGACTCCAAACTTAGATTCCTTTATTTTAGATCTTATGATCTCGGTTTTTTATCTTGATTATTTTCTAGCCTTTATTTCGCATGTTCCTTTAGGATCTCCTAATCCGACTTAATTTCTGATTAAGATTGGAGTAGGATAGATTTTAGATCTCCCTTCCCCTTATTCCAAAGGGAAAGATTCCCCTTGTTGACTGACATGTTATACTTAGCCTAATTTTAGGTCCTTTCCCTTTTAGCCTAACCTTAGGATTAGAGTTGCCGTACTCTATGTGAGTGTTCTTCCATGGACATTTTCTTCCCTATTTAACCTAGCCTTAGGTTTAGAGTTGTTGCACTCTACGTAGGTGTCTCATTGCAGACATTTACTTTCCCTTTGGAACCTTGACCACAGTCAAGAGTTCCTCACCCCTATTGAGCGGAACTACGGTTGCTCTGATTCCATTATCGTCAGGATACGTAGGCACGAGATGCAATGTCTTGGCAAGCACACTTTGTACATACTTTGTATATACCTTTAGATCTTTACCTTAGCACCTCTTCCTTAGTAAGCAAACTTTAGCATATCACAAATACTAACAAGAGGTTCCTGTAGAGTACTACAAATACTTAGGATGCTAACACCTTCCCTAGGTATAACCAACCCCCGGACCTTAGATCTCTTAGCTTTGTTGTTACATAATGCACTTAGGGTTTTCTTTGATCTTTACCCTTTCCTTTGGATAAATAAAAGCTCGGTGGTGAACTTCATGATTTGTGATTCAAGTTAATTAATAGCTTGATATCCGGTTCTCACCGCGACACAAATAAATAGATTCATTCAAGTATAAAAACAATAGTGTTATCGTTGAGATCATCCGTTGGTATTTTCGATGCCACCTGTTGCACCCCAAAATTTGACCAACAATTATTTATTCATTGAGTGTTTGAAAGTGGATACCTTCATCAGAAAGTTCAAGAGATCCTCAGAGGAGTGGTTTGAAACCAGGGTTGTGTGCTTCATAGCTTGAGGGTTGTGGGTGCCCCTCAAATGATTCTGAGACTTTGAGAATGGACTAGATGTTTTGAGAAAGCTTATGAGATGTCTTGATAGCCATCATGAAGTCCATAGAGGTCATTATGCAAAAGTTCAGAAGATTCAACCATGAATGGTAGAATTAGGGTTTTGACTGGGTCAACCCTAAGTTAACTGAAGATTTGGAGAGGGTTGAGACCTAATCCAAGGGCCATGAGATCATGGAATGATGCATGGACATGTTATAAGGATGATTCCTAGACCAACTCATCATGATTGAGGAGTTTGAGAAGTTTCAAGTCAGGGTTTCCAAGGATTGTCAGTGAAAAACCCTAATTTGATCCCTATCTTCCAGGCAGTTTTAGCTCTAGATGTGATTGATATCTCATCCTCCCCACAACATGAATGTTGTAGAGCTTGTCCTAAGCTTTAATTTGAGTGGTGGAAGTCCTTGATAGGAGTTACAGAGCCCAAGTTATGGTTTTGACAAATTACAGGTCAGCAGAGGTGTGTGAATCTGGGTCCTTGAAAGTCACCCAACTTGCAAACAACTTTTGCCCTAGTAGGATGATTCCTATGGTTTCTTGGTAAACATGAATGTTGAAGAGGATCTTCTTAGCTTTAATTTGAGTGGTAGAAGTCCTTGATTGGATTTGTGGAACTCCACTTATGGTTTGAACAAGACAGGGGTATTTTGGTCATTTGTCAGTTATAGGTCATTTTAGCCAATGCCTAAAACTCCTATTTCCAAGCCTCAAATGGAAAAACTCAAAACATGAAAGTTGCTCAAAATGTGATTTTAAGTCTAGAAAGAAGGTCACAAATTGTTGGAAAAGCTCATAGCATGAGATTACATGATTGGTCCAAAATGAACTAAAAATGGCATATAAGTTTGAAAAGTTGAATTTGAAAAGTGATTTGGAAGATCCACAAATCCAAAATAGGTCATCCAATATATCATTTTGATTGGAAAAACCATTTTGAGAACATTGGTTTAGCTAGAATTTTGATTTGGAGCCTTAAAATGGGTGATGCTTTGAAAAGTTGTTACTTGAAAAAGAAGGCAATGTTGAAAAACCCTACACAAGCCAAAGATGAACTTGTTTTTCACTCATCCCTTCTCAATATCTCATGAAAAGATATTTTAAGACCAAATGGTAAGGCATGAAGCATGGGAGATGAGATTTCCAACTTATCATCACATGAGAATTTCAAGAAACTTCCACCACATTCTAGATGAATCTAGACACATCCAATGATCATTATAAAGAGAATGCCATGAAGAGAGTTCAAGGTTGGTGAAACTTGGTGAATTGAGTAGAGAAGAGAGAGATTCGAGCTAGGGTTTCAAGGTGCTCCATCATTGCATTTCAGTTTCAAAGTCATTGTTACAAGCTTTCTTCTTCAAGATCCTTGCAAACAGAAAGCATATCTCCATTGGAGGATCATTGTGAGTGAATTGCAAGCTTGGAATCGTGCCCTAGAATCACATACCATCATCACTTGACAGGTTCCTTTTCTTCTCTCTTCCACCTTAATTATGCATAGATGTATCGTGTTTTAGGTTTAGAATGGCTAGGCTAGGGTAGATGACTAAATACTGAGAGTTGCAGCCTGTTCCGTGAAGTTCCATAGCAGGACCAAGAATCTTTGATTCTCAAGAAGTGTTTGAATTTGGAGTTTAAATCATCAAGAATTGGTTTAGCACGGTTAGGTTCACATATAGAACATCTGTAGATCATTAGAGTTAGGGTTAATGAAGGTTGATCTCAGGTGATTTTGGTTTGGATCGTGACATTGCAAGCCTCTGTTAGAATAACCTAGGTAGAATTAAGAAAAACTACTCGTGCCATTTTATTCCTCTCATTGAGTAGCACAACTTTCGTTTTGGAATCATGTTGTTTCGTGGCCTGAGTAGAGAGAGCAGAGAAGGAGAAGTTCGTGCATGGATGAGGGGTTTGCAGGTTAGGGTTTGGTCCAAGGTTGAAGAAGGGTTCGTGGCCGTTAGATGGAAGTCAATGGATTGACTGGGGGGAACGATCGTGTGGCCACGATTCAAATAGAAAAACGGAGGGAAGACTCAAACCTCAAAACGCCCCGTTTCACTTAAAGTGAAATCCTGGGCCTAAATCTGATTGCTATTCCCAACCCCCCAAAAGCCCAATCTCCCAATAACGCGTGAATCCCTTGCTTATCTCACCCCCCAGGCGTTCTCTTTTTAGTTTTGTTTTTCTGATTTAATATGGGCCTTAGCAAATTGATACGCGCACCCCCACCCTCATGGCCCATCAGTATTTCCAACTAGCGTGAGTTGCTATTCCAACCCCCCTCCCTTTAATTGTTTTAAATTCTTTTATTTTCTTCTTTTATTTTTTCTGTTTTGATTAATTCATAAATAATTGATAAAAAATGATTTTTTAATTCTTCTTTTTTCTATGATTAGATGATAATGTGTAGAAAGTATAGAAATAAAAATGGGATTTTATTTTTAAGTCTAGTATTTTAATAGATTTTTCTTTTAAAGTAGCTTTTATAATGTTTAGTTTTGTATTATGATTTTGTAGGAATTGTTTTAGGACCTTCCCTTAGGTTTTTTAATCCATTCTTTTTTGTGCAATTAGAGGATGAATCATAGTTCCCCATAGGATTTTTTCTAGAATTTTAGAATTAAATTTTGATTAGTTTAATTAGGGTAGATTTAGGGTATCCTAATTAGGGTTTAGATTGTGTTTAGGTGATGAATTCCTTTCTTGGAATAAGTTTTGTCTTGATTCTTAGGTAGAGGCCTATGTAGGTGTTATGAGTAGGTGTTGAGGACCCTTGTGAATAATTGTTAGATTTTTCCCCATTAGTTTAGTATTTTTAGGTATTTTCTGAAGTTGCCTGTTGATTTTATCTCCCCTGTGGTCATCTGTTCATCTTTGGGGTTCATTGTGGGGAATTTGTTGAGGGGCTTGTGTTGCCTTGAAGACTTTGATGGAGAGCATCATGAAGAGAAGATTGTAGATCAAGACTCAGAGACCCAGAGCTTGGCTTGTTCCCTGTCTGTGAGGTTTGAGATCCTGAAGTTTGGAGGAAGTTCATGGTACTTTCCTGAGGAAGGCACTATGAATGACTTTCATTATTTCTTCTCACCTCTTTCTTAAGTATCCAATGATGTTGGAGCCAACTTGTGAGTTTAATTTCTCCTGAGGAGGAATGTAAACTGATCACATGTTGTTGAGCCACATGGGATACAACTCCTAAGTGGAAGCCTCCTAGTACTTTCTTGAGGAAGGTCCTATGGGTCTATTCACTTAGTTCCATTAGTTTATCTAGGATTTCTTAAGTATCCAATGATGTTGGAGCCAACTTGTGAGTTTAATTTCTCCTGAGGAGGAATATAAACTGATCACATGTTGTTGAGCCACATGGGATACAACTCCTAAGTGGAAGCCTCCTAGTACTTTCCTGAGGAAGGTCCTACGAGTCTATTCACTTAGTTCCACTAGTTCAGATAGGATTTCCTAAATATCCAATGATGTTGGAGCCAACTTGTGAGTTTAATTTCTCCTGAGGAGGAATATAAACTGATCACATGTTGTTGAGCCACATGGGATACAACTCCTAAGTGGAAGCCTCCTAGTACTTTCCTGAGGAAGGTCCTACGAGTCTATTCACTTAGTTCCACTAGTTCAGATAGGATTTCCTAAATATCCAGTGATGTTGGAGCCTGCTTGTGAGTTTAATTCCTCCTGAGGAGGAATGTAAACTGATCACAGTGGTTGAGCCACATAGGGTATGACTCCTGAGTATACACCTCCTAGTGCTTTCCTGAGGAAGACACTATGAGTCTACTTACTTAGCTCCCTTTCTTTGGTAAGCTTGTTCTGAAGCTTGAAGACTGGGATTGATTTCTTTTGGTTAGGTTTTGCTTTAGGGCTTTGCTTAGATTTGATCAGGATTCTGTGTTAGGGTTAGGATTAGAGAGTTGATTCTTTCTCAAGCTTGTGTTTTGTTTGCCTGATGGCACTTCATTTCTTTTGTCTATATATTGCTTGATAGCATGTTGATTATCTTCAGTATGATTACTGTTATTTCATGACTGGCTTGAGGTCGAGACGAGCTTGTGGAGGCTGGAGCCCCACACACATTTCCTCCCTCACTTGCATTGCATGCATTTTACTGTTAAAAGCTGATGCTTTTGTCTGTTTTGGTGTATCATTGACATGATCCCTTAGGACTCTCATTTCCTCTGATGAGGATTTGATGATAGACTTTTAGGTTGAAACCTATGCATGACAACATCTAGGAGTTCCCTGTTCAAACCTCAACCATAGGATGAATCCATGGCATGATAACAGTAGGACTTGATAGTCTCCCTCCTAGTCGAGCCATTTTTCCCGTAGTTTCCCGAACTACGTTTGCTCTGATCTTTCATACCAGATGAAAGTACATAGGCATAGGATGCGACATCCTAGCGAGCAAACTTTCCCCCATAATCCTTCGTAGGCCGAACTACGTTGACTCTGATTTCTCATTCTCTGATGAGAATACGTAGGCATAAAGTGCGACGCTTTGCCGAGTCATTTTTCTTTTCTTTTTCAGCCAGCCTTGATAGGTAGATAGATTATAACCAACCCGTCCAAGTAAACAAACAAGCGAGGATCCCGTCGAGTACGACGGACGTGAGGGGTGCTAATACCTTCCCCTTGCGTAACCGACTCCCGAACCCAGACAATGGTTGCGATGACCTTGTCTTACCCATATTCGTCAGGTTTTTCCGATCGTTTCCTTTCCCGCTCTGAGGGATAAATAACGAAAGGTGGCGACTCTTCTGTTTTGCCGGCACCTTATTTTCGCGCAAGCGACAGCTGGCGACTCTGCTGGGGAATTATAGCATCTAGGGACTTTTCCCATCCCTTATGCTGGGACCGTTTCCCGTCCCCTACGCGAGTCAATCCTATCGTTTGTGTGTTTGCTTGTTGGGTTGCGTTTATTTATCGCATTTTTACTTCCCGCATTTTTACTTCCCGCATTTTATTTCCAGTTGATATGATTATCTGTGCTGCTGTGGGAGAGGGATGTTACTGTGAGTGAAAAGCCGGACCTGGGCTTTGAGTACACACCTAGATATAGTTGCGGAGAAGTAGTAGACGAACCTGTCTGCTGAGCAGGCACAGTTCCCTACGAAAATCTGCGCTCAGACGAGATTCTTGCAGAGGTGCTCCTTTCCGGTCCTGAGGATCTGAGGGGAGTCCAGACGTGAGGATTGTCGACTCTGGGGACCGATCATTTGGAAGTCAGCTAAGTGAGACCTCTTCATGACTTGACGATGCCACTCCTTCTGGGAATCGTATCGTCACTCATGAAAGTCTGTGACGCTGATGACCGCATAGGATGCCGTACCTTTGTCCGTGGATTAGGTCCATACCTGTGAGTGGGGTTGGGATATTGCAGGAAACTTTGACCTCCAGACTACCTGGTTTTCTTGACAGTGAATCAGTTATGTTGGGTTCTCAATTGCAGATATGTTCTTGATAGAGCAAGGGTTTGATCAGAGGATCTTATCATCGGGTGTTTGTCTGTTCTTGATAGAGCAGGCTTTGATCAGTGTATTATCATCAGTGGTTTGTTCCGGATAGAGCAGATTTTGAGTGGGGTCTGAAGATCTCATCGGCTGTGCATTTGTTCTTGAGAGGGCAGATTTTTGATTTGGGGTCTGAAGACTTCATCAGCGGACGTTTTCTGATCATACATCCCGGGTCCTTATTATCAGGCACTTATTCTTGTCAAGGCAGAATTTTGATCTCGATCCTACCCGATGGTTATTCACAGCAGATCAGATCAGTGGTTTTACACCGGGGTCTCCTTCCCATCAGTGACTGTTGACATCGAATCTCCACAGCAGCCACCTGGATATATTGTTGCATACCTGCATTTTGCATTAGCTTGCATAATCATTCCATTAGCGTGTGTCTGTGACAGGTACCGTTTCCCCGATCCAGGATCTCTCGCCTCTTATTGTGTTACTGCAGCCGTTCTCAGAAAGACTGTTGCGTATGAGTTCTCGGTCCTTGATGTGTCGAATCTGACTATTGCTATGTGAGGTTACTATTTCCATGATTGGGCCCAGATTCCTCTCCTTATTATTGTCAGCAGGTGCCAGGATCGGGGGAAATCTCTCAAGCACACAGACTCACGCGTGCATTTGCATGAAGCATTCTTGCATGACATACATTCTGTTTCTTTTCCTAACCTTTGATCTTGACAGGTTTTTCAGGTACTCAGATTCCGAGCTGCTTTCGATCTCCAGGATTGATCAAAGATTCATCCACCGCTACTCAACTCGCGCTAATCAGACGAGAATCATGGACCAGGTACAGTCAGATGTTCAGGAGCTTCGTGAACGGATGGATCGTTTTATGGAGCTAATGCAAGTAGTTGCGAACGGGCAAGATCAGCTTCGTACTCTGGTTCAACCTCTCATCTCCAGGGTTGACAGTAATGGAATACTTCACGGCGGGGCCGTACCCACTCCTCCTCAAGGGGATACTCCACAGAA
This sequence comes from Lathyrus sativus, assembly GCA_963859935.3. Lineage (NCBI taxonomy): Eukaryota > Viridiplantae > Streptophyta > Magnoliopsida > Fabales > Fabaceae > Lathyrus > Lathyrus sativus. The sequence continues at coordinate 510,603,215 of OZ012737.1, forward strand.
CGTTGTTCCTGCTGCCGGGGGCAACGGTAGTGCTAACGGCAATCTTATGGCTAATCTCGGACTTAATGCGGCGGGCGCCGGCAATGGTGGTTTGGGAGCCAATGTTACCATGGGGCCGGTCAACGGCAATGTTGGTGCAGGGAATATGGTGGTGCCTCAACCATGGCTGGAGGACCATCAGGATGACATATTCTCTCAGAGAGGTGCAGAGGCTGAGTTGACTGCTGAGGCTCGACTCAGGTTCAAGGCGCTGGAAGATAAAATGAGAGATATAGAAAATCAGAACACATTGGGCGTTGACATGTCCAAACTCGGGTTGATTGCTGACTTTAAAGTACCTCACAAGTTCAAGGTGCCTATCTTTGAGAAGTATAGGGGCACTACTTGTCCCCGTGTTCACCTCCGATCCTATTACAGAAAGATGTCCGCTTATTCTGACGATGAGAAGCTGCTGATGCACTTCTTTCAGGATAGTCTTTCTGGTCCATCGCTCGAATGGTATATGGGTTTGGAGCCCGCGGCTGTGCGCACCTGGAAAGATCTTGCAGAAGCGTTTGTTCTCCACTATCAATATAATAGCGACTTGGCTCCCAACCGAGTTCAGCTTCAGAACCTCTCGCAGCGGAGCAATGAAAGCTTCAAAGAGTACGCCCAGCGGTGGCGTGAATTGGCTGCTCGGGTTCAACCGCCGATGGTTGAGCGTGAGTTGGTACAAATGTTCGTGGCTACCCTTCCTGGAGTCTATTATGAGAAGCTGGTCAGTGGCATGTCTGGAACATTCTCGGCCCTCATCACTTTGGGCGAGCATGTTGAAAATGGTATAAAGATCGGAAAGATTCAGGGTGAATCATCCTCAGCCGGAGGAGCTAGCAAGAAACCCTATACTGGCAAGCGTCGAGAGGGAGATGCCAGTGCTGTCACTAATGCTAGGAGAAAGGGCAAGGGCCCTCAGTCTCAGATCGCTAGCATAAATATCCCAGCTGCTCCCCCGCAGCCGCAGCAGCAGCCCCAGCAACAGAATAATCCGGGATATAAGAGATATCAGAATCGGGGTCCCCTCGCAAACCGTCATTTGGAAACTCCTCCTATGTCATATGCACAGCTTCTGCAGACGCTGCTTCAGCTCCAATTAGTTCAAAAGAGGACGTTGGCTCCCTTGACAGGGGCACCACCACCGGGGTACGATGCCAATGCTACTTGTGAATTTCATTCGGGGGCACCTGGCCATACAGTTGAGAATTGTAAAGCTTTTAAGCACAAAGTCCAGGACTTGGTCGACGCCAAGGTTATCAACTTTTCTGACAACGTACCCAACGTCACCAAAAACCCAATGCCTCATCATAGGGGGGGTGGAGTGAATGCTGTTATCACTGAGGAGAATTCAGACTTGCTGACTGATGTCAGAGATTTGAAGACGCCGTTGAGTTTTGTTAAAGCTAAGTTGCTAAAGAAAGGCTTCTTTCCTGGATGTGGAGAGTTTTGCATGGATTGTGCTACACTTCCTGATGGGTGTGAGCAGTTGATCGAAGGTATCCAAAGTCTGATGACCGAGGGTATTTTGCAATTCAGCCGGAGCATTGAGAATGCGTCAGGGGAAGTTGTGCTGAAGCAGGCAGACGAAGTTGCTACCATTACCATTCCTCGCCACCCTATCACTATTTCTGCGCCCCGACCGCCTACTATCACCATCACCAGGGCCGGACCAATCCCATTTGATAGCACTAATTCCGTCCCATGGCATTATGGCGCCGAAGTTTATTGTAATGGTCAGAAGATAGAGCTTGAGTCGTCCGGATCGACTGCGCAGAATCTTGCTGAGGTCAGTGGTATCACTAGGAGCGGAAGAGTATTCGCACCGGCGGAGGTTGCAGCAGAGAAAGTGGTCCGAGCTGACGCTGTGGATAAGGGTAAAGGTAAAGCTGTTGAAGAGGTTCCTGCAGGGGCAGAGAAAGACTTGTTGGTTAAAGATGCTGAAGAGTTCATGCGGCTAATCAAGAAAAGTGACTACAAAATTGTAGATCATCTTCACCAGACTCCGTCAAAGATCTCTATTCTTAACCTGTTGCTGTGTTCTGAAGCGCACCGCAACGCATTATTGAAAGTATTGAATGCTGCATACGTGCCGCAGGAGATATCAGTTAATCAACTCGAGGAAGTGGTAGCCCATGTCAATGCTGGTAATGGGCTGGGATTTACAGATCTGGAGCTGACTCCCAAGGGAAGAGATCACAACAGCGCCTTGCACGTCTCGATAGAGTGCAGAGGCACGATTATGTCACATGTCCTGGTGGATACGGGTTCCTCACTTAACGTGCTTCCGAAGAAAGCACTGATGAAGTTGGATACCCGTGGACTGCTGTGCACGCCCAGTGATCTGGTCGTGAAGGCCTTTGACGGAACCAAGCGCCACGTCTTTGGAGAATTGACCCTGCCAATTCAAGTTGGTCCAGAGACGTTTAATGCGGTGTTCTATATTATGGATATCATGCCCGCCTATAGTTGCCTCTTAGGTCGGCCGTGGATTCATTCTGCTGGTGCCGTGACGTCCACGCTGCATCAGAAGCTTAAATATGCTGTTGGGGGCAGCATAGTGACAGTCTGTGGAGAGGAGGACATCATGGTAAGTCACCTGTCGTCCTTTAAATACGTCGAAATGGATGGTGAGATCCATGAGACTCTTTGCCAGGCTTTTGAAACCGTCAGAGTGAAGGAGGTGGCCCCCGTTGTCACAGAGAAGCAAGAGTTGAACCTCTCCTCGTTTAAGGAAGCTCGGGCTGTTGTCGAAGCTGGTTCCACCCCAGGCTGGGGGCATGTCTTGGATATACCGATCAAACAGGATAAGTTTGGATTAGGGTATTCTCCTGGAGCTGAAGCTTCATCTTCTTCTGGTAGCTCGTCTCGCGGGAAAGGTCCGATCTTATTCACCAAGGGGGGAGTAATCTTCGAGAGTATCAACGCTACGTCGGAGGACAGCGGGGACAGTGATTGCGATCTTGACGCCTGGATTCAACCGAGCAAGCCAGGCGAGCGCCTCCACAACTGGACCATCAAGGAGATTATCAAGCTGACAAGTGAAGAGTAATGATTTGCTTTTTACAATCTTTGTACAACCCTATGTCCTGCCCGGGGCATAGTGGTTTTACTGTCAGGGCCTTGTTGGATTATGTGTATGCATTTTGTTAATAAATAAAAGGCGTTTTCTTCGTAATCAAATATTGTGTTCTCTGTTATTCATATTTTATGTTTGTTTTGAAAAACAGCAAAATGGCAACGAGGTTCGTGCTAACCTGCATATTCCTGCTTTAAACTTAACCCTTGTTATTGCAGGATCCACGTAACAGATGACATCGACTCTGGACCCTCTACGGCTCACTACGACTTTGATTGCCCGATCTATCAAGCCGAGGATGAGATTGATGAAGACGAAGACCTTCCGGAAGAGTTGGCCCGCTTGTTGAGACAAGAGGAGAAGGTTATTCTGCCTCATGAAGAGGATATTGAGATCATAAATCTGGGTTCTGAGGAGCTTATCAGGAATGTCAGAGTTGGGGCTGCGCTGCAGAATGATGTCAAGCATAGACTGGTCGAGATGCTTCGAGAGTATAGTGACGTCTTTGCTTGGTCATATGAGGATATGCCCGGACTTGACACAGATATCGTGGTTCATCGCTTGCCGTTGCGAGAAGATTGCCCTCCAGTCAAGCAGAAGCTCAGGAGGACGAGACCAGACATGGCTGTAAAAATCAAAGAGGAAGTCCAGAAGCAGTTGGACGCAGGATTTCTAGCCGTTACCACCTACCCTCCGTGGGTCGCCAACATAGTGCCTGTACCGAAGAAGGACGGTAAGGTACGCATGTGCGTCGATTATCGGGATTTGAATAGGGCGAGCCCTAAGGATGATTTCCCGTTGCCTCATATCGATGTGTTGGTCGACAATACAGCCCAGTTTTCCGTGTTTTCGTTCATGGATGGCTTCTCCGGTTACAATCAGATTAAGATGGCGCCGGAGGACATGGAGAAAACAACGTTTATTACCCCCTGGGGCACGTTTTGCTACAAGGTAATGCCCTTCGGTCTGAAGAACGCAGGGGCCACTTACCAGCGAGCAATGGTAACTTTGTTTCATGATATGATTCATCATGAGATCGAGGTCTATGTTGATGACATGATTGCGAAGTCCCAAACGGAGGAGGAGCATCTGGTCAATCTATTGAAGCTGTTTGAAAGGCTTAGGAAGTTCAGGCTGAGGCTGAACCCTAACAAGTGCACTTTCGGAGTGCGGTCCGGAAAGTTATTGGGGTTTATCGTTAGTGAACGAGGTATTGAAGTTGATCCTGCAAAAATAAAAGCTATCCAAGAAATGCCAGCGCCGAAAACAGAAAAAGAAGTTCGTGGTTTCTTGGGCCGAATAAACTACATTGCAAGGTTTATCTCTCAGCTCACGGCCACTTGTGAACCGATGTTCAAGTTGTTGAAGAAAAATCAGGCGATTACTTGGAATGAGGATTGCCAGAAGGCATTCGATAAGATAAAGCAGTATCTTCAAGAACCTCCAATCTTGATACCCCCAGTGGCTGGACGGCCATTAATCATGTACCTGACGGTTCTGGAGAATAGTATGGGGTGTGTTCTCGGTCAGCACGACGAGACGGGCAGAAAAGAGCATGCCATTTATTATTTGAGTAAAAAGTTCACTGAGTGTGAATCTCGATACTCGATGCTGGAGAAGACGTGTTGTGCATTAGCTTGGGCCGCCAAACGTCTACGACAGTATATGCTCAACCACACCACTATGCTAATTTCAAAGATGGATCCGATCAAGTACGTCTTCGAGAAGCAGGCTCTTTCGGGCAGGATTGCCAGATGGCAGATGGTGTTAACAGAATATGATATTCAGTACGTCTCCCAGAAAGCCATCAAGGGAAGCGTATTGTCTGACTACCTTGCCGAACAGCCAATCGAAGACTATCAGCCGATGAAGTTCGAATTCCCTGACGAGGACATTATGTTTCTCAAAGCGAAGGATTGCGATGAGCCATTGCCCGATGAGGGGCCGGATAGGAAGTCTCAGTGGAAGTTGATATTCGACGGAGCGGTTAATTCCTATGGAAGTGGTATCGGGGCTATCATCACGACTCCTCACGGATCCCACGTCCTGTTTACTGCAAGACTGACGTTTTCAGTTACCAACAATGAAGCCGAGTACGAAGCATGTATTATGGGTCTAGAAGAGGCAATTGATTTGAGAATCAAGAATCTAGACATATATGGTGACTCAGCGCTTGTAATCAATCAGATCAAAGGGGAGTGGGAAACTCGTCAAGCCAATCTAGTGCCGTACATGAATTATGCCAGAAGGCTGCTTCCGTTCTTTGACCGAGTAGAACTTCATCATGTACCCCGGGCTGAAAATCAAATGGCTGATGCTTTAGCCACCCTGGCTTCAATGTATAAGGTCAATCTTTGGAATGAAGCTCCAAGCATTGTTCTTTCGCGTCTTGACAGACCAGCATATGTGTTCGCAATCGAGGATGCCACTGACGGCAAGCCATGGTTCCACGACATCCAGACCTTCCTTATGACTAAGGAGTATCCTGTGGGTGCGTCAACCCAGGATAAGAAGACTCTGAGGAGGCTATCTGGAAACTTTTACCTCAATCCTGATGGAGTGCTGTATAAGAGAAACCACGATCTCGTGCTACTCAGATGTGTAGATGAGAAAGAAGCAAGTATGCTCATGGAGGAAGTCCATGAGGGCACATTTGGTACGCACGCCGGCGGGCATGCCATGACGAGAAAGATCCTGAGAGCAGGATATTACTGGTTGACTATGGAGTCGGATTGCTTCAGATTCGCGAAGAAATGTCACAAATGCCAGGTTTATGCTGATAAAGTTCATGTGCCGCCGTGCCCATTGAATGTCATGTCCTCCCCTTGGCCGTTCTCCATGTGGGGCATCGACATGATAGGCAAGATCGAGCCCACCGCATCCAATGGTCATCGTTTTATTCTGGTAGCTATCGACTACTTCACCAAGTGGGTGGAGGCAGCCTCGTACGCTAATGTGACCAAGCAGGTGGTGGCTAAGTTCATAAAGAGGGACATCATCTGTCGCTATGGAATTCCCGAGCGGATCATTACTGATAATGGTTCGAATTTGAATAATAAGATGATGAAGGAGCTGTGCCAGAGCTTCAAGATTGAACACCACAACTCATCTCCTTATCGGCCGAAGATGAATGGCGCTGTTGAAGCGGCCAACAAGAACATCAAGAAGATTGTTCAGAAGATGGTTGTGACGTATAAAGATTGGCACGAGATGCTGCCGTTTGCCTTGCACGGTTATCGTACCACGGTGCGTACGTCGACCGGGGCAACTCCTTTCTCCTTGGTGTACGGTATGGAAGCTGTCCTACCGCTAGAAGTGGAGATTCCCTCTTTGCGAGTTTTGGTTGATGTGAAACTTGATGAGGCAGAATGGGTGACGAATCGCCTGAACCAGCTCAGCCTGATGGACGAGAAGAGGTTAGCATCGATTGCATTTGGTCGCCTGTACCAAAGCCGAATGAAGAAAGCTTATGATAAGAAGGTGCGTCCTCGAAGCTTTCAGACGGGTGATCTCGTCCTGAAGAAGATTCTTCCGCCACACTCCGATCACCGGGGCAAGTGGACTCCGAATTACGAAGGGCCGTATGTCGTCAGCAAGGTCTTCTCAGGAGGAGCTTTGTTGTTATCCACGATGGATGGTGAAGATTTTGCATCCCCGGTGAACGCGGACGCAGTTAAAAAATACTTTGCTTGAAAGCGACCCGCTGGACAAAAAAGGAAAGAGTCCAGGCAAAAAAGGGGCATCCCGGCGAACCAAAAACAGAATAAAAGGTTCGGGCAAAAATTAGGGATATATTGAAAAAATGTACACCCGCGAAGTCTAAAACCTACACTGGGCGGCTTCGGCAAAAAAGGGTATCCCGGTGAACTGAAAACCCGAAAGGGCGGTTCACGCAAAAGTTAGGGATTTGAATAAGCAAATGACTGCGTTCCGCGTATGGACTTTCATTGTTTAGTGGTTCGGAAGACCTGAGGGCCGTTTATCTGAATCAATCTCTTCCAAAGCTGAAGCATCGGAGAAGTATCGAAGTCGAGTGGGTCTTAGAGGGATCAACTCATGGTGTTCGTCTACGCCTCGATTGCCGACATTTGTATATACTGATGTATATTTATGTTTTCTTTTTTGCGCGGCTTCCTCATTCCAGGAGCTTGCCTCTGTTGTAAAACATTTTTGCCCGTTCAGGGGTTCATCATCAATAAAATGCACATTATTCAGCAATTCCACTTGTCTGTTTAGCATTTATCTGTTTTGTTTGCAAATGAAAACGCCGATGTGTTTTTGATAAAATGCGCATACATAAACTTGCGGGCCTAAGCCCATAGATTGTTGAGACAACTAATTAACTGAACATTGTCACGAGATAATAACCCTGATAGGCCCCTTTTGAGGAGGGTATCTTGTCTGTTTGTTTGTGCTGTTGCAGGTGTAGCGCCTTGCCAGAAGATGTGTCGTGCGTATCCCCGAAGCAGGATGAGTCCTCATTCCCCAGCAGAGTTCAGTAGTCCCTCTTCCGCAGAATCTGAACGCAAGATGGTGAGCATTGATATGCCTTCTCCGGGTAGAGGTGATTCTCTTCCCCAAGCAAACGCATCCTGGAGGAATGTCACCTCATCGACTGAGTCAAGCACCGAAGAATGATGTCTTCTTTCCCCAGCACTGGGTCACAAGTGCAGATTTCATAGGAATGTTCGGGTGCCGAAGCTCGCGTTTCCCCAGTAAAGTCGCAGAAGTAGGCGTTCCCCCAGCACCGGGTCACAAGTGCAAGTCTTGTAGGAAGCTGTTCGTATGCCAAAGGATGCAGTAACTGATGGTGCCAGTAAAGTCTCCAGCGGAATTGAGATTTCCCCACCAGAGTTATGCTCTCTCCTGAAGTTGGATGATTCCCTCTTCCCCAGTAGAGTAATGGAATAGCTGATGTTGTATTCCTCTGCAGAGTTGTATTCTCCCCCGAAGTCAGATGATTCTTTCTTCCCTAGCAAAATTGGAATTCCTCACCAGGGTCGTACTCTCCGTTGAAGTAGAATGATTTCTCTCTCCCCGGCTGAGTCCGCAAACCCCCAGAAAAGCAGAATCCTTGGAAGCAGTTGGGACCTTGAGTGGATGTTCCCTAGCAGAGCGTGGGGCAGCTGATGCTGTATTTCCCCAGAGTCGCACCCTCTCCAGCGAAGCAGAATGACTTCTCCTTCCTCATCCGAGTTTGCAGATGTCCAAGAGAGCCGAGTCCTTGGAAGTTGATCAGATCATGAGTGGTTTTTCCCCAGTAGAGTGTTGCAGCTGAAGTTGTTCCCTGCAGCAGTCAACCGGAAGATCAATCCCCCAGACAAAGCCTGATTGATATTGGCGTGTCTACGTTCTCCTCAGCAGGATGATTCCTCTACCTGAATGGTTCTTTCTCCTTGACAGGAGGATTTCCCCCTTCGGCATTTATTTTGCTGACGGGATCGCATCATTGTGCATGACTGCATAGCATTTAACACTGCATAGCATCTAACGCTGCATAGCATTGTGCATGATTGCACAGCATTTAGCATAAACGCATATCATTCCCGCCGTGTGGGGCATGGTGCCGGAGCGTACGCATCATAAGCATGACCTAGGTCATCATCATCCTTGTTGAACAGGTGTACCACCAAAAGACCGGTTGCTCAGGACGATTCTTGATATTCTCTCCAACAAGGTCGCTTTCTTAAGATGATTCTTAAAGACCCCGGTGTAATCCCCACGGTCGCTCGCTCGCTCAAGATGATTTTTGAGATCCCTAGCAAAGTCTTCAGTTCGAGATGATTCTCAAGTCCCTCAGCAGGGCCATTTGCTTAAGACGATTCTTAAGACCCCAGTACAGCTTCCCGAGTGGTTCGCCTAGTATGATACTTGAGCTCCCCAATAGCACCTCCAGCAAGAGTTGCCCAGGAAGATTTCTGGAATACCCAACAGAATGTTTGCTCCAGAAAGGTTATTAGTTCAGGACGATTCTTGAAGATGCCCGACGGATCTGTTTGGTCAAGATGATTCTTGGAGCCCTGAACAGCATGATATGTCTGCTCCAACAATGATGTCTAATCTGAAGATGGATTTCATAAGCGCCTGAAAGCGATATCAGAAGGTTCCTGTGAGCTCAGATGTCCTTGTTGATGAATCAACGTGTGGATGAAGACAAGGTTCCAAATTTTGTATTCAAGATGATCCGTGTTGGTCTGAAGACCAAGTCAGTTGTCCTGAGAAGATGATTGATTGCGATCAAGTGGATAGTGTTTCTTCTGACTGAAGTCGAAAATGTTTCTCCAGCTGAAGCGGAGTTTTGCCTGAAGGCAAAGTGTTTGAATCCCCGTAGAGTCATGAATGGCTCAGGATACCATTTCTCTGACTGAAGTCACAGATTTCCCAAGCTGAAGCGAAGGTGCCTAAGGGCAAGGTTATCCCCAAGGTCATGAATGACCTAGGATTCATTTTTCGGACTGAAGGCCGAAGTATATCCCTGACTGAAGTCTCGGATGCTCTATAGCAGAGGCGGAATTGCCTGAAGGCATATCCATGTATCCTTGAAGGTCAAGGACCATTGCTTTAGACTGAAGTCGAAGGTGCCTCCTGCAGAGTTGCCGACGGGCAAAGTTTACATCCTTGAAGGCCAAGGATGTTCTTTTTAGCTGAAGCTGGAATGGCCAGGGGCCAGGGTTCCATCTATCTTTAGAAAGACTTAAAGATTTTTCTAGCTGAAGCTGGAAGTGGCCAGGGGCCAGGGTTTTAAATATCTTTAATGTTGAAGTTCTACGGCAGGCAGTGTGCAGCAGTATTCCGATGTTCGTTATGGTTCTGAGGATGAACCCCAGATCAGAGTGTGCTCGGTTAAGTCTCTCATTTCCAGCGGAGTGGTCCCAAATATGCAAGTGGACCTTTTGTTCCATTTACCAGGGGTGGACCCCAGGTCAGGTTATGTTTGTTCGACGGCGAGGTTGAACGTTTGGATGTGACGGCGAGGCCAGATCATCATTTGTCCGACGGCGATGTCGAGTGTCTCTCAGAGGATGTTTGTTTCCGACGGTGATGTCAGATTCAGTTTTCCGACAGCAATGTTAGGTGATGCAGATCCTTTAGTTCTCCAGCGGCGATGTTGGGTGTTTGGTTACCTGAAGATGATGTCAGAAGAAGTTAATGTGGATAACTGACGGCGATGTCAGATCAGTATCTCTCCAGCTAGTGGTCGAGCAGCTAGTGTTGCAGTATTCAAAGATTTGTTCCCCGCATAGTATCGTGTTCTTGTGCAGTTGGCAAATTTTCGGGTTTACCGGTATTCAATCGTCTCGCACCTTGATTGGTTGAGAGCCGTTCGCTTCTCACCCAGTCAGGTTCAAGCCGTTTGAATAGGGGCAGCTGTTGCACCCCAAAATTTGACCAACAATTATTTATTCATTGAGTGTTTGAAAGTGGATACCTTCATCAGAAAGTTCAAGAGATCCTCAGAGGAGTGGTTTGAAACCAGGGTTGTGTGCTTCATAGCTTGAGGGTTGTGGGTGCCCCTCAGATGATTCTGAGACTTTGAGAATGGACTAGATGTTTTGAGAAAGCTTATGAGATGTCTTGATAGCCATCATGAAGTCCATAGAGGTCATTATGCAAAAGTTCAGAAGATTCAACCATGAATGGTAGAATTAGGGTTTTGACTGGGTCAACCCTAAGTTAACTGAAGATTTGGAGAGGGTTGAGACCTAATCCAAGGGCCATGAGATCATGGAATGATGCATGGACATGTTATAAGGATGATTCCTAGACCAACTCATCATGATTGAGGAGTTTGAGAAGTTTCAAGTCAGGGTTTCCAAGGATTGTCAGTGAAAAACCCTAATTTGATCCCTATCTTCCAGGAAGTTTTAGCTCTAGATGTGATTGATATCTCATCCTCCCCACAACATGAATGTTGTAGAGCTTGTCCTAAGCTTTAATTTGAGTGGTGGAAGTCCTTGATAGGAGTTACAGAGCCCAAGTTATGGTTTTGACAAATTACAGGTCAGCAGAGGTGTGTGAATCTGGGTCCTTGAAAGTCACCCAACTTGCAAACAACTTTTGCCCTAGTAGGATGATTCCTATGGTTTCTTGGTCAACATGAATGTTGAAGAGGATCTTCTTAGCTTTAATTTGAGTGGTAGAAGTCCTTGATTGGATTTGTGGAACTCCACTTATGGTTTGAACAAGACAGGGGTATTTTGGTCATTTGTCAGTTATAGGTCATTTTAGCCAATGCCTAAAACTCCTATTTCCAAGCCTCAAATGGAAAAACTCAAAACATGAAAGTTGCTCAAAATGTGATTTTAAGTCTAGAAAGAAGGTCACAAATTGTTGGAAAATCTCATAGCATGAGATTACATGATTGGTCCAAAATGAACTAAAAATGGCATATAAGTTTGAAAAGTTGAATTTGAAAAGTGATTTGGAAGATCCACAAATCCAAAATAGGTCATCCAATATATCATTTTGATTGGAAAAACCATTTTGAGAACATTGGTTTAGCTATAATTTTGATTTGGAGCCTTAAAATGGGTGATGCTTTGAAAAGTTGTTACTTGAAAAAGAAGGCAATGTTGAAAAACCCTACACAAGCCAAAGATGAACTTGTTTTTCACTCATCCCTTCTCAATATCTCATGAAAAGATATTTTAAGACCAAATGGTAAGGCATGAAGCATGGGAGATGAGATTTCCAACTTATCATCACATGAGAATTTCAAGAAACTTCCACCACATTCTAGATGAATCTAGACACATCCAATGATCATTATAAAGAGAATGCCATGAAGAGAGTTCAAGGTTGGTGAAACTTGGTGAATTGAGTAGAGAAGAGAGAGATTCGAGCTAGGGTTTCAAGGTGCTCCATCATTGCATTTCAGTTTCAAAGTCATTGTTACAAGCTTTCTTCTTCAAGATCCTTGCAAACAGAAAGCATATCTCCATTGGAGGATCATTGTGAGTGAATTGCAAGCTTGGAATCGTGCCCTAGCATCACATACCATCATCACTTGACAGGTTCCTTTTCTTCTCTCTTCCACCTTAATTATGCATAGATGTATCGTGTTTTAGGTTTAGAATGGCTAGGCTAGGGTAGATGACTAAATACTGAGAGTTGCAGCCTGTTCCGTGAAGTTCCATAGCAGGACCAAGAATCTTTGATTCTCAAGAAGTGTTTGAATTTGGAGTTTAAATCATCAAGAATTGGTTTAGCACGGTTAGGTTCACATATAGAACATCTGTAGATCATTAGAGTTAGGGTTAATGAAGGTTGATCTCAGGTGATTTTGGTTTGGATCGTGACATTGCAAGCCTCTGTTAGAATAACCTAGGTAGAATTAAGAAAAACTACTCGTGCCATTTTATTCCTCTCATTGAGTAGCACAACTTTCATTTTGGAATCATGTTGTTTCGTGGCCTGAGTAGAGAGAGCAGAGAAGGAGAAGTTCGTGCATGGATGAGGGGTTTGCAGGTTAGGGTTTGGTCCAAGGTTGAAGAAGGGTTCGTGGCCGTTAGATGGAAGTCAATGGATTGACTGGGGGGAACGATCGTGTGGCCACGATTCAAATAGAAAAACGGAGGGAAGACTCAAACCTCAAAACGCCCCGTTTCACTTAAAGTGAAATCCTGGGCCTAAATCTGATTGCTATTCCCAACCCCCCAAAAGCCCAATCTCCCAATAACGCGTGAATCCCTTGCTTATCTCACCCCCCAGGCGTTCTCTTTTTAGTTTTGTTTTTCTGATTTAATATGGGCCTTAGCAAATTGATACGCGCACCCCCACCCTCATGGCCCATCAGTATTTCCAACTAGCGTGAGTTGCTATTCCAACCCCCCTCCCTTTAATTGTTTTAAATTCTTTTATTTTCTTCTTTTATTTTTTCTGTTTTGATTAATTCATAAATAATTGATAAAAAATGATTTTTTAATTCTTCTTTTTTCTATGATTAGATGATAATGTGTAGAAAGTATAGAAATAAAAATGGGATTTTATTTTTAAGTCTAGTATTTTAATAGATTTTTCTTTTAAAGTAGCTTTTATAATGTTTAGTTTTGTATTATGATTTTGTAGGAATTGTTTTAGGACCTTCCCTTAGGTTTTTTAATCCATTCTTTTTTGTGCAATTAGAGGATGAATCATAGTTCCCCATAGGATTTTTTCTAGAATTTTAGAATTAAATTTTGATTAGTTTAATTAGGGTAGATTTAGGGTATCCTAATTAGGGTTTAGATTGTGTTTAGGTGATGAATTCCTTTCTTGGAATAAGTTTTGTCTTGATTCTTAGGTAGAGGCCTATGTAGGTGTTATGAGTAGGTGTTGAGGACCCTTGTGAATAATTGTTAGATTTTTCCCCATTAGTTTAGTATTTTTAGGTATTTTCTGAAGTTGCCTGTTGATTTTATCTCCCCTGTGGTCATCTGTTCATCTTTGGGGTTCATTGTGGGGAATTTGTTGAGGGGCTTGTGTTGCCTTGAAGACTTTGATGGAGAGCATCATGAAGAGAAGATTGTAGATCAAGACTCAGAGACCCAGAGCTTGGCTTGTTCCCTGTCTGTGAGGTTTGAGATCCTGAAGTTTGGAGGAAGTTCATGGTACTTTCCTGAGGAAGGCACTATGAATGACTTTCATTATTTCTTCTCACCTCTTTCTTAAGTATCCAATGATGTTGGAGCCAACTTGTGAGTTTAATTTCTCCTGAGGAGGAATGTAAACTGATCACATGTTGTTGAGCCACATGGGATACAACTCCTAAGTGGAAGCCTCCTAGTACTTTCTTGAGGAAGGTCCTATGGGTCTATTCACTTAGTTCCATTAGTTTATCTAGGATTTCTTAAGTATCCAATGATGTTGGAGCCAACTTGTGAGTTTAATTTCTCCTGAGGAGGAATATAAACTGATCACATGTTGTTGAGCCACATGGGATACAACTCCTAAGTGGAAGCCTCCTAGTACTTTCCTGAGGAAGGTCCTACGAGTCTATTCACTTAGTTCCACTAGTTCAGATAGGATTTCCTAAATATCCAATGATGTTGGAGCCAACTTGTGAGTTTAATTTCTCCTGAGGAGGAATATAAACTGATCACATGTTGTTGAGCCACATGGGATACAACTCCTAAGTGGAAGCCTCCTAGTACTTTCCTGAGGAAGGTCCTACGAGTCTATTCACTTAGTTCCACTAGTTCAGATAGGATTTCCTAAATATCCAGTGATGTTGGAGCCTGCTTGTGAGTTTAATTCCTCCTGAGGAGGAATGTAAACTGATCACAGTGGTTGAGCCACATAGGGTATGACTCCTGAGTATACACCTCCTAGTGCTTTCCTGAGGAAGACACTATGAGTCTACTTACTTAGCTCCCTTTCTTTGGTAAGCTTGTTCTGAAGCTTGAAGACTGGGATTGATTTCTTTTGGTTAGGTTTTGCTTTAGGGCTTTGCTTAGATTTGATCAGGATTCTGTGTTAGGGTTAGGATTAGAGAGTTGATTCTTTCTCAAGCTTGTGTTTTGTTTGCCTGATGGCACTTCATTTCTTTTGTCTATATATTGCTTGATAGCATGTTGATTATCTTCAGTATGATTACTGTTATTTCATGACTGGCTTGAGGTCGAGACGAGCTTGTGGAGGCTGGAGCCCCACACACATTTCCTCCCTCACTTGCATTGCATGCATTTTACTGTTAAAAGCTGATGCTTTTGTCTGTTTTGGTGTATCATTGACATGATCCCTTAGGACTCTCATTTCCTCTGATGAGGATTTGATGATAGACTTTTAGGTTGAAACCTATGCATGACAACATCTAGGAGTTCCCTGTTCAAACCTCAACCATAGGATGAATCCATGGCATGATAACAGTAGGACTTGATAGTCTCCCTCCTAGTCGAGCCATTTTTCCCGTAGTTTCCCGAACTACGTTTGCTCTGATCTTTCATACCAGATGAAAGTACGTAGGCATAGGATGCGACATCCTAGCGAGCAACCTTTCCCCCATAATCCTTCGTAGGCCGAACTACGTTGACTCTGATTTCTCATTCTCTGATGAGAATACGTAGGCATAAAGTGCGACGCTTTGCCGAGTCATTTTTCTTTTCTTTTTCAGCCAGCCTTGATAGGTAGATAGATTATAACCAACCCGTCCAAGTAAACAAACAAGCGAGGATCCCGTCGAGTACGACGGACGTGAGGGGTGCTAATACCTTCCCCTTGCGTAACCGACTCCCGAACCCAGACAATGGTTGCGATG
This sequence comes from Lathyrus sativus, assembly GCA_963859935.3. Taxonomy (NCBI): domain Eukaryota; kingdom Viridiplantae; phylum Streptophyta; class Magnoliopsida; order Fabales; family Fabaceae; genus Lathyrus; species Lathyrus sativus. The sequence goes on from OZ012737.1 coordinate 510,618,559, forward strand.
ACCTTGTCTTACCCATATTCGTCAGGTTTTTCCGATCGTTTCCTTTCCCGCTCTGAGGGATAAATAACGAAAGGTGGCGACTCTTCTGTTTTGCCGGCACCTTATTTTCGCGCAAGCGACACCACCGCTTATGGAAGTTATCGGTAATATCATTATACTGCAATAAGTGAAGGGATATGATCTTGAACGGTAATAATAGGGTTGTTGTTTATGGATACTGAATCAATTAATTAAAAAAAGGACATGATTTCATTTACCATTCTTTTTAATCTCATCTTTTTATTTAAATATACAGTTGAGGGAAATAAATACTTAAAAATTGGATTTCCCGAGATAACGAAGAATATGAAGAACAAATAATCAATATACTGCATAGGGAGAAAACGAACAAACTAACAACATGAACAACATAAGTAATATGTGGTAGAGAAAAACCATAAAGAGAGCATATTTCACATTTAGTTCAAGAGGACTCTTTGTTGCTCTAATATCAGAAACGTGAGCTTGTTCAAGAATGTTGGCAATATATTTGGATTGAGAGAGAAGATAGCCTCTGAAAGAGTAGGCAACTTCAATCCACAAGAAGTAGTGAGTATTACATAGCCTCTAAAAGAGTAGGAAACTTCGATCTCCAAGAAGTAATTATAATTTCAAATCATCAATCACATCAACATCTTCACTTGTAATAATCATATCTCACTATATAATGATAGTAAAATGCGGCAAAGATAAACAAAATGGAATCATGGTCACTAGAGTGAAAACTAAGAGATGTAATAAAAGTGGAAAATTTCTCAAGCCAAGCACGCAGAGCTTATTTCAAACCATATAAAACCTTCTTTGACTTACACACATTCCCTTGGTTATGATGAACACTAGACAGAGGTACCATATAAAGTTCCTTGTGTATATCACCATTTAGAAACTCATTTTTAACATCATTTTGAAAAATATGTCACTGACAAAACAATGAAACAAAAATAAGACTACGAGAAGTAGCTATCTTGGCCACTAGAGAAATTGTTTCTTCATCATCCATGACATATTGTTAAGAGAATCCTTTATTAGCAAGACATGTTTTGCAACACTCAGCTGACCAATTTGACTTAGTTTTGTTTTTGTACATCTTACGAGACCCAATAATATGTTTTTTAAGAGGAAGATGTACTAATTCATAAATATATGTCTTGTGCAATGCAAAAAGTTCTTATGTCATTGCATGCTTCCAAAAAGGGTCAAGAATATCCTCTTATAAAAAGAGGGCTAAGAAAACTATGAATATATGTTATAAATAAAAATAAGCATAGGAAATGGAATAGACAAATTAGAAAATTGAATAGACTTACAATCACAAGATAGAAAACAAAGAGAGAAAAGAGGAGAAAAATGAGGATCAACAATCATGGGGGTTTTTGGGTAGCCGTGGAGGCAAAAGGGATGCTAGTATCACGAGTATTAATAAAACCATTCATGTAGTTATCAAAATTACAATAACTAGAAGCATCATCATTAAGATTAAAAGGATCAATATAAATGAGTTTGGAACTACGAGTATTATGATAATAAGAGATAAAAGAGTAAAAATGATTGTGTTTAAGAAATACAATATGACGAGAATTATAAAGTTTTCTTGATTGAGGATCATAACAATGATATCCATGCTCACCATCCCTATAACCAAAATATATACATATGATAGAATAAGAAAACAACTTTCTATGTTATACTTGTGGACCACGAACAAAGCAAGTAGAACTAAAGACTTCCAAAGAAGAATAATCATGGATAAAATCATACAAATTTTTTAGAGGAGATAAATTTGATGTGAAAGACGATGAGATTTTATTAATATCATGAACAATAGTAAGAATTGTTTCACCCCCAAAACTCACTAGGAACCAAAGTAGACAACAAAAGCAAACGAGCAATCTCAACAATGTGACGACATTTTCTTTCAGGAACTCCATTTTATTAATAAGCATTAGTACAAATGTATTGTGAATAATACCATCATATCAAAGTAATTCATATAATTGATTAGATATTTATGTACCACTTAAATCAAAATAGAAGCACTTTATAACAAAATTATGTTGGGTCTTAACCATCGCACGAATTATATGATAAATTTCAAACAATTGAGATTGTTTTTCATAAGATATACCTAATAACAATGAGTATAGTCATTGATAAATGCAACATAATATATAGATTCACCTTCAATAGAAACTTATGATAAACCCTGTACATTAGAGTAAACTAAGTCAAATGGTTCATATGAAATAGAAACACTTTTATTAAAAGGTAAAGCTGAGAATTTAGCAAGTTTACAACCATAACAATATGAGATATCACTAGTTTGTAATTTTCATAAAACTCTAGTAGAGGTCAAATACTTTAATATAGAAGAATATATATGTTCTAAACGAGGACTCCATAAAGAAAAACTGGAAGGTGAAGAAATTAAATGGAAAATATAATAAACCAGTAGAGGAAGTAGAAGTTGAGGTTGCAGTATCTTAGACACTCAGATAATCAAAAACATAAAGTCCCCATTGTTTATGACTTGTCTCAATCAACCTATCGAAATGTGGATCTTGAACATAATAGAAAGTGGAAGAAAATGTAATGAAATAACTAGAATCGCACAAATGACTAACATAAGCAAGACTCAAAGTAAGAATATGAATAGAGTGAACATCAAATAATGACGCCTTAATTATGGAGACATAATCAATGTTTGATAATGCGACATGAGTTTCATTAGAAGCCATAATCAACATTAATGAAGCATAATTTAAAGACAAAAATGATTTATTATGATATGACTTATGGTGTGATGCTCTAGAGTCAATGATCCATTTGGAATGCGACATACATGATAGACTATAAGAGTTCAAACCTTTAACGTGGGAAGTAGACATGACATGTGACTGAGTGACAAGAATCTTTCAGAGTTGCTATGCAATATCAAATATATAAGAAGTGATTTTAGATGGGTATACATGAATAAAACCAACACCAATGGTAGTAATAGTTGCAACAAAAACATTGGATGATGGACTATTAATTTTTTTTCTTATTGTATCATAACAATTTAGGACACTGTAACTTCCAATGACATTTTTCCTTGAAAAAATAACATCCATCAATATCTACTCCAATTATCCCTTGAGACTTTCTTTAGTAAATAAGAGTAACAAAAATAAACCGAGGAATGTTGAGAGCTCCTTTATTTGAAATCAAATTAGAGTGAAACTTGGGTCTGATTTCTTCTACCAACAACTCATTAACAACTGAATAAACATTGAGAAGAAAAGCACATTATAGAATAATCCCACAGAGACTCTTTAAATCATCCTGAAGGTTCATCAAAAATTGAATGAGACATTACTTTTCTTTTCGATCGGTGTATCTTGTGACAACTTTTAATTCAGATGTTTCCATAAGAGGAAATTGATCCATAAATTAATTATGTCCGAATACATTTTTTTGAATGGTCATACTATTTTTTTAAGATCCCCAATGCCTATCTCCAACTAATACCATTTTTCAAAATTAGAATGATTACACAAACATTTCAAATGATTTCATACCTACTTATCAATATTATATTTTGCTAGTTGCACACCTCTTCACTAAGACACAAAATTATTAATCCAAGTAAGTGAAGGTTCAAGAAACACAAGAAAGGGGAGGCAGATTGAATTGGATTTCAGGATTTAAAACTTTCGTTACCCAATATTTCAAACAGCAGGAATAATGATAAAGATAAGAACACAAGTACTTTTATCCTGGTTCGCTGTTAACAAAGTTACATCTAGTCCACCCACCTGAGTGATTTCACCTTAGAAAAGGACTTAATCCAAGAATCAAATTGATTACAAAAACAATGACAACCTGTCACTGATTTATTAAGCATTCTGACTAAACTGGTTCCCTAAGAAATCCGACGATCACTAACTCCTTAAGATTCTGACCAACCTAGCCACTTAAGGAGATTTTATCCTTAATGACTACCTATCACTGACTTCTCAAGAGTCTGACCAACCTGGTTGCTTGAGGAATACAATTAAAGTTACAATTACAAGTTTTGTATTTACAAGATGCTTCAAATAAGCATATACACAAGTTTAAGCTAAGTAAACATTTAAAAGGAATATTCAATGAGTTTTTGTTCTAAGTGTATGTGCGAAAAACACTTATTATTTTTCTGTACACGTATTCTGAGTGTAAGCATTGATGAATGTTCAACGTGTGTATATCAATCTACCTCTTTCTTCAAACTTCAAACACCCCTTTATACAGAAACAAATAGACTCGTTGGAGGATTAAGTTGAAATATCCTCAATGTATTAGTTGTATAAATGTCAATTCATATGCAATAATATATTTGAGCTTGTAGCCGATTATCGGTGAGGATGATGGGATGTGGAAGACTTCTTTGGCGCAAAGTATAATAATTTACGCAGAATGGGATGATGGGATGTGGGATACTTCTTTGTACTTCTATCACATCAAACAACATGGACATTTTGATATGTATCTTCTATTCAGAGGCTTCTTATGCAAGTAAATTTAAGCTTGAGTAGAGATCAGAGTCAACCTACACAACTTTGGTGAGACTTCAGAGTCTTTGGAGTACTGGATTTTGAGACTTTTAGAAGCTGGTTGTCATATCCTTTTATCACAGTTTGTCTGGATGGTTTTTGTTAAGAAATGTTGACTTGATACTTCATAGTTGACTTATTTGTAAACACGCTTTTATCCATTGGTTTAGAGTCTAAACATCTATAGAGTCAGAGTCTATTTCCAATTTTCTTCACATTCAGCAAAGTGGTTAGAGTCCAAAATTATTCTCTGCACTTTGTTATCATAAAAACACAAGGATAGTTCTAGAACAAACTTGTTCCAACAATCTCCCCCTTTTTGATGATGACAAATCCATGTATTTTGATGAACAATTTTAATTGGATAATCATATTTATAAAACTTCAGAGATAGGTTTGTAAGCCCCCCTAAGTTTTATACTTTTAAAGTTATTTCTTTAACTTAAATCTACAGAGTGAGATTTGCAAGCTCCCTTTGAGTTTAAGACTCAAAATAATATTGGTTTTAATAAAATTTCATTTTAGATAAGTATGATAAAATTGAGAGTAAGGTTTGTAAGCTTCCTCTGAGTACTTATCACATTTTCTTAGTTTCTTCAGAGTAAGGTTTGTAAGCTCCCTCTGAGTTGAAACTTAGAAAAATATTTGACGATCAGTTTGATTTTAGATATCTTTAGGTTATATTAGGGTTACAAGATATATCAAAATCATATTCATTTTCTTCCCCTTTTGTCATCAATTAAAAAGATAAAAACAAAATAGCAAAAGAACATAGAATGCAAAACAAAGAGTAAAAACGAGAGAAGAAAAATAATTTTCATTGATGAATAAAATAATACAAAAGAGGATAAAAAACAAGAAGACGCCAAGAAAAGAAAACTAGGGAAAGGAGAAACTAGAGTGGAGAGAATCCAATATTATAGGTTCCTAAGTTGCAGTGAGCCTCTGACTCCAGGTGGTCTCCAGAGCCTTCGTTAACCTAACCTCAAGAACATTCTCAACAATACCTTGCTGAAAGAAAAGTTTAGAAAGAACCATTATAAAAGGTATGAAAAAAGATACTCCCTCATGAGAGACAACCATATTTTATCTCAGGAAGTTGACGATTGTGAGGGGAAGGTTAACCACAATCCTCAAGATGAAGAAGATAAGATACTTGTCAACACATGTTAGTGTTTCCAGCGCATCTTCTCGTGGCTGAAAGTTTGACACCAATAGTTAAATAAAAATACGAATAATTTGATTAAATAGATTAATAAAACTTCAGGGTGTTACATTAACCACTTCTCATTAAGATCTAAGTTAAGTTTTATAATTTTATCATTTTCTTCAACCAACTTAGCACTAATTTAAAAATTTTCTTATAGGATGGTTTAGTTACCTCACAAACATCTTCTTTGTAGGATGCCTTTAAGCAAACTTCATCTTCTTGAATACTTGGAGAAATAGGTAAGAGGGAGATAAAATAGAGTGAAATAAAGAAATATGATGGTTTACCTCATGATCATCTTCCTCTCCTTCGATCAAAAGGATAGAAATGGGAAAGAGGGAGAGAAAAAGGAGTGAAATAGAGAAAAAAGAGAAAAAGAGAAAAATAAAAACACGTATTCTCTGAGAAAAAATGAAATAAAACCCTAGACACTCTTTCATTCTCCAAAACTTTTCTTCTCCAAAAACCTAAGAAAAAAACTCGAATTCATTGAAATGATAGCAATAAAGATTATGCAAGAAAAGATTGCCGCCATTGTTGAAGAGCTCCGCAGAGAAAATTCTGTAATAACAAGGTAAATGAGAGACTATTCTATAATATTGTATTTTAGCATAGTGAGGTTTCCCTTGAACTTCAAATTCATCTTAATTATTATGCAAATTTCCCTATGAGATGATTATTCATGAACACTAGGTTATGAATCTCTCACATATTATCAATAATTTAGGTTAATTGTACGGATTAATGTATCTAGCGTGTATAATATCATGTTTCAATTTGATGATGATGTGTTATGACAATTTGATTATGTTAAGTTGATGTTTAATTGATATTGTAAATTATTATGTTCTACGATTTCTGGCTTGTACTATTTTATGACTTTGGATGGGGTTTGTGTGTGATTACTGCTATGAAAAAGTGAAATTATGAACAATGTAATTGATTACACTTTTGGTGTAATCGATTACCACCTGTTCATCAACAATAAAAATCAGACAGCACAACAACAAGTGTAAATGATTACCACCCCTAGTTTTCTCTCTCCATCTTTTATGGGAAAATAGTGTAGTGTAATCGATTACACAAAATGTGTAATCTATTACATGGCTGGGAATTTTCAAAAATGTCATAACTTGAGTTCAAAATCTCCGATTAAGGCGCAATTTGATGTGTTAGAAAGCTAATGCAAACACCTATCTTATTAAGGTCTCATGATGATTATATTTATGAGTAATACCATGAATAAAAAATGATTGTGAGGAAAATCTTAGGACATGAGTCCAACATTGGTAAATTCGTTTAATTCCCTAATGTGGAAATTGAATAGAAGGTTTGATAAAACCATTGTGAAACCCTAATACGAAAATTAAAGTAAATGTGTGGTAAAACTTTGTGAAAAACCCTAATGTGGTAGTCAAGGTAAATGTGTTTCTAGAGAGGAAATAGGTTCAGGTGAAATTACCGTATGTCTGATCATCATGCATCATACTAGAGTGGGAGTAGATTTTCTTTTAGAGAGTGTCGTAGTACGAGTGTAGCTCACATGTAAACCTAGACAATTGAGTGTCTACGGACGTCTAGAGAGAGTGTTATAATATAGAAGTAACTTGTATGTTCTCATATATTAGAGTTTAGAGAGAGTTTTATAGTATGTACGCAACTCTCATGCCCTCCTAGACATTTGAGAGTCTACGGACGTCTAGAGAGAGTGTTATAGTAAAAAATGCATCTCACATGTACTCCTAAACTATAGAAACCATGAAGATTATTTTGGTATGTAAGGTAGCCCACATGTCCTTCCAGAATTAGTCACGTGTTTAGTGACTGGTACCACATGTAGAGGACAAAGTGCATTACATAAGCATTCATCGTATATTACGTAATATCGTATGACTCTGTGTAATATTGTATGATTTTGTAATGTTGTATCTTATAATTTATGCTATCTTTGGATGTTATAATACCTTTTAACTTATAGAATGTATTCTCAGCCCGCTTGTTTCTATGTTCCTATGGTTTGAATCTATGTGCAGGATCCTCATATCGAGACTGAGGAATATTGCGATAAATTTATTGAGGATGGTGTATAAGACATTTTCATTAGTTTCTTTTGTGTTTATATTTGTTGAACTGTTAAGCCAACTAGTACGTTTGGTTGTAATAAGACTTCTGTATTATGACATTGGGGTCAGGATTTCACTTTTAAATTTCCATGTTTGATCCAATATTTGAACAAGTGCTCATATATGAGATATGTAATGTTGCTTTGAGTTGATGTGATTCTCTATTTGTTATATTAACTAATTATTCCCCAAATGATGCTTTATAAAAAAGAATTTGGTTTTTTGGGTGTCATACTCTTCATATCAAATTCATATATAATTAGATTTGTTTTAGTCAAGATTCATAATCATCATTATGAAGATTAATATTTTATGCACTTTTTGGAATATAGTCGCGTTCATGCCAAAACCTTACTTGGATTTTATATTGGGTAATTGTTTCTATTTAAGGAGGCATTCTCCTAATGTGAAGACTCAGACCTTGTATTATTAAGTTTGACATTTTATGTTTTATTGAGTCTTTATGGACTGGCTCAACACAAGGATTGATTGCATCTAGCAGGATTTGAACTTGAGACCATGAGATGATCGCACTCTCAAGACCAAGCCTCCACCACTAACCCAATCCTTAGGGGTTGATTCATCTACTATTGACTAGTAAGAAGGAATTTCTTTTCTTTGGATTGATACCCTTCAGACGTAGGTAACTTTACACTGAATTGGTTTAACAATTACTTGTGTTTTTAGTTTTACATATTTGTTATATTGTTAAGGAGTCTTGTTGTCATACACATTGACACAACATCGTTTTTAACATCATTGATCAAACAGAATTTCACCTTTCACCAAAGTATTAACATTTATTTATTTCAAATATTCAACCCCATTAAATTCATTAACAACGCTTTCAACCATATTCACTTACTTGTTGTCATTACCGTTACTATTTTCATTGTTCCAAACAACAACTTGAACCACGACAATGAAAATTGTTTTTCTTAAAATTCATACTTAATGATAGCATGTCATAAATTATTAGTAAAATACATACTTAATTAATATGTAAAATTTGAGATGAAATGTTTTTTTTTCTTAAGGGAAGGATATAAAATCTTTTAATAATAACAATATATGTTTAAGTTCATCTTGAAGGAACTCACAAAAAACACACACAAACTCATAACCACACATCAAAGTGCTATACAAATGATAAACATGATGAAACTCCATGAATGGTTTATCTTGAATAATATACGTATCTTATCACCTCATAGTGGAAACCTTATATTAAGTACACACTCCTAAATACTCCCTCTGTCCCAAATTATATGACGTTTTGAGCATTTCCCACAGTTTAAGAAATGTAATAATTACTTTATAGAAAACTGAAATGATCTATGACTTTATAAAATTGTCCTTCATTAATTATAATGGGAAACAGACTAAAGGAAGAAGAAGAAGAAAGAGAAATAAATTATAAGGGGTATATTAAAAAAAAAGTCATTAATGTTGTATTGAAATTCTAAAATGACTTATAATTTGGGACAATTTTTTTTCAAAGTGACTTATAATTTGGGACAGAGGTAGTAATTTGTTTTTAAAACATCTAAGTGATTACAACTGATAAAATTTTGCTGAACTAACAAGCCGAACTACAAAACTCATACTCGAAGGTATCCATTCAAAATTGTCTCGTGTTTGACGTAGAAAACACTCTTTGATTGAGTTCGGGTTTGGGTTTGAGTTTTACCTGAGATCGGATTTGGGTTTGAATTTGTATGGCAGTTAACTGTATCGGTTAGTTTCTCGCAAGAGGTGAGCGGAACTTTGATAAATGTGACATAATCAATGGCAGAGTGATCTTCCATGAGAATTGGTGGTTGAAAAGCGTGCAAAAAAGATCGCTCAGTGGTGGGAAGAACAATGACAGTCGCAAAGAACAGCGAAACACAAATTGTTTAAACTAGGGCATGATTTTCCGTGAGTTGAAACTGAAAAACGGAGAGCGGATCTGGAGCATGAACAGGGAGACAAGCTAAGAGACAAAAAGTTAGTTGGAACCATTCGCTAGATGTGCTACCACGCGCAGTGTAGATGGTGACACATGAGACCCACGCGCGGAGATTACATTTGCGCGTGTTGAGGTGCCTTTTGGCGATTCTTTAAGAATGGCCTAGATCTAAGCAAATGCTTTTGCCTGCAGGTGCTGGTCTATTGAAAAGTCGCTAGAATCAGTGGCGGCGATGAGAGAAGGGGCGGTGGTGATTAGAGAGTTACAAAAATGTGATGCCGGAATGAGTCACAACAATGTGTGGAAGACAAACCGATGTTGGAATACAATTTTTCGAAAAGAATCTATCACCGGAAGACAATAGATCATCTGTGTAAAGCACGTTGAAATATTGTCACTCATTAGACTCTTAATACTATGTATGAAAATATGAGAACGAAAGATATTTTAATAAAATCTCGTGTTTGAATAACACTGCAAAAATTGTATTATATAATAAGATTTATATCTTATTATATTAGTTATATAAAAAAAAATAGATTACATTATATTATATTATTTTCTAAATAATTTAAGAAATATTTTATAAAATATTCTTTATACAAATATTAATGTAATTAATTCGAGATCCAATCTTCCACCCTTAATACCGGTAGGTTATCGATTTTCAACCAACATCTTGTTATTTTTAACCACACCAAATTTATATTATTCTACCTACATTCCAAAATTCAAACCGCAATTGACACCTTGTTGATAGGAGTTTGACTATTAGCATCATTATAACTTTAAATAAACTTGTAAAAAAAATTTTAAAAACTTTTAATATTTTTTTTTATAGTTTGATAATTATAATTTCATATAAAGTACAAGTGATAAGTAGTGCTATTCTAATCTTAGGTCAATGTGAATAAAAGAATCATAGAAAGAGAAATGGATCTAACAGTGATAAGTATATAGCAGTTTGAGACTTGGTCATAACTTTTTATTGGTCTAAATCATTTCTCACTCTTTATAAGGCCATCCTACATTATCGAAAAACAAAAATCCTCCAATCTCTTCATTCACCAAACAAACAGTGGTTGAAACTAACTCACACAAACAAAGCCGCATAAAAAACCATACACAAAACACCCTTTCTTCTTTTTCTTCTCCTTCTTTTCATCCCTCATTTCCTTTGCATGAGTTTTTCTTTCACCTTTTCCATGCAAAAAGTTAATAAAAAACCGCAAAAATAGGTAAAGAAAATGAACAAGCCTTTGCAGGGGGAAGCCCTAGCTTATCCTCTGCTGGATCATCACCTGATAGAAACACATCAACAGGAGAAACACCATTATTTAAAGCACATGGATCCTCTAGTCCGGGAACTGCAGAACTCCACCATGCTCCTGAAGGTCTCATTGAAACCAATGTTGGAGACTATAATGGAATAAATAACTTTGAAGATTTAAAAAATGTTACCATTGTTGAATCATCCAAACTTTGGTCTATTGCTAGCCCTATTTGTTTTGGAATTTTATGCAACTATGCTATCAATTCCTTCACAAATATCTTTGTTGGACATCTTGGAAACTTAGAACTCACTTCAGTTTCAATCTCTTTGTCTGTCATTTCAAATTTCTCCTTTGGCTTCATGGTTAGTTTCTATTATATCATTTTGGTTTGTCAGGAGCCTCACATCGAATAGGTTTAAAATTCATTGGGCCACCTGCTCTCAGGTTTTTGTTATCGGACCATCCACCATTTACTTTCACGCTCCAGATGCCTAGTCCTTAGCATGAGAGGGTGTGTTAATAGTCTCTCTGTCTCTCTTGTTTAAACTAGTTAATAGTTGTTATATATTTGCAGCTTGGCATGGCAAGTGCATTGGAGACACTATGTGGACAAGCATTTGGTGCAGGACAAGTAGAAATGCTCGGTGTTTACATGCAACGTTCGATTCTAATCCTGTTCGGTTCATGTTTTCTCATCTTACCACTTTACATTTACGCGACACCGATTTTGATATTCCTTGGACAAGAACGTGATATAGCGGAGTTAGCTGGAATATTCACACTCCAATCTATACCTCAGTTATTTTCACTAGCCATCAATTTTCCTGCACAGAAATTCTTGCAGGCACAAAGCAAAGTTGGAGTATTGGCATGGTTGGGTTTCGTATTCCTTCTTATTCACATTTTGATTCTGATTCTTTTTATTAAGATACTTGGTTGGGGTACAGCTGGTGCTGCTGCAGCTTATGATTTATCTGCTTGGGGAATTGCTTTGGCTCAAATGGTTTATGTTGTTGGTTGGTGTAAAGAAGGGTGGAAGGGTTTGTCTTGGTTGGCTTTTAAGGACCTTTGGGAATTTATGAAACTCTCTTTTGCTTCAGCTATTATGCTTTGTTTAGAGGTTTGGTATTTCATGACATTGATTGTTCTCACTGGACATTTGGATAATCCTATCATTGCTGTTGGCTCACTTTCAATTTGGTAAGATCACACCTGAGCTACTCTACTATATCTTATGCAGTACCACTTATAATTTCAGGTGTCTGACACATGTCTGTCAGACACTAACGCGTCTGATTATATTCAATTATTTCATCTTCTCAAGAGATTATTGGTGTCTGACAAATGTCATGTCACTGTTTGACACTAACTCGTCTGGTTATATTCAATTATTTCATCTTCTCAAAGGTTGACCGGTGTCTGACACATGTCAACGTCTGCGATAGAAATTTGCATAGTACATATACTTTGATATAAACTTCATGATCTTCACTTTTATACTCTAGAATTTCTGATTAAATTATGTTTTTACTCTATCAGCATGAATTTAAATGGGTGGGAAGGCATATTGTTCATAGGGGTCAATGCAGCTGTCAGTGTAAGAGTTTCCAATGAGCTTGGATCAGGACACCCAAGAGCTGCAAAATATTCGGTGGTCGTCACGGCTGTTGAGGCTCTCATAATTGGCTTGGTATCTGCAGTCATTGTTTTAATAACAAAAGATCACTTTGCTGTTATTTTCACTGACAGTAAAGAAATGCAACAAGCAGTTTCTAAATTAGCTTCACTTCTTGGTATAACCATGATTCTAAATAGTGTCCAGCCAGTTTTATCAGGTAAAAGTTTCTCCAAATCGACCTATCTGGATTGGTTTATTCGAGTTTATCTTTTGATATAAGTATTTCTGAGACCACTCTTGCAATAAGGAAAGTCATAAATCATGAAAGTGTTTGTATTCTTGCAGGTGTTGCAGTAGGAGGAGGATGGCAAGCTTTGGTAGCTTACATTAATCTATTTTGTTATTACATTATAGGACTCCCCCTTGGCTTTTTGCTGGGCTACAAAGCAGGCTATAGAGTGAAGGTAATGACTATGGACATCATAAATAGAAGTTATGTTCAACTACGCTTTAACATTGACAAATATTTTATAAGGCTCTATTCAGTTAAGATTTAACGTGATAAATTTTGGACCTGTTGTCTTGCACGCATTCAAAAACAGTCCTGCTGTGATAGAAGATTGAATAATTATAAAGTTGTTCTATAAGCTCAATAATAAAAAAATAATGTGATTTGAATTTTATTTGATTCTCTTATCAAGCTGAGCTAACAAATGGAAAGTTTTGTTTCAGGGTATTTGGGTTGGAATGATATTAGGAACTGTTTTGCAGACAGCAATCTTGATATATGTTATATATAAAACAAATTGGAACAAAGAGGTGAGATTAGCAGCTTTTTTTAAATAATCTGGAGATCAAGGATCATTTCAACTTTGATTCGAACTCAAGTTCTGCTAAATGACATTTTCAGGTTGAACAAGCATCAGAAAGAATGAAGCAATGGACTGGACAAGAATCAGAGATGAGGGAAATGTAGAAAACAACAAGATTCAAACCATTCCATGTTTTTATGTATCCATATTAGGTGACAAAATTGTGCATTTGTTAGCTATAGTGAAACTCTATTCTTAATCATGTAATCAAGTGTAATTTTGTAGGTATAGAAATTTATGTTAATCATGTAATAAAGTGTAACAATTTTTTTCATTGGAAATATATATACATATCATATTAAAAAGAGGATTATAACTTACAAGGGAAAGCATAATCAACAGGAGTGCTCAACTATCTATAAAAAATTACCACCAAGGAACTATAAAAAATAAATAATAAAATAGAAGAAACACGAAATAGACAAGCCGTGTGACAAAAAAAAAAACTCTTCCCCTAAAAACATGCAAAAATTGAAGCCATTACATCCTCAATGAAGAAAATTAAACACAATTTCCCTACCAATATTGCAACTAAAGATTGGTAGTCAAACTCTAATTATGAAAGTGTCCCAAGGCCTCTTCTTGAAGCACTTGTCCTATGGACCTCATATTTAGGGACTTTGTAGATTTCTGATATTTAATTTGGATTGTACCTGGCGCCTTCAAATATTGGGTTAGATTTTAAATTCAGACTCGGCAAGATATCCCGTCATTTAGACAATTCGATTTAGAGAACATATTGAATAATGTATTGTGTCGATTTAATTGTAGGTCAATCTCCAATCCATACACGATTGGAGGAGCATTTATGAATAATTACACGTGTCATTATTTTTGGATACAAGAATATGAAAAATCAAATCTAATTCTCAATCATCATCATAGGCGGAATCAATCACATTAAATGCTTCTAATTAGGCTTCTGAACAAGCTGGTCAAAATCATTATATAAGGAGTGTCAACATAATTATATAAGGAGAGAAAAGTATCATAGGAACATTTACGACTATTATTGGCTCTTCATTTATAGGGTTATCAATTAGTATACCTTATGCGTACATGTTGCCAAAGAGGTATTTTTTTCCTTTTGAGATAAATGCCCCCATCAAAGGTATTTTTTCATCGAGCAGCACCTTCTTCTGATTTTTTCGTTTTTACACATTTTTGTTCCACCACCAAGATTTTTTATCCATAGGTAAAAAGCCTATTGACGGACACTTTTGCTACTTTTTAAATCCTCTATACCATATTTTTTCATAGATCATTTTCATTAATAGTGTGGTGATAATGGATGAGTAGGATACATAAACACATAATAGAGGAGTAGGATGCGTAAACACAATAATGAACATATATCTCAATTTTGTTTCATGCCCTCAGACATTCCACAACAACTCTGTTGTTTAACTATCACATGACATTATACGATAAAGCACACATGCCAAAAATTCAGTCAGTGCGTCCTTGTTTTCTTCATCATTTTCCCATCCCAATATGCTCTCATTCTATTCACTTTGATTCTAATTTGTGGATCCTCTTCACCAAATTATTTTCCACCTCCACTCAGCTCCATAAAACCTACAAACCCCATAATCTCCCCTTCACATCAAACCTCTTCCCCCATTTTGTCTAAAACAAACCCTCCCAATAGTCTTTAAAGAGAAACCTTGCAAATTTTGGATTTCATGGTTCAATTGTGTAGAGCAATACAACCCCACAACCATAGGAAAATGCTTTTTCGCTATTGTCCACAATGTGTTTGTTAAAATTTCTCTACTAGACATCTTTTGTATTGAGTGGGGGAGAAGCAAAATTATGCATTATCCATAGTTTTTATTCAAATAAGAGGTTTAAATTATCCATTTAGAGGGTTCCACTGTTTTCCTGGTGGCAATGATGGGAGCAAGAGTATTTCTCATATAGTGTCTCCTCCTAAAACATTACACATATGTGGCGACGAACGGAAAAATGCACTATGGAATGCAATTGAGAATGATCAGGATTTATTACAGCATTGGAGGAGTATGTAAGGGTGTTTTAGCAATTATTATGTGGAAGGAGTATGATCATTCATGCCATGAGTCAAGAATGTCATCATCCTGATGGAAGGAGTATGATTATTCAGGATAAAGATAAAAAGATGAGCTCTAACATCAAGCAATGTCTCCACAATGTTGCAGATGTCCATTTCGCAGTAGTTAAAAAATGTTAGGGGCATATGGAGTGACCCTCTATAATGGGCATACAATGTGTTGGGGTATGAGAAGGAGCATCAATATTGGGTCAAGAGCAACACAAGTGAGAAAGACACCACATATTCACCCAAAATCTTAAGGTGATAGGTGTATTGGTTCTCCCACTTATAAATGCTCAACTATCCACATTTATAATCAATGTGGGAGTCCAACTCACACTTGAATTTATTATTCTCAACACTCCCCTTCAAGTGTGAGTCCACAATACTTCCCCTCAAATGGAATCTCTTTTATCTACATACACTTGTACCGTCGTTTACACCTATTACTAGACACCTCTTACTAGGCATTTTGATACACCTCTTTCCTGGGCATTTCAATTTTAATGGGACACTTCTTCCTGGGCATTTCGATACAAGTAAGTCTGATACCATTTGTTGAAACATGAGGAGGAACATCAATATTGGACCAAGAGCAACACAAGTGATGGAGACACCACATATTCACCCAAAACCTTAAGGTGATGGTTGTATGGGTTCTCTAACTTATAAGTGCTCAACTCTCCATAATTATAACATGTGTGAGGGCAAAGTGTCTCAATACTTGATTTAATGATGTCAAAACATATATAGTTAGAAACTTGTACTTTGGACGATATCATCGAGTCGCATATGCATCCGTTATTTTTCTAGTGTCAAGCATTTATCAAAAATATGGGTTAGTTCATATAGAAAAAGAAGTATATGTGTTTATGTGAGTTTGATCATGTTAGTTGAGATAGATATGTATTAGGAACATTTAGAAATAGCTAAGCATATCAAAATCAGCATTTTTGCAAGTTCTGAGTCTTTGAGTTGACTCAAAGCTTGCTTAGGTCGACTCATGTAGAAGTAAATTTTTGTGATTTGCTCTCCGGAGAGCTCGCGTCTACCCTCCGGTCGACTCATATTGTGTGCATTTGTATTTTTCAAAATTGGGTTGCTTTGCGTCGATGCATGGACCTGTTCCGGTCGATGCAAAAAGTATTTTTCTGCATAATTTTGAATTCAGGAGAGCTCAGGTCGACCCCCCTATTTTTAGGTCGACCTTTTGCTTGTTTCACATTATTTTTCTGTTATGTTAATCATTCAAAGTGTCTGTTATGTTGGTTATTTGGTTATAGCTTTGCATATATATTGAGTTAACTCATTCTTCAAAAACAAAAAAACAAAAAAAAAGTGAAAATATACACTGATTTGGTTCTCATCATCCTCATCCTCTTTCTTGCATTTTCTCAAAAAATATACATAATCATTTATGTTGTACATTCTGCATCATTGAGGTGATAACGTCCAAACATATGATCGATGTATCGGGTTTGGGTTGAGAAATCAATGGGTTTTTCTTGAATAAAACCTTTAGGGTTTTTTCCTCCAAAAATCTTGGATTTTAGGGGGTTTTACACAAATCGTTCCTTCACAAATTCAGCTGAACGAAGGTAATTGAAGAACGAAAGGTTCTGTCAATTTAGTAGCGTTAACCGGAGGATTGTGGAAGGAAGGTTTGAGTTCGAATTGTGGGTGTTTGAAATCAGTCAAGCAAGATTTCAAGACCAGAGGATTGTTCAAAGGTGGTGCCGTAATCGGAGGTTTACTCATCAAATTTGAAGGACTTGATTCATCTTGAATCAAGGGAAGAGAAGGCATAGGCTCAGCATCAACGATTGGGATTGAGTGTTTGATTTCTATTGTTTCTCTTGTAAAAACAATTTGCAACAGGTTATATATACAAGTCTCAATTCTATTTTTAGAATTGAGGGCAAACGTACCCCGAACGAGGACGACGGGAGAACTGCCTCAACAAATTGGTGTTCTCTCTTTTTAATATTTTCATTGTTGAATTTTAAGTTTGTGTGAAAACAAAGTGATTAACTAAAATTATGGTTTATGGTAGTGTTGAAACATTTTCATAAATCTCATTACAATCTATTTGATTGTAATCGGAAAAGTTTAGCACTACTTTTACTTAGTGAATTTTACTTGGAGTGCATCACACACCAAGTGTTCGAATAATTGCTCGAATACAAATTTTTGAGTTGTTTTTCAATTTGGTTTATATTTCACAAGCATTGGAAATTGACCAACTTTGAGTGAACGAAATCTTATTGATTTGTGTTTAAACTATTGATTCAATTTCTCGTCTTTATCGGTATTCCATATAGGCATAGCGTATATTCGATCTTTTTGGTAACTGTTCGTTTAGACGATTGTAGTTTCTCGGCCGCTTCCGCTTAAAACTTTTAAAAACCAATTTATCTTAAGTGTCAACTCTATTTAGAATAAGTGATTTATTCAACGCCCCTTCTAGATCATTGTCGTCGTCTAATAATGTGGAACTCCAACTCACACTTGTTATATTATTCTCCACACTCCCTCTCAAGTGTGAGTCCACAATACCCCCCTCATGTGGAAACTGATATTTTGTCCACATATATTTGTAGCGCCGTTGACACCTCTTTCCTTGGCATTTCAATACAGCTTTTCCTTGGACATTTCGATTTCAACGGGACACTACTTCCGGGACATTTCGATACATGTAAGTCGGTCCCTTTACTCGAACCAAAGATTCATGATACCATTTGTTAGGGGATATTTTCACTAGGGAGTATTAAACATTGTGAGACTTTTTTTTTCTAGAGCAACATTATGGGGGGGTGCGTTGAAGATTATGGAGGCTAAGCACCCGTACAAACCGCCTCCCTCCATGTCGGCTACCTTGTTCGCCAAATTTCCTCTAGTGGATGAAATTTGTACTATCTTCAAGTGCATTAAATCATTTTCCATAGTGAAGTCATGTGTAAGGGTGTTCATGGTTTGGATTTTTCACTATCTAAACCAAATCCACATAATAACCAATTGAATGAATTGGACTTAGAAACCATTTTTTGAAATCAGTTTAAGAAAAACGTAATCGATTTCATAACCGATTTTTAAACAATTAATCAGTTTGTTCAAAATTTGTAGTACACTCTATTAACAAGGTGAAAGTAAATTTGTTAAAAATTATTTGATTAAACAAATTCTGCTTAGAAGTTTAACTGCAAAAAAAATTGAATCTTTAAAGAAGATATAGAGACTCACTGTTACAAGTTTAAAAAAATCATTTTAATCACTTTTTTTTAAAATTGATTTGTATAAAATTTTTATTTTTAAAAAAGTAAAAAATATTATGAATTCAATTGTTATAAATTAAAAATTAATTTTGATTCAATAATTTAGATATTTATTGTTAGAGATTAATTATTATTATTATTGTAAAAAGTTTCACATCGTCAATTCATTATTTTCACCCGTTTGTATTAGTGAATAGACACTCAAGGCAAAATTACCAAATAAAATTTGGATTTGTAAGTTATTTGAAAAAGAGTGCACGCGGAAGGTTTTGGTATGAATCGACAAAAGTTATTAAAACTCGGATATGCAAAGCCAATTATGAAATGACAAACACAATAATCAAATTTAACCTTTAATCAAGTATCACATTATTACTCGTTTAAACGAATTACTTAATAATGCTATTTCCAATGATATTAAGCAAAAAATATTGAACTAAACAATTTATCAAACACTTGGTGTGCGAATAAATTTTTAGAATTTCCTTTGTGTTGTTTTTGATATGAAAACCACTTATAATTAAAAGTGATTATAAGGTAATCAACAACCAAGTTAAAATAGAAAGATCACAAGAAAATTCTTACGACTCGATCGATTAATCAATGATATTTGAAAAATTGCGTAATGAAAAATAAAGCGAGTAAAGAGATAATAGAGAGATCGACACAGGGATTTGTTCACGCAGTTCCCCACTTTCGTCCTCGCTTGTGGGTACGTATGCGCCTAATTTCCAATGTGGAATTAAAATACTTTTTTACTATGCAAAAAAGTCAATGTACAAGAAAAGTGCTCAAGAGCAACCATACAAACACTACCGATTCTGATGTTGATTAAACCCTATTTTCTTCTTTTGATCTTGAGTAAGACCAAGACAACAATAGATTTCAATTGACTTATCGATATTGCTACTCATTTGCGTTTTTTATCTACAAGCTTTCACGCATGATCAGTTGCACCTATTGTTCCACAAGACTTCAATTTGATTCGCCGTTCTCCGTTACTTTCTTTGTGTTCTTTATCTCCAAAGGCTCATTTGCGTACTTTATCTCTAAAGGCTTTCACAATGTTGCAATCCTCTCTTGAACGTCTTGCACGAAAACCCCCAAATCTTCACACGATCTTGGAGGGCAAACTTACGGTTTTTCCGGATGAAGACCCTTATAAATCTCAACCCAATCTCGGCTACACAAGAACCCAATTGAACCTTATCAGGACTTTGCCTAGTTGGCACCCCAACAAAAGATTATTATGTGTGATTTGTCAATGTGTAGACATAGGAAGGAGTTGAAGATGAAGAGTAAATGTAGGCTAATTTTATGGTATCACCAGTTTGGAATGAAGCCTGAATGATGTATTTATAGTTTTGGAAGATTGGTGGTGTCATACCCTAAATTTTACCCTTAGATTCATTGATCCTCGCATATCATCTTAGGTTACTCTTTCCTGCATAGCTAACCAATTTTACTAGACGTTGTTTGTTATATTTGTGAAGCTAGGTTTGCTACAGAAGATCCAGAGGACATGAAGACTGTGTGTGTACTTTTTATCTCCTACAAACTAGGTTGAATTTCTGTAGAAGCATATACCCTCAGACTCAGATCAATGTTCCCCTAAGAGGACCATATTTTCCCGCCATTAAGGTTCAGAAGTATTGAGAGCTGGTTGGAGTTATATGGAAGATGGATTTAGACTTCTCATAGCATGATTCGATTTTTATTCACAAAGTGGTTTTTTAGTTTGTCAGATATAAGATTTTGGGAACCGTACGATTGAAGGCGTTAAAGTTAGATGAAAGAGTGTGGATGTAAGTTTAAATCGATACATTACCCTTTTTTTCTAAGACTTACATATGGGGCTATAATTTCACGGAGATTTTATACTCTTAAGTTGGGATCCAATCAAGATTGCACCATAAATCATCACAAAGAGTTCCTTATGGAATACGTGTCTAATTTTAGAAGTGCACTAATCAATTCCTAGAGTCATGTTTGGTGCATAGAACTTAAACAACAAGACACCTATGTTAAGTTTCTTAAAAGGAAAGTATCAAATTTTCAAGCCCAAAGTTCACAAGCTTCAAGTTATTTTGAACTTCACTCAAGCCACAAATTCAAGAAGTTTGCACGTTCCATGTAATTTAAGATTTATTTTCCTTCATAAACTACAAGATAATTCATACTTTCAATTCCAAATTTTAGATTTAACCATGGCTTATGAATTGGATTCAAGATTTTCACCCATGCAAATCTCACATGAAATTCGAAGAGAGTTCAAAGATTTGAGAACTTGCAAGAATATTCAAATATACAAGTCATAAATTCATCTTGATTTAAGAAGTTTCTCCAAGGAAGTTTGTTTGTTCAAAGTTACAAAACATAAGAATTAAAACCATGACAATTCAAATACCATTTCTCTGTACCAATTACAATAAGCGTCGGGCCTAAACTTTCACTGTTATCATGCCATGAACAAGTATTTTCACTTATAACAAAGTACATCTGGAGAATGCAGTAATCAGGACCGTTGTCGGAAGCATACTGGAAAAGTCTGGAGATGTATACTAATGTGTGAGATCCACGCATATTGCGTGAGGTGATGTCCCTCTAACAGCTCCAGCAGGTACCAGGATCTGGATCATCCGAGTTCCCTATAGATGGTTGTATAAACAGGTCACAGTATTGTTGGTAAACACGGCTCCGTCCTGCAAAATTTTGTTAAAAAAAACAACAAAGATGATCATCAGTTGCATAGCCAGGAAGTAAGAGGTTACTGTTTAAAATCAAAAGAAATGTTGAAGATGTTCTGAATAACCCAATGCAAGACATATTCAAGGCTCATCAATTTTCACCATATTCATAATCCACGCAAGGCCAGAAATTCAAGAAAACAAGAAAATGTATCCTTTACTCATGAGAACAGCCACCATCATTGCATTGCGCCAGAATGTTGTGGCACCAAGGTAATCGGTTCAATTTGAATGACACTCCAGAGGAATTCGACAGAACACGGTAGCCTGCATTGCGAACAAATCCTCATGCCAAATACAATGCCAAAGTAATATCATTGTTAGAAAAAAAAACGGATGGTCGTCATTGGGCAAACAAGTTCTGTACTGCTAGAAAATCAACGAAGTTGTTTAAATGTAGATGGTACCTCATTGGTGTTTCCTCACAATTTCCAAACTTAAGGCTTTCACTACTGAGCCAGTATCTTGCTTTACAGATGATGCAAGAAATACTTGTTGAATCTTTTATACGAGCTTGTTGTAATGATGGTGAAGTTCTCACTAAGATTGGTATCATTGTCACCATTTTGTTAAGCCGCCACCACCTAAGTTACACACTTCACATATGTGTGAAACCTGCATTTCCAAACAATGCAAACACTTGAAGATGGTCATTCAACAGTAAGAAACTTAAGAAAAAATTTAAGCTTTAAAATGCCATGATTCATCATGCCCCTTCAAGATTTATGTCAAGTAGAACTTTGTCTCAGCAAGTGTGAAGAGAGAAATGACGGTCTTCCATAGGCAATATGACTCACAACTTCTTTTGAGCTAAGGCCATAAATCATCTATAGTACACTCATTAAATCCATCACCATAATCTTGGTTATACACCTGCAGGAGGAAAAAAAATCAAATCTTAGCTACTGCGGTTGAATTTGGAATACAAGATTGCAGGCCATCAAGTTACAAAGTGAAATCCAATGAGTTTCCAAACAAAGAAACTGATGTGTCCTAGAGCAAATCATACAGTTATTAAAACAACAGAATCATGAATATTGTGAAATCATATTTCCAAAACTATTTCAGACATATTCCAAACAAAATCAGACATGTTTCAGCTAGAAGAGGAAAGTTATTAATCATATCAATGCATAAACAGACCTTAGACCATATCAATTCGAAAATGGAAATAGAAAAGTTAACTTTCAAGTAGGAGAAGAGAATATTGAATATATTCTAAAAAAACTATTGTAGAACTCCTCTTTAAGGGATTCTTTTTGTTTGGTTGACTTGTTAAACGGTTGTGTTTAAGAGAGTGCAGGAAGGCCTCCTCTGGCCTATAAGTTGGAAGAAAGCTTGCTTGGTAGCGCTAAGGTTAAGAAGGATGATACCAAAACTATGGTTTATGGAGAGGTTTTGGACGAGAGTCCCATCCCCATTAACTAAATCTTTGAAGTGTCTATTATGAAAGGTAATGAATCCAAGAGTCATAGGCCTCATCAAGGGTTAAAAAGAGTAAGCCTGATGAGAAGAAGATAGTGAAAGAGAAAGTCCATGAAAAATTGAACCAAAAGTATGAACCTCCGCATCAGAAGAAGAAAAGAGAAGAAGGATGCATGGCATTGATGACTAGAGTTAGTTTAGTCCCGACTGTAACTAAGAGAGAAACTGGGGATTCTAGCTGAAAGAAAGCACCCTCTTGAGTTGAAGGTGTAGGTGGTTGAGCTAAACGACCTTAAACAAAGCCCTTTGTTAGAGGTAGCCCACGCTTTCTCGCACTAATTTGTTTTCTTGTTGGTTTATTTATTTTTTTAGTTAATATAAAGCTTATAACAATGAAGTGAAACAAGTATAATTGTTGGGAAAATCATTCAAGGAACCATGCCCAAAAGGATCCCACTGTTGCACCCTAAAATTTGCTCAACCTTATTCACTTGGTTTATGTTTCAATTGCATTAGCATTTGCATATAGGGCCATGTACATAGGTTACTCATCTGCATAGCATAAGCATACCAAGTCATCCAGCAGGGGCCAATCATTATTCTCATCTCTAGAGGCCTATCCAGAGGTTATTGTCCTAATTCAATCTCATTCAAGTCATCAGAAAAGAATTTGAAAGCAGGGAGTTCAGTGGATCAAGCATTGAGTATATCTCCTAACTGAGGGTGTCTGAGGATCAACAAGGGAATCATGAGTTATGAATTGAGAGCATGGGGAGTATCTAGACATCTTGGAAGACTTAGAAAGTCATCTGGAGAGGAAAACAAGTTGTTGATGTGATCACAAGAATTGCAGTTGAAGACAGTCAACTAGGGTTTCATCTGGGTCAACCCTAGGTCAACCCTAGGTCAATTGATTGATTTAAGGGCATTCAGGTCTAGTGAAGAGATGTGGGGTTCATAATTTGACATGGAGAAATAAGGATATGTTGTTATGCTAAGAATAAATCAAGAGAAATCAAGGAGAAGAGGAGGGTCTAAATTAGGGTTTCTATGTAAAATCCCCTAGTTTAGGTCAAATTTCCAAGCAAGATAAGTCAAAATGAAAGCTTCAAATGGATTCCTGGCCAACATGGAACTTGTAGAGGATCCCAATACCTTTAATTTGAGTGGTGGAATACATCAAGGAGATTTATAGAACTCAAGTTATGGTCCTTGCAAGTTACAGGTCATCTGAGGTATCTAAAATGTTGTCTGTGAAAGTGACTTGACTTACAAGCATTTTTTACCCCTCAAGAAGGTTTCAAATGAATTTCTGGTCAACATAAGAATTGTTCCTCATTGTCTTAGCTTTCTAGAATGGTATGGTATGCCTTCATATGATTTGTGGAACTCTACTTATGGTCTTGGCAAGCAAAGGGTATTTTGGTCATCTGGTGATTACAGGTCATTCTTAGCCTATACCTAAAACTCATACAAGGGAGCTTCAGATGGAAAACTTCCCAACATCAAAGTTGCTCAAAATGCCATTTTAAGTCAAGAAAAGAAGTCATGAAAGTTTGTAAATGCATGGAACAAGACTTGATAAAAGTTGGTGAAAAATGACTTAAAAAAGGCATATAACTTGAAAAAGTTCAAGTTGGAAAATGGTTTGAGAGATCTACAAGTACAATATGGGTCATCCAATATACCAAATTGATTCCCAACATCATTTTAAAGACATTGGTTCATCCACATTTTTGATTTTAGGCTTAAAAATGGGGCTTTCTTTGTAAATTTGCTCCTTGCCTCATAAGGTAACATGGCAAGACCCCACATAAACAAGGAATCAATGGGCAAGCTTGCAAGGTTTTTCAGCACATCAAAAATATCATCCAAGGAGAATTTCAAATGAGAAGTGAGGGTTGTGCAAGCTTGAACAAAGAATGACCTATGCTTAGCATGGAATCAAAATCTCATGAAGTGAGATATCCAATTTCTCATTGGATTGTTCCAGTCCCTTCTAGATCATTCTTACACCATCTATAAGTAATTTGGGGTGTGCTCAGATGCTGAGGTTAGAGAGAATTGCTGCACAAAGAGAGATTGAGATCAAATTTCTTCCATAGCAAGTCACTTTCCATTTCTTCATTTTCTCCAGATTCAGTTCAGTTTCTTGATCTCATTCAACTCCATCACCATCATTGAGTGTGTAACAATCAGAATCAGAAGAAATTCAGGTCCAAATCGTGTTCTTGATATTGAGTTTGGCAGCTTGCAACTTCAGATCCATTTCCAAGATTCAAGCACAATCAATCCAAACTGGTGCAAACAGAAGCAAGCTCTTGTGTCACTGAGTGTTTCTGCACAAGTACAAGCATTGATTTGGAGGATTTCCCCATCTGGTTCATACATTTTATCAGGTCTGCATTTTGATCTCTACACTCTAATTTATGCATAGTTCATCAAGATTAATAGGTTAGAATGATAGGGAATAGGTAGCAGATCATTTCTGGAAAGTATGGTTCGATTTGGTGATGTTTTTTAGGTTGGCATAATTTCTGTTAGGAGCCAGAACTCTTCAAATTGGGAGTGTTAGGCTTAGTTCTTTAGGGGGAAGTGATCTAGGTGAAGAGAGGAACATGCCTGTGCCATCAATTTTGAAGATCGTGAGAATTGGTTCTTGATCATTTCTTGGAGGTAGCTATCGGGTTTAGGGTTAGAGGAGATTTTAGTTGGTTTTGGTATCATGGTTAAATTCCTGGTAAGATTTGGAGTGGATTTGGTTTTTGTGTGTTGGAATTCCATGAAGAATCGAGGGAGTTAGGGTATGGATCAGTTGGAGTGTTTTACATGTTCATCCATGGCGTTCCCTCCAAACCCTGAACCAAGGAGGAAGATGATCTCATCACCCTCGGATTACCCCTTGACCTGTTGACTGCGCCTTGATCCAACGGGCGAGATTCAAACTTCGTTTATGAGGGAAAGGCTGGATAAGGACGAAACGCCGCGTTTCATTAAGTTAGCAACCTTGGGCCTGGACTCAGCATTACTAATGGCACCCTCCCCAAGCTAAGCCCAAGTATTTCAACGTGAACTGGCTGCTATTTACACCGCTTTGCTTTCCATTTTTCTGGCATTTTTTTAACTCAATTTCTGAATACGTTGGGCCTAATGCAATTACTACGCGCACCCCACCTTCTCAGCCCAACTGGGATCTCAACTGCAGCGCATTGCTTTCCACACCCCTTCCCATTTATTCCTTATATTTCTATTTTAATTTCTTTCATTTTTTTCATGCATCTTATAAAAATCATAATAAGTAGAAAAATCATTATTTTTAATTCATTCTTTTTGCATTATTTTCTTTAGAGAGTCAAGAAAATTATAAAAAATAAAAATAGCATTTTATTTTTTATTTGATATTTTTCCCATATTTTTCAAATAAATAGCATTTTAAATAGTTTCATTTCATGCATGATTTTGTTATTTTTTGTTCTATTAAATGCTTCAATATTTTTCACCCATTCTTTTTAGGTTGTTTAGTTTAGAGATTAAACTTGTAGATACAATTTAGTTCCCATTTTTAGAAATTAATTTTAGGTGTTTAGTTTAGGTGAGAATAACATGAACAAACTAGGGTTTTAGGTGATGACTTAGGAGAATTAATTCACTTCCCTTAGGACTTAGAGATTGAATAGTTTAGCTATGGGACTATAGGGGCTATGGGTAGTTATTAGATCCCCTTAGAAAAAAGTCAGGATTCCCCTACTGCTATTAATGTACTGTATATATCTGATTGACTGGTGTGGTGTGCCCTCTGGGGATTATTGATTGGTCTGTGGGGGTATTGGGATTGTCTGGGGATTTGGGAGAGCTGAAGACTTGAGGAGATGAAGGCCATTGGAGATCCAGAGAATGAAGATCAACTTCCAGAGTTGAAGAGGAGTTTCTTGCTAGCAGCTGGTATGGAGACTAGGGTTTAGGAGCTAGGCAGAGCTCTAGATTAGAAAGCTTGTTTCTCAAACATGGATTGCCTTGTCTGCATCCATTCTTCTCTGTGATTCAGAGTCTCTCTAAGACACTCACCCCCTTCCTTTGGAAGGCTTGGTGATAGTGTCTAAGAGATAGAACTCTTGAGAGAAAAATGTCTTTTGTGTTAGAAGCAGTCTGTTCACCACCTTTGGTAGTCAACTGATTGCTTAACACCCAATTTACTCTTGTGACTGATCCCTCATCTTGGAGGTTTGAACTTGAAGAAAAAGCCCTTGCAGATAGAAGACTGATGATCAAAGCCCTTGCCTGAAGGCCATGAAGATGGAGATTGAAGCTTGTTGAAGCCTGTAGCTGATTGGAGATTACTTGGAGCCAGATGCTGATTCAGAGCTGCTGAGCTGTTTGTTTTATTGCTGTATTTCATTTCTGATGTATTGATTGGTTTTCCTGACTGTATTGTTTGTTGTTTACCCTGTTGGGTTGAAAGTGAAGTCTGTTCACTTTTGCCTATTGTTTTCTAGGCTCGAGGTTGAGTGGGACTCCCTTGCCTCGCTTGTATTGCTGCATTCATGCATTTTACTGCTTTACTGTATATATCTGATATTGTTTCTGTTTTTGCCTATCCCGTAGGATCTCTGTTTCTCTCTGTGCAAGAGAGGAGCATGATAGACATTAGGTTTTAACCCAGGCATGATAACATTAGGTTAGTTTGATTCCCTTCGCAACCGTAGGTTAGAGTTCTATCTCTTCTTCCTCAAAACAAACAGAAAAATACCATAAAGATTTCAAACACAATAAAAGACACTTCTTCCGTAAAAGAATGTGAACTCATCAAGACGTCATTTTTGTCCGTTTGGACTGCTAATCAGAAAACCCTTTTCAGAAGGACTAAAATCAACCAAGACAAGCCTGTGTCGTACGTGGCCCGAACTACGTTTGCTCTGATCTTTCATGCCGTGTGAAAGTACGTAGGCATAGGATGCGATATCCTAGCGAGCAACCTTCCCCTCCTTTCCCGTAGGTAGGCGAACTACGTTGACTCTGATTTCTCGTTCCAGGCGAGAATACGTAGGCATAAAGTGCGATACTTTGCCGAGTCATTTTTATTTTCATTTTATTTTCTTTTTAACCCTCGACCCATAGTTTAGATAGAATAACAATCCATACCTGAAAACAAGCGTGGATCCCGTCGAGTATGACGGACGTGAGGGGTGCTAATACCTTCCCCTTGCGTAACCGACTCCCGAATCCAGGTTTTGGTTGCGATGACCATATTTTTCCCGTGTTGTGCGAGGTTTACTCTGAGCGTTTCCTTTCCCTCCCGTGGGATAAATAACGCACGGTGGCGACTCTTCTGTTCAGCCGGCGCCGATTTTCGCAGTAGCGACACCCACAAAACCCAAAGAGAAACAATCTTCCAATATAAAAACCAGGGGCTTGCTACGAACACCCATAGCAGCCGCTACGGGCCATAGTAGCCCCCACAAAAAAAAACTAAATAAAACAAGCTTGCATATGTTGGAAACAATGCTCTGCTACAGTTGGCCATAACAGGGCATGCAAACAAGGGGGTCAAAAAATTTTGAATTTTGAATTCTCTTGGGACCCACCCACCTCCATATAAACTAATCATCATCCATAAACCCTCTTTAAAACACCAAAATCTTAATTTGTAAAACTCATTATTACTAATCACCTTCTCTCTAAATCATTCATCTTATTCAAATTCTCCCACCTTGTTCCATATATTCCCCAAAACTCCATTGTTTTCAAAACATAAAGCTTCCACCTTTAACTTCATATAAATCCCCATCACTAATCCAACTTCACAAAAACTTCATTAGCCACTATCCCGGTCATACTTCTAAGCATAAAATTCCCAAAACCCTCATTTTGAAATATCTTTACTTCATCCATCAGTGGCACCCAAGAGGAGCGATAAGAGCAAACAGGTGGTAGAATCATCAAGGTCTCGGAAGAGAGGAAGCACTTGATCATATAGCCCTCATAGCATCATCTTTGAAGATGATTCTTAAGCTAAGCGGTACTCCACACTCATTAAGCAGAAAATCACTTTGTTAAGGTACATGTACGAAAGCATTCTTACTACCTTTGGTCTTAAAGTTGAAGTAGATAGGATGTTCCACTCAATTAGTTTGCTTGATTTTATGCAAAGGGAAACGCCGACCTATGAGCGAATCACCCTTGAGTTCCTGATCACTTTATACTTTAAGTTGTAAAATAAGTGGATTGATGGAACGAGATACTACTACAGTACTCTCGAGTTCTGTCTTTTAAACCAAAACCAAGAATTGAGTATAGAAGAGTTGGAGCGTATTCTCCAATTGACCATCTATAGGTCGGGGGGTGTCCTGGAAGATTTTAATGCTAAGAGCTTTTGGTATGCTATTTCCAGCGACGACTTTTATACCTCTACAGAGTTGAAAGCCTCTACCATCCAAAACCCAGGCTTCCAGTATGCACAAAACGAACTTGCCTTCACCTTGTTCAGACGAGGTGATAACATCAGTGTGGCTTCCCAAAGGGAGATTTTCTTCTTGTATTGCACGATCAATTATGGTATTCTCAATATCGCCACCTTTGCGATAAATTAATTGGGTAAGATTGTTTGTGTGGCCACCAGAGGCATTTTGGTAGGGGGAACGATTGCCCAAATTGCCGAGCACCTTGGTTTTGAGATTAAATTATTTGAGGATCGTATGGTTGAGGGGAGGAGTAAGGTTGATATGGATGCCCTTGTGCATCAAGGTATGATCTCTATGGACGAAAACACCTATACGATGATGATTTGTAACAAACCAAGTGGGCGTACCCTCTCTGGGTAACTCATCCGATGAAAAGGGCAAGCCCGATATTATTAACCATCCTACAGGTACCACAATGGAAGAGGACATTATTCCTCCACCCACACTTCCTACCCAATACGAAGTTGGGGCTTCAAATGCATATAAAGATAAGTGGAAGTGGGTTTAATCCAAAATTCATGGGATGAAGGTTGAGCAAACTAGGGAAGGATTGATCTTGAATGATGTCCAAGTGATGATGCAATAACTCATGTTGCGGTTTCCACCTCCCAAGTGAGGTTCTTCTGAGTTTACTCCCTCTTGCTTGTGTTAAAACATTGAGGATAATATTTGGTTCAATTTTGGTTTCCTTCTTCATTTTAGCTATTTCCATACTCTTTGTTTCAAAAGACCATTTTTTCATAATTTTTTCCCAAACTTGCACTGCCTAAACAAAATTTCACGAAAAGCTTCGGTTATGAGGAAAACATGGAAGTATATAGAGTTGGAGGGATGAAAGGCTAGGAATATGGACATTGATAAATTTTGACAACCTAGGTATTACCCGAACACCCTAGATCCCCCGAAGTAGGACGCGAGTCCAACATGTAGATTTGTGCCATAATACTCAACTTTTGAAAAGTACCCCCTGATTAGTTTATAATGACATTTTCGTATAATTTAGACTCGCGTGCATGTATGATTGGTTGGGAATGAATAATTTTTGGCACCAAATTGATGAAAAGACAGTAAAAGGAAACTATACCTTCTAAATTAGGTAACCTTTACCCAGTTATTTAGCCTAACAGTGGTTGAACCTTAAACGTTGTCCCAGGAAAGATTTTATATCCAAGTTTTAATGTAGTAGTACCCATAATTAACTTTGTATCTACTATCCTTGATATCCATCCAACATAAGCTATCCTCTTCAGTAAGATCTAGGATAAGGATTCTTTTGATGGCTTCCTGATCAACTATATTAAAAAGATTCTCAGTCAGGTGTTTGTTCCAATAATTATTTTCCTTATCAACTGCACATTAAACACTTATGAAAATAAGACTTTGTTGCTTGGTAATTTAAAGATTATGTTTATAAAATGCATATGTTATATAGTGTTTGGTTACTAAATTGAAAAACACTTTTAAAAATCAATTATTAAAAATGTTTTTTTAACAAAAACTAATCAATACATCTTGTTATTTAAAATATTTTTATATTATTTTCTTTAAACTCTTTATTTTTCTTAACTGAATATTTTATTATAAAAATTTATTTTTTGAAAAAGTAAAATTATAACAAACGAATCATAAAACATAAATGTTAGGTTTTGTTTTTTTCAATACTAACACGCCGCAAGTGCACGACTTTGCGAAATAGTAAAAAGTTATAGAACCACTGAGATCAATGATTTAAGTACCAAATTTTCTCCTATCGAGATATATCTAGAGAAATCAATAATATGAGTTTTGGTGAAAATAACTTAATTGAAAAAAGCACTTAAATAAAAACAACTTATTGATAAAATCACTTAAATTCCAATTGAGGCAAACAAGACCTAGGGTTATGGTTCTCACTCTAACATATTTGTGTAATTCAATTGACTTATATTAGGATAATTCCATATAATTTATAGAAAATAGAAAAATATGGACAATACCTGCTTTCACCAACACATTGTCCTATGATGACGGATAATTTGTCTACTTTTACACGACTGAATTATTTGTCAACAATTTGTTACTTTTGCTTAGCTATAAAATCTTCTTAAATTTGTCCAAGCATTTTCGTTGTTTTGGATTTGTCTGTTTAAAAACCTACACTTTGATATCGACACATATCCTTTTAGACTACGGTCGATACCTGAGAACACTTTACTTTCGTACAAGATTTGGAATGCATGAACTCAGACAATAAAATAAGTTTAGGCAGATACTCTTGTAATTGACATGTGACAGATCATACAAAAGGTTATAATATGATCCCCATAACCCATAGTCCTTAATGGATTACTCACTCATGGTGAGGGCAGGCGAAATTAATTTGATAATCACAGATTAATTCATAATAATAAAATTTAAATAGACAAATAATTGAATATGAAAACAAATATAAATAAAGCTTGGAATATACTAAGAGTCTTCATCATCTTTAACCTTGGTTTTATGCATACACAAAAACAAGGTATACATAATCATTCATTATTTGGGTGCCATCTAAGATCAAGTTGATAAGGTCTAATTTAGCTTGTGGTATTGCAAATTGGGTTGAGATCTCAGCGGGGTTTCAAATAAGAAAACCAAGGTGGGGTTTTCCTTTGATCAAAGCAGGGATTTGAAGGTTCTGGACAAGATTACTCAAGTTTAGATTCGAACGAGTGAAGGCTTTGAAGAGATGAAGTTCTTGCAAAGGAGTAGCGTGAGAAGGTGGAACATCTTGGTAAATCTTGGGTTACAACAATTTATAATTTGAATTCAATCAAGTGAAGGCTTTGAAGGGTTACGGTTCTTGCAAAGGAGTAGCGTGATACAGCGAATCAAATTAGTATTGTTGGGTGACTTGATCAAATTTAGATTAAGGGAAGACAAATAGCTAGGATCAACATCAAACTTAGGGTTTATAGGGTTGCATTGCTACATTTATCTTGTAAACTACTTTTGCAAAGTAAGGCTAATTTCATTATCTCAATTCGAATTCAAATTGAGGGAAGACATACCCATAGTGAGGCTGATTAGGGAACTGCCTAAACACATCCATGTGTACTCTCTCTTTCTCTCAATCTCTTTTACATTTCATTTGCAAATTGTTGAGTTCATAATTAGTGTGATTAATTGGTTTGGGGAATTCTTTTAAAAATCGTTCAAAAAAATTTTTTTTGAATTGATCGCTATCATTTTGATTTTGGTTGGATTTTAAGATCAATAAGACTATACAATTTTCCAAACAAAATTGGTTTTGCACACAAGGTGTTCGATAATTTGTATTAATTGATTTTTGTGTGACTTATCATTGGATAAGTCGCCTTGGTCTAATAAGTGGCATCACAAGCTCTGGTTATTTATGTGCTTCAATATTTTCTTATTAGAGAATGGCTATCGAACCTAAAGGGGCGTATAATAGAGTGCCAATTTTACTGGTGAAAACTATAGCTGTTGGAAAGCTTGTATGCGTATACATGTCAACTCGGTTAACAAGGGTGTATGGG
Organism: Lathyrus sativus; assembly: GCA_963859935.3. NCBI lineage: Eukaryota > Viridiplantae > Streptophyta > Magnoliopsida > Fabales > Fabaceae > Lathyrus > Lathyrus sativus. The sequence goes on from OZ012737.1 coordinate 510,651,714, forward strand.
ACGCCATAAATAATGGTCCTAATCAAATTATAGTGACCAATACTCAAGGCGTCGTGGTACCAATATTGAGAGCACAATAACATGATAATGATAAGAAATTATGGTCACATGATTGGAAGGCACAAAATATTCTCATATCTACACTCGGTGTTGATGAATTTTGTCACGTCTCTCATTCTGAGACTGCTAAAGCTATATGGGACGCATTAGAAGTTGCCCATGAGGGAACTAATAAAGTCAAACAAGATAGGATCAATACATTAAACCAATAGTTTAAACTATTTCGCATGAAGCATGGTGAAATCATTACCGAAATGCAAAAGAGGTTCATACATCTTGTAAATCGTTTGAAAACTCTATGTAATCTTATCTCTAACGATATATCTACTAATAAATTTTTGAGTTGTTTTAATAGGGAATGGCAACCCAAGGTCACCGCGATCAAAGAAGTAAATGATCTTAAAACACTTGACGTCACAACTTTATTTGGCAAGCTGAAAAAACATGACAAAGAACGCACTTTCTTGGTAAAACATGAGAAAAAAACATGAGAAGAAGATGAATAAGGAGAAAGGTAAAGACAAGGAGGAAGAAAAGCAGTTTATTGCTCTAAAGGCTTCAAGTTCGAAGTCCTCAACTAATGAGCAAGGTGATTGTGAAATAAGAGATGATGAGAGTTCGAATAAAGAAGATATAGGGCTCTATGTGAAAAGATTCAACAAGTATATCAAAAGAAATGGTGTAAAGTTCTCAGACAAAAAACTCATCAAATTCAGAAGACAATCAAACTCATCAAAAGAAGATGGTGACAAGAAAGGAAAATCAAGACGTTTATGTTACAATTGTGGCAAATTCAGACACTACAAGTTGGAGTCTCCATTGATAGTGAAAGACAAGGAGAAAGGTCATCATAAGAAATATAGCAATTGTAGAAGAACTTATATTGTGTGGGAAAGCGATATTGATGCCTTAAGTGTTGAAAGCTCAAGTGATGAGGAAGAAATGGAAAATGTTTATTGTAACACCCCAAATTTATTGGAATACTTATTTAATTTATTTAAATATGAATATTCGTATTTTTTGTAATTTTCGGTGGTTGGTATGAAATATTGAGAATTATGGAGTTTTGGGTTATTTATTTAAATAATAGTATATAATATGAATATGTTGGTATTATTATTAAATTAAATAAATATAAGTGAATTAAGGGCAAAATGGACATTTGAGGAGGAGTTAGTGAGGATGAAGTTGGAAAGCCCAATTTTAAGGCCCAAAGTTAGGTTTAACAAAAAGGAATTTGGAGGGAATTAGAATTCATTCCTGTTAGACCGTGAAAAGGGAAGAAATAGAGGCCAGAGCTCTGAGAAAGAGGATTGAGGCAAAAGCTTCGCAAGGTTTCCAAGAATCAAAGAGAAAGGCTTAGAGTCGGCAATTAAGGTATGGGGAGTATTGCCTTAATTATTTTCAATATATGATTCAATGTATTTAAAGCTGATTTAAGGGTTTAAAGGGTTTGAGGCTGATTTGAGATAAAGGAAATTAGGCCTTCATGGCCAAAATATATTAGTGAGGTTTTAACCATATAGGGGTTTGAACTGATGGTCTAATAGGCTAGAGGTCGATTTGGGTTTGAGGGAAAGTAGGCCTTCATGGCCAAAATCTATTATTGAGGTTTTAACCGTAGAGGGATTTGAACTGATGGTCGGATAGGTTTGAGGTTGATTTGAGAGTAAAGGAAATTAGGCCTTTCTGGCCAAAATCTGTTGTTGAGATTGTTTAACCCTGTATGATAAGTGATTTGTGATAACTCTAATGACTGTGGGGTATTTGTAAGAAATTATGGGAATTAGAGGCGTAAATATGATACGGGATTGAACCTATATCCCTTAATTTTTAAAGGTTTTAGGCATAACCTTAAAATAATGATTAGATGGTTTAATTGTGTTAAAATTGTAAATTCACTTGAGATGATTACAGTGTTGAATGGGTTGTAATTTTCTGAGAGTTTGGGTTTTTACGAAATCGAAATTGTTTGTCACGACTGTTCATGTTTTTGGTCGAAATCGTTTTGGACGTAACTTTTGATCCGTAAGCCCGTTTTGGCCCCCGTTTGAAGTGTTGGAAAGCTAATGAACATGGCTACAACATAGTATGGATAAGGGAATTGTTTTCCTAATATTTTTATATCTAATTATGTTTGAGAAGTCAGTTGTGTAAATGTTCTATTAATGAATCATGTTCTGCTTCAGTGATGTCTTGATGTTTTGATGCTGCGATTTTCCTGATGAATTACCATGAGGGTAACTGTGATTTCTATATTATTAGTACATGGTTATATGATGATTCCTATGATGTGATGATGATGAGCTATAATGATATTTCTATGAGTTTTGATGATTCTATGATGACATGATATATGATGATGAGTTTGATGATGGTGATTTTGATGAATGATGATGCACCTATGATGTTATTATGAGGATGATTATTGACATGTGCATCATGCATTCATGTGCATCTGGACTTCGGTTCAGGACCTTGATTTCTTTGGCTTCAGTCCCATTATGCAGATGTGAGGTATTTTGATGTGCTCCGGTTCTCAAGTAGAATCGATTCTATTGATGGGGATCTATGGAGGGTTGATGGCCCAGTGTCCATCGAGTTGTGATGATTGGTACCACATACATGAGTCTTGTTGCATTTGCATTTATGTGACAATTTGTGTAATTTATAATGTTGTGGCCTTTGATGTTCCTTGATGATTATGATGTTGAATATGAAAATTACGCCATTTTATATATTGATTCTTATATTGATTATTATGAATCGTTTTACTCACCCTGCCTGTTTGAATGTTGCCTCCATGTGGGTAACATGCAGATGACCAGGTTTAGCCGTGGATGCCATCGAGGATTTTTGAAGTTTTTGGGCCGTTGGCCCTTGTGCTTGACTTAGAGGATCTTGCTCTGATAATGTAACATCGGGTTGGGGTCTTTTAGTCAAACTATTTTATTGAGTTTTTGTTATGTTGATTTCCTTACGGTAAAAGAACAACTTTGAATTTTTGCCTTTTTGAGTTCCGCTGCCATTTGAGCACTTTTGAGTAATTTTGAGAAAAACCCGTCGCTTACAGAGCATTGACTTTGATTTGAATTTATTGAGAAATGTACGCCCTTTGAAGTGATTTTTATGGTGTTTAAAATTTTACTTTGATAAATGTGAATATTTTGCCATAATATTTGTAGGGTAGAAAAGGGTGTTACATTTATCTCTCCTCGTATTATCGTGACAAGAAGAAAAATAATTTAATTCACTTTAAATATGAACATGTTGATGAATTGTCTTATTTCGAGTTACAAAAAGCTTTTGAAAATCTTCATAGAGAAGCTGTAGACGCTTTCAAAAAGTTAGCTTCAAACAAAAGAATTTTTGCACATTTAGAAGCTAAATTTTTGGAAATCGAAAAGAATATGGAAAGTCTTGAGCAATCTATGGTAGATATTCAAAAGGTTAAAGATGAAAATAATGAATCATCATGGTTCGGTTGTGAAACTTGTCATATTTGGTAAAAAAAAAAAAGGTAAATACTCTTAAAGATAAATTGGACAAGACATTAGAATATAAGGTCATTTTTGCTATTGATACTACTAAATATAAGATGCTTCTCATAATCCTTATATAAGGTATAACTTTGTTGAAAAGGATCAAGTTAGCAAAGGTAACTCTTCTCATCATTTAACTTGTCACTTTTGTTGCAATATTTAACTTGTCACTTTTGTTGCAATAAGGGTAATACCATTGCAAAATGCAAGTTTAGGAAGTTTCTTGTTCCTAAAGGAATTTTTCAATGGTTGCATAAATGCAACCAAGGTTTCATTCACCCTTAAGGACCAAACGAAGATTGGGTACCAAGCACTTCTTGTTGATTATGAAGGATAAATGTCATGGCTCTATAAAGAGAGTATGGGATCTCATTTGTGATTGCTCAAGACATGATACGGGTGACATATCCTTATTTCTTTGACTTTGTGGCAAGAAAGAAGGGGTGTGTTACCAAAGGCGTCAACAACTAGTGTTCGTTAATTGGTAAAAGTGTGTAGATTACTTGTAATGCTTCCATCCAAAGAAATGTAGAAAAGATGTTTCATTTCATGCAAATGGATTATCTTCAAGAGGCATAATTAGTAACATTGAATAAGGGATTGATCAACCTAAGACGATGAAGCTTGAGAAGGAGTAAGATAACTATCATGAAAGAGACAAGGTTGAAAGTTCAACCAAAAAGGATGATCATCAAATCAATAATTTTTCTTCTGTGGATTCATTGAAAATTACACTATTATATACTTTATCAAAGTGAAAGTTGGTAAGATTGTTGTTGTTATTGGTTTGTGGCACCTGTTGTCTTTATTCTAACTTTCGTTTGAGAGTTCCTTGTGGAATGCATATGTAAGTTTCCTCTTTTACTTGTTTATTGATCAAAGGTATGTGATATATTGTAAGTTTCCTCTTTTATAAGGTGAGGTAATATCATTTCAATTTTTGCTTTATAAGTAAGTTTCCTCTTTTAATTGTTTATTGTTCAAAGGTATGTGATATATTGTGTGTATGATACATGTTATGATGTTCATTTCCAAAATTTTCAAATGTAACCATTATGTGTTTCATTTAATATGCTTATAGTGATCTCATTCATAATATCTTCACATGTGATCTATATCTTTTATTATATCATGCTTGCGTTTGTGTGTTTGTATATTATTGGCTAACAAATCATTAAAAAAACTATCATATGCATGTGTCTCTCATCAATTAGTTATGCATAAGTCAAGTTGAGTCTTTCTAAGTCATTCCAAATTCATATGTGCCAAAAAATTTCATGTTTTATACCTCATAGGCCGACTCATAAATCGTATAGGTCGACACATAAAAATAATTTTTGAATTTTTCAAGATTGGTTCAGTATGCGTAGACACATACTTTTATAGGTTGGTGTGTAGGATTAATTTTTTAATTCTTTTGAATTTTCTTCAGCACGTGTCAACTCATAACCTTGATAGATCGGCACAAGATTCTAGAGGTCGACTCATAAGTTGTTTTTAGGGCATTTCTCTTCACCTTTCCTCTTTTCTGATACATTCATATAAAATCGCAAATTCATTAATCTCATATTAATTCTTGAAAACTTTCAAATCAACATTAAACTTTGTTAGATTCATCCTCCATATATTGTCCATATTCTTCTTTCCACAAAATCATTAACATTCTCATTAATCATCCTCATTTCATCTTCAAAATTCATCATTCACTCAAATTATCCAAAAACTCCAAATTTCCTCCTTTTTTTGGTTGTTCTTCACTTCTTTATGTGTGATTGTGATTGTTTATTTGAGTTGAGTTTGTGGGTAATCAATTATCTCACAAACTCCTTCACTTCTCGTTCGCACATCTCATCAAACAGTTGGTGTACAAACTTTGTTAGCTCAATTCTCCATTGCAATTAAGCTTTCTAAATCCAAGGGTGATCCTAAAGGTAAGGGTAAGGCAATTACTTTTTCTACAGTTGTAGAATTTTCATTTTCATTGGTTTGGTCCTAATGTGCTAAGGAATTTGAGTAAAAATATCAACATCGGCTTGTTGTGAAGCAATAGGCTTGGAAGTATATTGCGCTTGGTTGTTTGGATATTTCAAAAGTTACTAGTCTTGTTGCACATCAATAGATTGATTGCTTTTTGTAGCAGGCTCAGGATTATAATGAATACCTCATTCATGTATTCTACTCTGGGTTACATGATAGGCAAGGTTCACGCTTCAAGTTTACTATAGGTAACCGGGTTTATCAATTCACTAATGATCTTTGAAAGTTTTTGTTTGGTATTACTATTATTAATCCTGATGATGATGATGATGATGAAGTCAACTCGTTGGTGACGGATACCAATACTCATATGCACTTTAAGTGGAACGTTCATATAAATGAGCTTCTTAGAGCTCATCGTCCAAGTGATTGTTATGATCATATTACTACTGGTCAATTGAAGATGGTTCCTATATGTTATGGTGAGAATAGGATATCAAATTGTTGATTAATTTGAATCACAAATCTTGAATTCACAACCGGTCTTTGATTTATCCGAAAGAAAGGTTAAAGAAAGAAAAACCTAATTTCCACTGTAAAAATAATGCGGGAAGATCTAGGGTTCGGGGGTTGGTTAAACTTAGGGAAGGTATTAGCATCTTAAGCCTTTGTAGTACTCTACAGAAACCTCTTGTTTAATATGTGCTAATTGGTATATATTTGTTTAAAGGTATGCTAAAGGGTTGAAAGGAGAGACCTAAAAGGTTAATCCTAAGTATACTCGCCAAGAAATCACATCTTGTGCCTACGTATCCTGGGTAGGGGATGGAATCAGAGTATTCGTAGTTCCCCTCAAAGAGGGTGAGGAACTTCTTGACTGTGGTCAAGGTTCCAGGGGGATGTAAGTATTCATAGTGAAGTACTTACATGGAGTGTGGCGACTCCAAGTCTACGTTAAAGTGGTAAGAAAAGGGTAAATAAGTATCCACGGCGGGAACTTACATGGAGTACGGCGACTCTTGATCCTAAGGCTAGGATGCAAGGTAAGGGTGAAAGCATGTTCACGGCGGGACACTAGGCGTCAGTACGGCGACTCAGATCCTAAGGCTAGAATAAGGATAGGGTGAAGGAAATGGGGTTAGTAACAGGAATTTTAAAGTGAATATCTCAAACATGCAATAGAATATATACTAGTATGCGAACATGGTAATTGAACACTCTAAAAAAATTAAGCTCAGACTGACGAAATTATGGTTAATTTGATAAGGGTAAATTTGTCTAATCCTAAAATTTAAGATAAAGTGGCAATACTAAATATTTTTGAATTTTTTTCATTATTTTTGCTAAAATTATATTATAGAAAATAAAGAAACTTTGCATTAAAAAATCTAAATTGCCAACATTTTAATAAAATTTTAAAAGTTCTAAATTGAAAGTAAAATTATTTTTAAATTTTAAAATCAAACTTATTAAAAACCTAAATTAATTAAATCTTGAAACTAAGTTAATTTTGTTATTTTAATTTTTTATTATTATTATAAATGATTGTTTTTATTTTATTATGTTTTTTTATTTTTATTATTTATTTTTGTTTTTATTATATTATTATTAAAAAAAGGAAAATGATTTGGGCCCAGCCCACTTAAAAAAATAAGTAAAAATAAAATAAAAAAAGCAAATGGGCCGGTGGTGGTCAACCCACCGGACCCAACCCGGTTCAAATAAAACGAAATGGGGGCAAAGGGTTAGAAAACCCTATTTTCCTGCAAGCGGGGCCCCCAATCCCCTTCTTTCCTATTTTCTTTCTCCTCTTTCCTTTCCCTCTCTCTTTCGTGATGTTCTTCTTCCTCCTTCTCCCTCACTTTCTTTCTTCTCCTCTCGCTCCCTCTTCTCTTCTTCTTTCATTTCTTCCGCCTTCTTTCTTTCTTTCCCCTCCGATTCGTTTTCTTTTTCTTCCTCTCGCCATTTCTCCATCTCTCAATCTCCCGTTTCCTTCCCTCTTTTTCTCCCCCTCTTCTTCAGACTTTCTTCTCCTTCTTCACCATTTCTTCTTTGTTTTGGACCTGTAATCAAACAAAACAAACAGAAAATCCAAACAACAGGTCAACAATTTACCAAAAATGGGAGATAATGGGCTCGCGAAGTGCGAAGGTGACGGCGGAAGTTGTGCGGCGGTTTCCGGCAGTGTCGAAAGGCACAAAGATGAGTTTTCCTCTTCTTTTCTCTTTTAATATTATTGGTGTGTGTATGAAATTTGTTGTTGTGAACTGTGGACTGTTTTCTTTTCAAAATCGTCCCCCCTCTATCGCAACCGGGACTTCCTCTTATATATTCAGGAAGTTATTTGAAATGATGATTTGCATTCAAACGCTAATATTTTTGTCAAAACTTGTTTTGGAAAGTTTTTAACTCTATTAGAAACATGTTTATCAACTGTTTTGGAAACAAATTACCGTTGCTATGGATTTCTGTTTTTATTCCAACATGTGGGAACAAACTTATTCAACTTAAAAGACTCATTGAATGCCTGATTTGGTGATAATGATTGATCCAGACCATATCGTTTTGGATTTGGAAATGTGGATTTGCTAATTCTTTGCCATAAACCCTTTGATTCATCTTGTTATGTGCGTTAGTTGGAATTAAAGTCAGAATATATTCAGGAATTTGTTCGTCACACTACTTTGATGTTTAACCCCTTTTTGGTTTGCTTTTATTTTTGCGGTACTAGATGATGCAGGTGCCGCGTTGGCATTTTGGTGTGTTTGGAGGAATTCTGTCATCAAGACTTCACAAATTTTCTAGGAAGAACTCCTTTAGTTTGCAGCTAATTTAAGCTTAGTTTTGAGCAAAAAAATCAGATCTTGTATGTCTTGGGGTATTGGTGTAACTTGAAGTTGTTCTGTAAAAATTAATTTGAGCTTAAATCCCACTTGTAATGACATGATAATTTGGGATGTTGAAGCCAAACTTGAGATTTAAACTTGAATTTGGATTTTAAGTGTAGGGAATATGTTGGAATTTCATGCTTGCATTTGTATGTCAATCTTAAAAGCCAAATCCTTATCAAAACTTGAACTTCATAACAAATTTCAATTTGAGTTTTGTCTTTTTCAACCTAAACCTCATATGAATTTTTGTAACTTGTATTTCAAATTTTTAAGGTCTTGAGTTTTCATGGTAACTGGAATTTTGGAGCTTAACCATATGACAAACTCGAATTTATGGAAAGAACATGATTATGAATTTTGTCCACAACCTTGACATTAATCTCGTATATGTCTTGAATCGATAATGTTTAGAATCCCGGTCATGGGGTTTGAATTTAGAAATAAACCTTGAAATCTAGCGTTTAAGGCATGAACAATGAATCTACGAATCTTGAACGTCACTTAGAGATTTTATAGCAGAAACTTGACTCAAGATCCTTATTCAAACTTGCAACCTCACGATATCAACAAGAAAATTTTGAATTCCTTCCGTAATAATTCATCCTCATAGACATGAACAGAACTAAACTTAACCTACAAACCCCATAAGCTAAACATGGTCCAATTTAATGAAGTTCTAATCTTCGCAATGAAGATACGTCCTTTTCTTGGAAGCAATGCACACAGACTTATCAACCCGACGTAATATTTCATGCCCTAAGTAACCACACTTCACAACAAAGGATAAGAGAATTTAATCCTCCTTGTGGGAAACCTCTGAGAAAATCTTGCGGAAGGTTGACCTTGTATTGATTAGAGGGTTGCGAGAACAAGGGTAGGTGACTCCACAATAATTTAGCCCAACTTGTAGGAGATAAAAAGTATACCTAAAGCCTTCATGACATCCTGAAATTTCAGCAACAACTTAACTTCACAAAACTAAATAAAGAAACGGTTAAAATGGTTAGCTATGCATGGATGATCTAAATGATATGCAAAGATCAATGAATCTAAGGGAAAATTTTGGGATACGACAGTTGCCCCTATTTAAATATCTTCACCGGGTGATATGAGCGATGAAGAACTTCGCGAAATCATGGTGAAAGGTATTTAAATACAGATAACCGAAAATTTTGCTCTTAGATGCAGTGATATGCAATGCTATGGACAAACGAAACTAAACTACAAATGCTAACAATGCTATGAGTTCTAATATGATGCAAAATGATGGAATGGTAAAATGCAGAAATGCAGACAAAACGAAAGCAAACAGAGACGAGATCAAACACAATGAGTAACCACTCACTGGGGATGACAACGCACTGGGGAAACAGACCAAACTAGGGAAAACTAAAGTGATGGACCAACAGGTTCAGGCATGACCATTTGACACTTTAGAAAGAAAGATAAGAAGAGATCCTCAATGGAGATGGCACCGGCAAGACGGCCTCCACTGGGGAATATCTAGAGTAGTTGCTCAACAGGTTCAAGCATGACCGGCTGACACTCTAGGATAAAAGGGTAAAATAAGATCCACATGGCAGTAGGATCATGCAAACAAAATGCTGGAGTTTTCAAGCAAGAAATAACATCCAAGCTACTGGAAATTCCTTAAATGAAGAGATCAAATGGGATCTTCAAGAACCATCAGGAAAGAAACAGGGTAGTCAAAACTCTTCTATATGCCGAAATGATTGGACTTCAATGGGAAAATGCCCTGATAAGTTTCTCGGGAGAGACTGCCACTTATTGCTAAAAGGGACTTACACCGCCAAAAATTGGATAAGCTTCTCAAATAAAGAGACTACCACTTATCTGAAAAGATAACGATGACAAGCTTCTCAGGAGAGACTGCCACTTATCTGGAAAAAGTAATGGAAACAAGCTTCTTGAAGGAGATGGCCACTTGTTGCTGGTCATAATGAAAATAGGATAAGCTTCTCAGACGAGACTGCCACTTATCGGTCTGGTAAAATGGTAGAATGATAAGCTTCTTGGGTGAGACTGCCACTTATCTGACAAAGGTAACATGGAGCTTCTCTGGTGAGACTGCCACTTATCGGCAAGAAATGGTAAGCAATGATAAGCTTCTATGGCGAGACTGCCACTTATCTGGTAGGCAATGTGATAAACATGATAAGCTTCTCATGAGAGACTGCCACTTATCAGCAATAAGGAGTTGTAAAAGGCTCTTCTTGATAGATAGTGCAAAATAAATGCACGTCCAGGTAGGTTCGGCGACTGACGGGGACCAAAGTTCAATCTAGAATCGAGCTAGAAAGAAACTGTCAAACAAGACTTCGACCATTGAGGAATGAACTCGAATGAGGATTTATCTTATCCAGGCATGGAAAAGATAACTAAAATAACCATCATCCATGAGGGTTGAACTCTGTGGGAAAATTAGAAATAGTAGGTATTTTATGCCTAAGGTTGACAACTCTACTTGGAGAGAACGGAAAAACCCAAATACTTGGCGGTAACCATAACCAAAGTAAACAACAAAAGACAACATGGACAACAAACATGCAGATGCTAATGCATATGTCTAAATGAAAATGAAATATATGTCATGCTTATGCATATGCTTATGCTGACAAAACAGACAAAAGGAAGAGAAGACGGGAAATGAAATAAACATCTCGACGAGGGTACCCGGCGACCTCTGCAAAAGTACATCTAGAAGATGTGGATAGAAAGTAAAATGGCAAAACCAAAATCTTGCTTCAAAGTTCTAGGGAGAATAATATTCCACTTGGGGATATGACATCATGACTTCACTTGAGAGATTGTCATCATGAATATGAATTTCTTATCAAAAAGGGGACTTATTCACTAGGGAGAGTCATCTTATGATTAGAGACTTCCGGGGGGTAAAATAAATATCCACTTCATCGGGGAAATATGGAGCTAAGGCAGCTTGCTGGAGAAAGTGTATCAACTTCAGTGAGGAAAGGATGATTCCACTAGGGAGTGGATCCTCAATATATCAGTAGATATGTATCACTTGGATGCTGGGGAGATTCTCTACAGTCTTGAAAATCACTGGAGATTACCGGATCGGTCCAAAAGTGTTGTCAGCTTATGCTTTACTGGGGATTTGTTGAACAAATGGTCTAAAAGTGCTTCTGCAACATTAAGACTTTCCGGGGAACAATGATTCCTTCAGATATTTCCACAAGTCAAAGCAACTTTATATTCTTTTTCAAGTGTTCTTAAAAACATTTTTAAGTTTGAACACTTTTCACGTTCAAAATTATTATTAACAAATAACATTTTGCATAACAAAAATGAAAATAGAGAGAGCATAAATGGCAAAAATTGAATAGAGAAAGGTTTAATTTTATTGAAGAATGGTAGCTTGCTAACGACAAAGCTCCATGGAGTGTTACATTTGAAATTGGCAATAGGGAAAGGTTACATTGAATCTAACAACACCTACTAACCTTAATAACTAAGACTAACCAAAATCCTGCTTCTGACAAGAGCAATTGGATAGGATTTGATTTGATGTTCTGCAATGATTAGCGTCATCTGATGCAGTGAAATTCCTTTGTCCCTAATTTTTGTCTGGATCGCCCTCTCGGGTTTTCAATCCACCAGGACGCTCATTTTTTCCTAAGCCGCCGCTTAGCGAGTTGTGTATTTTTTTTTCATCCCTTATTTTTGCCTGGATCTCCTTCATAGGTTGTGATCCAGCGGGATACCCATTTTTGCCTAAGTCGCCTTTACAGGTTTTCGACTTAGCGAGTTCTTTTAGGCATAATATTTTTGGACTACATCAGAGTTTATAGGATGTGCAAGCTCTTCACCATCCATTGTTGTAAGAATTAGAGATCCTCCAAAGAAGACCGTATTTACAACAAATGGACCTTCATAATTGGGCATCCATTTCCCACGCATGTCTTTATGAACTGACAAGATCTTCTTGAGTACAAGCTCGCCTTGACGGAATTCTTGGATTCGGACTTTCTTGTCAAAGGCTCTTTTCATCCGTTTATGGTACAACTGACCATGGCACATTGCATTCATGCGCTTCTCGTCTACGAGATTCAGCTGGTCAAATATATCTTGGACCCATTCTGCTTCGTCAAGCTTGGTTTCCATCAATACCCTTAAGGAAGGTAACTCTACTTCAATAGGGAGGACAACATCCATTCCATACACCAATGAGAAAGGGGTTGCCCCTATTGAAGTTTGCAATGAAGTTTTGTATCCGTGCAAAGCAAATGGTAGCATTTCATGCCAATCTTTGTAAGTCTTTACCATCTTTTGCAGGATTTTCTTGATGTTTTTATTCGTAGCTTCAACGGCTTCATTCATTTTAGGACGATAAGGAGAAGAATTATGGTGTGCAATCTTGAAACTTTCACATAAATCCTTCATGGTTCTATTGTTCAAATTGGTCTCATTATCTGTTATGATACGGCTCGGAATTCCATAACGGCAGATAATCTCTTTCTTGATGAAGTGGGCAACCACTTGCTTGGTTACATTATCATAAGAAGCAACTTCTACCCATTTTGTGAAGTAGTCAATGGCAACTAAGATGAATTGGTGACCGTTGGAAGCTTTAGGCTCGATTTCCCCAATCATGTCAATGCCCCACATTGAGAAAGGCCACAATGATGATAAAACATTCACCATCGTTGGAGGTACGTGCACCTTATCAGTATAAATTTTCCACTTATGGTATTTTCTGGCATATTGGATGCAATCAGATTCCATGGTTAACTAGTAATATCCAGCTCTCAAAATCTTCTTAGACATAGCATAACTGTTGGCGTGAGTTCCAAAGGTTCCCTCATGAATTTCTTGAAGTAGCATGTCTGCTTCACGTCTGTCAACACATCTAAGTAGAATCATGTCGTAGTTTCTTTTGTATAACACATCATTGTTGAGGAAGAACTTGGATGCCAATCTTCTCAGAGTCTTCTTGTCAAGATTAGTAGCATAGGCTGGATACTCTTGCTTTAGCAGATAATTCTTAATGTCATGGAACCAAGGCTTATCATCAGTTTCCTCTTCAACCATCTGACAGTAGGCAGGTTCAATCTTGCGTTCAATTCGAATGAGTGTAGCGTCATTGACGAATTTGAATTTGCACATCGAGGCTAACATGGCCAAAGCGTCGGCAATATGGTTTTCAGTCCTCGGAACATGTTTAAAAGTGATCTCATCAAAGTATTTAATCATTTCAACAATGTAAGCTCTATATGGGATCAACTTTTCATCTCTGGTCTCCCATTCACCCTTGACTTGATAGATTGCCAAAGTTGAATCTCCACTCACTTCAAGAATTTTGATTCTGAGGTCAATAGTTGCTTCAAGGCCAAGAATGCATGCTTCATATTCAGCGACATTGTTGGTACATTCAAAATCTAACCTTGCTGTAAATGGGGTATAACCACCTTCTGGATTCATCAGAACGGCACCTATGTCGTGCCCACTGTAATTAGAAGAAACATCAAACATTATTTTCCAACGGGAACCCGGCTCGGGACCTTCATCAAGACCTAGCTCTTCATAATCCTTCACTAACATAATGTCTTCATCAGGAAAGTCAAACTTGAGAGGCTCATAATCTTCAACCGGTTGGTCTGCGAGATAATCTGACAAGATACTTCCTTTAATAGCTTTTTGAGTCACATACTGGATGTCGTATTTAGATAACAACATGTGCCAACGGGCAAGTCTTCCAGTCTGAGCAGGCTTTTCAAAAATATACTTTATTGGATCCATTTTCGAGATCAACAAAGTAGTATGACAGATCATGTATTGCATGAGACGCCTAGCAGCCCATGCTAGCGCATAACAAGTCTTTTCCAAAAGTGAATATCTGATCTCACAATCAGTAAACTTCTTGCTCAAGTAATAGATGGCATATTCTCTTCGTCTAGTCTAGTTGTGTTGACCCAGTACATAACCCATAGACTTCTCAAGGACAGTTAGATACATGAAGAGTGGTCTTCCAGGGATAGGAGGAATCAAGATAGGAGGCTCTTGCAAATTGAAATTCTGGTATGCAGATCACCTGTGTTCCAAGAACATTGATCTCTGCTCAACAAGGATGAGGACAGACCAAGGCCAATTTAATTTTCTTTAAATTGTCCCAATGTCATAACCAATGTCACGACCTCTGTTGTGACATCTGCAGTTTGTCATACTATTTATCTAACCATTTAAAGTACATAATTATAAATACAGAAAGATAAATAACACAGTAATTGTTCACCCAGTTCGGTATCAACAACACCTACATCTGGGGGCTACCAATCCAGGGAGGAAATTCACTATTAGTAGAATCAATTCAAAGTCAAACCTCCAGTTTGCACTTCTCGCTTAACCTCTACCCAATGACACTTATTCCTAGAGACACTCTAGTACTTGAGTATACCCACTCACTCCCCCTCAATCACACAACAGTGATATCAAACAATTACAAAAACAGTATGAAGAGACACTTCATACACACCTTGATCTTGCTTCACAGCTTTGATCAAGGAACTCACACACTCTTGCTTCACAGCTTTGAGTGAGACACATCCTAGAATCTACCTAACCAATGCAATCATCAACCAGACAATTGCTTGGACTACAAGTATTCCTAACAGACTTTACACGTGAAGACTATCCTTCTTCACTTACCAATATGTCTACTACAATGTATCTAAAGATACAAAAGGTGACTTACACACAAGGGACTCTCAACCCTAGACCTCTATTTTACACTCTGGTTTTTTCTGGTATGAGTGCTTGCTTTTCCCTTGCTTTTGCGCCTCCTTTTATAGCACTGCAGACTGGGCTTGGGCTGTGAAGAAGTAACAAATATTAGTTTTACTAAAGTAAAACTAATTTCCACTATTCAAGGTGTTGTCCAATTAGGTCATGGCATGGTCAACATTTCCTTGAATCTCTTCTGAGATAACTCAGGGGTTATAACAAGTCTTCTGAAATCTAGCCTGAGATAACAGAAAACCAACATGCTTGCATGACTGATGCCATACGATCAATGTCATGACATTCAGTATAACATCCACTCTTCTGCAGATTTTTCTTTACACTAGACCTGGCTTCACCTGATCTTCTGCAGAATACCATTAGAAACAAGTATATTAAAGTTTCCTAAAATGTCTCCAAGATCCTTTTATGAATACCAATACAATTTGTTTTTGTTCCTAATAAATCTCCTTGACGTATTTACTGATGAGGTATTTTCAACATGGTCTCATCAATCCAAACCAATCCTGTCAAGAGATATACACTAGCAGCTCCTTCTGTTGTCATGCAATGATGTCCTGCTTAAGACACATGACAACACACCTCACTCACTACCTGTGAGGAACTTCATCACAACTTAACCTGTTGTGGCTGCACACCTCACACTGCCTGTGAGGAACTTCATCACAGCTCACCCTGTTGTGGCTGCACACCTCAACCTGTGAGGAACTTCACCACAACTCAACCTGTTGTAGCTAATGTTACCATACTCTAGTGCCTGTTGTGCCAGACAGCTATATCATTACTTTGGTAATGACATCCATGACAGCAGTTCATCCATGATAACACTTCTTTCTTCAACCTCTGCTCCATGACAGCAGTTCTTTCTTCATATGTCATTACTTTGGTAATGACATCCATGTCAGCAGTTCTTTCTTCAGCCTCTACTAGCTCCTGCTGCTCCAGACAATTATGTCATGACTTTGGTAATGCATCCTGTTCAAAAAACATGCCAGTAGTACTGTCATTAGCTCCTGCTAGCTCTTGCTGCACTAGACCTTGATGTCATGACTTTGGTAATGACATCCTGTATAACATTAGTGTTGAATCATGTTTTACCAAAATTTAGCCAATCATAGAACCATAGACACATGGTACTAACAATCTCCCCCTTTGGCAAATTTTGGCTAAAACACCCAAGCAACTTATCAGGGCATCAGCAGTAGTTTACACAAACTGTCATGCTCCCCCTTAATAGTTGCACCTACACTTTGCTCCCCCTTGGTTTAGTCAAAACTTGACAAAAATTGGAGTAAATATACATACACTCATCTAAGCTGCTTGACCTCTAATAAAGACTGCACCACTTCAGTACCAATCCACTGGCAAGGATTTAAACCCCTCTGCTGAACTCAACATAGCCAGAGCTGAACCATTGCTCCTTGAGAGTACACCTTGAACAGTCTTGAAACTTGCCTTGTCTGAAGTTGCACCTTGAACACTTTTGACATCCCCAATTAAAGGATAATCAATTAAATACTTGCCACAAGTAACAATTGATCTTAAATCCCCAATTTGAGACACAAATATTATGTGGACAAAAATAGATTCCCCCAGACAAAAACTAATGTTGTTTCCTAGGTCAGTCATCACAGTCCTAGTTCAAACCAACATCAGTGGCCCAAGAACACAAGCTTGCCCATGTACAGGGCTCCATATCAGCAGCTACACATCAGACAGGTATACATCTTCCCCTGTCATGCATAAACATTACTCCCCCTGAAAGAGAGAACCCAAACACATGAAGACTTACTTCAACATATTCATATTTACATACTGGAAGCACATGCATCTCTGCACCCTTTGATTCATAACCCATACTAGAACCAATATCAGAAGCAGTTGCAGGATTACTATCTGGAAGACTCTTCAGGGTGAAGGTCCTTCCATTTGCACACGATCAAGGTTGTTGATGTCTTGATCTTCATCTTCATATTACTTCCAACAATGCTTGTACAAGTATAATTTAATCCATTTGCACCTGATGACAGACCCAAAAGGAATCCACTGTCATGTTCACCATGAGCTAGAGCAATAACTCAATGTCACAACATCTTGTGTGACATTCCACCTTCACAAAGAGCTCAAATTGTTTGAACCCACAAACAATCTTGATCCATAACAACAGATCCTGGATAGAAGTATAACTCTCTCATATCAATGGTATCCAGTGCACATGAATGGAAAACATAAGGCGCATATTCATGTCTTCAAGAACTCATTCTCTGTTCAACACACATGTTGAACGCATTCACTTACTGCTTGAACCACAAGCAAGTAGTACACCCATCAAATAGAAGCTCTCCCCCTATCTTTGATAACAACTGCTCCAAGATCACCACATTATCTCTCATGACCTACTCTATGCTCATACAGAGAGAAGGCACCAAACTGATCCACCTCTTCCTAGAGTTACTTGTAGCATAAGAGACCACTTATCCACAAGTATTCTGGCTTTAGGCTGAGTACAAGATAGACACCGCATAGGGACTTTATCACATCAGAATGCACTCAATACCTTCACATCATACTCCAAGATAGTCCTTTTACCTTATCATTCTCCCGTATGACAAGATAGAGTACTTCTTAGCCAAGAAGTGAATCACTAGTTCCACAAGAGATCTTCACAAAACAGATGGTTCATATCACAAATACACCATCCCATGGTTCTTTATGTGCCCATACTGGACTTATTGTTGTCCAGTAATCCAACTGAAGATCTTCACAGCTCCACCAGCTTGATCAAATACATCTCCACAAGAAGGTAATCTTCTATACACAGCTTAGGGCTTCTACCACAAGCTCCAACATATGAACAGAACCAGATCCTCCGTTGGTCTTCAACCAATTACCCCTCTGCACCAGAGTAATTTTTTCCCAAGCATGAACAGACACAACACCTTCTTTGGTCTTCAACTACTACCCTTCTGCATAAGAGTAATTTGTTCTAAGCATGAACAGTCCCAGACCCTTCTGTGGTCTTCAAATAACTATCCTTCTGCCCAAGAATAGTTTTCTAAAGGCATACTACTTAAATAGCCAAATGCCACAGTTTGGTTATTCAACATCTTTCAGAGCTCTAGAGAATCTGCTAATCCACCAGGCCACTTTGATCTTCAAATCTCACATTCTTCTTGCTCCAAAGCAAGGCATCTACTCCTTCACACAGCTCCCGCAAACTGCATGAGATGAAGCATTAACTCTATTCATACCTGAGAAGATCAAATTATCTTCAAATGATGTGCCAACACATCACTTAAGGCCTTGAAGTTTATGCTTGATGTCACAACTTTGGTTAAGACATTCAGCTGGAGAGTTCAGGCTTTCATTCTGCCACTTAGAAGATTCTCTTTACTCAGTCAGAGCAAGAGAACATGGGCTTGGCATCCAGTTGGAGTAGACAACCTTAATCATGCTTTGTTGTGCCACAACCATTACCTTGAAGTGCATTTGCTTCATGAACTCGTCTTAAGAGAAACCAAACGTGCCAAGGCTTGATTCTTCAATGAGGAAGGGTCACAAAAGAATTCTTTACACAAGGATTCCCGTTTTCCTTAAGTAGAGACTTCTTTAGAAGGTTAGAGATAACTGCCACTTATCATTGACCTCCAATATGACCAGGGTCATATGCTTCTATGCACTTAGATCAGAAATAAACTGACCCAAGAAGTGCTATCACCAACACCATCTTCTAGACAAGTTTCTTGCCAGGAAACTCTCTAGCTAATAGATCAGGTGCTTCTAGTAGAAACTAGAACACAACTGCTGCACTCTAATACTCTTATAGAGCAGATTGTCTTCATCTTCACTCCCATCAGCACTTCATTCTAGCCTTAATTTCTTGCCAAGAACCTTACTAGAATGAGTACAGATCCAACTATATCTCCTTTGGTCTATGGATTTACCTCTTGAATCAACAGAATTCTGCATAATCTCTGCTGATGGAATGTCTCAACATCTGGTTGAACATCAAATCCTTGAAGTAAACCAAGCATATCAGGGCCTGATGCTTGTGCAACAACTGAGGAGACAACTTGATCATCAACTAAGGATAATTCATTAAATATTTGAGAGTATCTCAAATAGCAATGAATCTTAAATCCTTGTAACGGATCTTTTTCTGAACTTCATGGATAACCAATTAAATACGTGTGTAGTCCACACATAGTAATTGGTCTTAAATCCACACAACTTCAGGAATACTGGGGCTGAAGCACCCGTGACTTAACCCGCCTATGTCATCTTCTGCTGAAAGAATCCTTGCAAGTCATGAGTGGTGAAAATAAATCACCTCCCACTATCTTCTATACATAGCTTCCAGTAAACTGACAGAACAGTCTCAGCACTGTGTTGCACCCTAAAATTTGCTCAACCTTATTCACTTGGTTTATGTTTCAATATCATTAGCATTTGCATATAGAGTCATGTACATAGCCTAACCATCTGCATAGCTGTAACACGGTGGGAGAACTGACTTTAAACAATGTTGCGGATAGCAAGAGTCGCCACCGACTTTTATTTTATCCATAAGGAAAGGTTATAAAAGAACAGGAAAGACCTTAGAGAATATTTTGGGTCCGGGGGGTAGGTTATGAAAAGGGAAGGTGTTAGCACCCTTTTCATCCATGGTTATCCATGGGCTCTTAGGTACTTAAGCTCACTTTTGAATTGTTTTGAAAGTGTAGTGTGTGAATAGCAAAAAATTTCAGAATAGTTTAATAATAATCCGTGTATGGATGTGAAAAAAAAACTTGTTTGAAAATTTTGTTGGAAATTTGTTTAAGTGTGAAAAAGTTTTGAAGCGAGCAAGTATCTAGGAGTAGCCTACCCTAATGTTTTAAGGTCTTTCTTATTCTTTATCCTTTCCTTAGTAAGACTATTCCTACTATAATGGAGTAGGTAGTCCTTACTTTGGATGTTAAGGGACATGTGAGGGACAATTTGACTTTGAAGGCCATTGTGGGATGTAATAAGCAAACTGGAGGGACTATCATCATTTTTCGAAAGGGACTCGATTCGTAAAGGCAACCATAAGGGACTTTGATGATTTTCTTTTTGAGGGACTTGCTTTATACACCCCACTTAACCAATATTCATAGGCAACTTGAGGGATATCCTTAGGAAGTGAGACGGCGATTAAAATCGACTTACGTGTGTGAAATGTTTAATCTAATTATCTTATATTAAAATGATCTAATTTTATTTTAATATTACATACATGTTGTTACACTCCCTAATTACTAACCATAATAATAATTAAATAATTAAACAACTTTACATCCAAGAAACAATTACAAAATAATAAGCAAAATAATTAAATAGCAAAGATAAATAAAATATAAATAAGCAATAATAAATAATAAAGGGGTTAGTAAGCAATATTTAACAAAATAATAAGCATGATTAGAATATAAATGGGTTAGTAAATAAGAATAAACAAAATTAATCCAAATATTATAATAATAAGAAATTAACAATTTTTTAATATAATCAACTAAAAAAACAAATATGAATAAACAATTGTTTTAATTTACAAATTATTAAATTATATTTTAATCATGAAGTTACTACAAAAAATCTAATTATTATAAGCACAATTATTTATAAACTAAAGTTATGTAAAAAAATATTTATAAGTATATTTACAAAAATTTGTAAGAATTATAGTAAACATACATACATAATAATTATATTAGAAAATAACATTAAAAAAAAAATAGGATTAGATTTGTATTAAAAAAATATTTTTAGAGTTTTATGAAATTAGGGTTTATATGAGAAATAAATTTTTAGGGTTTATATAAAAAAAAATAGGATTTAGTTATATACAAAAATTTTCTAATTTATACATATTACAATTTAGACATAAAATGTAGAAACAAAATTTGTGAAAAAAAAACATATTTTTTAAAATTAAAGAAAACAGACATATTTTATTATTATTTATTTATTATTGAGAAATATACATAATATGTTTAATTTTTAATATTATAATATTTAAATCAAATAAAAGGAAAGAAAAAAAAAGCGGAAACTTACCTGGCTGAGGTTTGAACCCAGGCCAGCTTGATTTCCAGGAAGCACAACAACCATCAGGCTGCGGATTTTGCAACGTTTTCTCCTACGAATATTGTTACGAGTTCTTCCACCCTGCGAAACACAAACTTCATCCAAACGGCAAAATTTCACAAAATTGATTGCACCATTGTATTGCTACTGAGTTTTTCAATCGTCCTATGTTTTTTCAAATCCATTTATCATTTGAAAATCGTGAAACCCTAAAGAGGGCCGAAAACCCTAATCATGGTGAATTCTTGTTCCTGCAATGAAAATCCAATTGAACCACCCAGAATCGTTCTAGAGTTCATTCTAAACATCCTACAACAATCAAAAACAGTTTAAACATGATAAATCAATGGATTCGAAAACAAAATATTCAAGGTCAAGATGAACTCGGGTTGAGCAATTGGGTGTGTATATGATGCATATGGATGATGATTTATGATCAGAAGAGTCCAAGGAAGCTTGCTATGTCTTCCAAATACCTTGCAATGCTCTGAATTTGAGAACCCGAATATGACTTTTTGAAAGATTTTTGTGCTTTTGATCTTACCTTTAGGCCGCTGCCAATTCCTCTCTAGGGTTATGTTTGTGCTTAGTATATATGTGTGATGGATTTAGGTCAGAAACATTGATGTGTTGTGTGGATATTTGATCCAAAAAATATTTAAAAAGATCATTGTATAAATTTCAAATATTTGATCATGAGTGCTTGCTATTTTGGGAGAGATCACATGATTTCCTTCTCATTCTAATTCAATCAATGATTATGAATTTCTAGAAACAAAATCTTCACCCAAAAATAGATTTTTATATTTTTTATTTATTTAAAATGATTTTTATGAATTAAATCAATAATAAATAAATAAAAAATAATAATTTGGGAGAGATCACATGATTTCCTTCTCATTCTAATTCAATCAATGATTATGAATTTCTAGAAACAAAATCTTCACCCAAAAATAGATTTTTATATTTTTTATTTATTTAAAATGATTTTTATGAATTAAATCAATAATAAATAAATAAAAAATAATAATAATTTGGGAGAGATCACATGATTTCCTTCTCATTCTAATTCAATCAATGATTATGAATTTCTAGAAACAAAATCTTCACCCAAAAATAGATTTTTATATTTTTTATTTATTTAAAATGATTTTTATGAATTAAATCAATAATAAATAAATAAAAAATAATAATTTGGGAGAGATCACATGATTTCCTTCTCATTCTAATTCAATCAATGATTATGAATTTCTAGAAACAAAATCTTCATCCAAAAATAGATTTTTATATTTTTTATTTATTTAAAATGATTTTTATGAATTAAATCAATAATAAATAAATAAAAAATAATAATTTGGGAGAGATCACATGATTTCCTTCTCATTCTAATTCAATCAATGATTATGAATTTCTAGAAACAAAATCTTCACCCAAAAATAGATTTTTATATTTTTTATTTATTTAAAATGATTTTTATGAATTAAATCAATAATAAATAAATAAATAAATAATTATTTGGGAGAGATCACATGATTTCCTTCTCATTCTAATTCAATCAATGATTATGAATTTCTAGAAACAAAATCTTCACCCAAAAATAGATTTTTATATTTTTTATTTATTTAAAATGATTTTTATGAATTAAATCAATAATAAATAAATAAAAAATAATAATTTGGGAGAGATCACATGATTTCCTTCTCATTCTAATTCAATCAATGATTATGAATTTCTAGAAACAAAATCTTCACCCAAAAATAGATTTTTATATTTTTTATTTATTTAAAATGATTTTTATGAATTAAATCAATAATAAATAAATAAAAAATAATAAAAATGATGAATTTTGGTCAATTGGGTCGTGCACCATGTTATGAGATGGATTGGGTCATAAATTAGGCAGCCCATTTGGAAAGAAATACTTCTAAGCCTCCATTTTCAACATAAACCATCACAAAATTGCCCAACTTTGCAAGGGCACATTTCTCTCAATTTTAAAGGTATGATGGTGTTCTTGGACTTTTTGGAAAGCTTGAAGAGTCCTCTAAACAACCCCATTGGTTTCAGGTTCATATCATTTACCAATCTCAAGTTATGCCCTTTTGAAGTTGTTGACTTTTTGTTGACTTTTGAAATGACCTATAATGTCTTAGATCATATCTTTCAAATAAAGCATTTTTGGGCTTAACCTTCAACATCAAAGTTGTATAGAATTCAATTTCCTTCAAAATGAGCTTTGGATGGAGACTTGGTGATGAAGTATGTGAAAGTTATGCCTGGTCAAAGTTCAGTTGACTTTTACTGAGGAAACCCTAATTTAGAAACTCCTGATTATTGATGATCTGGAATCTCCTTGATGAATCATGATCAACCCTTGATAAAATGATGAATTTTACTTCATATACTTGATGTTGGCAAAAAATCATGAAGTTTGACTTTGGTTTGACCACAGTTGACCTCAGTTTGACTTTTTAACTGCATTGACTGCTTTTGACTTATCTGATCATCTGACTGAGCAAACTTTTGAGAAAAGTCTTGAAACTTGACATGGGGGTTCTTATACACATATAAGATGTTATGAAGCTCACTTGAAGTCTTGGAAGTCCATTTAGCCTGATTAAAGTCAAAACCCTAGTTTTGGATGCACTGCTTAGGAGGTGCATTGTCTGAGGGAATTGTCAACTCTTCTGACCAATTGTAAACTTGTGAACCTTGTGAACCTTCTTAGAACACAAAGTCTTGTATTTTGAGGGCAAATTTTGGGGTGCAACAGCTGCCCCTGTTCAATTTTCTGAAACCTGAGGGGTTAGATTGGTATATTTGCCAGTCGTAACCTGGAAGGTTGAAGGGGATTGAACACAAAAGCCCAAAAATTTGCACTCACCAGTGCACTAGAGTGGTACAGATGGCTAGTTGAATATGATTGAGTGGGCTTAAAGATGCCACTAGGGGGGGAGCAGTTCAAAATATGGGTGTATGATGAAAGCTGTCAGGAGTCTGGAATAATAATGATGTAGCAGCATGTCTTCATGAGGATAGAGCAATCAATAGTGATAACCCTAAAGCAGTCTTGAAGCAATGATATGATTTCAGGAGGATAGAACAATGAATGGCTCTAAAGCAGTCTTGAAATAATAATGTGATATGTCTTCAGGAGGATAGGGCAATCAATAGCTCTAAAGCAGTCTTGAAGTAATGATTTCAGGAGGATAGAGCAATGGATAGCTCTAAAGCAGTCTTGAAATAATAATGTAATTTCAGGAGGATAGAGCAATGGATAACTCTAAAGCAGTCTTGAAATAATTAGATGGCTTCAGGAGGATAGAGCAATGAATAGCTCTAAAGCAGTCTTGAAGTAGTAATATGACCTCATGAGGATAGAGCAATGAATAGCTCTAAAGCAGTCTTGAAGTAATAGGATGATTTCAGGAGGATAGAGCAATCAGTAGCTCTAAAGCAGTCTTGAAGTCATGAGAGGCTATCAGGAGGATAAAATAACCCTGAGGTTACAATAAAGCAGTCCCAAAGTAATAAGAAGCTCATCAGGAGGATAAAGTAACCCTGAGGTTACAATAAAGCAGTCCCAAAGATCATAAGCTTGTTTGTTGGATAATTAACCTGAAAACAAGGTAGCATTCTGTATAACAACATTAGTTTATGCTTTATGTATGCATGTATGACATGATGCACTTAGGTAATGTACTATGGACATATATGTTATGGTATGATGTAAATGATGTATGTATGATATGACACTGCTGGAAGTGTCTGGATATCCTTGTATAACAACTGCTGGCCAAGGAAAATAAATCCCGATTCGTTGTTGAAGAATATATAACCCTCCGTCTGCTGGGGGTAACAAGGTACAGATAACCTCCCGTTTGTTGGGGATAACAAGGTATAGATAACCTCCCGTTATTGGGGATAGTAGGGTATAGATAACCTTCGTTTTCGTTTGATAGTAGGATAAGTATAACATCTCGTCTTCGTTCATCGTGCCCTTATTGGAAAGTAATTTCCCGTATATCCGTATGAGGATAAAAGAGATGGATATAAATTCCAGGGGAGATTAGACTTTGTGAAAATGGATTAGTCCTACTGATGGTTTGTAACTGCCTTGTAAAGATGAACCGGCGAAGCTTCGTTGAAATCCTTCCCTCGTTCGTCCTTAGTAAATACTATTACTGCATTTTCATGCATTTCTGGTAAACATCAATCATATTAAAAGGCATGCATACATTCAAACACAACCAATGGACGTTTCGCTTATGTAAATAGGGTAAAAGTAAATCTGGATTCAAAAGATGGAGTTTATTTATATCAAAAGTGACCCATACACGGGTAAGTTTGTACAAGGAGACATAAACCCTAGTAAGAGAATTTTGTCATGAAGTCTTACAAAAAGAATCAGCTATGTGGGAAATAATCCTATTGAGTTTCAATTCTACTATTGCCACTCAAGTATCTCATCTTCTTGCTGTTGAGACGGAAACGATTGGATTGAGCTTTATCTGTTTGAGCTTGAGTAAGTAGTACAACTGGTTGCAGTTTCATGAGTGATCCAAAAGAGACATAGTCATACGCTTTAATCCCTAACTTTTGCCTGGATTGCCCTTTCAGGTTTTCAATCCACCGGGATACCCTTTTTTGCCCAAGCCGCCTTTTCAGGTTTTCGACTTGCCGGGTGTACATCTTTTTATATATATATCCCTAATTTTTGCCCAAACCCTTTTGGTTTGTCGGGATGCCCTTATTTTTGCCTAGGCCTGTCAACCTAGCGGGTCTCTTTTTATGCGTAGTATTTTTTAACTATGTCTGCGTTTACAGTTTGTGGGAAGTCTTCACCATCCATTGTAGTCAGTATCATGGCACCTCCTGAGAACACTGTCTTGACTACAAATGGTCCCTCATATGTTGGAGTCCACTTACCCCTAGGATCACCCTGTGGTAATATGATACGCTTGATTACCAAGTCACCAGCCTGATATACCTTTGGCTTAACCTTCTTGTTAAAAGCTTTGATCATCCGTTTCTGGTACATCTGGCCATGACAAACTGCTGCTAACCTTTTCTCATCAATCAAATTTATCTGGTCAAGTCGAGTCTGAATCCACTCATCTTCATCCAAGCCTGCATCCTTCATAATTCTCAAGGAGGGGATCTGAACTTCAATAGGCAGAACTGCTTCCATACCATAGACTAAGGAGAATGGGGTTGCCCCTGTTGAAGTACGTATTGTAGTACGATAACCATGCAGAGCAAATGGTAACATCTCGTGCCAATCCTTGTAAGTAACAGTCATCTTCTGTACAATCTTCTTAATGTTCTTATTAGCAGCTTCAACTGCCCCATTCATCTTTGGACGATACGGAGAAGAGTTGTGATGCTTAATCTTGAACTGCGTACAGAGATCAGTAATCATAGTGTTGTTCAGATTAGAGCCATTGTCAGTGATAATCCTTTCAGGGATACCATACCTACATATGAGATTATTCTTAATGAACCGAGCCACAACATTCTTAGTCACAGATGCAAATGAAGCTGCCTCTACCCACTTAGTGAAGTAATCAATAGCAACCAGGATGAAACGATGCCCATTAGAAGCAGTAGGCTTGATCTCACCAATCATATCAATGCCCCACATGGCAAAGGGCCAAGGAGCAGTCAACACATTCAATGGAGATGGAGGTACATGTACTTTATCAGCATAGATTTGACATTTGTGACATGTTCTGGAGTGTTGATAGCAATCAGCTTCCATGGTAGACCAATAGTAACCTGCTCTCAAAATCTTCTTTGCCATGGTATGACCACTAGAATGAGTGCCAAAGGTCCCATCATGCATCTCTTCCATAATTTCTGTAGCTTCCTTCTTATCCACACAACGAAGCATAGTTGAATCATGATTACGCTTATACAGAATGCCATTACTCAGAAAGAACTTAGCAGAAAACCTTCTCAGGAACTTCCTATCTTTGACAGATGCCCCTTCAGGGAACTCCTGAGCTTCGAGATAGTTTTTCACTTCATAGAACCAAGGCTTCTCCTCTGCCCCTTCAGTGTCAATCTCATTGCAGTATGCAGGCTTCTCAAATCTATCAATGGTAATCTTGGGAGCTTCATCATCCCAGCTGATCTCAAACATAGATGCCATGGTGGCCAATGCGTCTGCCAACTGATTCTCTCTTCGTGGAATATGTCCAAAAGTAATCTCTTTGAAATGTGGGATCAAAGACAACACATGTTCTCTGTAAGGAATGAGATTATCATGCTTTGTATCCCAATCTCCTTTAATCTGACTTACTACCAGAGCTGAATCTCCATACACCTCAAGGAACTGAATCTTCATATCAATAGCAACTTGCATACCCATGATACATGCCTCATACTCAGCCATGTTATTGGTACAATAGAAACAAAGTCTGGCAGTAATCGGGGTATGACAACCTTCAGGGGAACTAATCACAACACCAACACCATTACCATGTGCATTGGAGGCACCATCAAAAACCATAGTCCATCGGGATCCTTGTTCAGGTCCGTCATATTGTCCAGGTTCTTTGGTAACAGACATAATGTCTTCATCAGGGAACTCAAAATTCATTGACTGGTAATCATCTACTGCTTGATGAGCCAAATGATCAGCAACAACACTCCCCTTAATGGCCTTCTGAGTAGTATACTGTATATCATATTCCGTCAAGATCATTTGCCATCTTGCAATTCTTCCGGAGAGAGCAGGTTTCTCAAATATGTACTTGATTGGATCCATCTTCGAAATCAACAAGGTAGTATGGGTCAACATATACTGTCTTAGTCGGCGAGCAGCCCATGCCAAAGCGCAGCAAGTTTTCTCGAGCAGTGAGTATCTTGTTTCACAGTCGGTAAACTTTTTGCTAAGGTAGTATATTGCCTGCTCTTTTCGACCAGACTCGTCATGTTGCCCCAATACACACCCCATTGAGTTGTCTAATACTGTTAAATACATAATCAAGGGTCTTCCATCAACTGGTGGCATTAAAATTGGAGGTTCTAGCAAATATCTCTTGATTTCATCAAAGGCAGTCTGGCACTCATCATTCCATTCCATCATCTGATCTTTCTTCAACAACTTGAAGATTGGCTCACAAATGGTAGTTAATTGGGAAATAAATCTTGCAATGTAGTTCAATCGTCCCAAGAAACCTCTAACCTCCTTCTCAGTACGGGGAGCTGGCATCTTTCGTATAGCTTTCACTTTTGCAGGATCCACTTCAATACCTTTTCCACTGACAATGAAACCCAGGAGCTTTCCAGATCTAACTCCAAAAGTACACTTGTTTGGATTTAACCTCAACCTGTATTTCTTCAACCTCTCAAACAACTTGTGCAGATGATCAAGATGTTGTTCTTCATTCTGAGACCTGGCTATCATATCATCCACATATACCTCTATCTCATGATGAATCATATCATGAAACAAAGCCACCATAGCACGCTGATATGTTGCCCCTGCATTCTTCAAACCAAATGGCATTACCTTATAGCAAAAGGTGCCCCACTGTGTCACAAATGTAGTCTTCTCCATATCTTCAGGTGCCATCTTGATTTGATTGTAACCAGAGAAACCATCCATAAAAGAGAATACCTTATGCTGAGCAGTGTTGTCTACCAGAATATCAATATGAGGAAGTGGAAAGTCCTCTTTAGGGCTAGCCTTGTTCAGATCTCTGTAGTCTACACACATACGTACCTTACCATCTTTCTTAGGAACTGGTACCACATTTGCAACCCACTGAGGATAAGAAGTTACGGCCAAGAACCCTGCATTGAACTGTTTCATTACCTCTGCTTTGATCTTTTCTGACATTTCAGGACGCATACGACGAACCTTCTGCTTCTTTGGACGACAATCTTCTTTCACTGGCAAACGGTGAACCACAATGTCTGTATCCAACCCTGGCATATCTTCATAAGACCAAGCAAAGATCTCCACATAGTCACGTAGCATCTGAATCAACCTGCTCTTGACACTGTCCTCTAAATCAGCCCCTATCTTGACCTCTTTTCTGTTTTCTTCAGTTCCCAGATTCACAACTTCGACTGGCTCTTCATGTGGCTGTATAGCTTTCTCTTCTTGTTGTAACAACCTAGCAAGCTCTACAGGTATTTCACAATCGTCCTCGTCTCCGTCTTCAGTTTGATAGATCGGATTCTCGAAATTGTAATTGGCAATAGTAGAACTGCTATCAACTGGATCCAGAGTGGATGAGGATCGGCATTTTAGTGACGTGGGTGTGTGTAAGAACACATAGCTGATAAAGCAAAAATAAAAGAAAAAGAAAGACAAGGAACACAATATTTACGAAAACGAAACGTCCATTGATTTTATGGAATGAAGTATGCAAATGAAATGACAACCCGTAACAAGCACACCATTGTGCCCCGGGTAAGGCACATGGCTTGAAAGTTTTAATTGTTCCAGAAATTATAAATTTAAAAACATAACACAGTAATAGTATTTACTCCTGACTAAAGGAGATAGGGATAACATCTTCAGCTGTCCAATTATTGAGTCCAGCACCCACAGTAGGAAAAATCCATGCCTCCAAGTTGTAGTCTTCATCTTGATCTCCCACAGCATTGATAACCCCTTGATTGGTGATACGAACAGCACGGGCACGACGGACAGCCTTCTGGGACTCTGCAGTGAAACCCAAACCAACCTTGTCAGACTTGTATGGAATATCAGGAAGCTGACCCCAAATAGTACAACCACCTTGTTCCACCACAGCTTTTGCATCATTGAGGGAGGCCATTGCCATTGTTGGAGGGTTTCTGATGACCACAGGAACCTTCTTCACAGCAGGAGGAGTCACACAATCCTTAACAGCCCAGGGAACCACTTCAAATGACTGACATGGAGTTTTAATGTATTCACCTTCTACTTCCAGATACTTGAAAGTGTTTACATGGCTGACAAAGTATTCTTCCTCTCCAAAGACAGTAACAACTTTTCCATTCACCGGATATCTCAACTTTTGATGTAATGTGGAGGTCACAGCACCTGCCCCATGGATCCAGGGACGACCAAGCAGACATGAGTACGAAGGATGAATATCCATCACATAGAATGTAGCAGTGAACACCTGAGAGCCAACCTTAATTGGAAGATCAATTTCCCCATGCACTACTCTTCTAGAACCATCAAAAGCCTTTACCACAATATTACTGGGCTTCAATACCGTATCTTCAGGACTCAGCTTGTTCAGGACTTCCTTAGGCAACACATTCAGAGAGGAACCATTGTCTATCAGCACATGAGACAGGGTAGTGCCCCTGCATTCAATTGAAATATGCAAGGCCCTGTTATGATCCCTCTTGGCAGGGGTCAAGTCAGCATCAGAAAATCCTAACCCGTTGTCATAGGTCAGGTGAGCAACACAATTCTCAAACTGGTCCACAGAAATTGCACTGGGTACATGAGCCATCTTTAGAAACTTGATCAATGACTTGGCATGAGCCTCAGAACATAATAACAGGGAGAGCATAGAAATCTTTGAGGGAGTATGCCCCAGCTGATCAACAATATCATAATCACTCTTGCGAATGATTTTCAATACTTCTTCCATCTGCTTAGAGAGGTCATCAGCAGCTGGCACATCAGTAGATACATGCTCAATAACAGGACCCTTGCCCCGAGCATCAGTGGTGGAAGTAACAGCAGGAGTAACCGCACTCTTAGAAGCAACTGGAGGAGAGAAGACTCTTCCACTACGAGTGATCTTGCTAGATCCGGCAATATTATCAATGTCAACAGGCATATCAGGTAAAGGCTCCTGTTTGACACCATGGATGTAAACATCAGACCCATAGTGCCAAGGCACAGCTTTGTCAGATGTATAAGGAATAGGACCAGGAGTGGTAATGATCAGAGGAGCTACTCTGGCTTCAGTGACAACTTTCACAGGACCTTCAGCAGTAATCTTGATTGGGCCCTGATGAGTGATTTTAATGGGACCCTTTGAAGTGATTCTTAGTGGTACTTTGTCAACCATATCAACCTCTTCAATCTTCTTACCCTGAGTCAGATGATCTACCATACTTTCTACAGATGTTGGTCTTCTTTCAAACACTATAGTATACTTATCCATGAGACGTTGAATCCCATCTCTCAAAATGAAGCAACTATCCGGCTTATAGGTACAATACAAACAATCTTCACGACAACCTGGAAAGATCCCAGCTTGTACTAACCTCTTTTTGATAACAGACAATGGTGTGCTCAACTCCATAACCAAATAGACATGCAGATCTTCATCAATATCTTCATCAATGGCGTTGACAGTCTTCTCGTGATTTGGCATTGGAGCTGTAATCACATTTGGAGTACCTGGTGGATCAAACTCAATTTCTCCAGCATCAATCATATCTTGAATTTTGTTCTTCAAGACCCAGCAGTTATTAGTATCATGTCCTGGACAGTTTGAATGATATGCACATCGTGCATTGGGATTGTACTTGGGAGAGGTAACATTGGGATTCTGAGGGGCCTCCCTCAGGGTAATAAGTTCAGCTTTCAACAAGTGTTGCAATGCCTGAGCCATTGACATGTTGATCTTCGTGAACTGTCTTCTAGCCCTCTGTTGGTTGCCTTGAGGCTGCTCTGTTGTTGCAGGAGTTGGATTTGAAATATGAACTGCACTAACAGACTGATGCCTTCTGTTACGATCAGGCTGACCATACACAGCATTAGATTCTTTCTTCCCAGTGGGAGGCTTCTTTGCAGCACCTGATGAAGAAGTGCCCACTTGGATCTTACCACTCTTGATACCATTCTCTACTCGCTCTCCTGTCATGATCAACTCAGTGAAGCCAGATGATGAGCTTCCAATGAGATGACTGTAAAACGGACCATTCAGCGTACACATGAACATATCAACCAACTCCCTATCAGTCAAAGGGGGTTGAACTCTTCCAGCTAAGTCTCTCCACTTCTGAGCATACTCCTTAAAGCTTTCTTTGGCACCCATAGACATGCTTTGAAGCTGCATGCGAGTGGGGGCTAAGTCAGCATTGTATTGATACTGCTTGTAGAAAGCTTCAGCAAGGTCATTCCAATCTCTGATGTTGACACTCTCCAACTGATAATACCACTCTAGCTGAGCTCCAGATAAACTCTCTTGAAAGAAATGGATCCACAACTTTTTATCAGCAGTGTGGGGTTGCATTCTTCTGACATAAGACCTCAGATGCAATTTGGGACAAGAGACCCCATCATAGACAACAAATGTAGGAACTTTGAACCCAATGGGTATGACCACCCCAGATATCAAGCTCAAATCCTCAAAATCCAGCCCAGATGATTTCTGTAATTCCATAGCATCCATTCTATCCACCAGCATCTTGAATTTGTCTTCGTTAGGCTCATGGTAGTAGTTAGCCTCAGAATCAGAGTCCCCCATAGTGTTGTGGAGACTGCCTCTCTCCTGCTCAGATTCTTCAGATTCATAGTCTTCAACATGTTCCTTGGTCTTGACAGGACCTTTGAACCTTCTTCCCATGTTGAGCAACCCAGCAGACCTTCTAGCCTTCTTAGTCTTCTTGGCCAGCAGTGTCTTCAATTCATCCTGCCCCTTGGATAGGTTCAGGATCAGCTCTTGGAACTGTGCATTCTGTGCCTGGAGATCCTTAACTGATTGTTCAAGATCCATTGCTGAAATAAACAGCGAGAAGATGAGAAACCTGTACACAATTATAAACCTGTGATGCAATGATATGGGAATGCATATGCAATGTTTTCAAGGACCGCAGGATTTAAATTTGTTTAAACAAACAAGAAAGTAACTTTTTATTAGTAATAACTTGTTTTGCCTTTTAGGCTTAAAAAATGAAAACGAAATAAGTACAAAAGATGGGGTTTTAAGTCTCCCATGGACGTTTCCTCTTTGTGTTGAGGTATGAGTTGAGGTTTCGTTCCTCATGAAGTAGCTTTGTTAGCTCTAGGATCCTTGCTTGGCTTGCTTTGTAATGAGCCTCGAAAGTATCCCTTTGCTCTTTCAGTTGGATCCATGATCTCTGCAAGTCTTCCATATCAGTAGGCATGTCTGGGTGAAGGATGGTATAAGCTGTGTCTCCTTCAGCAACAGGTTCCATGGTAACTGGTAGGACGGCAGGATATGGCATCATGAGTGTCTGAGCACGAGATCGTACCCATCTGAGATAAGCCTCCATAGGAATAGTGTACTTAGGCTCCAGTGTCTTGCTGTCAATCCTGTTTACCTTTCCCCAAGCTCGGATGAATCTCTGACGGTAACCCTGAAGATCGTTGTCGTAATCAAACACAATGCCCTGAATCAACATGTCATGTGGACCATCGCTCCGGGCGTAACCAAACTGTCGTAAAGCTAGAGCTGGGTTGTAGGTGATGCCTCCTCTTATGCCTAGAAGTGGCACATTAGGAAACTCCCCACAACGGTCAATGATGGTGACATTCTCCATAGATCTGGAGCACCAATGAATGTCTGAGTGAGATAGTGACATGATCCTCTTGGACCATCTGAACCCTTGCTCATTCTTCATTACTGAGCGAGGAAGGTGAGAAATAAACCACCTAGAGAGCAAAGGTATGCAGCACATCAAAGTTCCTCTTGCCCTTGTAGTACGGGTGTGAAGAGAATGTAGGATGTCTCCAAGTAAGGTAGGCACCGGATTGTGACTCAGGAATATGTTGATGGCATGAACGTCTATGAACTGATCAGGATTGGGGGAACAACACTAAGCCATAAATCAATAAGGCTAAGATCTCCTCAAAAGCATCGTAGCTCATAGCCTTCAAGAACATTTGAGCTTTATCCACTAATACCTTGGCAAGAATACCTTTAACTCCACTTCTCGTCTCTAGAACAATGTCAGACTTCTTCAGATGTAGAGCTGCAGCAATAACTTCTGGTTTAAGCTCCTTCTCTAAGCCTGTGAATGGCTTCTGATCAAGAACAGGTATACCCAGAAGTTTAGAGAACTCCTCCATGGTTGGAACTAACTGATAATCAGGAAATGTAAAGCAATGGTGCTTAGGGTCAAAGAACTGAAACAGCACACTCATCATGTCTTCACTGAACCCTGAAGTAACTAGATCCAATAAGTGACCATGTCTCTGGACGAACTGGGAATGATCAGACACTTGGGAAACCAACTCTTTGAGCTTGGGAGGTATCCCTACAAAGTTGATCCTGATGGTGTTTCTACGAGCAGAAGCCATGACCTGCAACAAAGAACAAAAATAAATCCCTTGGTCCTTGAAATGGTTAGGGAAAATGATATGCTCATGATGCATGATGATGTCATGATGTTATGTTCAATCACAAACATGTGGCACACGCAAACAAGTCACACAATTGCCCTAGGTTTAAAGGCTTGCATGAGGTTTAAAGGTAAGTACCCTCCCCTGAAGTTAGATGGTTCATCCTGTCCTACAAAAGTAACCGGGTTCTAAGGGATCTCAATATCATTGATCCTTCACAAGGGTGGTTGATCAGAAGGCAACTTACTTGCCAACCAAAACCCTCCAAGTTTAAGATCTCAATGAGCGTAGCATCGAGTGTCAACCAACTTCAGTCTGCACCAAATCCGGTTACCTCACTACTTTCTAAAGGCCAAGATGAGTTAACTAGGGTTCTAAAAGTCAGTTAGAGCATTGACAACATATGGCAGCCTCAATATTATCCTCAACTTGACTTAAGGAATATAAGCACCAACCACGAAGTCGCACTAACTATGGCCACCAGATCAACCGTATCGATATACGTCGTACAGTTTCCTTGGTCTATTGCCATTTACCTAAGGTACACTAGGTCCGGGTTAGGACCTTTCACACATGAGAGCACCCCAACAAGTAATATAAAACAAACAAGGCAAACAATTTAAAGTGATCTTTAATTCCTAAGGGTACCCCTCTTAAATAGATCCCCAGCAGAGTCGCCAGTTCTGTAACACGGTGGGAGAACTGACTTTAAACAATGTTGCGGATAGCAAGAGTCGCCACCGACTTTTATTTTATCCATAAGGAAAGGTTATAAAAGAACAGGAAAGACCTTAGAGAATATTTTGGGTCCGGGGGGTAGGTTATGAAAAGGGAAGGTGTTAGCACCCTTTTCATCCATGGTTATCCATGGGCTCTTAGGTACTTAAGCTCACTTTTGAATTGTTTTGAAAGTGTAGTGTGTGAATAGCAAAAAATTTCAGAATAGTTTAATAATAATCCGTGTATGGATGTGAAAAAAAAACTTGTTTGAAAATTTTGTTGGAAATTTGTTTAAGTGTGAAAAAGTTTTGAAGCGAGCAAGTATCTAGGAGTAGCCTACCCTAATGTTTTAAGGTCTTTCTTATTCTTTATCCTTTCCTTAGTAAGACTATTCCTACTATAATGGAGTAGGTAGTCCTTACTTTGGATGTTAAGGGACATGTGAGGGACAATTTGACTTTGAAGGCCATTGTGGGATGTAATAAGCAAACTGGAGGGACTATCATCATTTTTCGAAAGGGACTCGATTCGTAAAGGCAACCATAAGGGACTTTGATGATTTTCTTTTTGAGGGACTTGCTTTATACACCCCACTTAACCAATATTCATAGGCAACTTGAGGGATATCCTTAGGAAGTGAGACGGCGATTAAAATCGACTTACGTGTGTGAAATGTTTAATCTAATTATCTTATATTAAAATGATCTAATTTTATTTTAATATTACATACATGTTGTTACACTCCCTAATTACTAACCATAATAATAATTAAATAATTAAACAACTTTACATCCAAGAAACAATTACAAAATAATAAGCAAAATAATTAAATAGCAAAGATAAATAAAATATAAATAAGCAATAATAAATAATAAAGGGGTTAGTAAGCAATATTTAACAAAATAATAAGCATGATTAGAATATAAATGGGTTAGTAAATAAGAATAAACAAAATTAATCCAAATATTATAATAATAAGAAATTAACAATTTTTTAATATAATCAACTAAAAAAACAAATATGAATAAACAATTGTTTTAATTTACAAATTATTAAATTATATTTTAATCATGAAGTTACTACAAAAAATCTAATTATTATAAGCACAATTATTTATAAACTAAAGTTATGTAAAAAAATATTTATAAGTATATTTACAAAAATTTGTAAGAATTATAGTAAACATACATACATAATAATTATATTAGAAAATAACATTAAAAAAAAAATAGGATTAGATTTGTATTAAAAAAATATTTTTAGAGTTTTATGAAATTAGGGTTTATATGAGAAATAAATTTTTAGGGTTTATATAAAAAAAAATAGGATTTAGTTATATACAAAAATTTTCTAATTTATACATATTACAATTTAGACATAAAATGTAGAAACAAAATTTGTGAAAAAAAAACATATTTTTTAAAATTAAAGAAAACAGACATATTTTATTATTATTTATTTATTATTGAGAAATATACATAATATGTTTAATTTTTAATATTATAATATTTAAATCAAATAAAAGGAAAGAAAAAAAAAGCGGAAACTTACCTGGCTGAGGTTTGAACCCAGGCCAGCTTGATTTCCAGGAAGCACAACAACCATCAGGCTGCGGATTTTGCAACGTTTTCTCCTACGAATATTGTTACGAGTTCTTCCACCCTGCGAAACACAAACTTCATCCAAACGGCAAAATTTCACAAAATTGATTGCACCATTGTATTGCTACTGAGTTTTTCAATCGTCCTATGTTTTTTCAAATCCATTTATCATTTGAAAATCGTGAAACCCTAAAGAGGGCCGAAAACCCTAATCATGGTGAATTCTTGTTCCTGCAATGAAAATCCAATTGAACCACCCAGAATCGTTCTAGAGTTCATTCTAAACATCCTACAACAATCAAAAACAGTTTAAACATGATAAATCAATGGATTCGAAAACAAAATATTCAAGGTCAAGATGAACTCGGGTTGAGCAATTGGGTGTGTATATGATGCATATGGATGATGATTTATGATCAGAAGAGTCCAAGGAAGCTTGCTATGTCTTCCAAATACCTTGCAATGCTCTGAATTTGAGAACCCGAATATGACTTTTTGAAAGATTTTTGTGCTTTTGATCTTACCTTTAGGCCGCTGCCAATTCCTCTCTAGGGTTATGTTTGTGCTTAGTATATATGTGTGATGGATTTAGGTCAGAAACATTGATGTGTTGTGTGGATATTTGATCCAAAAAATATTTAAAAAGATCATTGTATAAATTTCAAATATTTGATCATGAGTGCTTGCTATTTTGGGAGAGATCACATGATTTCCTTCTCATTCTAATTCAATCAATGATTATGAATTTCTAGAAACAAAATCTTCACCCAAAAATAGATTTTTATATTTTTTATTTATTTAAAATGATTTTTATGAATTAAATCAATAATAAATAAATAAAAAATAATAATTTGGGAGAGATCACATGATTTCCTTCTCATTCTAATTCAATCAATGATTATGAATTTCTAGAAACAAAATCTTCACCCAAAAATAGATTTTTATATTTTTTATTTATTTAAAATGATTTTTATGAATTAAATCAATAATAAATAAATAAAAAATAATAATAATTTGGGAGAGATCACATGATTTCCTTCTCATTCTAATTCAATCAATGATTATGAATTTCTAGAAACAAAATCTTCACCCAAAAATAGATTTTTATATTTTTTATTTATTTAAAATGATTTTTATGAATTAAATCAATAATAAATAAATAAATAATAATAATTTGGGAGAGATCACATGATTTCCTTCTCATTCTAATTCAATCAATGATTATGAATTTCTAGAAACAAAATCTTCACCCAAAAATAGATTTTTATATTTTTTATTTATTTAAAATGATTTTTATGAATTAAATCAATAATAAATAAATAAAAAATAATAATTTGGGAGAGATCACATGATTTCCTTCTCATTCTAATTCAATCAATGATTATGAATTTCTAGAAACAAAATCTTCACCCAAAAATAGATTTTTATATTTTTTATTTATTTAAAATGATTTTTATGAATTAAATCAATAATAAATAAATAAATAAATAATTATTTGGGAGAGATCACATGATTTCCTTCTCATTCTAATTCAATCAATGATTATGAATTTCTAGAAACAAAATCTTCACCCAAAAATAGATTTTTATATTTTTTATTTATTTAAAATGATTTTTATGAATTAAATCAATAATAAATAAATAAAAAATAATAATTTGGGAGAGATCACATGATTTCCTTCTCATTCTAATTCAATCAATGATTATGAATTTCTAGAAACAAAATCTTCACCCAAAAATAGATTTTTATATTTTTTATTTATTTAAAATGATTTTTATGAATTAAATCAATAATAAATAAATAAAAAATAATAAAAATGATGAATTTTGGTCAATTGGGTCGTGCACCATGTTATGAGATGGATTGG
Organism: Lathyrus sativus; assembly: GCA_963859935.3. Lineage (NCBI taxonomy): Eukaryota > Viridiplantae > Streptophyta > Magnoliopsida > Fabales > Fabaceae > Lathyrus > Lathyrus sativus. The sequence goes on from OZ012737.1 coordinate 510,690,542, forward strand.
GTCATAAATTAGGCAGCCCATTTGGAAAGAAATACTTCTAAGCCTCCATTTTCAACATAAACCATCACAAAATTGCCCAACTTTGCAAGGGCACATTTCTCTCAATTTTAAAGGTATGATGGTGTTCTTGGACTTTTTGGAAAGCTTGAAGAGTCCTCTAAACAACCCCATTGGTTTCAGGTTCATATCATTTACCAATCTCAAGTTATGCCCTTTTGAAGTTGTTGACTTTTTGTTGACTTTTGAAATGACCTATAATGTCTTAGATCATATCTTTCAAATAAAGCATTTTTGGGCTTAACCTTCAACATCAAAGTTGTATAGAATTCAATTTCCTTCAAAATGAGCTTTGGATGGAGACTTGGTGATGAAGTATGTGAAAGTTATGCCTGGTCAAAGTTCAGTTGACTTTTACTGAGGAAACCCTAATTTAGAAACTCCTGATTATTGATGATCTGGAATCTCCTTGATGAATCATGATCAACCCTTGATAAAATGATGAATTTTACTTCATATACTTGATGTTGGCAAAAAATCATGAAGTTTGACTTTGGTTTGACCACAGTTGACCTCAGTTTGACTTTTTAACTGCATTGACTGCTTTTGACTTATCTGATCATCTGACTGAGCAAACTTTTGAGAAAAGTCTTGAAACTTGACATGGGGGTTCTTATACACATATAAGATGTTATGAAGCTCACTTGAAGTCTTGGAAGTCCATTTAGCCTGATTAAAGTCAAAACCCTAGTTTTGGATGCACTGCTTAGGAGGTGCATTGTCTGAGGGAATTGTCAACTCTTCTGACCAATTGTAAACTTGTGAACCTTGTGAACCTTCTTAGAACACAAAGTCTTGTATTTTGAGGGCAAATTTTGGGGTGCAACAGCTGCCCCTGTTCAATTTTCTGAAACCTGAGGGGTTAGATTGGTATATTTGCCAGTCGTAACCTGGAAGGTTGAAGGGGATTGAACACAAAAGCCCAAAAATTTGCACTCACCAGTGCACTAGAGTGGTACAGATGGCTAGTTGAATATGATTGAGTGGGCTTAAAGATGCCACTAGGGGGGGAGCAGTTCAAAATATGGGTGTATGATGAAAGCTGTCAGGAGTCTGGAATAATAATGATGTAGCAGCATGTCTTCATGAGGATAGAGCAATCAATAGTGATAACCCTAAAGCAGTCTTGAAGCAATGATATGATTTCAGGAGGATAGAACAATGAATGGCTCTAAAGCAGTCTTGAAATAATAATGTGATATGTCTTCAGGAGGATAGGGCAATCAATAGCTCTAAAGCAGTCTTGAAGTAATGATTTCAGGAGGATAGAGCAATGGATAGCTCTAAAGCAGTCTTGAAATAATAATGTAATTTCAGGAGGATAGAGCAATGGATAACTCTAAAGCAGTCTTGAAATAATTAGATGGCTTCAGGAGGATAGAGCAATGAATAGCTCTAAAGCAGTCTTGAAGTAGTAATATGACCTCATGAGGATAGAGCAATGAATAGCTCTAAAGCAGTCTTGAAGTAATAGGATGATTTCAGGAGGATAGAGCAATCAGTAGCTCTAAAGCAGTCTTGAAGTCATGAGAGGCTATCAGGAGGATAAAATAACCCTGAGGTTACAATAAAGCAGTCCCAAAGTAATAAGAAGCTCATCAGGAGGATAAAGTAACCCTGAGGTTACAATAAAGCAGTCCCAAAGATCATAAGCTTGTTTGTTGGATAATTAACCTGAAAACAAGGTAGCATTCTGTATAACAACATTAGTTTATGCTTTATGTATGCATGTATGACATGATGCACTTAGGTAATGTACTATGGACATATATGTTATGGTATGATGTAAATGATGTATGTATGATATGACACTGCTGGAAGTGTCTGGATATCCTTGTATAACAACTGCTGGCCAAGGAAAATAAATCCCGATTCGTTGTTGAAGAATATATAACCCTCCGTCTGCTGGGGGTAACAAGGTACAGATAACCTCCCGTTTGTTGGGGATAACAAGGTATAGATAACCTCCCGTTATTGGGGATAGTAGGGTATAGATAACCTTCGTTTTCGTTTGATAGTAGGATAAGTATAACATCTCGTCTTCGTTCATCGTGCCCTTATTGGAAAGTAATTTCCCGTATATCCGTATGAGGATAAAAGAGATGGATATAAATTCCAGGGGAGATTAGACTTTGTGAAAATGGATTAGTCCTACTGATGGTTTGTAACTGCCTTGTAAAGATGAACCGGCGAAGCTTCGTTGAAATCCTTCCCTCGTTCGTCCTTAGTAAATACTATTACTGCATTTTCATGCATTTCTGGTAAACATCAATCATATTAAAAGGCATGCATACATTCAAACACAACCAATGGACGTTTCGCTTATGTAAATAGGGTAAAAGTAAATCTGGATTCAAAAGATGGAGTTTATTTATATCAAAAGTGACCCATACACGGGTAAGTTTGTACAAGGAGACATAAACCCTAGTAAGAGAATTTTGTCATGAAGTCTTACAAAAAGAATCAGCTATGTGGGAAATAATCCTATTGAGTTTCAATTCTACTATTGCCACTCAAGTATCTCATCTTCTTGCTGTTGAGACGGAAACGATTGGATTGAGCTTTATCTGTTTGAGCTTGAGTAAGTAGTACAACTGGTTGCAGTTTCATGAGTGATCCAAAAGAGACATAGTCATACGCTTTAATCCCTAACTTTTGCCTGGATTGCCCTTTCAGGTTTTCAATCCACCGGGATACCCTTTTTTGCCCAAGCCGCCTTTTCAGGTTTTCGACTTGCCGGGTGTACATCTTTTTATATATATATCCCTAATTTTTGCCCAAACCCTTTTGGTTTGCCGGGATGCCCTTATTTTTGCCTAGGCCTGTCAACCTAGCGGGTCTCTTTTTATGCGTAGTATTTTTTATAGAGAGTCATGTACATAGCCTAACCATCTGCATAGCATAAGCATAGCAAGTCATTCAGCAGGGGACCAAGCATTATTCTCCCCTTTAGAAGCCTATCAAGAGGTTATTATCCCAATTCAATCTCATTCAAGTCATCAAGAAAGAATTTGAAAGCAGAGAGTTCAGCAGATCAAGCCTTGAGTCCATCTCCTAGCTGAGGGTATCTGAGGGTCAACAAGAGGGTTGTGAGCTGTGAGTTGAAGGCATGGAGAGTATCTAGACATTATGAGAGACTTAGGAAGTCATTTAAAGAAGGAGACAAGTCATTGATGAGAGCACAAGAACTACAGCTGAAGGCAGTCAACTAGGGTTTCATCTGGGTCAACCCTAGGTCAACCCTAGGTCAATTGACTGATTTAAAGGGCATTCAAGTCTATTGGAGAGATGTGGGGTTCCTCATTTGACATGTAGAAGAGGATATGATGATATGCCAAGAAGAAATCAAGAGAAATCAAGGAGAAGAGGAGTTTCTAAATTAGGGTTTCTGTGTAAAATCCCCTAGTTTAGGTCAAATTTCCAAGCAAGATAAGTCAGAATGCAAGGTTCAAATGGATCCTTGGCCAACATGGAACTTGTAGAGGATCTCAAGACCTTTAATTTGAGTGGTGGAAGGCATCAAGGAGATTTATAGAACTCAAGTTATGGTCCTTGCAAGTTACAGGTCATCTGAGGTATCTGAAATTTTGTCTGTGAAAGTGACTTGACTTCCAAGCTAGTTTTACCCCTCAAGGAGATTTCAAGTGAATTTCTGGTCAACATAAGAATTGTTCCTCATTGTCTTAGATTTCTAGAATGGTATAGCATGCCCTTATATGATGTGTGGAGCTCAACTTATGGTCTTGGCAAGCAAAGGGTATTTTGGTCATTTGTGAATTACAGGTCATTTTAACCTATGCCCAAAACTCATACAAGGAAGCTTCAAATGGAAAAACTTACAACATAAAACTTGCTCCAAATGACATTTTGAGTCTATAAAAGTGACCATGAGAGATTGGAAATGTCCATAGCACAAGATTTCAAAATTGGTGAATTTAATGAAGGAAAATGGCTTAAAAAATGGTATTTTTCATATCTTGGCCAAATGATGCAAAATTATAGGTCATTTTGAATGGAAAAGGCATTCTAAAAACATTGGCTAAAGTGGAATTTTGAGTTTAGGTCATAATTTGGGAGTTATCCATGGTTGCTTGATTTGAAGGTAACATAATCCAAATTGAAAGGGAAAGTGTAAAGGGAAATTTCTCCAATGTTCTAGGAGGTTCTAATGCAACCTATATATTCATGCAAGCTGAATCATGCAAGGGTTGGTGCTCCCATTTGGCAAGAATCTCCATTTTCATCCATTTTTCTTATTCTTCCACAAGATACTCAAACTCTCACAAACCTCTCAAAATTCTCACATCTTTGAATTGAATCATCATCATCATCATTCAAACCCTAGGATTCACACCAAGAAGTTGCTGAATTGATCAAGGATCATACATATCCACTTCATCATTCCAACTTGCATGAAGGATGGAATAGCATAATTCACAAGGTTTCAGCATAAATCACTGCAAACAGAAGCATATTCATCCATTGGAGATTGTTTTTAGCAAGTATCAAGGGTTGGATTGAGGTCTAGCTACCATCACCATTATCAAGTGCAAGGTATGTATATTTCTTCGAATCTCACTGTTCTGGCTGTTAGAGATCATGTGGCTAAGATAATGTTGTTTAGAAACCCTAGAGGATCATTTCTTGAGGTTTAGGGATAGATTCATGGAGATCAATAACAGGTTACCATTTCTGTTGGCTTCGATAACAAGCTTTATGTTGAGTTATAATCAATATGTTGAGGCATAGAATAATGAGGCAAGCATGTAGAACATCTGTTGATCATTAGGTTTGAGTTCTGGCAACTTTGATCTCAGGCAAGCATGGTGTGTTCTGAGGTTCGAGCTCTCTGTTTGGAGTGTGTAATGAGAGTTAGAGAAAACTAAGACTAGGCATGGATTACTGGAGTTTCATAGAATATTTTAGGGCTTGGAATTTTGTGTTTTCATCAAGAAATCATGGAGAAAGATTGAGTGGAATTCTCATGCATGGAAGTGGGGACTGAAACCCTAGGCGAAGGGAGGAAGAAGATGAACCACGCGCCCTTGGATCTGGAGGGAATATTGACTTGACCAGGGATCGAACGGCCCTCATTCAATCTGAGTTTTGGTGGGAAATTTCAAAAGAGACCAAACGCTGCGTTTCATTAATTGGGGGGTTGGGCTCAGAGCGCTATCCACACCCCCATTTTAGTAAGCCCAATGCCTTGAACGTGTTATCCCTGCTATTCACACCCCCTCCACTTTATTTCATTATATTTTCTTTTATTTTCTTTAATTTTTTCATGCATTTTCTAAAATTCATAATAAATAGCAAAATAATCATTTTTAATTCATTCTTTTTGCATTATTTTCTTTAGGATGTCTAGAAAATTATAAAAAATAAAAATTGCATTTTATTTTTTATTTGATATTTTTCCCATATTTTCTAAATAAATGACATTTTAAATGGTTTCATTTCATACATGATTTTATTAATTTTTGTTCTATTAGATATTTTCATATTTTTCATCCATTCTTTTTAGGTTGTTTAGATTAGACATTGACCTTATAGATTCAATTTGGTTCCCATTTTTAGAAATTAAATTTAGGTGCTTAGTGTAGGTTTGAACAACATGAACAAATTAGGGTTTTTAGGTGATGACTTAGGAGGTTTGATTCTTTCCCTTAGGACTTAGGGTTTAACTAGATTAGTTATGGGACTATAGGGGCTATGGGTAGTTATTAGATCCCTTAGAGAAAAAAGTCAGGACTCCCTACTGCTATTAATAGTCTGTGTATGTCTGATTGACTGGTGTGGTGTGCCCTCTGGGGATTATTGCTTGCTTGCTTGGGTATTGGGGTCGTCTGGGGGCTTAGGAGAGCTGAAGACTTGAGAAGATGAAGGCCACTGGAGATCCAGATGTTGAAGATCAACTTCCAGAGTTGAAGAGAAGATTCTTGCTAGCAGATGCTGAGGAATTAGGGTTTAGGAGCTAGGCAGAGCTCTAGGTTAGAAAGTTTGTTTCTCAAACATGGATTGCCTTGTCTGCATCCATTCTTCTCTGTGATTCAGAGTCTCTCTAAGACACTCACCCCCTTCCTTTGGAAGGCTTGGTGATAGTGTCTAAGAGATAGAACTCTTGAGAGAAAATGTCTTTTGTGTTAGAAGCAGTCTGTTCACCACCCTTGGTAGTCAACTGATTGCTTAACACCCAATCCACTCTTATGACTGATCCCTCATCCTGGAGGATTGAGCTTGAAGAAAAGCCATTGCAGATAGAAGATTGATGATCAAAGCCATTGCCTGAAGGCCATGAAGATGGAGATTGATGCTTGTTGAAGCCTGTAGCTGATTGGAGATTACTTGAAGCCAGATGTTGACTCAGAGCTACTGATGCTGTTTCTTTTGCTGTTGTATTTCATTGCTGATGTATTGTTTGGATTTCCTGGCTGTATTGTTTGCTGTTTACCCTGTTGGGTTGAAAGTGAAGTCTGTTCACTTTTGCCTATTGTTTGCTAGGTTCGAGGTTGAGTGGGACTCCCTTGCCTCGCTTGTACTGTTGCATCCATGCATTTTACTGCTTTACTGTATATATCTGGTATTGTTTCTGTTTCTGCCTATCCCGTAGGATCTCTGTTTCTCTCTGTGCAAGAGAGGAGCATGATAGACACTAGGTTTTAACCCATGCATGATAACATTAGGTTAGTTTGTTTCCCTTCGCAACCGTAGGTTAGAGTTCTGTCTCTTTCTTTCTCAAAACAAACAGAAAAACACATAAAGATTTCAAACACAATAAAAGACACTTCTTTCGTAAAAGAATGTGAACTCATCAAAACGTCATTTTTGTCCGCTTGGGCTGCTAATCAGAAAAACCTTTTTCAGAAGGAATAAAATCAACCAAGACAAGCTTGTGTCGTACGTGGCCCGAACTACGTTTGCTCTGATCTTTCATGCTGTATGAAAGTACGTAGGCATAGGATGTGATATCCTAGCGAGCAACCTTCCCCTCCTTTCCCGTAGGTAGGCGAACTACGTTGACTCTGATTTCTCGTTCCAGACAAGAATACGTAGGCATAAAGTGCGATACTTTGCCGAGTCATTTTTACTTTCATTTTATTTTCTTTTTAACCCTTGACCTATAGTTTAGATAGAATAACAATCCATACCCGAAAACAAGCGTGGATCCCGTCGAGTACGACGGACGTGAGGGGTGCTAATACCTTCCCCTTGCGTAACCGACTCCCGAACCCAAGTTTTGGTTGCGACGACCATACCTTTCCCGTGTTATGCGAGGTTTACTCTGAGCGTTTTCTTTCCCTCCCGTGGGATAAATAACGCACGGTGGCGACTCTTCTGTTCAGCCGGCGCCGATTTTCGCAGTAGCGACAGCTGGCGACTCTGCTGGGGATCCAACGCCCCCTGGCTGCTAAGGACTGCAATGGTTCTTATGCATTTGGGATCCAACGTCCCTTGAGAGAGTCAATCCTAACGCTTGTTTTCCCGTCGAGGATTTTGTATGGAGTTATTTTATATTTCTAACCTTGTATTTTCAGCTTTATATATTGATTATTGTTGCTGTATCTGGGGTGTGACGGGTGTTCTGATATTGAGAGATAAGCCGGACCTGGGCTTGAGTGCACCTAGAATTAGAGTAGAAATTAGTGGGCGCCCGCTTGCTTTGCTTGCTTCGGTGTCCCATGAAATCTACACTCAGACGAGGTTCCTCTAGTTGGCCTCCTGCCCCTTCCTTTGGTTGGCGTGGGTTGCTGGTTAGTTGGATTGTCGACTCTGGGGACCGATCATTTGGAAGTTGGCTAAGTGAGGCCTCTTCAGGAATTGATGATGCCACTCCTTCTGGGAATCGTATCATCAACCCTGAAAGTCTGTGACGCCGACGACCGCATAGGATGCCGTACCTTGTGCCAGTTATAGGGCCACCCACCTGTGAGGGGATTCAGGGTTATGCAGGTAACTAGACCTTCAGACCACCGGTTTGTTTCTTGATCAGGATCCTGGATATTTATGGAGGGTTCTAGGGTCTGTCAGAGACCAGGTGGAGATGTGTTCTAAGGTCTGTCAGAAACCAGTTGGTGTGTTCCGAGGTCTGTCAGAGACTATTCGGAGATGTGTTCTGAGGTCTATCAGAGACCAGTGGGAGAAATGATTTGAGGTCTGCCAGAGACCATTCAGGTTATGATTATGGGGTCTATCAGAGACCAATATTGGAGCTTTGTTTGAGGTATATCTGAGACCAGGGCTTGAGGACTTCTGGATGGTCTATCTGAGACCTTTCTTGATTGGGTTCAGGCTATTCAGCTACAGCTTCGGTCCCTGTTGCATGTTGCTTGCATTGCATTACTGCATATCCATTACCATTTGCATTTCACTAACGTGTGTCTGTGCTGCAGGTGCATTTGCATTTCCCTAGTTCTAGTACCCAGACTTCTGAGTGTTTGATCATGACTAGCTTAAGGAGAACGGTTGCTTACAAACTGCCTACGCCTGATATTGTTCCTCTACTTGGGTTGATCTCTCTTGCTGATGAGGGTGTTCGTAGGAGCTTCCGGATGAGCTATGGTAGATTATTGAGATTGGTGTGCAAACCTACAGAGGTAGAGTTAGATGGGTTGTATGCTTTGATGCAATTCTACGACCCTGCTTTGAGGTGCTTTACGTTCTCTGACTTTATTATGGGACCAACCCTGGAGGAATACGCTGAGTATGTTGAGCTGCCCGTGCAGAACCAGGTTCCATTCATTCATTATGACGCCAAGCCCAAGCCGGAGGACTTGGCAAAAGCTTTGCATATTGATGCTTCTGAACTGGTGACTACTGTCTCCCGTGGAGTTCCAGGCTTCTCACTCCAATTCTTAGTTGGTAAAGCCCAAGAGTATGCCAAGAGCGGGTGCTGGGTTGCTTTCAATGCTGTGTTGGCCTTGTGCATTTATGGCATAGTATTGTTCCCCAATATACCGGATTTTGTGGACTTCGACGCTTTCTACTTGTTTGCCGCTGGTAATCCTGTACCTACCTTACTCGGAGATCTCTACCACTCACTGCATTACAAGAATGAGAAAGGAAGAGGGAAGAATGTTCATCTGTGTGTACCCTTGTTGAGTAGGTGGTTTGAGAGTCACCTTCCTAAGAGAAGATCTGTTGCAGAGACTACAGTCCCAGCTGGTTGGCCAGAGCGCCTGATGAGGCTATCGTCGGAAGATATGGAGTGGTTTGATCGAGACCTGTTGGGATCTGAGCTCATCTTCAGTTGTTCTGGGTACCCTAATGTGCCGTTGATAGGAAGAAAAGGGTGTATCAATTACAACCCTTCTCTATTCATTCGCCAGTTCGGATATGCACTGAAGAATCCACCTCAGGAGGAAGAAGTACAGGAATCTCTGTACTTCACAGGTGATTTGAAGGGAGAATTGCTAGCTGAGTTGCAACACGCCTGGACGCGTATTAACCGCAGAGGGAAGCCGTTGTTAGGAAAGAATGACTGTCAGGCCTATGCACCTTATAGAGTTTGGATTCAGGAGAGGGCTAGTCAGTTGAGGATGCCGTTTCCAGACGCACCAATTCTTGTTCCCATTCCGGTAGCGGAGCCAACTACTGTTTCTAGGGAAGTCTATGAGCAAGTTGTGAAGGAAAAGGAAGCCTTGGTGAAGATTAATGAAGGGTTAGAGCAAGAGTTAGCCCATGTACGCAGTGAGAAAAACAAGGCCGTGTATGCTTTCCAACAGCAGATTGAGCTAATGAACAGGTTAGGGGCTGAGTTGACCGAGGAAAAGAAAAAGCGCGAACGTCTGGGGCAAGAGTTCAGAAGCTCCCATGACATGCTGGAAGCCAAAAAGAAAGCGCTTGACGCGGCACATCGAGAAATCTCCTCTTGCAACAAGACTTGGAATGCTACTCTCACCAACAATAAGAAGAGGGAAGATAAGCTGAAGCAGCAAATTTCTGACCTCGAAGAGAAGTTGAAGTCTAGCATCAAGAAGTGTGAGGAGGAAGTGATGACCCGGTATAGTGTCCAGCATGCACTGAACAAGGCAATCAAATCCAGAGATGAAGCGGTGTCTCAGAAACGAAAGCTAGAAGATTGCTTCGGGGAAGCCACATGGGAAGAAACTGCTGAAGACGTGCGACGTGTCCTTAAGAGGAGAAACCAGCTTGTTGAAGGGCTGCTTGATCGACCAAGCCATCCGGAAACCAAGAAGTTGCTGGAAGAGTACCAGACTTTTGGGAGGATTTGATCATTTCATATAGTAACTTGTATGCTTTATTTGCATAGTGCTGACCATCACCAGGATTGTTGGTTGAGGTCATGCCTTCTTATTGTACTCTCAGTAATATTGTACTCCGGGCTTATTAATTTTCCCCGCAATATATGAGGCTTTATATGATTTAGCTCCGATATTCCTATTGTCAACACTGTCACTGCACTGGCACCTTCACACTAGAACTGGGGGAATGAATCACCCTAATGCACAGACACATTGCATTGCATTCATACACATATTGCATTACAGGTAATTTTTGAATAAGTGTCTTATGTCCTGCCCTGTACCAGGTACTTTCCAGGATTGCAGATCAACATCCGCACCGCTATTCTACCCGCACCAACTGTCGAAGGATCATGGATCAAATGCAGAACGAGATGCAAGATGTGCGCGAGAAGCTCGCTCTCTTCATACAGACCATGGAAGCTATTGCGAAAGGGCAGGAGAATTTGCAGGCCATGGTCCAGCCTCTGTTGGCCCGAAACGCTGGTCATGGTAATGAAGATCATCAGTCTGTACGGGTCGATACTGTTCATGGAGACGGCACTCCCACGCCAGTGGCTCCGCCTGTAATCAATACACCTGCTGCTAATGTTAACAACGCTACCGCTGCTGTAAATGGTAACGTCGGAGTTGGAAATGAGACTGCTGTCCATAACGTTGGGCTGGGGGATGTCAATTTGGGTGACAATATGGGAGGCAACGGCTTTGTCAATGCTGGATTCGGGTTCAACGATCAGGGATTCGATAACACTGGCAAGTACGGCTTTAATGCTCAAGGCTTTGGGCAAGACGGTTATGGCGCGACCAATCAGGGTTACGGAGGCTTTGGAAGCGGAAACGGTACTGGATTTATGGCTTTTGGTCCTGCTGGAGGTGTTCAAGGGTACGGCAACAGAGGCCGAGGTCCGGGAATGAATCAGATCAGAGCAGGACGTAATAATGGATATGATGGGTATGGGGCTGGAAACGGTATGTGGCAAGAAGATCAGCAGGAAGACGCCTTCTCCGGAGGAGGTTTTGAAGGGCCGATGGATGATTCCCAGAAGATCAGAATGCTGGAAGAGCAGATGAGGGGAGTCTTAAACCAAAGTGCTGTGGGATTGGACATGGCAACAATGGGCTTGGTACCTGGTTTAAGGGTGCCAATTAAATTCAAAGCTCCTGCGTTTGACAAGTATAAAGGAGATACGTGTCCAAAAGTGCATGTACGAGCTTATTACAGAAAGATGTCTGCATACTCAACTGATGAAAGAATGCTGATGCATTTCTTTCAGGATAGTCTGTCGGGCCCTTCCCTAGAGTGGTACATGGGGTTGGAGCCAACTGATATCAAGACATGGAAGCAATTAGCAGAGGCATTTGTAGCCCATTACAAGTATAACAGCGACTTGGCACCCAATCGGGTCCAGTTGGCCGGGCTGTCGCAAAAGAAGGGGGAGAGCTTTAAAGAGTACGCGCAAAGGTGGCGCGATATGGCTGCCAGGGTCCGTCCTCCGGTAGAAGATAAGGAAATGAATGACATGTTTGTCGGCACATTCACAGGTCTGTTTCATGATATGCTGTTTCACACGTCTCTGGCCAGTTTTTCAGACCTAATTCTGATGGGGGAAAAGATTGAACGTAACATCAAGCAAGGAAAGTTCCAAGTCGAGGAATCAACTGCATCCGGCAGTAATAGGAAAGCTTATGGTGGGCGCCGTCAGGGCGAGGCAAGCGCAGTATTTGGAGGCCGAGGCCGAGGCCGAGGCAGGGGACGAAACCAATATCGTCAGCCGCAGCAGGTGGCGAGTGTTACTATCCCATACCAACAAACATCGGTCCAGCAACAACAACCGGTTCAGCAGCAGCCAATGCAACAGCAGCAGCAGCCTCAGCAGGGGGCGCAGCAGGCTCAGCGAAGATTCCAGGGTAGTAAACCCAGAAGAGTGTTTGAGAAGCCTCCCTCGACCTACGCCGATTTGCTGCAGACATTGTTGGGATTGAATCTAGTAGAGAAAAGAACTCTGGCACCGATAACGGGAGCTCCCCCATTTGGTTACGATGCAAGCCGGCACTGTGAGTTTCATTCTGGGGCCCCGGGTCACGATATAGAAGGTTGACATGCTTTTAAGCACGTAGTGCAGGATCTTTTGGACAACAAGACTATCAACTTCGGAACGGCAGGTCCGAATATAGTCCAGAAACCCATGCCTAATCATGGGGCAAACGCCGTTCTGGCTGAGGAAAGGTTGAATCTGATTATGAATGTCGATGATTTGAAGACGCCGCTGAGCGAGATAAAGAGCCGACTGTTATAAGGAGGTGTTTACCCAGGATGTAACGAGTATTGCTTAGACTGTTGGACCCTAGCTGGGGGGTGTGAGGATTTGAAGAAGGGCATTCAGGCTTTAATTGATGAGGGCATATTGCAGTTTGACCAAGCGGCCACTGAAGAACCCGCGGGGGCAGTAGCAGATAATCAGAATGATGTGGCTGCTGTGACGATTCCTCGGAAGACGATCACTATTGCAGCACCAGCTCAGCGCCCACCGATCACCATAACTAAGGCCGGGCCAATCCCGTACGAGAACACGAAAGCAGTCCCATGGTCATATGGGTTGGAAGTATATTGTGACGGGATAAAAATTGATGTTAACAAGCAGCCAGCTGAGACTGTCGATAATGTTGTTGGTTCGGGAGGTATGACGAGGAGTGGCAGGATCTTTATATCTCCTGAAGTGGAGGCTGAAAGACTAGCGAAAGGAAAAGGGAAAGCGGTTGAGAATGTTCCAGTGCAAGCGAGTGAAAAAGAAGCAGCATCGAAGGATGTAGAAGAGTTCATGCGCTTGATTCGAAAAAGTGATTATAAGATTGTGGAGCATCTGCAGCAGACACCGTCCAAAATATCTATCCTGTCATTGCTGTTGTGTTCGGAAGCTCACAGAAATGCTTTGCTGAAAGTCCTGGACACTTCTTTTGTACCCCAAGACGTCTCCGTAAATCAGCTAGAAGGAGTATTGGCACATGTGAATGCAGGCCACAGCTTGGGCTTTACCGATTTTGACTTGACTCCGAAAGGGAGAGATCATAATATGGCATTACACGTGTCTGTTGAGTGTAGAGGATCAGTAATGTCACACGTCTTGGTTGACACCGGGTCATCTTTGAATGTGTTACCCAAGAAGGCGATGATGAAGCTGGATGTTAGAGGAATTTTGTGTACGCCCAGTGATTTGGTAGTCAGAGCGTTTGACGGCACGCGGAGAACAGTCTTTGGATCGATTACTTTGCCTCTGCAAGTGGGGCCGGAAGTGTTTGCAACTGAGTTTTATATCATGGATATACAGCCTGCGTACAGCTGCTTGCTTGGAAGACCATGGATTCATGGAGCAGGGGCAGTCACGTCCACCCTGCATCAGAAGTTAAAATACATGGTCGGAGACAGCGTAGTCACCGTGTGCGGAGAGGAGGACATCCTGGTCAGCCATCTGTCGTCATTTAAATATGTGGAAGTCGACGGAGAGATCCACGAAACACCATGCCAGGCATTCGAAGGTTTGCGCATCAAGGACAAAGGTCCCGGGCCGAGCAAAGTGCCAGAGATAGTTGTCTCATCGTATAAGGAAGCTCAAGCTCTAGTGGAAGCAGGAGAAGCCAAGGGCTGGGGCAAAGTGCTGGACATTCCTGTGAAGATGGACCGGTTCGGGTTGGGGTACCAACCGTCGTCATCAACTCCTTCCGTGGGGGCGCCCCGTTTCAGAAGGCCAATCACCATCTCTGCCAGTGGAGTATGTCACGAAACTGTCAATGCTGCTTCAGAGTCTGATGAAGGAGACAGCGACTGTGATATGGATGCCTGGATTCAGCCAAGCACGCCGGGACAAGGACTGTGCAACTGGTCTATTCAGGAGCTTGTTCCTGTGACTTTTAAACAGTAATGCTTTGCTTTATTAATTGTTGAATAATCTGATGTCTTGCCCGGGGCATCGAGATTTGCTTAGGGCTGTGTTGTTATAAACATTGCGTGTCAATCATTAAATAAATGGCGTTTTTCATGTGCAAATACTGTAATCCCTGTCTTTCTTGTTTTATATTTTTCAATAAAATGGCAACGTGGTTATTCGCTTTATACGCGTTTTGAAGCACTTAACCATTCCTTTTGCAGGATAACATTTTCAGATGACATCCTTGAACCACCTATGACTCGTCCCGACTTCGATCACCCGGTATTCCAGGCCGAAGAAGAGGTTGTCGAAGATAGCGACGTTCCTGAAGAACTGTCTTGGTTAGTAAAGCAAGAGGAAAGAGCCATTCTGCCTCACGATGAGGTCATCGAAATTATCAACTTGGGGTCGGAAGGGGTTGAGAAAAATATTCGTATTGGAGCCGCACTGCAGAGTGATGTCAAGCGAAGACTGGTTGAAATGCTCCAAGAGTATAGTGATGTATTCGCTTGGTCGTATGAGGATATGCCAGGGCTCGATACAGATATGGTCGTGCATCGCCTGCCACTGAAAGAAGATTGCCCGTCGGTCAAACAAAAGCTTCGCAGAACTCGACCAGATATGGCAATGAAGATCAAAGAGGAAGTTCAGAAACAGTGGGACGCTGGTTTCCTGGCTGTGACGAAGTATCCCTCGTGGGTTGCTAACATCGTACCAGTGCCCAAGAAGGATGGCAAGGTTCGAATGTGCGTAGATTATAGAGATTTGAATAAAGCAAGCCCAAAAGACGATTTTCCACTTCCTCACATTGACGTGTTAGTTGATAATACTGCTCAATACTCCGTGTTCTCCTTCATGGATGGCTTTTCAGGCTATAATCAGATTAAAATGGCGCCAGAGGATATGGAGAAGACTACTTTCATAACACCTTGGGGAACATTTTGTTACAAAGTGATGCCCTTCGGTTTGAAAAATGCTGGGGCAACATATCAGTGCGCGATGACGACTCTTTTCCATGACATGATGTATAAAGAGATCGAAGTATATGTTGACGATATGATTGCCAAATCCCAGACGGAGGAAGAGCATCTGGTGAATCTGCTAAAGCTATTTAAAAGGCTTAGGAAGTTCAGGCTGAGGCTGAATCCTAACAAATGCACCTTCGGGGTGAGATCGGGTAAGCTCCTGGGGTTTATCGTAAGCGAAAGAGGAATAGAGGTCGATCCTGCTAAGATAAAAGCAATTCAAGAAATGCCGACGCCTAAAACAGAGAAAGAGGTGCGCGGGTTTTTAGGGAGGTTGAACTACATTGCCCGGTTCATATCTCACCTAACGGCCACGTGTGAACCGTTATTCAAGCTGTTGAAGAAAGATCAAGTTGTGACGTGGAACGAAAATTGTCAAAAGGCGTTCGATAAAATAAAGCAGTATTTGCAGGAGCCTCCTATTCTAATACCCCCAGTGGCAGGTAGACCCTTGATAATGTATTTGACGGTTCTTGAGGGAAGCATGGGTTGTGTTCTCGGTCAACACGACGAGACGGGGAGGAAAGAGCATGCGATCTATTACCTAAGTAAGAAATTTACATATTGTGAATCTCGATACTCAATGCTTGAGAAAACTTGTTGCGCGCTAGCCTGGGCCGCCAAGCGTTTGCGGCAGTACATGCTGAATCATACAACCATGCTCATCTCGAAGATGGATCCTATCAAATATGTGTTCGAAAAGCAGGCGTTGTCAGGTAGAATTGCCCGTTGGCAGATGGTCTTGACTGAATATGATATTCAATACGTCTCGCAAAAGGCTATAAAGGGGAGTGTGCTGTCTGAGTATCTGGCGGAGCAGCCTATTGAAGAGTACCAATCGATGAGGTTTGATTTTCCTGACGAGGATATCATGTACCTAAAGATGAAAGATTGTGAAGAGTCGTTGCCAGACGAGGGACCAGAGTTGGGGTCCAAATGGAAGATGATATTTGACGGAGCCGTGAATGCTTACGGTAGCGGAATAGGGGCAATCATCACCACGCCACACGGGTCGCACATCCCATTTACTGCCCGATTGACCTTTGCCGTTACCAACAATGAGGCCGAATACGAAGCTTGTATAATGGGGCTTGAAGAAGCCATTGATTTGTGAATCAAACATCTAGACGTATACGGAGACTCAGCTCTGGTGGTAAATCAGATAAAAGGGGAATGGGAGACACAGCAGCCCAATTTGATACATTACATGAATTATGCAAGGAGATTGTTGCCTTTCTTTGACAAAGTTGAATTGCATCACGTACCGCGGGCAGAAAATCAAATGGCTGACGCCCTTGCCACTTTGTCTTCCATGTACAAGGTCAACTTCTGGAACGAAGCTCCCCGAATCATTATCTCTCGGCTAGACAGGCCAGCTTATGTATTTGCTATTGATGAAGCATCTGATGGCAAACCATGGTATTTCGATATCCTTAATTTCCTGAAGAATAAAGAGTATCCGGCTGGGGCGTCCAGTCAAGATCAGAAGACTCTCAGGAGATTAGCGGGTAATTTCTATTTGAACCCGGATGGCGTCTTATACAGAAGGAACCACGATTTGGTGTTGTTGCGTTGTGTAGACGAGAAAGAGGCAAAGCTTCTCATGGAGGAAATTCACGAAGGTACCTTTGGTACGCATGCTGGTGGGCATGCTATGACGAGAAAGCTGCTGAGGGCAGGTTACTTTTGGCTGACGATGGAAACTGATTGTTTCAAGTTCGCGAGGAAGTGCCACAAGTGCCAAATCTATGCTGACAAGATACACGTGCCTCCGAGTCCTCTAAATGTGATGTCATCTCCATGGCCATTCTCGATGTG
Source organism: Lathyrus sativus (assembly GCA_963859935.3). NCBI lineage: Eukaryota > Viridiplantae > Streptophyta > Magnoliopsida > Fabales > Fabaceae > Lathyrus > Lathyrus sativus. The sequence goes on from OZ012737.1 coordinate 510,707,627, forward strand.
GGGGATCGATATGATTGGAAAGATCGAGCCGACGGCGTCTAACGGGCATCGGTTCATCCTAGTAGAAATCGATTATTTCACCAAGTGGGTGGAAGCGGCGTCTTACGCAAATGTAACGAAGCAAGTGGTGGCCAGATTCATCAAAAGAGATATCATTTGCCGATATGGGATTCCCGAGCGGATAATCACGGACAACAGTTCAAACTTGAACAACAAAATGATGAAGGAGCTCTGTCAGAATTTCAAGATCGAACATCACAACTCCTCCCCTTACCGACCCAAGATGAATGGCGCTGTCGAGGCGGCCAATAAGAATATCAAGAAGATCGTTCAGAAAATGGTGGTGACCTATAAGGATTGGCATGAGATGCTACCTTTTGCTTTGCACGGTTATCGTACGACGATACGCACATCAACCGGGGCAACCCCGTTCTCGTTAGTATATGGAATGGAAGCGGTGCTACCATTAGAGGTTGAGATCCCTTCTCTGAGGGTATTGCGAGACGTTCAGCTGGACGAGGCAGAATGGGTGAAAGACAGGTTGAATCAATTGAGTTTGATGGATGAGAAGAGGCTAGCTTCTCTAGCATATGGTCGTTTGTACCAGAGCCGAATGAAGAAAGCGTACGACAAGAAGATACATCCGCGGAGCTTTCAGACGGGCGACCTTGTGCTGAAAAGGATTCTCCCGCCGCAAGCAGATCACAGGGGCAAGTGGACCCCCAACTACGAAGGGCCATACGTCGTCAGTAAAGTCTTTTCAGGAGGAGCGTTGTTGTTGTCCACCATGGACGGAGAAGACTTCACGTCACCTGTGAATTCGGACGCAGTTAAAAAATACTTTGCTTAAAATAGACCCGCTGGACAGAAAAAGAGAGTCCAGGCAAAAATGGGGCATCCTGGCGAACCAAAAACAGAATGAAAGGTTCGGGCAAAAATTAGGGATAAAATTGAAAAAATGTACACCCGCGAAGTTGAAAACCTACACTGGGCGGCTTCGGCAAAAAAGGGTATCCCGGTGAACTGAAAACCCGTAAAGGGCGGTTCACGCAAAAGTTAGGGATTTGAAAAGCAAATGACTGCGGTCCGAATTTGATAATTGCAATGAGCATCAATGCGGGAGAATACATTTGAGGAGCCAGTTATCGGATACAATCTTTTCAGAAGTAGGGATACCGGGAAAGTATTAGAGCCAGATGAGTCATAGGAGGATCAGTTTGTGGTGTTCATCTGCGTCCCGTTGCCGACATGTGTACAAATTTAAGTTGTCAATATTTATGCTTCTTGTGCATACTTGTATACTTGTATATTTGCTTTGTGTAGCTTCCTCATTTCAGGAGTTACACCCCGTGTACAAAACTCCGCCCATTCAGGGGCCCGATCAATAAAACACGTTATTCAGTATTTGACACTGTTCTTTACTGTTTTGTGCATGATTAACGCCTAAGTTTGATGAAACTAGCATGAGTATAACGTCGCTGGCCCTTGCCAACAGTTGCTAAAGCTTTGAATTAACTGAAAATAACGTCACTAACCTGAGTTGATTTGGTTGCATAGGCTTGTCTTATCTTGTTTGTGTTGTTGCAGGTTTCATAACCGTACGAGGAAGATGATCGAAAGATTGCAATAACGAAAGACTCAGCCTTCACACAGGTCATGCAGGTTCTTCCTGGAGAAGGATCGAACTCCCCAGCTAGTCGTAGCTTGTGCAAAAAAAAAAGGAAAGGATCGACGATTACAAGATCGTAAGGCTGTATTCAAACAGGTTCATCTTTCCCCGCAGGGTCATTCATTCTCCCCCAGTGGAGTCAGTGGATTCCCCCGAGAGAGTAGTCCCACCAGCGGAGTTCTCTCCTTTCAGCAAATGTTCTTTCCTCCCAGTGGAACTCGAAGATCAAGACTCTCCCCAACAGAGTTGGTGGTGGGTCCTGTCATTTATTTTGTCAGGGATACTGTGTAATATCAGTTCACTCTCCAGCAGAAAGTCCGATCATACTGTGCACATCTGCTATTCCCAAGCAAAGTTATGTTCCCCAGCAGGGGGTTATCTTCAATAGGGCGTTTGGTTTGAATTCCCCAATTTCCCAGCAGGGTTGACTTCACCCTTCCAGCATTAATTTTGTAGCACCTGGCTATCCCCAGCGGAGTTGGCATTATCTTCAGCATTTATTTTGCTGAAGCAGTTCCTGTTATTTTAGCAGTTCAGGTAGAGAGAGCTCTTGCTCAAATGAACTACCAAACACTCAAGATCTCGGCATGAGATATTCAATGATAATGTCAGTTTCGGCAGTATTCCCTACAGAGTTATCAGGATAAGTTTCTCTTTATTCCCAGGCAGAGTTATTTGTCATCAAAAGGGTTCATGAACCAGAATTTCAGAAGTGGCCTCCGGGCATCAGAACAGGCATCCGGTAGTTTGGTTTCCAGATATCCCCAGTAGAGTCCGCCTCAAAGTCGCTGTCACGTTGGTGCTAAGAAGGTTGTGGGTGGGGATCAATGGAGAACTAAGTCCTGACGTGGACAACTTATTCCTATATTGACGGGATTTCTTCAGAAGTGGGCGTCCTAACGTGGACAGATTTATTTCCCCGGATTGATGAGATGTGTTAGTTCTAACGTGGACAGATTCGGGTTCTCAGAATTGGTGAAATGGGAAGTCATGACGTTGACAAAAGTGATTGCTCTTTGTGCGGACCATTTACTCTCATGCAGTTATCCTTCTTCGTGTTAGCGAAGCGGGTCGAAGGTGCCTGAGTCCTGACATGGACAAATCAAGACGAAAGAGGGGTCCTGACGTGGACAAGTCTATTCCTTGCATGGGAAAAGAGGTTTCAGTTCCTGACGTGGAAAGATGAAAGCTTATTCCTAACGTGGAAAGATGAGATTCCTTACGTGGAAAAGAATGGGTTTCCTTACGTGGAAAGATTGAGTCCTCACGCGGACATATCAAGATTGATTCCTGACGTGGAAAGAAAGAGATTATTCCTGACGTGGAAGAGTTTAGTCCTGACGCGGACAGATCAAAGAAGTTATTCCTAACGTGGAAGAAGAAGATAGATTCCTTACGTGGAAAGTTTAGTCCTGACGTGGACGGATTCAGAAGAAGAAGTATGTCTAACGTGGAAGAGAAAGAGAAACTTCAGGTCCTTACGTGGAAAGATGGGAGTCCTTACGTGGACAAATCAGAAAAATGGTTCCTTACGGGGAAAGGAGATCGTGTTCCTTACGTGGAAAAGATTGAGTCCTTACGCGGACACATAGGAGGAGGATTCCTTATGTGGAAAGAGCGGAGTCCTTACGTGGACAGATTAAGATGGCATTCCTTACGTGGAAAAATGTAGTCATGACGCGGACAAATCGGAAAGAGTTGGTTTCCTTACGTGGAGAGATTGGGGTCCTTACGTGGACGGATTCAAGAAAAGTTGATTCCTGACGTGGAAGAATGATGTACTCCTTACGTGGAAAGTTGAGTCCTGACGTGGACAGGTTCAGAACCAAAGTTGAATCCCTTACGTGGAAAGATTGGAGTCCTGACGCAGACATATCGAGTTGTACTGGAGTCCTTACATGGACAGATTGATACGGGTCTCCTTACGTGGAAAAAGAAGATTGCATCCTGACGTGGAAAGATGGAAAGTTTAGTCCTGACGTGGACAGATGCAGAAGAGATGATTCCTTACGTGGATGGTGTTATTCCTAACGTGGAAGAGTCTATTCCTAACGTGGACGAGTTATTGGAATATTCCCCAGCGGAGTCGCCGAGATTTTTCTGGGTTAACAGCAAGTGGAGTCCTAACGTGGACAGGTTCTAGTTGAGATTTCTTCGTATTGATGACAGACAGAGTCCTAATGTGAACAAGCAAGCAATCTTTTATCCCCAGCGTGGTCGTTACGAGATGAGTGAGCGGCTGCAAACAGTCAGATCCAGGCAGTGGATGTCGTTACCCAAACAGGGGTGCAGTTTATTTCTGCGGTTGGCAAATATCCGGGTTTCTTAGTATTCAACCGTCTCGTACCTCGAATGTTTGAAGGCCGTTCACTCTTCACCCAATCGGGTCCAAGTCGCTTGAATAGGGGCAGCTGTTGCACCCTAAAATTTGCTCAACCTTATTCACTTGGTTTATGTTTCAATATCATTAGCATTTGCATATAGAGTCATGTACATAGCCTAACCATCTGCATAGCATAAGCATAGCAAGTCATTCAGCAGGGGACCAAGCATTATTCTCCCCTTTAGAAGCCTATCAAGAGGTTATTATCCCAATTCAATCTCATTCAAGTCATCAAGAAAGAATTTGAAAGCAGAGAGTTCAGCAGATCAAGCCTTGAGTCCATCTCCTAGCTGAGGGTATCTGAGGGTCAACAAGAGGGTTGTGAGCTGTGAGTTGAAGGCATGGAGAGTATCTAGACATTATGAGAGACTTAGGAAGTCATTTAAAGAAGGAGACAAGTCATTGATGAGAGCACAAGAACTACAGCTGAAGGCAGTCAACTAGGGTTTCATCTGGGTCAACCCTAGGTCAACCCTAGGTCAATTGACTGATTTAAAGGGCATTCAAGTCTATTGGAGAGATGTGGGGTTCCTCATTTGACATGTAGAAGAGGATATGATGATATTCCAAGAAGAAATCAAGAGAAATCAAGGAGAAGAGGAGTTTCTAAATTAGGGTTTCTGTGTAAAATCCCCTAGTTTAGGTCAAATTTCCAAGCAAGATAAGTCAGAATGCAAGGTTCAAATGGATCCTTGGCCAACATGGAACTTGTAGAGGATCTCAAGACCTTTAATTTGAGTGGTGGAAGTCATAAAGGAGATTTATAGAACTCAAGTTATGGTCCTTGCAAGTTACAGGTCATCTGAGGTATCTGAAATTTTGTCTGTAAAAGTGACTTGACTTCCAAGCTAGTTTTACCCCTCAAGGAGATTTCAAGTGAATTTCTGGTCAACATAAGAATTGTTCCTCATTGTCTTAGCTTTCTAGAATGGTATAGCATGCCCTTATATGATGTGTGGAGCTCAACTTATGGTCTTGGCAAGCAAAGGGTATTTTGGTCATTTGTGAATTACAGGTCATTTTAACCTATGCCCAAAACTCATACAAGGAAGCTTCAAATGGAAAAACTTACAACATCAAACTTGCTCCAAATGACATTTTGAGTCTAGAAAAGTGACCATGAGAGATTGGAAATGTCCATAGCACAAGATTTCAAAATTGGTGAATTTAATGAAGGAAAATGGCTTAAAAAATGGTATTTTTCATATCTTGGCCAAATGATGCAAAATTATAGGTCATTTTGAATGGAAAAGGCATTCTAAAAACATTGGCTAAAGTGGAATTTTGAGTTTAGGTCATAATTTTGGAGTTATCCATGGTTGCTTGATTTGAAGGTAACATAATCCAAATTGAAAGGGAAAGTGTAAAGGGAAATTTCTCCAATGTTCTAGGAGGTTCTAATGCAACCTATATATTCATGCAAGCTGAATCATGCAAGGGTTGGTGCTCCCATTTGGCAAGAATCTCCATTTTCATCCATTTTTCTTATTCTTCCACAAGATACTCAAACTCTCACAAACCTCTCAAAATTCTCACATCTTTGAATTGAATCATCATCATCATCATTCAAACCCTAGGATTCACACCAAGAAGTTGCTGAATTGATCAAGGATCATACATATCCACTTCATCATTCCAACTTGCATGAAGGATGGAATAGCATAATTCACAAGGTTTCAGCATAAATCACTGCAAACAGAAGCATATTCATCCATTGGAGATTGTTTTTAGCAAGTATCAAGGGTTGGATTGAGGTCTAGCTACCATCACCATTATCAAGTGCAAGGTATGTATATTTCTTCGAATCTCACTGTTCTGGCTGTTAGAGATCATGTGGCTAAGATAATGTTGTTTAGAAACCCTAGAGGATCATTTCTTGAGGTTTAGGGATAGATTCATGGAGATCAATAACAGGTTACCATTTCTGTTGGCTTCGATAACAAGCTTTATGTTGAGTTATAATCAATATGTTGAGGCATAGAATAATGAGGCAAGCATGTAGAACATCTGTTGATCATTAGGTTTGAGTTCTGGCAACTTTGATCTCAGGCAAGCATGGTGTGTTCTGAGGTTCGAGCTCTCTGTTTGGAGTGTGTAATGAGAGTTAGAGAAAACTAAGACTAGGCATGGATTACTGGAGTTTCATAGAATATTTTAGGGCTTGGAATTTTGTGTTTTCATCAAGAAATCATGGAGAAAGATTGAGTGGAATTCTCATGCATGGAAGTGGGGACTGAAACCCTAGGCGAAGGGAGGAAGAAGATGAACCACGCGCCCTTGGATCTGGAGGGAATATTGACTTGACCAGGGATCGAACGGCCCTCATTCAATCTGAGTTTTGGTGGGAAATTTCAAAAGAGACCAAACGCTGCGTTTCATTAATTGGGGGGTTGGGCTCAGAGCGCTATCCACACCCCCATTTTAGTAAGCCCAATGCCTTGAACGTGTTATCCCTGCTATTCACACCCCCTCCACTTTATTTCATTATATTTTCTTTTATTTTCTTTAATTTTTTCATGCATTTTCTAAAATTCATAATAAATAGCAAAATAATCATTTTTAATTCATTCTTTTTGCATTATTTTCTTTAGGATGTCTAGAAAATTATAAAAAATAAAAATTGCATTTTATTTTTTATTTGATATTTTTCCCATATTTTCTAAATAAATGACATTTTAAATGGTTTCATTTCATACATGATTTTATTAATTTTTGTTCTATTAGATATTTTCATATTTTTCATCCATTCTTTTTAGGTTGTTTAGATTAGACATTGAACTTATAGATTCAATTTGGTTCCCATTTTTAGAAATTAAATTTAGGTGCTTAGTGTAGGTTTGAACAACATGAACAAATTAGGGTTTTTAGGTGATGACTTAGGAGGTTTGATTCTTTCCCTTAGGACTTAGGGTTTAACTAGATTAGTTATGGGACTATAGGGGCTATGGGTAGTTATTAGATCCCTTAGAGAAAAAAGTCAGGACTCCCTACTGCTATTAATACTCTGTGTATGTCTGATTGACTGGTGTGGTGTGCCCTCTGGGGATTATTGCTTGCTTGCTTGGGTATTGGGGTCGTCTGGGGGCTTAGGAGAGCTGAAGACTTGAGAAGATGAAGGCCACTGGAGATCCAGATGTTGAAGATCAACTTCCAGAGTTGAAGAGAAGATTCTTGCTAGCAGATGCTGAGGAATTAGGGTTTAGGAGCTAGGCAGAGCTCTAGGTTAGAAAGTTTGTTTCTCAAACATGGATTGCCTTGTCTGCATCCATTCTTCTCTGTGATTCAGAGTCTCTCTAAGACACTCACCCCTTTCCTTTGGAAGGCTTGGTGATAGTGTCTAAGAGATAGAACTCTTGAGAGAAAATGTCTTTTGTGTTAGAAGCAGTCTGTTCACCACCCTTGGTAGTCAACTGATTGCTTAACACCCAATCCACTCTTATGACTGATCCCTCATCCTGGAGGATTGAGCTTGAAGAAAAGCCATTGCAGATAGAAGATTGATGATCAAAGCCATTGCCTGAAGGCCATGAAGATGGAGATTGATGCTTGTTGAAGCCTGTAGCTGATTGGAGATTACTTGAAGCCAGATGTTGACTCAGAGCTGCTGATGCTGTTTCTTTTGCTGTTGTATTTCATTGCTGATGTATTGTTTGGATTTCCTGGCTGTATTGTTTGCTGTTTACCCTGTTGGATTGAAAGTGAAGTCTGTTCACTTTTGCCTATTGTTTGCTAGGTTCGAGGTTGAGTGGGACTCCCTTGCCTCGCTTGTACTGTTGCATCCATGCATTTTACTGCTTTACTGTATATATCTGGTATTGTTTCTGTTTCTGCCTATCCCGTAGGATCTCTGTTTCTCTCTGTGCAAGAGAGGAGCATGATAGACACTAGGTCTTAACCCATGCATGATAACATTAGGTTAGTTTGTTTCCCTTCGCAACCGTAGGTTAGAGTTCTGTCTCTTTCTTTCTCAAAACAAACAGAAAAACACATAAAGATTTCAAACACAATAAAAGACACTTCTTTCGTAAAAGAATGTGAACTCATCAAAACGTCATTTTTGTCCGCTTGGGCTGCTAATCAGAAAAACCTTTTTCAGAAGGAATAAAATCAACCAAGACAAGCTTGTGTCGTACGTGGCCCGAACTACGTTTGCTCTGATCTTTCATGCTGTATGAAAGTACGTAGGCATAGGATGCGATATCCTAGCGAGCAACCTTCCCCTCCTTTCCCGTAGGTAGGCGAACTACGTTGACTCTGATTTCTCGTTCCAGACAAGAATACGTAGGCATAAAGTGCGATACTTTGCCGAGTCATTTTTACTTTCATTTTATTTTCTTTTTAACCCTTGACCTATAGTTTAGATAGAATAACAATCCATACCCGAAAACAAGCGTGGATCCCGTCGAGTACGACGGACGTGAGGGGTGCTAATACCTTCCCCTTGCGTAACCGACTCCCGAACCCAAGTTTTGGTTGCGACGACCATACCTTTCCCGTGTTATGCGAGGTTTACTCTGAGCGTTTCCTTTCCCTCCCGTGGGATAAATAACGCACGGTGGCGACTCTTCTGTTCAGCCGGCGCCGATTTTCGCAGTAGCGACACACTGCTGTAAGCACCATCCATCAATCATCTATGCAGCTGCCACCGTCATGCATCAGACTGAATATAGGCCAATCTTCTCCCAGGGCTACCAGAGTTCTTTCATCATAAAATTATGCAGTGGAACCACCAAAAGAACTTCTTCAACATGCCCTTATAGGACATCATACAGAAGTAGCCACTCCTTCTTTGGTAACACAATCACCAGGTCATATAAGCTTCTATATCAGAGGGCACAACAACAAATACAAGCTTCTCTTTAGCTCCATTAGCAGTAGCTCAAACATTCAGCAAGATCAGCAACTCACCTACAACTTCTCCTTGTTCCAAAACACCAGAAAGTATCTCCCAAGATCTCATCCAGAACAGACAGGATGCCTGCTCTGATACCAGTTGAAATTCTGGTATGCAGATCACATGTGTTCCAAGAACATTGATCTCTACTCAACAAGGATGAGGACAGACCATGGCCAATTTAAATTTCTTTAAATTGTCCCAATGTCACGACCTCTGTTGTGACATCTGCAGTCTGTCATACTATTTATCTAACCATTTAAAGTACAGAATTATAAATGCAGAAAGATAAATAACACAGTAATTATTCACCCAGTTCGGTATCAACAACACCTACATCTGGGGGATATAAGCCAGGGAGGAAATTCACTATTAGTAGAATCAATTCAAAGTCAAACCTCCAGTTTTCACTTCTCACTTAATCTCTACCTAATGACACTTCAGCCTAGAGACACTCTAGCACCTGAGTATACCCACTCACTCCCCCTCAATCACACAACAATGATATCAAACAATTACAAAAACAGTATGAAGAGATACTTCATACACACCTTGATCTTGCTTCACAGCTTTGATCAAGGAACTCACACACTCTTGCTTCACAGCTTTGAGTGAGACACAGCCTAGAATCTACCTAACTAATGCAATCCTCAACCAGACAATTGTTTGGACTACAAGTATTCCTAAACAGACTTTACACGTGAAGACTAGCCTTCTTCACTTACATATATGTCTACCACAATGTATCTAAAGATACAAAGGGTGACTTACACACAAGGAAATCTCAACCCTAGACCGCTATTTTACACTCTAGTTTTTTCTAGTATGAGTGCTTGCTTTTCCCTTGCTTCTGCGCCTCCTTTTATAGCACTGCAGACTGGGCTTGGGCTGTGCAGAAGTAACAAATATTAGTTTTACTAAAGTAAAACTAATTTCCACTATTCAAGGTGCTGTCCAATTAGGTCATGGCATGGTCAGCATTGCCTTGAATCTCTCCTGAGATAACTCAGGGGTTATAATAAGTCTCCTAAAATCTAACCTGAGATAACAGAAAACCAACATGCCTGCACGACTGATGTCATACGATCAATGTCATGACATTCAGTATGACATCCACTCTTCTGCAGATTTTTCTTTACACCAGACCTGACTTCACCCAATCTTTTGCAGAATACCATTAGAAACAAGTCTATTAAAGTTTCCTAAAAGGTCTCCAAGATCCTTTTATGAATACATATACAATATGTTCTTGTTCATAATAAATCTCCTTGACATATTTACTGAGGTATTTTCAACATGGTCTCATCAATCCAAACCAATTCTGTCAAGAGATATACACTAGTAGCTCCTTCTAATGTCATGCAACGATGTCCTACTTAAGACACATGACAACACACCTCACTCACTACCTGTGAGGAACTTCATCACAACTTAACCTATTGTGGCTGCATACCTCACACTGCCTGTGAGGAACTTCATCACAGCTCACCCTGTTGTGGCTGCACACCTCAACCTGTGAGGAACTTCACCACAACTCAACCTATTGTGGCCATTGTTACCACACTCTAGTGCCTGTTGTGCTAGACAGCTATGTCATTACTTTGGTAATGACATCCATGACAACAGATCATCCATGACAACAGTTCTTTCTTCAGTCTCTGCTCCATGACAACAGTTCTTTCTTCATATGTCATTACTTTGGTAATGACATCCATGTCAGTAGTTCTTTCTTCAGCTTCTGCTAGCTCCTGCTGCTCTAGACAGTGATGTCATAACTTTGGTAATGCCATCCTGTTCAAAACACATGCCAGCAGTACTGTCATTAGCTCCTGCTAGCTCTTGCTGCACTAGACCTTGATGTCATGACTTTGGTAATGACATCCTATATAACATTAGTGTTGAATCATGTTTTACCAAAATTTAGCCAATCATAGAACCATAGACACATGGTACTAACACAAATAACCCTTAATCTTCTCAAATGCTTGCTGACGATCAGAATTCCAATCAATAATCTAACCCTTACAAAATATCTTGAATATTGGCTCATAGGTAGTGTCATACCCCAAATTTGTCCTACTTGTAAATTACCATTCACCTGTATGCCCAGGCACTGAAAGTTAATCAAAAAATGTGTGTTGCTCTTATTCGTGCAAGGTTGAGCTCAAGAAGTCAGGTCAGGTGTGTGTAAAGGCTTGAGGTTTATTGGTGTTGGCATAATTTGTTGGTCAAGATGTGCAAAATTCGTTAAGTTTTGTGTTTGAAAATTATTATGGTCCTGTTCATTTTCAATCTATTTTCTCTATAGTGCATCAAGGCTCACATATCACAGGTCATGTTAGCTAGAGAAATTCATGTTTGAATATTTCGGGATTATCGTAATTTAAGTGACAGGATCAAGCTTCATTTATCATATCAAGAGTTTTATTTTAAGTCCGAAGGTGATTTATGATAATTTCTTCTCGGAGACCGATTCATTGTGTTATTTCATTTTACGGGGAAAAAAAGCAATTGATTTGGGTTTGACTCGAGTTGATTCAAAGAGATAATTTGAGATTAATATAGAATTCAAGTTCATATGGTGAAATTGGCAACAAAAAGTCAAGACCAAAATCATAGAGTTCATTTACAAAGTTCCAATAAAAGTCCATTGCCCGAAGTTACAACCCATATGTTCATATTACAACAAAATTCCATAAAAAAAAGAGCCATTAGTTTTATTAATCAAAGCCCATTTAGCTTCTATTTCATGAGAAAGGCCCACGTTAATACTTGGAAGAGTCAGTTCGTCTTTCTAAAATCCTTGATTTATAATGATACACTCTTAAATTTTATTACAAGGATTAAAAATTAGACAGCTTGCAGGATTTGGGATTAGGCATTGTTGCATTGGATTATTACGGATTCCATGCGAAAAAACCAACGAACCGTACATCACATAACATCCATTTTCAAGGCACCTAGCTAAATGGCCACGTTCAAAGTTGTTACAACAAAACGCAGCAGCAAAAAAAATAGGGACCCCACGCCAAGGAAAGTTACAGGCACTACATGACAATGACATTTGCAGAAAATTGAAGCAAAATGCCGTACTCTGCAGTCCAAAATCGAAAAAAGAAAAAAACTCGTCCTCACCTATGGCACGACATAGCCAGCGTAATACCACAATTAATCTGTTACTCACCCACCACATGTGTACTATGTACCTTCACCTAGCTGGTCGTGGCTTCTCCTCTCACGATATACACACCAGTCCATACAAACTATGGGCACGCCTCACTAATTCACAAAATGCAGCAGCAGCGTCCCTTTTGTGAAGGCTCTTTAAAAAAGCAGCAGACATATTCTCAGGGAGGGGGGGAAGAACCCACTTTTTGTTGATGGATTCCTCTTTAACGAAATCCCAAAGGTTTTTTTTCCTTCCAACATTTTCTCCGACCTTCACATACCAGATATAAATGAAGAGCAACCCAAAACCCTCTTCTCTTCAACATTTTAAAACCAAATCCCTCGCATCTTCACCCAGCAAAAACTCTCACCATCATTCTCAATCCAGCAACAACCAATAACTTTTGTCCCTCCATAACCATTTCCTTCTTCACAATTGTATCAGCCCACATAACTTTTCCTCATTCTTGACTCTCACCCGGAAAAATCTTGTTTCTCTTCTCAAATAAACTCGTTTCTCATCTACCACTAACAAACCCCAGCCTTAACATCACTAATCTTCAAACGACAAACACACGAAATTCCCAATCCTCACATCCTCTTCTGAACCGACCGCTACTCCCTCAAATTTTCAACAACAAGCTGAAACCCATACACAATCTTCAAATCAACCCACGAAATCCATTGTTCTTCAAACTTTAGAAACCAGACCCAGAATAGTGAAAGGAAGAAGAGGATGAGTAGATTGAAGGAAATAGACAAAACTTGAGTGAATCTAAAATCTGAATCGTGAAAACGAGATAACGACACAAGAAAATAACACAAGATGGTTGAAATTCTCGGCTCCACTTCATGACGCCGCTTTGTTCGCCTCCCAGGTGTCGCGTCATTTTTTCGTTGTTGGACATTAATGATTTTTTTTTCCTCGCCATTTTTGAAGCTTGAAGATACTCTGGATATCGGTCACAAAGCGTTGATGTTGTTTCATTTAGGTCAAATGGTTTCTCGTATTTGGTTTGGGGGATATGTGAAGCCTGTTAGATTTTAGTACCCCCGTTTTTTATTGTTTTTTAGTTGTGTGATGAATGGGTTGGAGGCCCATTATGATTCACACACCCTGTTTTTCCCAACAGACCTCTTTTTTATGCATTTTCTTTCATCACGTTTTTTATTTTTATTAAGGTGTTGATCCTCTTTTTTTTGTGTTGACTTTTGTCGCTACTGCGAAAATCGGCGCCGGCTGAACAGAAGAGTCGCCACCGTGCGTTATTTATCCCACGGGAGGGAAAGGAAACGCTCAGAGTAAACCTCGCACAACACGGGAAAGGTATGGTCGTCGCAACCAAAACCTGGATTCGGGAGTCGGTTACGCAAGGGGAAGGTATTAGCACCCCTCACGTCCGTCGTACTCGACGGGATCCACGCTTGTTTTCGGGTATGAATTGTTATTCTATCTACTCTAAAGGTCAGGGGTTAAAAAGAAAAGAGAATGAAAATAAAATGACTCGGCAAAGTATCGCACTTTATGCCTACGTATTCCCGCCTGGAACGAGAAATCAGAGTCAACGTAGTTCGCCTACCTACGGGAAAGGAGGGGAAGGTTGCTCGCTAGGATATCGCATCCTATGCCTACGTACTTTCATACAGCATGAAAGATCAGAGCAAACGTAGTTCGGGCCACGTACGACATAAGTCTGTCCTTGATTGATTTTATTCCTTCTGAAAAAGGGTTTCTTGATTAGCAGTCCCGGCGGACAAAAATGACGTCTTGATGAGTTCACATTCTTTTACGGAAGAAGTGTCTTTTATTGTGTTTGAAATCTTTATGTGTTTTTCTGTTTGTTTTGAGAAAGAAGAGACAGAACTCTAACCTACGGTTGCAAAGGGAATCAAACTAACCTAATGTTATCATGCATGGGTTAAGACCTAGTGTCTATCATGCTCCTCTCTTGCACAGAGAGAAACAGAGATCCTAAGGGAATAGACGGAAGCAGAAACAATAACAGATATATACAGTAAAGCAGTAAAATGCATGGATGCAACAATACAAGCGAGGCAAGGGAGTCCCACTCAACCTCGAACCTAGAAAACAATAGGCAAAAGTGAACAGGATTCACTTTCAACCCAACAGGGTAAACAGCAAACAATACAGTCAGGAAAACCAATCAATACATCAAAAATGAATAACAGCAGAAAGAATAAACAGCATCAGCAGCTCTGAAACAACATCTGACTTCAAGCTTTAGCAAGCATCAATCTCCATCTCCACAGCCTTTAAGCAAGGTCTTTGATCATCAGTCTTCTATCTGCAATGGCTTTTCTTCAAGCTCAAACCTCCAGGATGAGGGATTAGTCACAAGAGTGAATTGGGTGTTAAGCAACCAGTTGACTACCAAGGGTGGTGAACAGACTGCTTCTAACACAAAAGACATTTTCTCTCAGGAGTTCTATCCCATAGACACTATCACCAAGCCTTCCAAAGGAAGGGGGTGAGTGTCTTAGAGAGACTCTGAATCACAGAGAAGAATGGATGCAGACAAGGCAATCCATGTTTGAGAAACAAACTTTCTAACCTAGAGCTCTGCCTAGCTCCTAAACCCTAGTCTCCTCAGCATTTGCTAGCAAGATTCTCCTCTTCAACTCTGGAAGTTGGACTTCAACATCTGAATCTCCAATGGCTTTCATCTCCTCAAGTCTTCAGCTCTCTCAAATCCCAGACAATCCCAATACCCACACAGACAAATCAATAATCCCCAGAGGGCACACCACACCAGTCAATCAGATATACAGTACAGTAATAGCAGTAGGGGAATCCTGACTTTTCTAGGGGATCTAATAACTACCCATAGCCCCTATAGTCCCATAACTAAACTAATCAAACCCTAAGTCCTAAGGGAAATGAATTAATTCTCCTAAGTCATCACCTAAAACCCTAGTTTGTTCATGTTGTTCACACCTACACTAAGCACCTAAATTTAATTTCTAAAAATGGGAACTAAATTGTATCTACAAGTTTAATGTCTAAACTAAACAGCCTAAAAAGAATGGACAAAAAATATTAAAGCATCTAATAGAACAAAAATTAACAAAATCATGCATGAAATGAAACTATTTAAAATGCTATTTATTCAGAAAATATGGGAAAAATATCAAATAAAAAATAAAATGCAATTTTTATTTTTTATAATTTTCTAGACATCCTAAAGAAAAATATGTAAAAAGAATGAATTGAAAATATGCAATTTCTAATTTGTTATGAATTTTCAAAAATGAAATGTTGAAGTTCAAGTATACTACTTAAAAACCCTAATTAAACTATCCTAAGTTCAATTATCTAAACTAATCAAATTTTATTCTAAAAAATCTAGTAATAAATTCTGGGAATACTACAATTCAATATTAATCACCACAAAAAAGAATGGGCAAAAAAATCTATTTCTAAGTGCAAGAACAAAAATCTACAAGATCATGTATGAAATAAAACCTTCAAAATATGCATTTATTTGTAAAATATGGAAAAAATGCGAAAAAAATATAAAATGCAATTTTTATATTTTTTTAATTTTCTAGACATGTTAAGGAAAATATTAAAAAAAGAATGAGTTAAAAATATGCATTTTCCATTTAGTTATGAATTTTTGAAGTTTAATAAAATCTAGGCCGCTGGATTGAGGGACAAAGTCAAATATCTCAACATGAATCAATGGTAGAGATTATCTCTTCTACCTTGGACACTTAGGGTTTCTAAAAAAAAGAACTCATGCAAGCAACTTCCACCCTCTCTAACTCTCTCATTTCTCCACCATTTTTCACGATCCAAAGATGAAAACTCATCTACTCTTCTCCCTCTACACAGCCATGGTACTAGAATTCTCTAACTCTCCCTCAAGAAAGAAATACGAAGGCTACAAGGGGTGGTCACCATTTTCGCACCTTAGTTTGCATGGTAATCAAATGGTCTCATATTAACCTATCATGTACTACATCTTATGGGGATTATCCTAAGCCTAATACCTAAGATTATAGTACACTAAATCGTGAGTTCTTGATCATTAAAGAATTGACACCATGGAAGCAAACCTCACAAACAGCCCTTAAACTCATCATACAACATCCCTAATTGGTCTCTATTAGATTTCTCCTAACAACATGCTTGAACTATGGATAAATAGAGAGTTTCATGAGAAAATGCATACCTTGCAAGTGATGATGGTGATGATGGTTCTCCTCCAATTCAGACCTTGCCAATTGCTTTGTATGGTCTTTGATGAATGTTGAAGCCTCTGGTTGCAGTAGTTCTTGTTCTATCTTCTTGAATCAACCTATTCAACTCTTCATGCAAGTTGGAGTGAAGTTGGAGATCTCATAATCCAGCCACGAATTCTTGAGCCTTTCCTTTGCCAAATGCTCAATGTTGATTATAGATGATGATGATGATCAGAATTGTAGTGATTGATGGTGTTTTAATGGAGTTTGGAATGAAAATGCAATTTTGGAGTGAAGGAATCAAAGTGTAGCATGCAAGCTTTTAGAATCACCAACCAATGCATGGAGTCACTCTAGGGCTTATATAGATGAGAATAGAAATGTGTGGAAGTTTGTAGAACCTTCCATGAAGTTTCTAGAATGTATCACGTAATGAGATTTTGAATTTGTCATCTTGAGTGAATCTCATGCCATCTCATGATAAACCATGCAATCTTACTTAAATTCTCCTCATATGGTATTATGACATGAAAATAAGGTCTTACAAACCTTTATGTAGCATTTCCTCATCTTTCCTTTTGATGCCTTAAAGTGCAAATAACAAATTTACAAAGAAACTCCAATTTTTAAGCCTAAACTCAAAAATGTGGCTAAACCATTGTTCTCAAAATGATGTTTCCAATCAAAATCATCTATCATATGCCCCATTTTGGATTTGTAGATCTCTCAAACCAAAATTCAATTCCAACTTTTTCAACTTATAAGCCATTTACAAGCCATTTTGACCATTTTAAAATATCCATGCTCCATGCATTTTCAAACTCTCACAACATCTTATCTAGCCTTAAAATCCCATTTTGAGCAACTTTGATGTTGGGAAGTTTTCCATTTGAAGCTTCCTTGTATGAGTTTTAAGCATATGCTATGAATGACCTGTAATCACCAAATTACCAAAATACCCCTGTCTTGCACAAGCCATAAGTAGAGTTCCCTAAATCATATGAAGGCATACCATACCTTTTTGGAAAGGGGAGACAATGAGGAACACCTCTCTTGCTTGTTCAAAGTCCATTTGAATTATCCTTGAGGGCCAAAAGTTTGTCAGAAGACAGTCAACTTGCACAGACAAATTTCAGTGCCATCTGGTGACCCCTAACTTGCAAGAGCTATAACTTGAGTTCTAGAAATCTCCTTGATGTCTTCCACCACTCAAATTAAAGGTCTTGAGATCCTCTACAAGTTTCATGTTGGCCAAGGATCCATTTGAAGCTTGCATTTTGACTTATTTTGCTTGGAAATTTGACCTAAACTAGGGGATTTTACATAGAAACCCTAATTTGGAAACTCCTCTTCTCCTTGATTTCTCTTGAATTCTTCTTACCACAACAACATATCCTTATTCTCCATGTCAAATGATGAACCCCCCATCTCTCCAATAGCCCTTAATGCTTTTCAATCAGTCAATTGACCTAGGGTTGACCTAGGGTTGACCCAGATGAAACCCTAGTTGACTGTCTTCAACTGCAATGCTTGTGATCACATCAACACCTTGTTTCCTTCTCCAAATGACTTTCTAAGTCCTCCAAGATGTCTAGATACTCCCCGTGCCTTCAATTCACAGCTCATACTTTCCTTGATGATCCCCAGATACCCTCAGCTAGGAGATAGATGAACTGCTTGACCCATTGACTTGATAGCTTTCAAATTCTTTTCTGATGACTTGAATGAGATTGAATCAGGATAATAACCTCTTGATAGGCCTCTAGAGATGAGAATAATGATTGGTCCCCCTGTTGTATGACTTGCTATGCTTATGCTATGCCGATGAGTAACCTATGTACATGACTCTATATGCAAATGCTAATGACATTGAAACATAAACCAAGTGAATAAGGTTGGACAAATTTTAGGGCGCAACAGCTGCCCCTATTCAAGCGGCTTGGACCCGATTGGGTGAAGAGCCCGGAGCCTTCAGACATTCGCGGTACGAGACGGTTGAATACTAGGAACCCAGAAATTTGCCAACCGCAGAAATAAACTGCGCCACTGCTTGGGGAACGACATTCATCAGCTGAATTTAACTGTTACGGCAACCCACTGATCTCGTGCGACCGTGCTGGGGATTCTTCTCATCATCCTGAAAAAGATTGAATTATCGGAAACTTCGTCCTTTGCTTGTCCACGTCAGGACTCTATCTGCTGTCAACTCGGAAAAAACTTTAACAACTTTGCTGGGGACGGCTCGTCTGCCTTCTCGTCAGAGATAAATCGTCCACGTTAGGAATAAACTCTTCCACGTTAGGAATACCACCGTCCACGTTAGGACTCACCTTTCCACGTAAGGAATAACCGTTCCACGTTAGGAATAATACTGTCCACGTTAGGACTCACCTTTCCACGTAAGGAATACATCGCTTTTCCCCGTCAGGGGTGACTTTTCTCTGCTTTGTCAAACTCTTCCACGTAAGGAATACGTCTTCTTTTGCTTTGTCCACGTAAGGACTCTTTCTTTTTCCACGTTAGGAATCACAAATTTTCCACGTAAGGAACCCCAATCTTTCCACGTGAGGAATACTATATCAATCTTTCTTTCCACGTTAGGAATGCTTCTTCTTTCCACGTAAGGAATACCGTTTCTTCTTTCCGTCCACGTCAGGACTAAACTCTCCACGTAAGGAATCTATCTTCTTCTTCCACGTTAGGAATCTCCTCTTGATATGTCCGCGTAAGGACTCTAATCTTTCCGCGTAAGGAATCAATCTTGATATGTCCGCGTAAGGACTCAATCTTTCCACGTAAGGAATAAACTCGTCTTTCCACGTAAGGAAACCATTTTTCTTCCACGTAAGGAATGCTCTTGATATGTCCACGTAAGGACTCTGATCTTTCCACGTTAGGAATCAAACCTTGATCTGTCCACGTCAGGACTAAACTTTTCCACGTAAGGAAACACCTTCTCTTTCCACGTCAGGAATCAACTTCTTTTCCATCTGTCCGCGTCAGGACTAAACTTTCCACGTAAGGAATCAATCTCTTTTCCACGTAAGGAATCACCATTTTTCCACGTAAGGAATAAGACTTCGTCTGGATCTGTCCGCGTCAGGACTAAACTCTTCCACGTTAGGAATGCACTTGTCTCCCCGTAAGGAATCCATCTCGATATGTCCGCGTAAGGACTCAATCTTTCCACGTAAGGAATATCAACTTCTTTCCACGTAAGGAATAAATTCGTCTTTCCACGTAAGGAAACCATCTTCTTTCCACGTAAGGAAACATTGTCTTTCCACGTAAGGAGAACATCGTCCACGTTGGGACCCACCTTTCCTCGTCAGGAACACCATCTTAATCTGTCCACGTAAGGACTCCAATCTTTCCACGTAAGGACTGATCTTGATCTGAATCTGTCCACGTAAGGACTCTGGATTGATATGTCCATGTAAGGACTCAATCTTTCCACGTAAGGAAACAACTTCGTTCCACGTCAGGACCCATGTTTCGTCTTGATTTGTCCACGCCAGGACTCAGGCATCTTCGACCCGCTGGGGAAATACAACTTGTCCACGTCAGGACTCACTTCTTCATTGGTCCCGACCCACAAACTTCTTAGTACTGACGTGACAACGACTTTGAGGCGGACTCTACTGGGGATATCTGGAAACCAAACTACCGGATGCCTGTTCTGATGCCCGGAGGCCACTTCTGAAATTCTGGTTCATGAAACCTTTTGATGACAAATAACTCTGCTTGGGAATAAAGAGAGACTTATCCTGGTAACTCTGTGGGGAATACTGTCGAAACTGACATTATCATTGAATATCTCATGCCGAGATCTTGAGTGTTTGGTAGTTCATTTGAGCAAGTGCTTCCCCCACCTGCTGCTAGAGTACAGAAACTGCTTCAGCAAAACAAATGCTGAAGATAATGCCGACTCCGCCGGGGATAGCCAGATGCTACAGAATTATTCCAGCAAAATAAATGCTGGAAGGGTGAAGTCAACCCTGCTGGGAAATTGGGAACTCAAACCAAACACCCTGTTGAGGTAACCCCCTGCTGGGGAATATAACTTTGCTGGGGAATAGCAGATGTGCACAGTATGATCGGACTTTCTGCTAGAGAGTGAACTGATATTACACAGTATCCCTGACAAAATAAATGACAGGACCCACCACCAACTCTGTTGGGGAGAGTCTTGATCTTCGAGTTCCACTGGGAGGAAATAACACTTGCTGAAAAGAGAGAACTCCGCTTCGGGGATACTAACGTGCCCCCAGTCTGCCCCTGAATCTGCAACAGTTTTGGAATGGACCCTACAGTCTTTGTATCCTGACGACCAGACATGGACGGCTTCTACATTTCGGACCTCGAAGGGGTGTTTCAAGAACATAACTTTCGTGCTTCTAGGGTGACATGCCCCGGTCTCGCAAAAATCTTTTGTCTCTGATCGACTGTGTCGTGGAGCACTGCCCATAGCTATGAGAGATTTGCCAAATCTTGACCTGACTGCCCCGGATTTACTGATTCTAGGATGACTGACTTTACCTGAATTAATCAGTATAGCTTGCCCCAGTTCACGAAATATTTGGGCATTCTGCATTTTATCCCGATCATACCTTCCACTGTAGGAATCTTTCCTGTCGGCATGCGCTTACTCGCAAGTAACACAAGTTGTTCTGCATAAAAGATATATTAAACGCAATGCATATGACAGTTTCAAAATCCAAGTCTGTTCACTAAAAAATTTTGTGACATGTAATGAATCAATTATCAAAATGTCAATATGAAAGCTGGTAAGAGGAACCCTTTTAGGAGTCAGAATCGACGAAATCTTTACTGACGTATGCCCTCGGACAAAACCTGTTTCAATTAGGACTTTTGCGGGTTGTAACGTGGTCAGGTTCACGGTTAACAAGGAAAGATATAGGCTCAAAATTTATTTTGACCCACCCATTCTTCGTGATGTTCTCCAATCCTATGTTCAGCTAATCTGACTTCAGCGTTCACCTATTAGAGGTGGAATGATAGGAGTGATGGTTCAGGATACCACACGTTTTTCTTTTTTGAGTGACGATCATTTGCTTTTCGTCTTTGGGCGCCTAGAATCACACGACTTTTGTCCTTTTCGAGGATTTGTTCTTTTCTTTGACAATCCTTTTCGTCTTTCGTTTTTTTTCGTTCCCTAACTTTTGCCTGGACTGAGTATCTTTTGAGATTCTTTTGATTTTCCAGTCCAGCGGGATGCCCCTGTTTTTGCCTAAGTCATCTGTTTTCAAGTTTTGACTTAGCGGGCTCTTGATTCTTTTCACTTTTCGTTCTCTTTTTTTTTTGAACAAGTCGTGTGACACTGGTTTGTCTGACTTCTTGTGGAGTAATGTGACTGTTTCACTCTTTGTCGGCAAGGTTTAACCATTGCGGTTCTTTAGGCACGACTTATACAAGTGTGATTTATCCTCAACCGGACACTCCTTTCACGATTCGAACGCTTGGCCGAACTAACTGACGCCTACCCTGCCCCGGGTTGAGATTTAGGTTTTTTTTTCATTTTCAAAAGAAACTTCTACTACTGGCTCAAAGGGGTTATCAAGGGATTATCTTCCTTATATCTCCGGTGTTTATGGATTGAAACAATGCCTGTATCTCATCAACAGGTTCTTTATCCAAAAGCATATGATCGGAATATTATTCGTCATCTGTTTTCGTCATCCTCCCCAGATTCCTGCTAAAACAAGCATTAAGCGTTAAAGCAAAACAAAGAGTGAACACGACTGGATTAATTCAAAACATGCATATTCATTTCGTTTATTAATATCAATTGAAAAACAACAAGTTTTAAGAGCGAAATTTGCAATTACACAGAAAAGAAACTACGAATGCGCGGACATGAACAAGATAACATGAAAAATGTCGGCGTCTCGGAACTGGACTTCCCGCACTCTGACTTATTGGCGAGTCAACCATCCTCAGAAGCTATCATCAGGGGTAGTCTACTGCTGTCTCGATCTTCTTTCACCGGCCCGATCAAATCTGGGAAACTTTTTCATCACCCCGGTTTTCGCTTGTCGATGGCCTTGCACCGCCTTGGGAACCCTGTCAGAGAAATTAATGACCCTGCTATCGATTAAATCTTGGACGTTATGCTTGAACGCGTGGCAACCTTCAATATCATGTCCGGGAGCCCCGGAGTGGAATTCACAGTGCCTGCTCGCATCATAGCCATCCGGCAGAGTGCCGGTTATTGGCGCCAGAGTTCTTTTCTCCACCAAGTTCAATCTTAGTAGTGTCTGTAACAAATCTGCGTACGTTGAGGGAGGCTTCTCAAACACCCTCCTCGGCTTCTTTCCCCGAATTCTTTGCTGAGTCGTATACTGACCTCTTGTATGCTGCTGGCTTTGCTCGAGCGATTCCTTGGGCTCACGCGTTATCATCCTTAAGTTCAACCCTGGCATCGGCAACTGTTGTGGACATGGAGACTTAGCTTCCAGTGGCTCTGGGATATACCTCGATTCATCTGCAACCTCTGGCGGAGAAATGGGAATATCAGTCCCTGCAACTTTTATGCCCCCCGGTACAAACTCAATTATTTTCTCATCCAGCAAATCTTGAATCTTATGCTTAAAAGCTTTGCAGTTTGCAATGTTATGCCCCGGTGCTCCGGAGTGGAAGGCACAATGGGCGTTCAGGTCATAGTCTGGTGGTGGCTGCCCTGTCAGTGGAACCAAAATGCGGGGCTCAGCCAGTTGAAGTTGGAACAAGAGTTGCACCAGCTGATCATAATCCACAGGGATCTTATCAAATACTCTGTTAGAAAACCTCATTCTCTTACCACACCTCCTTGAGTTATCCTGCAAAATCAATTGCGACTGCTGACGAGGAGACTCTTGAGCTTCGAACCGTGGAGAGGGTCTCTTAAGCCTATCCTGCGTGGGTAATAGTTCTTCAGACCCCTGAGGAACAGATAAGCCAGCCGCGTCTTCCGACATTTGCCCTCCTTCTCTCCTGAGTACGTTCCTTAATACTTCAGCCATCAACCCTATCTGTGCCTTCAGTCGGCAGTTCTCTTCTTCTAGCGTCTCTTGATTCGAATGCAACTCTTGCATATCTTTCGTGAACTGCCCCAGCTGGCCTCGAACATCCGTTAATTCTGCTTGAACCTGTTTGATGGCTACCCCCACAAGTTGGCGTATGCGGCCTGGGAGAAAACCTTGATTCTCTAGCTGAGCAAAGTCGGCAGCCCTATCATCAGCCCGCGCAATCAGAGGCTGCACCATGTTCTGCAACTGTTTCTGACTCTCGGCCATGGCTTCCATTACCTGTATGAGCCGCATTATGTTGTCGTGCACCTCTTGCATCTCAGTCGGATCCTGACTCATGACTTCCTTGCTGCTGCTCCTAGTTGAATGCCAGGGAATTCTTCGGTCGATAATCCTGGGGGACCTGAGAGATACAGGAGATGAGCTACAGTTTAATAATTACCTGTAATGCAATATGAATATGAATGCAATGCAATGTGTGTGCCTGTGCATTAGGGTGATTCATTCCCCCAGTTCTAGTGTGAAGGTGCCAGTGCAGTGACAGTGTTGACAATAGGAATATCGGAGCTGAATCATAGAAAGCCTCATATATTGCAGGGAAAATCAATAAGCCCAGAGTACAATATCACTGAGTACAACGAGAAGGCATGACCTCCTCCAACAATCCTTGTGATGGTCAGCACTATGCAAATAAAGCATACAGGCGAATACGGGAAATAATCAAATGCTCTCAAAAGCCCGGTACTCTTCTATCAACTTCTTGGTCTCTGGGTGACCTGGTCGGGTGAGCAGTCCTTCAACCAGCTGGTTTCTTCTCTTAAGAACACGACACACGTCTCCAGCAGTTTCTTCCCATGTCGCTTCTCCGAAGCAATCTTCTAGTTTTCGCTTTTGGGACACAACTTCATCTCTGCATTTGATTGCCTTGTTCAGTGCATTCTGGACACTATACCGGGTCATCACTTCCTCCTCACACTCCTTGATGCTAGACTTCAGCTTCTCTTCGAGGTCGGAGGTTTGCTGCCTCAGCTTATCTTCCCTCTTCTTATTGTTGGTGAGTGTAGCATTCCAAGTCTTGTTGCAAGAGGAGATTTCTCGATGTGTCGCGTCAAGCGCTTTCTTTTTGGCTTCCAGCACGTCATGGGAGCTTCTGAACTCTTGCCCCAGACGTTCGCGCTTTTTCTTTTCCTCGGTCAACTCAGCCCCTAACCTGTTTAACAGCTCGATCTGTTGTTGGAAAGCATATACGGCCTTGTTTTTCTCACTGCGTACTTGAGCTAGCTCTTGCTCTAACCCTTCGTTGATCTTCATCAAGGCTTCTTTTTCTCTCACAATTTGCTCATAGACTTCCCTAGAAACAGTAGTTGGCTCCGCTACCGGAATAGGAACAAGGATTGGTACATCTGGAAATGGAATTAATAACTGACTTGCTCTTTCCTGGATCCAAACCCTGTAAGGTGCATAGGCCTGGCAATCGTTCTTACCTAACAGTGGTTTCCCCTTGCGGTTAATACGTGTCCAGGCGTGTTGCAACTCAGCTAGCAATTCTCCCTTCAAATCACCTGTGAAGTACAGAGATTCCTGTACTTCTTCCTCCTGAGGTGGATTCTTCAGTGCATATCCGAACTGGCGAATGAATAGAGAAGGGTTGTACTTGATACACCCTTTTCTTCCTATCAACGGCACATTAGGGTACCCAGAACAACTGAAGATGAGCTCAGATCCCAACAGGTCTCGATCAAACCACTCCATATCTTCCGACGATAGCCTCATCAGGCGCTCTGGCCAACCAGCTGGGACTGTAGTCTCTGCAACAGATCTTCTCTTAGGAAGGTGACTCTCAAACCACCTACTCAACAAGAGTACACACAGATGAACATTCTTCCCTCTTCCCTTCTCATTCTTGTAATGCAGTGAGTGGTAGAGATCTCCGAGTAAGGTAGGTACAGGATTACCAGCGGCAAACAAGTAGAAGGCGTCGAAGTCTACAAAATCCGGTATATTGGGGAACAGTACCATGCCATAAATGCACAAGGCCAACACAACATTGAAAGCAACCCAGCACCCGCTCTTGGCATACTCTTGGGCTTTACCAACTAAGAATTGGAGTGAGAAGCCTGGAACTCCACGGGAGACAGTAGTCACAAGTTCAGAAGCATCAATATGCAAGGCTTTTGCCAAATCCTCCGGCTTGGGCTTGGCGTCATAATGAATGAATGGAACCTGGTTCTGCACGGGCAGCTCAACATACTCAGCGTATTCCTCCAGGGTTGGTCCCATAATAAAGTCAGAGAACGTAAAGCACCTCAAAGCAGGGTCGTAGAATTGCATCAAAGCATACAGCCCATCTAACTCTACCTCTGTAGGTTTGCACACCAATCTCAGTAGTCTACCATAGCTCATCCGGAAGCTCCTACGAACACCCTCATCAGCAAGAGAGATCAACCCAAGTAGAGGAACAATATCAGGCGTAGGCAATTTGTAAGCAACCGTTCTCCTTAAGCTAGTCATGATCAAACACTCAAAAGTCTGGGTACTAGAACTAGGGAAATGCAAATGCACCTGCAGCACAGACACACGTTAGTGAAATGCAAATGGTAATGGATATGCAGTAACGCAATGCAAGCAACATGCAACAGGGACCGAAGCTGTAGCTGAATAGCCTGAACCCAATCAAGAAAGGTCTCAGATAGACCATCCAGAAGTCCTCAAGCCCTGGTCTCAGATATACCTCAAACAAAGCTCCAATACTGGTCTCTGATAGACCCCATAATCATAACCTGAATGGTCTCTGGCAGACCTCAGATCATATCCCCCACTGGTCTCTGACAGACCTCAGAACACATCTCCAAATAGTCTCTGACAGACCTTGGAACACACCAACTGGTCTCTGACAGACCTTAGAACCCTCCATAAATATCCAAGATCCTGATCAACAAACCGGTGGTCTGAAGGTCTAGTTACCTGCATAACCCTGAATCCCCTCATAGGTGGGTGGCCCTATAACTGGCACAAGGTACGGCATCCTATGCGGTCGTCGGCGTCACAGACTTTCAGGGTTGATGATACGATTCCCAGAAGGAGTGGCATCATCAATTCCTGAAGAGGCCTCACTTAGCCAACTTCCAAATGATCGGTCCCCAGAGTCGACAATCCAACTAACCAGCAACCCACGCCAACCAAAGGAAGGGGCAGGAGGCCAACCAGAGGAACCTCGTCTGAGTGTAGATTTCATGGGACACCGAAGCAAGCAAAGCAAGCGGGCGCCCACTAATTTCTACTCTAATTCTAGGTGCACTCAAGCCCAGGTTCGGCTTATCTCTCAATATCAGAACACCCGTCACACCCCAGATACAGCAACAATAATCAATATATAAAGCTGAAAATACAAGGTTAGAAATATAAAATAACTCCATACAAAATCCTCGACGGGAAAACAAGCGTTAGGATTGACTCTCTCAAGGGACATTGGATCCCAAATGCATAAGAACCATCACAGTCCTTAGCAGCCAGGGGACGTTGGATCCCCAGCAGAGTCGCCAGCTGTCGCTACTGCGAAAATCGGCGCCGGCTGAACAGAAGAGTCGCCACCGTGCGTTATTTATCCCACGGGAGGGAAAGGAAACGCTCAGAGTAAACCTCGCACAACACGGGAAAGGTATGGTCGTCGCAACCAAAACCTGGATTCGGGAGTCGGTTACGCAAGGGGAAGGTATTAGCACCCCTCACGTCCGTCGTACTCGACGGGATCCACGCTTGTTTTCGGGTATGAATTGTTATTCTATCTACTCTAAAGGTCAGGGGTTAAAAAGAAAAGAGAATGAAAATAAAATGACTCGGCAAAGTATCGCACTTTATGCCTACGTATTCCCGCCTGGAACGAGAAATCAGAGTCAACGTAGTTCGCCTACCTACGGGAAAGGAGGGGAAGGTTGCTCGCTAGGATATCGCATCCTATGCCTACGTACTTTCATACAGCATGAAAGATCAGAGCAAACGTAGTTCGGGCCACGTACGACATAAGTCTGTCCTTGATTGATTTTATTCCTTCTGAAAAAGGGTTTCTTGATTAGCAGTCCCGGCGGACAAAAATGACGTCTTGATGAGTTCACATTCTTTTACGGAAGAAGTGTCTTTTATTGTGTTTGAAATCTTTATGTGTTTTTCTGTTTGTTTTGAGAAAGAAGAGACAGAACTCTAACCTACGGTTGCAAAGGGAATCAAACTAACCTAATGTTATCATGCATGGGTTAAGACCTAGTGTCTATCATGCTCCTCTCTTGCACAGAGAGAAACAGAGATCCTAAGGGAATAGACGGAAGCAGAAACAATAACAGATATATACAGTAAAGCAGTAAAATGCATGGATGCAACAATACAAGCGAGGCAAGGGAGTCCCACTCAACCTCGAACCTAGAAAACAATAGGCAAAAGTGAACAGGATTCACTTTCAACCCAACAGGGTAAACAGCAAACAATACAGTCAGGAAAACCAATCAATACATCAAAAATGAATAACAGCAGAAAGAATAAACAGCATCAGCAGCTCTGAAACAACATCTGACTTCAAGCTTTAGCAAGCATCAATCTCCATCTCCACAGCCTTTAAGCAAGGTCTTTGATCATCAGTCTTCTATCTGCAATGGCTTTTCTTCAAGCTCAAACCTCCAGGATGAGGGATTAGTCACAAGAGTGAATTGGGTGTTAAGCAACCAGTTGACTACCAAGGGTGGTGAACAGACTGCTTCTAACACAAAAGACATTTTCTCTCAGGAGTTCTATCCCATAGACACTATCACCAAGCCTTCCAAAGGAAGGGGGTGAGTGTCTTAGAGAGACTCTGAATCACAGAGAAGAATGGATGCAGACAAGGCAATCCATGTTTGAGAAACAAACTTTCTAACCTAGAGCTCTGCCTAGCTCCTAAACCCTAGTCTCCTCAGCATTTGCTAGCAAGATTCTCCTCTTCAACTCTGGAAGTTGGACTTCAACATCTGAATCTCCAATGGCTTTCATCTCCTCAAGTCTTCAGCTCTCTCAAATCCCAGACAATCCCAATACCCACACAGACAAATCAATAATCCCCAGAGGGCACACCACACCAGTCAATCAGATATACAGTACAGTAATAGCAGTAGGGGAATCCTGACTTTTCTAGGGGATCTAATAACTACCCATAGCCCCTATAGTCCCATAACTAAACTAATCAAACCCTAAGTCCTAAGGGAAATGAATTAATTCTCCTAAGTCATCACCTAAAACCCTAGTTTGTTCATGTTGTTCACACCTACACTAAGCACCTAAATTTAATTTCTAAAAATGGGAACTAAATTGTATCTACAAGTTTAATGTCTAAACTAAACAGCCTAAAAAGAATGGACAAAAAATATTAAAGCATCTAATAGAACAAAAATTAACAAAATCATGCATGAAATGAAACTATTTAAAATGCTATTTATTCAGAAAATATGGGAAAAATATCAAATAAAAAATAAAATGCAATTTTTATTTTTTATAATTTTCTAGACATCCTAAAGAAAAATATGTAAAAAGAATGAATTGAAAATATGCAATTTCTAATTTGTTATGAATTTTCAAAAATGAAATGTTGAAGTTCAAGTATACTACTTAAAAACCCTAATTAAACTATCCTAAGTTCAATTATCTAAACTAATCAAATTTTATTCTAAAAAATCTAGTAATAAATTCTGGGAATACTACAATTCAATATTAATCACCACAAAAAAGAATGGGCAAAAAAATCTATTTCTAAGTGCAAGAACAAAAATCTACAAGATCATGTATGAAATAAAACCTTCAAAATATGCATTTATTTGTAAAATATGGAAAAAATGCGAAAAAAATATAAAATGCAATTTTTATATTTTTTTAATTTTCTAGACATGTTAAGGAAAATATTAAAAAAAGAATGAGTTAAAAATATGCATTTTCCATTTAGTTATGAATTTTTGAAGTTTAATAAAATCTAGGCCGCTGGATTGAGGGACAAAGTCAAATATCTCAACATGAATCAATGGTAGAGATTATCTCTTCTACCTTGGACACTTAGGGTTTCTAAAAAAAAGAACTCATGCAAGCAACTTCCACCCTCTCTAACTCTCTCATTTCTCCACCATTTTTCACGATCCAAAGATGAAAACTCATCTACTCTTCTCCCTCTACACAGCCATGGTACTAGAATTCTCTAACTCTCCCTCAAGAAAGAAATACGAAGGCTACAAGGGGTGGTCACCATTTTCGCACCTTAGTTTGCATGGTAATCAAATGGTCTCATATTAACCTATCATGTACTACATCTTATGGGGATTATCCTAAGCCTAATACCTAAGATTATAGTACACTAAATCGTGAGTTCTTGATCATTAAAGAATTGACACCATGGAAGCAAACCTCACAAACAGCCCTTAAACTCATCATACAACATCCCTAATTGGTCTCTATTAGATTTCTCCTAACAACATGCTTGAACTATGGATAAATAGAGAGTTTCATGAGAAAATGCATACCTTGCAAGTGATGATGGTGATGATGGTTCTCCTCCAATTCAGACCTTGCCAATTGCTTTGTATGGTCTTTGATGAATGTTGAAGCCTCTGGTTGCAGTAGTTCTTGTTCTATCTTCTTGAATCAACCTATTCAACTCTTCATGCAAGTTGGAGTGAAGTTGGAGATCTCATAATCCAGCCACGAATTCTTGAGCCTTTCCTTTGCCAAATGCTCAATGTTGATTATAGATGATGATGATGATCAGAATTGTAGTGATTGATGGTGTTTTAATGGAGTTTGGAATGAAAATGCAATTTTGGAGTGAAGGAATCAAAGTGTAGCATGCAAGCTTTTAGAATCACCAACCAATGCATGGAGTCACTCTAGGGCTTATATAGATGAGAATAGAAATGTGTGGAAGTTTGTAGAACCTTCCATGAAGTTTCTAGAATGTATCACGTAATGAGATTTTGAATTTGTCATCTTGAGTGAATCTCATGCCATCTCATGATAAACCATGCAATCTTACTTAAATTCTCCTCATATGGTATTATGACATGAAAATAAGGTCTTACAAACCTTTATGTAGCATTTCCTCATCTTTCCTTTTGATGCCTTAAAGTGCAAATAACAAATTTACAAAGAAACTCCAATTTTTAAGCCTAAACTCAAAAATGTGGCTAAACCATTGTTCTCAAAATGATGTTTCCAATCAAAATCATCTATCATATGCCCCATTTTGGATTTGTAGATCTCTCAAACCAAAATTCAATTCCAACTTTTTCAACTTATAAGCCATTTACAAGCCATTTTGACCATTTTAAAATATCCATGCTCCATGCATTTTCAAACTCTCACAACATCTTATCTAGCCTTAAAATCCCATTTTGAGCAACTTTGATGTTGGGAAGTTTTCCATTTGAAGCTTCCTTGTATGAGTTTTAAGCATATGCTATGAATGACCTGTAATCACCAAATTACCAAAATACCCCTGTCTTGCACAAGCCATAAGTAGAGTTCCCTAAATCATATGAAGGCATACCATACCTTTTTGGAAAGGGGAGACAATGAGGAACACCTCTCTTGCTTGTTCAAAGTCCATTTGAATTATCCTTGAGGGCCAAAAGTTTGTCAGAAGACAGTCAACTTGCACAGACAAATTTCAGTGCCATCTGGTGACCCCTAACTTGCAAGAGCTATAACTTGAGTTCTAGAAATCTCCTTGATGTCTTCCACCACTCAAATTAAAGGTCTTGAGATCCTCTACAAGTTTCATGTTGGCCAAGGATCCATTTGAAGCTTGCATTTTGACTTATTTTGCTTGGAAATTTGACCTAAACTAGGGGATTTTACATAGAAACCCTAATTTGGAAACTCCTCTTCTCCTTGATTTCTCTTGAATTCTTCTTACCACAACAACATATCCTTATTCTCCATGTCAAATGATGAACCCCCCATCTCTCCAATAGCCCTTAATGCTTTTCAATCAGTCAATTGACCTAGGGTTGACCTAGGGTTGACCCAGATGAAACCCTAGTTGACTGTCTTCAACTGCAATGCTTGTGATCACATCAACACCTTGTTTCCTTCTCCAAATGACTTTCTAAGTCCTCCAAGATGTCTAGATACTCCCCGTGCCTTCAATTCACAGCTCATACTTTCCTTGATGATCCCCAGATACCCTCAGCTAGGAGATAGATGAACTGCTTGACCCATTGACTTGATAGCTTTCAAATTCTTTTCTGATGACTTGAATGAGATTGAATCAGGATAATAACCTCTTGATAGGCCTCTAGAGATGAGAATAATGATTGGTCCCCCTGTTGTATGACTTGCTATGCTTATGCTATGCCGATGAGTAACCTATGTACATGACTCTATATGCAAATGCTAATGACATTGAAACATAAACCAAGTGAATAAGGTTGGACAAATTTTAGGGCGCAACAACTTTCATCTTATTTTATGGGTCGATGACGATACCCCGAGTTATAGTTTGTCAAATTATTGACAGATAATAACAAAACCCGAGACCATTTCTTTTCAAAACTTTCATTTTCGTTTTTATCCACTTTTTTCTTATTCCCTAGTCAATGATGACTTTAATGATTATTATCGGTCAAATTATTGATAGATGATAGTTCAGTCAAAACTATGTCATTTTCGCTTCAAGTCATTTTTTAAACATTTTCCTCGGAAAAAAAAACTCCAAAAGAGGGAGATTCTTGAAATCTAGCATTTCTTGGATCTTCGAGTGAATAATTCTCGAGGCACGCTCTTGAGTTGTTATTCATTCAATCTTTTGATTTTCTCAAACACATTCTCAACGTCTTTTTTCGATTAAAACTCCGAAAGAAGGAGATTCTTGGAGTCTAGCATTCCTTGAATTTTCGAGTGAATAGTTCTCGAGGCACGCCCTTTGAGTCGTTATTCACTCAACCTTTCGACTTTTTTCAAATATTAATCATTTTCAAACATTCTCCTAAGTCGAATGCTCGTACGCATTCGCAACCCACATTTCGTACATTTCATTCACAACTCCTCATGGTTTCGATATTAGGGGCACCCTCAGGGACTAATATCATTTCTCACAATCCTAACCCTTGACACGTCGTCAAGTCGGTTCTATCTTCTAATTAATTCCCCGACTCGTCGTCAAACCCTTCTTCAAACCAACCTCTTTGGTCTCGCATGCCATTCTTCGATTCGATCCTTTCACAAACATTTTTAAAACTTACGAAAGAGGGATATTCTCAGAATCTAGCATTCTTTGAATATTCGAATGAGTAACTCTCGAGGTGCGCCCTTGAGTTGTTATTAGTTCACTCTTTCGATTTCAAAACATCCAACTCTTTATCTTCAACTTATTCAGTCAATTCCCGAAAGAACTGAGTTCTTGGAATCTCGCATTCCTTGATTTCTTGAGTGACAAGCTCTTGAGGCGCGCTCTCGGGTTGCTTGTCAGTCACTCTTTTGTCTCATTCTCAAACTTCCAATCTATTCAACCTCACCTTTTTGTGGTTGTTACCACGAACTACGACTGCTCTGATTCTTCATTCTCGTCCGAATGTAAGATACGTAGGCACAAGATTGCGATGATCTTGGCGAGCACACTTCCATTTTTCTCCCCCATTCCACACTTCTATCCATCTTCCGTTTTCCCCCATCCTTTCCCGTAGTCGAACTACGACGCTCTGATTTCTCATTCTCGTCCGAATGAGCATACGTAGGTGTCGCTTGCGCGAAAATAAGGTGCCGGCATGACAGAAGAGTCGCCACCTTTCGTTATTTATCCCTCAGAGCGGGAAAGGAAACGATCGGAAAAACCTGACGAATAAGGGTAAGACAAGGTCATCGCAACCGTTGTCTGGGTTCGGGAGTCGGTTACGCAAGGGGAAGGTATTAGCACCCCTCACGTCCGTCGTACTCGACGGGATCCTCGCTTGTGTGTTTGCTTGGGCGGGTTGGTTATAATCTATCTACCTATCAAGGCTGGCTGAAAAAGAAAAGAAAAATGACTCGGCAAAGCGTCGCACTTTATGCCTACGTATTCCCGTCTGGAACGAGAAATCAGAGTCAACGTAGTTCGGCCAACTACGGGGGAAGGTGGGGAAAAGGTTGAAGGTTGCTCGCTAGGACGTCGCATCCTATGCCTACGTACTTTCATCTGGTATGAAAGATCAGAGCAAACGTAGTTCGGGAAACTACGGGATAAAAATGGCTCAACTAGGAGGGAGACTATCAAGTCCTACTGTTATCATGCCATGGATTCATCCTATGGTTGAGGTTTGAACAGGGAACTCCTAGATGTTGTCATGCATAGGTTTCAACCTAAAAGTCTATCACCCAATCCTCATCAGAGGAAATGAGAGTCCTAAGGGATCATGTCAATGATACACAGAAACAGACAAAAGCATCAGCTTTAACAGTAAAATGCATGCAATGCAAGTGAGGGAGGAAATGTGTGTGGGGTTTCAGCCTCCACAAGCTCGTCTCGACCTCAAGCCAGTCATGAAATAACAGCAATTATACTGAAGATAAACAACATGCTATCAAGCAATGAACAGATAAAGGAAATGAAGTGAAGTACCATCAGGTAAACAAAACACAAGCTTGAGAAAGAATCATCTACTCTCTAATCCTAACCCTAACACAGAATCTGAACAAATCTAAGCAAAGCACTCAAGCAAAACCCTAAACAAGAAAACTCAATCCCAGTCTTCAAGCTTCAGAACAAGCTTACCAAAGAAAGGGAGCTAAGCAAGCAGACTCATAGTGTCTTCCTCAGGAAAGCACTAGGAGGTGTATACTCAGGAATCATATCCTACGTGGCTCAACCACTGTGATCAGTTTATATTCCTCCTCAGGAGAAATTAAACTCACAAGCAGGCTCCAACATCACTGGATATTTAGGAAATCCTATCTGAACTAGTGGAACTAAGTGAATAGACCCATAGGACCTTCCTCAGGAAAGTACTAGGAGGCTTCCACTTAGGAGTTGTATCCCATGTGGCTCAACAACATGTGATCAGTTTACATTCCTCCTCAGGAGAAATTAAACTCACAAGTTGGCTCCAACATCATTGGATACTTGAGAAATCCTAGATAAACTAATGGAACTAAGTGAATAGACCCATAGGACCTTCCTCAGGAAAGTACTGGGAGGCTTCCACTTAGGAGTTGTATCCCATGTGGCTCAACAACATGTGATCAGTTTACATTCCTCCTCAGGAGAAATTAAACTCACAAGTTGGCTCCAACATCATTGGATACTTAAGAAAGAGGTGAGAAGAAAGAATGAAAGTCATTCATAGTGCCTTCCTCAGGAAAGTACCATGAACTTCCTTCAAACTTCAGGATCGCAACCCTCACAGACAGGGGACAAGCCAATCTCTGGGTCTCTGAATCTTGATCTACAATCTTCTCTTCATGATGCTCTCCATCAAGATCTTCAAGGCAACACAAGCCCCTCAACAAATTCCTCAGAATAAACCCCAAAGATGAACAGATAACCACAGGGGAGACAAAATCAACAGGCAACTTCAGAAAATACCTAAAAATACTAAACTAATGGGGAAAAATCTAACAATTATTCACAAGGGTCCTCAACACCTACTCATAACATCTACAAAGGTCTCTACCTAAAAATCAAGACAAAACTCAATCAAAGAAAAGGATTCATCACCTAAACACAATCTAAACCCTAATTAGGATACCCTAAATCTACCCTAATTAAACTAATCAAAATTAATTCTAAAAAATCTAGAAAAAATCCCATGGGGAACTATGACTCATCATCTAATTGCACAAAAAAGAATGGATACAAAACCCTAAGGGAATGTCCTAAAATAATTCCTACAAAATCATGATACAAAATTAAACAATTAAAAAGCTATTTAATTGGAAAATCTATTAAAAATATTAAACCTAAAAATAAAATCTCATTTTTATTTTTATAATTTTCTACACATTTTAATCTAATCATAGAAAAAAGAAGAATTAAAAAAATCATTTTATATCATTTTTTTATGAATTAAACAAAACAGAAAAAACATTAAAAGAAATAAAAGAATTAAAATGAATTAAAGGGAGGGGGGTTAGAATAGCACATCTCGCTAGTTAAATTCATTGGGCCAGCAATAAAGGGGGGTGGGGATAGCACTGAGCCCAGAACGCCCTGATTAATGAAACGACCGTGTTTCATTTAGTTTGAAATTTCCCTCCAATCTTCAGACACGCGCGCGACCGTTAGATTAGGTGAATTAGTCAAAAATCTGGGAATGATCTAGTGGCTGTTGTTCATCGTCCCAAATGGGACCTAGGGTTTTCAGAACCCTCTCTCCACACACTCAAATTCGAGCTCTCCTATCTCTCTCCACACGCCACGGTTTCACTCGATTCCAAAACGAAAATTGATCTACTAAATGCCTAGAATAAAATGGTACGACCAGTTTTCCCTGATTCGCTCTCCATAATCCCAACAGAATGCTTAAACATCTTGGTACAACCATGGTTATCTGATATCAACTGAGATCAACCTTCATTAAACTTCAGTATAATGATGCAATCATGTTCTTGATGTTATCCTGGTTATTCTAACCTAATTCTTGGTACCTAAAACTCATTAAACAACCAATTCTTGAAACTTAAAGATTCCTACACCTGCCATGCATTGTCATAGAATGAGCTATAACTTCTAGGGTTTAGTCATTTAGCCTGGTACAACCTTCCTATACCTCTAAAACTAAGCAATACCATGTAATTCAAGATAATTAAGAGGGAGAAAGAACCTGTCAAGAGGTTATGGTGCAGTGATGTAGAGCACGACTCAGACCTTGGAATTGCCTCTAAATGATCCTTGGGTGATCACCAATCTTCTGTTTGCACTTGTGATGGTGGAGATGGCTTGTAGTGGAAGAATTCTTGAGTTGCTTGAACTTGAAGCAAGAGCTTTAATGGCTATCTCTCTCTCTCTCTCCCTTCTGAAAATGCTCTCTATCACCAACCTCTAACACTCCTCATGGCATTCTTTTTATAACAATTGATGGATGCTTCTAGATTCATCTAGAAAAGTATGGAAAGTTCTTGAAAATTCCATGATATGCCATATTGGTCATCTCATCTACCATGTGCCATGCCTTGCAATTTGGTCTCAAAATGCCCTTACATGAGTTATTGAGAAGTGATGAGTGGAAAACAAGTTCATTTTTGGCTTATGTAGGGTTTTTCAACATTGCCTTCTTTTTCAAGCAACAAATTTCCAAAGGAACCTCATTTTTTAAGCCTCAAATGAAAAATCTATTTAAACCAAAGTTCTTAAAATGGTTTTTCCAATCAAAATGATATATTGGATGACCTATTTTGGATTTGTGGATCTCCCAAATCACTTTTCAATTTCAACTTTTCAAAGTTATAAGCCATTTTTAGTTCATTTTGGACCAATCATGTAATCTCATGCTATGAGCTTTTCCAACAATTTGTGACCTTCTTTCTAGACTTAAAATCACATTTTGAGCAACTTTCATGTTTTGAGTTTTTCCATTTGAGGCTTGGAAATAGGAGTTTTAGACATTGGCTAACATGACCTATAACTGACAAATGACAAAAATACCCCTGCCTTGTTCAAACCATAAGTTGAGTTCCACAAATCCAATCAAGGACTTCTACCACTCAAATTAAAGCTTAGAAGATCCTCTTCAACATTCATGTTGACCAAGAAATCATAGGAATCAACCTACTAGGGCAAAAGTTGTCTGCAAGTTGGGTGACTTTCAAGGACCCAGATTCACACACCTCTGCTGACCTGTAATTTGTCAAAACCATAACTTGAGCTCTGTAACTCCTATCAAGGACTTCCACCACTCAAATTAAAGCTAAGAACAAGCTCTACAACATTCATGTGGTTGGGAAGATGAGATATCAATCACATCTAGGGCTAAAACTGCCTGGAAAATAGGGATCAAATTAGGGTTTTCTCACTGACAATCCTCAGAAACCCTAACTCAAAACTTCTCAAACCCTTCAATCATGATGAGTTGGTCTAGGAATCATCTTTATAACATCTCTATGCATCATTCCATGATCTCATGGCCCTTGGATTAGGTCTCAACCTCTCCCAAATCTTCAGTTATCCTAGGGTTGACCCAGTCAAAACCCTAATTCCATCATTCATGGTTGAATTCTCTGAACTCTTGCACAATGACTTCTCTGGGCTTCATGATGGCTTCCAAGACATCTCATAGGCTTTCTCAAAACATCAAGTTTATTCTCAAAGTCTCAGAATCATCTGAGGAGCACCCACAACTTTCAAACTGTGAAGCACACAACCCTGGTTTCAAACCATTCCTCTGAGGATCTCTTGAATTTTCTGATGAAGGTATCAACCTGCAAACACTTGATGGGAAAATATGTTGGTCAAATTTTGGGGTGCAACAGCTGCCCCTATTCAAACGGCTTGAACCTGACTGGGTGAGAAGCGAACGGCTCTCAACCAATCAAGGTACGAGACGGTTGAATATCGGTAAACCCGAAAATTTGCCAACTGCACGACCACATGATACTCTGCGGAGAACAAACCTTCGAACACTGCAACGCTAGCTGCTCAACAACTAGCTGGAGAGATACTGATCTGACATCGCCGCCGGAAACAAACCTCATTCTGAGAGACACTCGACATCGCCGTCGTACCAACATCATCTCTGCTGGGGACTTAAGGAGTCTGACATTGCCGTCAAACAAACATCCAACCTCGCTGCCGGAAACAAACATAATCTGATCTCGCCGTCGGACAATCAAAATACCCAACCTCACTGCTGGACAACTATATCACTGAACAATTCTGACCTGGGGTTCACCCCTGGTAAATGGAACAAAAAGTACACTTGCATACCTGAAGCTACTCCGCTGGGAATGAGAGACTTAACCGAGCACACTCTGATCTGGGGGTTCACCCTCAGAACCATAACGAACATCGGAATGCTACTGCACAATGATCCCACTGTAGAACTTCAACATCAGAACTATATGAAACCCTGGCCCCTGGCCACTTCCAGCTTCAGCTAGAAAAGACCTTCAAGTACTTCTGAAGATAAGCATCCTTGGCCTTCAAGGATATAAACTTTGCCTGTCGGCAACTCTGCAGGAGGTATCTTCGACTTCAGTCTAAAGAAATGGTCCTTGGTCTTCAAGGATACATGGATCTGCCTTCAGGCAACTCCGCCTCTGCTATAGAGTATCCGTGACTTCAGTCAGGGATATACTTCGGCCTTCAGTCCGAAAAAATGAATCCTATGTCATTCATGACCCTGAGGGATAACCTTGTCCTTAGGCACCTTCGCTTCAGCTTGGGAAATCTGTGACTTCAGTCAGAGAAATGGTATCTTGAGCCATTCATGACTCTACGGGGATTCAAACACTTTGCCTTCAGGCAAACTCCGCTTCAGCTGGAGAAACATCTTCGACTTCAGTCAGGAGAAAAACTATCCACTTGATCGCAATCAATCACCTCAGGACAACTGACTTGGTCTTCAGACTCACACGAATCACTCTGTTGTATCTACAACCCTGGAACCTTGTCTTCAGCCACACGTTGATTCATCAACAAGGAAATCTGAACTCACCGGAACCTTCTGATATCGCTTTCAGGCGCTTACGAAATCCATCTTCAGATTGGACAACACTGCTGGGGAAACATCTTCGACTTCAATCAGAAGACGTATCATTCACTTGATCGCGCTCAATCATCACCTCAGGATAACTGACCTGGTCTTCAGACTCACACGAATCACTCTGTTGTATCTACAACTCCGGAACCTTGTCTTCAGCTACCCGTTGAATCTTCAACACGGAAATCTGAACTCACAGGAACCTTCTGATATCGCCTTCAGGCGCTTACGAAATCCATCTTCAGATTAGACATCGCTGTTGGAGCAGACATATCACGCTGCTAAGGATTTCAAGAATCACCTTGAACAAACAAATTCGTCGGGCACCTTCAAGAATCGTCCTGAACTGATAACCTTTCGGGAGCAACCATTCTGTTGGGAATTCCAGGAATCTTCCTGGGCAACTCTTGCTGGAGACGCTATTGGGGAGCTCAAGGATTATCCTGAACAAACAACTCGGGAAGTTGTACTGAGGTCTTAAGAATCGTCTTAAGCAAATGGCCCTGCCGAGGGATTTGAGAATCATCTTGAACTGAAGACTTCGCTGGGGGTCTCAAAAATCATCTTGAGCGAGCGATTGCGGGGATCACACCGGGGTCTTTTAGAATCATCTAAGAAAACAACCTTGCTGGGGAGAACATCAAGAATCGTCCTGAGCAACCGGTCTTTTGGTAGTACACCTGTACAACAAGGATGATGATGACCTAGGTCATGCTTATGATGCGTATGCTTCTGCGCTACGCCCCACACGGGAATTTATGCTAAATGCCATGCAATCATGCACAATGCTATGCAATGTTAAATGCTATGCAGTCATGCACAATGATGCGATCCCATCAGCAACATAAATGCCGAAGGGGGGACATCCTCCTGTCAAGGAGAAAGAACCACTCAGGTAGAGGAATCATCCTGCTGAGGAGAACGTGAACACGCCAATATCAATCAGCCTTCGTCTGGGGAATTGATCTTCCGCGAACTGCTGCAGGGGAACAACTTCAGCTGACTGCTGCAGGGGACGAAGCTCTACGAGAACTTGGATCTGCTGATATCAATCGCGAGAATGAATTGCGCGGCCGTCTCGGCTACTCTTCTGGGGATGACCACCCTGTGGGGAACCAACTTCAGCTGCTCAACATTCCACTGGGGAAAAACCAATCATGATCTGATCAACTTCCAAGGATTCGGATCTCTTGGACATCTGCAAACTCGGCTGAGGGAGGAGAAATCATTCTGCTTTAATGGAGAGAGTGCGACTCTGGGGAAATACAGCATCGGCTGCTCCACGCTTTGCTGGGGAAAATTGATCATGATCTGATCAACTTCCAAGGATTCTGCTTTTCTGCGGACTCAGCCGGGGAGAGAAATCATCCTACTTCACTGGAGAGTACGATTCTGATGGGGAATTCCAATGTCGCTGGGGAAGAAGGAAACATCCACCTTCGGGTGAGAGTACAACTCTGCAGGGGAATACAGCGTCAGCTGTTCCAACACTCTACTGGGGAAGAGGGAATCATCCGACTTCAGGAGAGAGTCTGACTCTGGTGAGGAATCTCAATTCCGCTGGAGACTTCAGTCTGGCACCATCAGTTACTGCATCCTTCGGCATACGAACAGTTTCCTACGAGACCTGCACTTGTGACCCGGTGCGGGGGGGAAAATCCTGCTTCAGCGACTTTACTGGGGAAAATACGAGCTTCAGCTTCCCAAACATTTCTATGAACTCTGCACTTGTGACCCGGTGCTGGGGATCCACCTGCTTCAGCGACTTTACTGGGAAAACGTGAGCTTCGGCACCCGATCACTTCTCTGAAATCTGCACTTGTGACCCGGTGCTGGGGAAAGACAACATTCTTCGGTGCTTTACTTACCTGATGAGGTGACATTCCTTCAGGATGCGTCTGCTTGGGGAGGAGAATCACCTCTACCTGGGGAAGACATATCAATGCTCACTATTCTGATTCTGATTCTGCAGAGGAGAGACTACTGAACTCTGCCGGAGAAGGAGGACTCGCTCCGCTTCGGGGATATCAATCCTGGTCTGCTGAGGGCAATCCTGACCCTAATCTGATGAGGGGTAAACACCATCTCAACCTGCTGTAGTCTCAAACTGTACAGGGGGAACGACCTCAAACCGTACATCTCTGCGGAGGAACAATCCTGATTCAACAACGCCAACACAGGGAATACAGGCTACCAATCATGGAATCAAGTAACAGGTTATACTGTAGGATAGCAACCCAATGACTACCAGGCTTCTTCAGAAGGTTCAGGTTTCGGCAGGGTAATGACACGATTCCCCGATACTCAATTCTTGCTAGGGTGAACAAACTCATTTGAACAACTTGCCCCAGCGCATTTCAACTTGCCCCAATCCGACCTTTGGGAATAATTCATTCTGAGCCGAAAACAACTGGCAACAAGACAATCTTCAGAGGGCTTGCCCCAGCATCTGCACAACGGGAGGATTCATCCTCAACTAATCAACTTTCAGCGTGGTCGGCTTCAATATCTCTGAAGTAGTTTGCCCCTGAACGAGCGATGAGCGACTCAACATGCTCTGATTGAACACTGGGGAGATCTACCCTCAAATCAAGAATTCTGGATAACTGCCCCTGATTGGGTCTCGAGAAGATTCACTTCCGACCAACCGCTTCTTGCATAAACTGCCCCATAATCAACTGATGCTCCGGGGCTTGTCCTCAGACAAACTGGTTCCAAACTCACAGGAAGCCATTGCCCCAGATTCACAGGGTTTCAAAGCACACCATTCTGATCCAGACCTCTGGCGATTCAGTCCTGATTGACTATTCCCTGTTTAAGTTCCTTCGTATCAGCTACCAACATGCAACTAAAATTGTTTATTCACGAATAGTAATTTTAATGCAGTGTTCATGCAAATTTCGAAAAAATGTTGTACTGTCACTCATTTACGTGTCATGCTAGTGAGTGACGAATGAACCAAAGAGTTCAAACGTAGTGCTGATGCGATCTGTGAAAAATGCAATAAGGATATGATTAGCAAATCATGAAGGAGTCAGGTTACTCAACCTTATCGTAATGCGCTCTCAGAATAAACCCTGCCTCAATTAGGTCTTTTAAGGGTTGTATCGTGGTCGGGTTCACGGTTCGTGAAACAAAGGATATTTGGCTCAAATTATGATTTGTACCCACCCCTTCTACGTGATGATCTCCGATCCTAAAGTTCAGTTAACTTAGCTCGAGCGCTCTCCTCTTCGAGAGGTATGTTGAACATTGAGAACAACTGGTTAAAGAATTCGCAAGGTGTTTCAGAGTGACAGTTACTCCTTTTCGTTTTCGGCGTCGGCATCTACACGACTTTGTCCTTGTTTGAGGATTTTTCTCTTTTATAATCCTTTCTTTTTCATTCTTTTGATTCCCTAACTTTTGCCTGGACTGACTCCTTTTGAGTTCTTTTCGATTTTTCTTTTTGAAGTCCAGCGGGATGCCCTGATTTTGCCTAAGTATTTGCTTTCTAACTTTTCTTTTTTACTTAGCGGGCTTTCTTATTTCTTTTTTCTTTTGGAACAAGTCGTGTGACACTGGTTGTCTTGATTGCTCCGAAAGGATTATAACTGTCTCACTCCTGATTGGTGAGGCTTAACCATTGTGGTTGATGAGGTACGACCTCTAGAGAGGAATATGATGTGATTGGTCCCCGAAGGACAACACTCCTCTATAAGACTTGAACGCTCGGTCAAGCTAACTGACAACTACCCTGCCCCGGGTTAAGATGTGAGGGTTTAAAAATTCCGAAAGAAACTCCTACTTCTCGGCTCGAAGTGGTTAACAAGGGATTCTCTTCCTTATCTCTCCGGTGTTTAGGGATTTGAAACAATGCCTTGTACGTCATCGGCAAAGTTTTATCTGAACGCAATACGATCATTGGTTACGAGTATTCAGTTTCATCATCCTCCCTCCGTTCATTGCTAATCATAGTAATAAAGTGGAGTAAATAAAATGCAAGTGTCAGTGCAATGCCGTAAATGAGTGACAACGACATAACTAATTCAGAAAAAATGCATAGTCACTTTATTAGCATCACCATTCGAAACATACAATGTTTAACAGCAAGTAGTAACTAACAGAAAAGAAACTACAAATGCAAAATGGTAAAAAGTCCGAGGGCTGCCAATGCTGGGGGCGTCTGCCTGTCTGGACCACCGGCTTCTGGAAACAACCCTCTGAATCTACGAGCTCAAACAGCTGAGAGGTCGCCACGCACAACCAAGACTCCCTCTGGAAAGGAAATACACCCTTGGTCGATCAATTGCTGCACTTTCGCCTGGAAAGCCTTGCAATCTTCAGTTGAATGCCCCAGAGATCCACCATGGTAGCCACACTGAGCATGAGGATCGTACCCTGGAGTGTAAGGCTCTAGCACGGGCTTGAGAGCTTTCGGTTCCACCAAGGAATTCTGAACCAACAGTGGAAGAATCTGGCTATACGGCACAGGCACTGGATGGAAAGAAACATTCCTTTGTTCCACGTGGTTGCGAGGTCTCTTGTGATCCTGGGGCTGGTATTCTTTCCGCCCAGGAGCAAGAGGTCGTCGTTTCTGAATGGCGACGGTCTCTCGTTTAGGCGCTTGCGTCCTTGAGCTTGATCCAGGTAGAAACTGCGAGCGAGGCGATTCAGTCACCAAAGGTCGCGGGACATATTCCAGATCTTTCTCAGCTTCAGGCAAAGGAGTGAAATCATTCACCTCTTCTGCGGGGTACGGGATGAACTTTCCCGATGCTCTCATGCCGCCCGGCACAAGCCTAATCGCCCTTGAGTCGATAAGGTCCTGAATCTTATTCCGGAGAGCCTTACATGTTTCAACATGGTGCCCCGGCGCTCCTGAGTGGAAATCACAACGTATGCTGAGATCAACGTCTGGCGACACGTCATCTGGTGGATTTGAAGTTCGAAGCTTGAGAACACGGTTCTGAACCAACAACGGCAGCAGTTGGGCATAACTCACAGGTAGTGGGTCCACAGCTCTATCAAGTAGCTTCTTCTTTTGACCATAACCTTCAGGGTTATTCTGAGATGCTCGGCGCGGCTGATGACGAGACAGGCCTCGAGCTTCATGCTGTGTAAAGGGTCCATGAGGTCCACTTGGCTTCAGCACAGGTGGCACTGACGGTAACGGAGGAAGCACTCTGGTCTCCTCCTTGGGTGCTTGACCACTTTCCTTATTTAGCATACTCCTTACCACTCCCATGAGAAAGCTCAGCTGATTCTGCAGCTGCTGATTCTCCTCTCTGAGCACTTGCTGGTCCAGACGCACTGCCTGTATGTCATTCATGACTTGCCCCAGCTGGCTTTGGATTCTCCCCAGTTCAGCTTGTATTTGCTCCATTAGTCTGAGCTGCTCGATTCTGAGTCAAACCTGCAAACACAAGGGTTAGAAGACAAGTCCCGGCTTCTGCCATGCAAGATGAATTATGCTAATGCCAGGGGTGTCTGCACGTTCAGGAGATCACTCCTGATTCTGGTGTCAACGTGCCAACATAGTGTCAATGCAATGATAAGACTGGATCCATTCATGGAAGAAA
This sequence comes from Lathyrus sativus, assembly GCA_963859935.3. Lineage (NCBI taxonomy): Eukaryota > Viridiplantae > Streptophyta > Magnoliopsida > Fabales > Fabaceae > Lathyrus > Lathyrus sativus. The sequence goes on from OZ012737.1 coordinate 510,752,207, forward strand.
ATATCTCATATTGCTCGGGACACCAGGATCAGGGTACGAAACGCGCCTGCAGCACAGACACATGCTAATGGAATGCAAACATGAATATGCAATAATGCAAAATGCAGGCATGCAATAATATATCCAGGTGGCTGCTGTGGAGATTCGGTGTTAACAGTCACTGATGAGGAGGAAACCCCGGTGTAAAACCACTGATCTGATCGGCTGAGAATAACCATCTGATAGGATCGAGATCAAAATTCTGCCTTGACAAGAATAAGCGCCTGATAATAAAGACCCGGGATGTATGATCAGAAAGCGTCCGCTGATGAAGTCTTCAGACCCCAAATCAAAAATCTGCCCCCTCAAGAACAAATGCACAGCTGCTGATGAGACCTTCAGACCCCACTCAAAATCTGCCCTATCAAGAACAAATAACATCTGCCGATGAGGTCTTCAGACCTCACTCGAAATCTGCCCTATCCAGAACAAACCACTGATAACAATATCCTGATCGATACCTGCTCTATCAAGAACAGACATGCACCCGATGATAAGATCTCTTGATCAAAAACTTGCTCTGTCAAGAACATATCTGCACTGAGAACCCAACATAACTGATTCACTGTCAAGAAAACCAGGTGGTCTGGAGGTCAAAGTTTCCTGCAATATCCCAACCCGCTCACAGGTATGATGGACCTAATCCACGGACAAAGGTACGGCATCCTATGCGGTCGTCAGCGTCACAGACTTTCATGAGTGACAATACGATTCCCAGAAGGAGTGGCATTGTCAAGTCATGAAGAGGCCTCTCTTAGCTGACTTCCAAATGATCGGTCCCCAGAGTCGACAACCCTCACGTCTGGACTCCCCTCAGATCCTCAGGACCGGAAAGGAGCACCTCTGCAAGAATCTCGTCTGAGCGCAGATTTTCGTAGGGAACTGTGCCTGCTCAGCAGACAGGTTCGTCTACTACTTCTCCGCAACTATATCTAGGTGTGTACTCAAAGCCCAGGTCCGGCTTTTCACTCACAATAACATCCCTCTCCCACAGCAGCACAGATAATCATATCAACTGGAAATAAAATGCGGGAAGTAAAAATGCGGGAAGTAAAAATGCGATAAATAAACGCAACCCAACAAGCAAACACACAAACGATAGGATTGACTCGCGTAGGGGATGGGAAACGGTCCCAGCATAAGGGATGGGAAAAGTCCCTAGATGCCATGAGTCCCCAGCAGAGTCGCCAGCTGCTGGGGACGGTCCCAGACAGCTAGGAAGGAAACCCAAGGCGAGACTCGCATAGGGAAACACCCGGTATGATCCCCAGCAGAGTCGCCAGCTGTCGCTTGCGCGAAAATAAGGTGCCGGCATGACAGAAGAGTCGCCACCTTTCGTTATTTATCCCTCAGAGCGGGAAAGGAAACGATCGGAAAAACCTGACGAATAAGGGTAAGACAAGGTCATCGCAACCGTTGTCTGGGTTCGGGAGTCGGTTACGCAAGGGGAAGGTATTAGCACCCCTCACGTCCGTCGTACTCGACGGGATCCTCGCTTGTGTGTTTGCTTGGGCGGGTTGGTTATAATCTATCTACCTATCAAGGCTGGCTGAAAAAGAAAAGAAAAATGACTCGGCAAAGCGTCGCACTTTATGCCTACGTATTCCCGTCTGGAACGAGAAATCAGAGTCAACGTAGTTCGGCCAACTACGGGGGAAGGTGGGGAAAAGGTTGAAGGTTGCTCGCTAGGACGTCGCATCCTATGCCTACGTACTTTCATCTGGTATGAAAGATCAGAGCAAACGTAGTTCGGGAAACTACGGGATAAAAATGGCTCAACTAGGAGGGAGACTATCAAGTCCTACTGTTATCATGCCATGGATTCATCCTATGGTTGAGGTTTGAACAGGGAACTCCTAGATGTTGTCATGCATAGGTTTCAACCTAAAAGTCTATCACCCAATCCTCATCAGAGGAAATGAGAGTCCTAAGGGATCATGTCAATGATACACAGAAACAGACAAAAGCATCAGCTTTAACAGTAAAATGCATGCAATGCAAGTGAGGGAGGAAATGTGTGTGGGGTTTCAGCCTCCACAAGCTCGTCTCGACCTCAAGCCAGTCATGAAATAACAGCAATTATACTGAAGATAAACAACATGCTATCAAGCAATGAACAGATAAAGGAAATGAAGTGAAGTACCATCAGGTAAACAAAACACAAGCTTGAGAAAGAATCATCTACTCTCTAATCCTAACCCTAACACAGAATCTGAACAAATCTAAGCAAAGCACTCAAGCAAAACCCTAAACAAGAAAACTCAATCCCAGTCTTCAAGCTTCAGAACAAGCTTACCAAAGAAAGGGAGCTAAGCAAGCAGACTCATAGTGTCTTCCTCAGGAAAGCACTAGGAGGTGTATACTCAGGAATCATATCCTACGTGGCTCAACCACTGTGATCAGTTTATATTCCTCCTCAGGAGAAATTAAACTCACAAGCAGGCTCCAACATCACTGGATATTTAGGAAATCCTATCTGAACTAGTGGAACTAAGTGAATAGACCCATAGGACCTTCCTCAGGAAAGTACTAGGAGGCTTCCACTTAGGAGTTGTATCCCATGTGGCTCAACAACATGTGATCAGTTTACATTCCTCCTCAGGAGAAATTAAACTCACAAGTTGGCTCCAACATCATTGGATACTTGAGAAATCCTAGATAAACTAATGGAACTAAGTGAATAGACCCATAGGACCTTCCTCAGGAAAGTACTGGGAGGCTTCCACTTAGGAGTTGTATCCCATGTGGCTCAACAACATGTGATCAGTTTACATTCCTCCTCAGGAGAAATTAAACTCACAAGTTGGCTCCAACATCATTGGATACTTAAGAAAGAGGTGAGAAGAAAGAATGAAAGTCATTCATAGTGCCTTCCTCAGGAAAGTACCATGAACTTCCTTCAAACTTCAGGATCGCAACCCTCACAGACAGGGGACAAGCCAATCTCTGGGTCTCTGAATCTTGATCTACAATCTTCTCTTCATGATGCTCTCCATCAAGATCTTCAAGGCAACACAAGCCCCTCAACAAATTCCTCAGAATAAACCCCAAAGATGAACAGATAACCACAGGGGAGACAAAATCAACAGGCAACTTCAGAAAATACCTAAAAATACTAAACTAATGGGGAAAAATCTAACAATTATTCACAAGGGTCCTCAACACCTACTCATAACATCTACAAAGGTCTCTACCTAAAAATCAAGACAAAACTCAATCAAAGAAAAGGATTCATCACCTAAACACAATCTAAACCCTAATTAGGATACCCTAAATCTACCCTAATTAAACTAATCAAAATTAATTCTAAAAAATCTAGAAAAAATCCCATGGGGAACTATGACTCATCATCTAATTGCACAAAAAAGAATGGATACAAAACCCTAAGGGAATGTCCTAAAATAATTCCTACAAAATCATGATACAAAATTAAACAATTAAAAAGCTATTTAATTGGAAAATCTATTAAAAATATTAAACCTAAAAATAAAATCTCATTTTTATTTTTATAATTTTCTACACATTTTAATCTAATCATAGAAAAAAGAAGAATTAAAAAAATCATTTTATATCATTTTTTTATGAATTAAACAAAACAGAAAAAACATTAAAAGAAATAAAAGAATTAAAATGAATTAAAGGGAGGGGGGGTTAGAATAGCACATCTCGCTAGTTAAATTCATTGGGCCAGCAATAAAGGGGGGTGGGGATAGCGCTGAGCCCAGAACGCCCTGATTAATGAAACGACCGTGTTTCATTTAGTTTGAAATTTCCCTCCAATCTTCAGACACGCGCGCGACCGTTAGATTAGGTGAATTAGTCAAAAATCTGGGAATGATCTAGTGGCTGTTGTTCATCGTCCCAAATGGGACCTAGGGTTTTCAGAACCCTCTCTCCACACACTCAAATTCGAGCTCTCCTATCTCTCTCCACACGCCACGGTTTCACTCGATTCCAAAACGAAAATTGATCTACTAAATGCCTAGAATAAAATGGTACGACCAGTTTTCCCTGATTCGCTCTCCATAATCCCAACAGAATGCTTAAACATCTTGGTACAACCATGGTTATCTGATATCAACTGAGATCAACCTTCATTAAACTTCAGTATAATGATGCAATCATGTTCTTGATGTTATCCTGGTTATTCTAACCTAATTCTTGGTACCTAAAACTCATTAAACAACCAATTCTTGAAACTTAAAGATTCCTACACCTGCCATGCATTGTCATAGAATGAGCTATAACTTCTAGGGTTTAGTCATTTAGCCTGGTACAACCTTCCTATACCTCTAAAACTAAGCAATACCATGTAATTCAAGATAATTAAGAGGGAGAAAGAACCTGTCAAGAGGTTATGGTGCAGTGATGTAGAGCACGACTCAGACCTTGGAATTGCCTCTAAATGATCCTTGGGTGATCACCAATCTTCTGTTTGCACTTGTGATGGTGGAGATGGCTTGTAGTGGAAGAATTCTTGAGTTGCTTGAACTTGAAGCAAGAGCTTTAATGGCTATCTCTCTCTCTCTCTCCCTTCTGAAAATGCTCTCTATCACCAACCTCTAACACTCCTCATGGCATTCTTTTTATAACAATTGATGGATGCTTCTAGATTCATCTAGAAAAGTATGGAAAGTTCTTGAAAATTCCATGATATGCCATATTGGTCATCTCATCTACCATGTGCCATGCCTTGCAATTTGGTCTCAAAATGCCCTTACATGAGTTATTGAGAAGTGATGAGTGGAAAACAAGTTCATTTTTGGCTTATGTAGGGTTTTTCAACATTGCCTTCTTTTTCAAGCAACAAATTTCCAAAGGAACCTCATTTTTTAAGCCTCAAATGAAAAATCTATTTAAACCAAAGTTCTTAAAATGGTTTTTCCAATCAAAATGATATATTGGATGACCTATTTTGGATTTGTGGATCTCCCAAATCACTTTTCAATTTCAACTTTTCAAAGTTATAAGCCATTTTTAGTTCATTTTGGACCAATCATGTAATCTCATGCTATGAGCTTTTCCAACAATTTGTGACCTTCTTTCTAGACTTAAAATCACATTTTGAGCAACTTTCATGTTTTGAGTTTTTCCATTTGAGGCTTGGAAATAGGAGTTTTAGACATTGGCTAACATGACCTATAACTGACAAATGACAAAAATACCCCTGCCTTGTTCAAACCATAAGTTGAGTTCCACAAATCCAATCAAGGACTTCTACCACTCAAATTAAAGCTTAGAAGATCCTCTTCAACATTCATGTTGACCAAGAAATCATAGGAATCAACCTACTAGGGCAAAAGTTGTCTGCAAGTTGGGTGACTTTCAAGGACCCAGATTCACACACCTCTGCTGACCTGTAATTTGTCAAAACCATAACTTGAGCTCTGTAACTCCTATCAAGGACTTCCACCACTCAAATTAAAGCTAAGAACAAGCTCTACAACATTCATGTGGTTGGGAAGATGAGATATCAATCACATCTAGGGCTAAAACTGCCTGGAAAATAGGGATCAAATTAGGGTTTTCTCACTGACAATCCTCAGAAACCCTAACTCAAAACTTCTCAAACCCTTCAATCATGATGAGTTGGTCTAGGAATCATCTTTATAACATCTCTATGCATCATTCCATGATCTCATGGCCCTTGGATTAGGTCTCAACCTCTCCCAAATCTTCAGTTATCCTAGGGTTGACCCAGTCAAAACCCTAATTCCATCATTCATGGTTGAATTCTCTGAACTCTTGCACAATGACTTCTCTGGGCTTCATGATGGCTTCCAAGACATCTCATAGGCTTTCTCAAAACATCAATTTTATTCTCAAAGTCTCAGAATCATCTGAGGAGCACCCACAACTTTCAAACTGTGAAGCACACAACCCTGGTTTCAAACCATTCCTCTGAGGATCTCTTGAATTTTCTGATGAAGGTATCAACCTGCAAACACTTGATGGGAAAATATGTTGGTCAAATTTTGGGGTGCAACAGCTGCCCCTATTCAAACGGCTTGAACCTGACTGGGTGAGAAGCGAACGGCTCTCAACCAATCAAGGTACGAGACGGTTGAATATCGGTAAACCCGAAAATTTGCCAACTGCACGACCACATGATACTCTGCGGAGAACAAACCTTCGAACACTGCAACGCTAGCTGCTCAACAACTAGCTGGAGAGATACTGATCTGACATCGCCGCCGGAAACAAACCTCATTCTGAGAGACACTCGACATCGCCGTCGTACCAACATCATCTCTGCTGGGGACTTAAGGAGTCTGACATTGCCGTCAAACAAACATCCAACCTCGCTGCCGGAAACAAACATAATCTGATCTCGCCGTCGGACAATCAAAATACCCAACCTCACTGCTGGACAACTATATCACTGAACAATTCTGACCTGGGGTTCACCCCTGGTAAATGGAACAAAAAGTACACTTGCATACCTGAAGCTACTCCGCTGGGAATGAGAGACTTAACCGAGCACACTCTGATCTGGGGGTTCACCCTCAGAACCATAACGAACATCGGAATGCTACTGCACAATGATCCCACTGTAGAACTTCAACATCAGAACTATATGAAACCCTGGCCCCTGGCCACTTCCAGCTTCAGCTAGAAAAGACCTTCAAGTACTTCTGAAGATAAGCATCCTTGGCCTTCAAGGATATAAACTTTGCCTGTCGGCAACTCTGCAGGAGGTATCTTCGACTTCAGTCTAAAGAAATGGTCCTTGGTCTTCAAGGATACATGGATCTGCCTTCAGGCAACTCCGCCTCTGCTATAGAGTATCCGTGACTTCAGTCAGGGATATACTTCGGCCTTCAGTCCGAAAAAATGAATCCTAGGTCATTCATGACCCTGAGGGATAACCTTGTCCTTAGGCACCTTCGCTTCAGCTTGGGAAATCTGTGACTTCAGTCAGAGAAATGGTATCTTGAGCCATTCATGACTCTACGGGGATTCAAACACTTTGCCTTCAGGCAAACTCCGCTTCAGCTGGAGAAACATCTTCGACTTCAGTCAGGAGAAAAACAAAGTTCGGTGGCGACTCTGTCGAACCGCATTTCCGCGCCTTTCGCGCGAGGGTCGTTTCTCCGAAATGTCTCCGTGATTTTTCGAGGTGCGACAGCTGGCGACTCTGCTGTGGACATTGCTCCATGCAAAGAGAGAGTCGAGCCTATCTTTTGGTTTGTGAGGAGTGTTTTTTTTTATTTGTTTTCTTCTTGTTTATGTATTTGTTCTCTTGTGGATTTTATTTTATGCTTGTTATCTTGTTTGCCTGTTGGTTCTTAGGATGACATCATGAGTAAAGCTCTACGCCCGAGCTTTGGTAAAAGCAGAGAGAACACTTAGTTTAGGATTGGTAGTCGAGTAGTGTTAGTCATCAAGGATTCACTCCTTGTGTGCCTAGCATGAAAGCTCCTCCAGAGGAGACCTATTCGTAGATCTCGTTGTACCACAGCTAGCCTGTTGCACGACTTGATTAATGAAGGGTCTGTGATTCTGGGAACCTTTTGTTAGCACCAGTTCTGATATTGGTGGTCGTGTAGTGTTAGTCTCCAAGGACTCGCTCCTTGTGCGCCTAGCATGAGGACCCCGCCCAGGAGAGACCTTATCGTCATTATCGTTGTAATACAGCCAGCCTGTTGCGTGACGCTAATACGACTAGTGTCCGTGATCCTGGGAACCAAACGTAGAAACCATCCCGTAAGTGGGTTTATGGGTAGAATGTTTAGATCTTCCCGCATAGGTCGAACCTGTCAATTTTTATTTGAGCAGGAATTATGGTTACTTATCTATTACAGTTATCAGCTTCAGGAGCTGTTTGAACTATGATCTTGTGATCCTGGATCTTGTATCTTGCATTGCATCTTGCATATCATTCGCATTGCATTTCATATGTTGTGCATTTTGCATTTCCAGTCCTTCAATAGAATCTTATGTCTTCGTTCCTTCCTCTCCAGTAAATCAAGCTGATTCCTCGACACCAGTACGCAACTAGAGCCAATACAAGACGAATGATGGAACAGATTCAACAGGAGCAAGCTGCCTTCAGGGAAGAGTTGGATTCTATGAAAGGAAAGATCGACCAGATCCTCGAAGCCATCCTCGCAGCCAGGAGAGAGGAAGAACAGCGTGAAGCCGCCGTTGTCGTCAACAACAATGGTCAAGGACAAGGGTCTATTTCCATCCCTTTGGTTCCAATTCCAAATTCTCATGGGATGCCGTTGAACTTCAACAATGCAGTCGAAGGAAACACTTCTCAGCCAATCCCAGCGCCTGGAGTTACTGTTGGAGTTATCCCGCAGGCCCAGCCTACTGCTGTGCAAATCCCAGTTCCTCATATCGAAGATACTTTGATGGATCAGTATGACGATGTTCAGAACTATCATGTTGCTATCCCCATTGCCAGTCCTGTTGCTGCTCAGGATTCTGAAGCCATGAAGATGTGTCGAGATCTAGCCGAGAAACTCCGAGCCATGGAGGGGCACAATTCAAATTCTTTCAGTGCCTTGGAATTGTGTTTGGTGCCTGATGTCGTCATTCCTCCCAAGTTCAAGGTGCCTGAATTCTCGAAGTACAAAGGTCTTAGTTGCCCAAACATTCATCTAAAGATGTACTGTCGCAAGATGGCTGCCTATGCCAGAGATGAAAAGCTCATGATTCATTGCTTCCAAGACAGCTTGTCTGGGACATCACTCGAATGGTATATACAGCTGGAACGTAACAGTGTGCGCACTTCGGCCGAGCTAGCTGATGCATTTGTCAAGCAGTACAAAATCAACACAGATCTTGCTCCGAATCGTACTCAGCTTGAGAGTATAACTCAGAAGGACGGCGAATCCTTCAAGGAATACGCGCAACGATGGAGAGAGCTAGCTGCAAGGGTGCATCCACCTCTTGTTGACCGTGAATTGATTGACATCTTCATGGGTACCTTGCAAGGCCAGTACTACGAAAAGTTGATCGGTAGTATATCCGCTGGATTCTCTGACTTGGTGATCGCCGGTGAGAGAATTGAAGAAGGGCTGAAGAGTGGGAAGATCCCAGGAGGTTCTAACAGCCAGGCTATTGCTAAGAAGCCTTTCAATGGATACAAGAAGAAGGAGGGCGAAACAAATGCCATCTTTTTGCAGAAAGGGCAAGCTTCTCAACAAGTTCCCGCTCCTATGCCTTATCAAGTTCCCTATTATCAGTATCCATATGTTGCTGCCGCACAATGTGCTCCTATGCCTTATCAGCCAGCTGTTCAAGCAGTGCAAGCTCAAATGCCACGGCAACAGGCTCCTCAGCAACAATCCTACAACCAGCAAGGATATCAGTATCCTCCTCAACAACAGCAGATGCAAGCTACTCAGCAACGACAAGGTGCTCGCCCACAGCGTCAGCAGAGAACGTGGAGGCCAGATAGAGTTTTTGATCGCCTGCCGATGAAATATGCTAGTATCTTTGCTCAGTTGATGGAGAAGAAGGCTGTTGTTCTGAGAGATTTGGCTCCTCCAGCTGTCATTCCTGCCGATTACGATGCAAATGCTCATTGTGAGTTTCATAAGGGCGCTCCAGGTCATACCATTGAGGACTGCAGGGCTTTCAAGCACATAATTCAAGACATGATCGACAGGGATGCTATCAACTTGAATGGGAAGTCTCCAAATATCATCAACAATCCAATGCCACCAGTCAACTAATGCCAACATCAGATCGATTCCAGTCAAGTTCATTCCCCGAAGAAGGTCGTCATGCTGCCATTTCATGTTTCGCATTTCTTATGTTTTGTCTTTGTTTATTTAAGTATTGTATGCTTTGAACAATTGCCATTCGTATTTGGTTTTTATTAATGTATCGTTTATGCATGTTTTGAATTAGTTATGTCGTATTCACTCATTTTTTCACTTATCACCGACACATTTATTCACTCCACTCTATTCACTGTTGTTTAGCTTGATTTGAGGGAGGATGATGAAAACGAGATACCCATAATTGCAAACTGTATGCTTTCAGACCGAATCTCGTCAATGATGTACAGGCATTGCTTCGATTCCCATAAACACCGGAGGTATAAGGAGTTAATCCCTAGTAGACCACTTCGAGCCTAGAAGTAGTAGTTTCCTTCGAATACCATTCAAGACTGTGGGCGTTCTCCACGAAGTTGTTCAACCTTTTGTTGGGCAAACCCAAGAAGTTTAATGCAAGATCCAGCCTGAGCAGGGGCATCTTCAGCAGAACCATGAGCGTTCCTCACGAAGTTGTTCAACCTTTTGTTGACCAAAATAAGACATTTCAAGACAAACTCAGCCCAGTCAGGGGCATCCTCTTCAAAATTCATGGGCGTAACCATAAAATCATTTCAGCAAAACTATGATCTCCAAACAAAGACGGTGGGCGTACCCCGTTGACTCATTTCAATTCAATCTTCCTCTTGGGGGGTCCCCCATTGAGTTGTACCCAGCAAGCGTGACCGTTGTCAATTGCCTTACTATCATCCTTTTGGTGATAGCCGAACTTCGTCGATTCAACATAGCCTGCATCCTTTCGATGATTGGTAACCTTCTATTTGTGTTTGTCCTATCATCCTTTTGGTGGTAGTGACTGGTGTGTGTTTCGCTCCGTCATCCTTTTGGTAGGGGGTCTATCATGGTCATTAATGATAGATTGTGCGATATGTGTGTTGTGTTTCGCTCCGTCATCCTTTTGGTGAGGGGTCTGCCATAGTCATTAATGTCATATTGTGTGATAGTTTTTGTTTGTAGTTCGCTCCGTCATCCTTTTGGTGGGGGGTCTATCATGGTCATTAATGACAGATTGTGCGATGTGTTTATTTGTGTTTCGCTCCGTCATCCTTTTGGTGGGGGGTCTATCATGGTCGTTAATGATAGATTGTGCGATGTGTTTTGTGTCTCGCTCCGTCATCCTTTTGGTGGGGGGTCTATCATGGTCATTAATGATAGATTGTGCAATGTGTTTTGTGTCTCGCTCCGTCATCCTTTTGGTGGGGGGTCTATCATGGTCATTAATGATAGATTGTGCGATATGTGTGTTGTGTTTCGCTCTGTCATCCTTTTGGTGAGGGGTCTATCATGGTCATTAATGATAGATTGTGCGATGTGTTTATTTGTGTTTCGCTCCGTCATCCTTTTGGTGGGGGGTCTATCATGGTCGTTAATGATAGATTGTGCGATGTGTTTTGTGTCTCGCTCCGTCATCCTTTTGGTGGGGGGTCTATCATGGTCATTAATGATAGATTGTGTGATATGTGTGTTGTGTTTCGCTCCGTCATCCTTTTGGTGAGGGGTCTGCCATAGTCATTAATGTCAGATTGTGCGATAGTTTTTATTTGTAGTTCGCTCCGTCATCCTTTTGGTGGGGGGTCTATCATGGTCATTAATGATAGATTGTGCAATGTGTTTTGTGTCTCGCTCCGTCATCCTTTTGGTGGGGGGTCTATCATGGTCATTAATGATAGATTGTGCGATGTGTTTTGTGTCTCGCTCCGTCATCCTTTTGGTGGGGGGTCTATCATGGTCATTAATGATAGATTGTGCGATAGTTTGTTTGAGTTTCGCTCCGTCATCCTTTTGGGGGGTCTATCATGGTCATTGATGATAGATTGTGCGATAGCTTATTTGTGTCTCGCTCCGTCATCCTTTTGGTGGCGGGTCTGGCATTTCGTCGATGTCAGATTGTGCGATAGTTTGTTTGAGTTTTTCTCTATCATCCTTTTGGTGGTAGTAGCCGTGTGCATCTCTTCCCATCAACTTTTTTTTAGTAATGTTGACCTTTTTTCCAAAGATCCTTTTTTCGGACAAATTCAGGGTCTTCTTTATATCTAATCATCTTCTACCGTGAAAGAGTGCGAGCCATAGCCGTTCATCTTACTCGGTTTAAGCCAATTAGATAGGGGCATCTGTCATACCCCAAATTTGTCCTACTTGTAAATTACCCTTCACCTGTATGCCCAGGCACTGAAAGTTAATCAAAAAATGTGTGTTTCTCTTATTCGTGCAAGGTTGAGCTCAGGAAGTCAGGTCATGTGTGTGTAAAGGCTTGAGGTTTATTGGTGTTGTCATAAGTTGTTGGTCAAGATGTGCAAAATTCGTTAAGTTTTGTGTTTGAAAATTATTATGGTCCTGTTCATTTTCAATCTATTTTCTCTATAGCGCATCAAGGCTCACATATCACAGGTCATGTTAGCTAGAGAAATTCATGTTTGAATATTTCGGGATTATCGTAATTTAAGTGACAGGATCAAGCTTCATTTATCATATCAAGAGTTTTATTTTAAGTCCGAAGGTGATTTATGATAATTTCTTCTCGGAGACCGATTCATTGTGTTATTTCATTTTACGGAGAAAAAAAAAAGCAATTCATTTGGGTTTGACTCGAGTTGATTCAAAGAGATAATTTGAGATTAATATAGAATTCAAGTTCATATGGTGAAATTGGCAACAAAAAGTCAAGACCAAAATCATAGAGTTCATTTACAAAGTTCCAATAAAAGTCCATTGCCCGAAGTTACAACCCATATGTTCATATTACAACAAAATTCCATAAAAAAAAGAGCCATTAGTTTTATTAATCAAAGCCCATTTAGCTTCTATTTCATGAGAAAGGCTCACGTTAATACTTGGAAGAGTCAGTTCATCTTTCTAAAATCCTTGATTTATAATGATACACTCTTAAATTTTATTACAAGGATTAAAAATTAGACAGCTTGCAGGATTGGGATTAGGCATTGTTGCTTTGGATTATTACGGATTCCATGCGAAAAAACCAACGAACCGTACATCACATAACATCCATTTTCAAGGCACCTAGCTAAATGGCCACGTTCAAAGTTGTTACAACAAAACGCAGCAGCAAAAAAAATAGGGACCCCACGCCAAGGAAAGTTACAGGAACTACATGACAATGACATTTGCAGAAAATTGAAGCAAAATGCCGTACTCTGCAGTCCGAAATCGAAAAAAGAAAAAAAAACTCGTCCTCACCTATGGCACGACATAGCCAACGTAATACCACAATTAATCTGTTACTCACCCACCACATGTGTACTATGTACCTTCACCTAGCTGGCCGTGGCTTCTCGTCTCACGATATACACACCAGTCCATACAAACTGTGGGCACGCCTCACCAATTCACAAAACGCAGCAGCAACGTCCCTTTTGTGAAGGCTCTTTAAAAAAGCAGCAGACATATTCTCAGGGAGGGGGGGAAGAACCCACTTTTTGCTGATGGATTCCTCTTCAACGAAATCCCAAAGGTTTTTTTTCCTTCCAACATTTTCTCCGACCTTCACATACCAGATATAAATGAAGAGCAACCCAAAACCCTCTTCTCTTCAACATTTTAAAACCAAATCCCTCGCATCTTCACCCAGCAAAAACTCTCACCATCATTCTCAATCCAGCAACAACCAATAACTTTTGTCCCTCCATAACCATTTCCTTCTTCACAATTGTATCAGCCCACATAACTTTTCCTCATTCTTGACTCTCACCCAGAAAAATCTTGTTTCTCTTCTCAAATAAACTCGTTTCTCATCTACCACTAACAAACCCCAGCCTTAACATCACTAGTCTTCAAACGACAAACACACGAAATTCCCAATCCTCACATCCTCTTCTGAACCGACCGCTACTCCCTCAAATTTTCAACAACAAGCTGAAACCCATGCACAATCTTCAAATCAACCCACAAAATCCATTGTTCTTCAAACTTTAGAAACCAGACCCAGAATAGTGAAAGGAAGAAGAGGATGAGTAGATTGAAGGAAATAGACAAAACTTGAGTGAATCTAAAATCTGAATCGTGAAAACGAGATAACGACACAAGAAAATAACACAAGATGGTTGAAATTCTCGGCTCCACTTCATGACGCCGCTTTGTTCGCCTCCCAGGTGTCGCGTCGTTTTTTCGTTGTTGGACATTAATGATTTTTTTTCCTCGCCATTTTTGAAGCTTGAAGATACTCTGGATATCGGTCACAAAGCGCTGATGTTGTTTCATTTAGGTCAAATGGTTTCTCGTATTTGGTTTGGGGGATATGTGAAGCCTGTTAGATTTTAGTACCCCCGTTTTTTATTGTTTTTTAGTTGTGTGATGAATGGGTTGGAGGCCCATTATGATTCACACACCCTGTTTTTCCCAACAAACCTCTTTTTTATGCATTTTCTTTCATCACGTTTTTTATTTTTATTAAGGTGTTGATCCTCTTTTTTTGTGTTGACTTTCATCTTATTTTATGGGTCGATGACGATACCCCGAGTTATAGTTTGTCAAATTATTGACAGATAATAACAAAACCCGAGACCATTTCTTTTCAAAACTTTCATTTTCATTTTTATCCACTTTTTTCTTATTCCCTAGTCAATGATGACTTTAATGATTATTATCGGTCAAATTATTGATAGATGATAGTTCAGTCAAAACTATGTCATTTTCGCTTCAAATCATTTTTTAAACATTTTCCTCGGAAAAAAAAACTCCAAAAGAGGGAGATTCTTGAAATCTAGCATTTCTTGGATCTTCGAGTGAATAATTCTCGAGGCACGCTCTTGAGTTGTTATTCATTCAATCTTTTGATTTTCTCAAACACATTCTCAACGTCTTTTTTCGATTAAAACTCCAAAAGAAGGAGATTCTTGGAGTCTAGCATTCCTTGAATTTTCGAGTGAATAGTTCTCGAGGCACGCCCTTTGAGTCGTTATTCACTCAACCTTTCGACTTTTTTCAAATATTAATCATTTTCAAACATTCTCCTAAGTCGAATGCTCGTACGCATTCGCAACCCACATTTCGTACATTTCATTCACAACTCCTCATGGTTTCGATATTAGGGGCACCCTCAGGGACTAATATCATTTCTCACAATCCTAACCCTTGACATGTCGTCAAGTCGGTTCTATCTTCTAATTAATTCCCCGACTCGTCGTCAAACCCTTCTTCAAACCAACCTCTTTGGTCTCGCATGCCATTCTTCGATTCGATCCTTTCACAAACATTTTTAAAACTTACGAAAGAGGGATATTCTCAGAATCTAGCATTCTTTGAATATTCGAATGAGTAACTCTCGAGGTGCGCCCTTGAGTTATTATTAGTTCATTCTTTCGTTTTCAAAACATCCAACTCTTTATCTTCAACTTATTCAGTCAATTCCCGAAAGAACTGAGTTCTTGGAATCTCGCATTCCTTGAATTCTTGAGTGACAAGCTCTTGAGGCGCGCTCTCGGGTTGCTTGTCAGTCACTCTTTCGTCTCATTCTCAAACTTCCAATCTATTCAACCTCACCTTTTTGTGGTTGTTACCACGAACTACGACTGCTCTGATTCTTCATTCTCGTCCGAATGTAAGATACGTAGGCACAAGATTGCGATGATCTTGGCGAGCACACTTCCATTTTTCTCCCCCATTCCACACTTATATCCATCTTCCGTTTTCCCCCATCCTTTCCCGTAGTCGAACTACGACGCTCTGATTTTTCATTCTCGTCCGAATGAGCATACGTAGGCACAAGGGCCCCAATCCTTGGCGAGCACCCTATCCTCTAACCACCCATCTCTCCTTCGCGTCTTTAACCTTTTAACCTACCAATTCTACCTTTAATAACGAGAAGAAAACGAGTAAACCTAAACAACACTCCCCATATTTACCTTAAGAGGTTCCCGTCGAGTACGACGGACGTGAGGGGTGCTAATACCTTCCCCTCACATAACCGACTCCCGAACCCGGAACATGGTTGCGACAACCCTGTTCCTATCTTTTCGTTTTAAGAGGTTTTCTCGATATTTTCCTCTCCCGTTTATTCGGGAAAAATAAAGTTCGGTGGCGACTCTGTCGAACCGCATTTCCGCGCCTTTCGCGCGAGGGTCGTTTCTCCGAAATGTCTCCGTGATTTTTCGAGGTGCGACAGCTGGCGACTCTGCTGGGGACATTGCTCCATGCAAAGAGAGAGTCGAGCCTATCTTTTGGTTTGTGAGGAGTGTTTATTTTTATTTGTTTTCTTCTTGTTTATGTATTTGTTCTCTTGTGGATTTTATTTTATGCTTGTTATCTTGTTTGCCTGTTGGTTCTTGGGATGACATCATGAGTAAAGCTCTACGCCCGAGCTTTGGTAAAAGCAGAGAGAACACTTAGTTTAGGATTGGTAGTCGAGTAGTGTTAGTCATCAAGGATTCACTCCTTGTGTGCCTAGCATGAAAGCTCCTCCAGAGGAGACCTATTCGTAGATCTCGTTGTAACACAGCTAGCCTGTTGCACGACTTGATTAATGAAGGGTCCGTGATTCTGGGAACCTTTTGTTAGCACCAGTTCCGATATTGGTGGTCGTGTAGTGTTAGTCTCCAAGGACTCGCTCCTTGTGCGCCTAGCATGAGGACCCCGCCCAGGAGAGACCTTATCGTCATTATCGTTGTAATACAGCCAGCCTGTTGCGTGACGCTAATACGACTAGTGTCCGTGATCCTGGGAACCAAACGTAGAAACCATCCCGTAAGTGGGTTTATGGGTAGAATGTTTAGATCTTCCCGCATAGGTCGTACCTGTCAATTTTTCTTTGAGCAGGAATTATGGTTACTTATCTATTACAGTTATCAGCTTCAGGAGCTGTTTGAACTATGATCTTGTGATCCTGGATCTTGTATCTTGCATTGCATCTTGCATATCATTCGCATTGCATTTCATATGTTGTGCATTTTGCATTTCCAGTCCTTCAATAGAATCTTATGTCTTCGTTCCTTCCTCTCCAGTAAATCAAGCTGATTCCTCGACACCAGTACGCAACTAGAGCCAATACAAGACGAATGATGGAACAGATTCAACAGGAGCAAGCTGCCTTCAGGGAAGAGTTGGATTCTATGAAAGGAAAGATCGACCAGATCCTCGAAGCCATCCTCGCAGCCAGGAGAGAGGAAGAACAACGTGAAGTCGCCGCTGTCGTCAACAACAATGGTCAAGGACAAGGGTCTATTGCCATCCCTTTGGTTCCAATTCCAAATTCTCATGGGATGTCGTTGAACTTCAAGAATGCAGTCGAAGGAAACACTTCTCAGCCAATCCCAGCGCCTGGAGTTACTGTTGGAGTTATCCCGCAGGCCCAGCCTACTGCTGTGCAAATCCCAGTTCCTCATATCGAAGATACTTTGATGGATCAGTATGACGATGTTCAGAACTATCATGCTGCTATCCCCATTGCCAGTCCTGTTGCTGCTCAGGATTCTGAAGCCATGAAGATGTGTCGAGATCTAGCCGAGAAACTCCGAGCCATGGAGGGGCACAATTCAAATTCTTTCAGTGCCTTGGAATTGTGTTTGGTGCCTGATGTCGTCATTCCTCCCAAGTTCAAGGTGCCTGAATTCTCGAAGTACAAAGGTCTTAGTTGCCCAAACATTCATCTAAAGATGTACTGTCGCAAGATGGCTGCCTATGCCAGAGATGAAAAGCTCATGATTCATTGCTTCCAAGACAGCTTGTCTGGGGCATCACTCGAATGGTATATACAGCTGGAACGTAACAGTGTGCGCACTTCGGCCGAGCTAGCTGATGCATTTGTCAAGCAGTACAAAATCAACACAGATCTTGCTCCGAATCGTACTCAGCTTGAGAGTATAACTCAGAAGGACGGCGAATCCTTCAAGGAATACGCGCAACGATGGAGAGAGCTAGCTGCAAGGGTGCATCCACCTCTTGTTGACCGTGAATTGATTGACATCTTCATGGGTACCTTGCAAGGCCAGTACTATGAAAAGTTGATCGGTAGTATATCCGCTGGATTCTCTGACTTGGTGATCGCCGGTGAGAGAATTGAAGAAGGGCTGAAGAGTGGGAAGATCCCAGGAGGTTCTAACAGCCAGGCTATTGCTAAGAAGCCTTTCAATGGATACAAGAAGAAGGAGGGCGAAACAAATGCCATCTTTTTGCAGAAAGGGCAAGCTTCTCAACAAGTTCCCGCTCCTATGCCTTATCAAGTTCCCTATTATCAGTATCCATATGTTGCTGCCGCACAATGTGCTCCTATGCCTTATCAGCCAGCTGTTCAAGCAGTGCAAGCTCAAATGCCACGGCAACAAGCTCCTCAGCAACAATCCTACAACCAGCAAGGATATCAGTATCCTCCTCAGCAACAGCAGATGCAAGCTACTCAGCAACGACAAGGTGCTCGCCCACAGCGTCAGCAGAGAACGTGGAGGCCAGATAGAGTTTTTGATCGCCTGCCGATGAAATATGCTAGTATCTTTGCTCAGTTGATGGAGAAGAAGGCTGTTGTTCTGAGAGATTTGGCTCCTCCAGCTGTCATTCCTGCCGATTACGATGCAAATGCTCATTGTGAGTTTCATAAGGGCGCTCCAGGTCATACCATTGAGGACTGCAGGGCTTTCAAGCACATAATTCAAGACATGATCGACAAGGATGCTATCAACTTGAATGGGAAGTCTCCAAATATCATCAACAATCCAATGCCACCAGTCAACTAATGCCAACATCAGATCGATTCCAGTCAAGTTCATTCCCCGAAGAAGGTCGTCATGCTGCCATTTCATGTTTCGCATTTCTTATGTTTTGTCTTTGTTTATTTAAGTATTGTATGCTTTGAACAATTGCCATTCGTATTTGGTTTTTATTAATGTATCGTTTATGCATGTTTTGAATTAGTTATGTCGTATTCACTCATTTTTTCACTTATCACCGACACATTTATTCACTCCACTCTATTCACTGTTGTTTAGCTTGATTTGAGGGAGGATGATGAAAACGAGATACCCATAATTGCAAACTGTATGCTTTCAGACCGAATCTCGTCAATGATGTACAGGCATTGCTTCGATTCCCATAAACACCGGAGGTATAAGGAGTTAATCCCTAGTAGACCACTTCGAGCCTAGAAGTAGTAGTTTCCTTCGAATATTTAAACCTTTACGCTCAACCTGGGGCAGGGTAGTGTTCAGTTAATCACTCTACACTCGAATCAACAAAGCAAAATCAAGAAGACAGTTGTTCATTAATGACTCACAGCACGGCAGTCACAACAAAATCGGAAAAAAATCAAAAGCCCGCTAAGTCAAACACCTTAGAGGAGACTTAGGCAAAATCAAGGCAATCCCGATGGATCTGACAAACAAAGTCAATCCATGCAAAAGTTAGGGATCAAAACAAAAGCAAAAGAGGACCCCGAAACCCTCAACAAAAATAAAATAAGATTCAGTGGCCACCCAAATCAAAGGGGCACTGACATCCATCAAAATAAGGTGACTGCCACGTCAAGCAAACCTTGAACCATCAAATTTACACCGTCAAGACAAGTGTAGAATTAACTGAGCGTAGGACTGAAGGTCATTAAGAAGAAGGGGTGGGTACAAATCATACTTTGAGCCTAATAACCTTTGCTTCATAACCGTGAATCAGACCACATTACAGCCCTCGAAAGACCTAATTGAGGCGGGTTTTATTCTGAAAGCATATTGTCGCAAGGTTGCGTAACCTGACTCCTCACATGATTGTTAATCATCAACATTGGTGTCATTATTCCTGCAATATCTTCTACACCAATCAAACAACACAACGTTTGGACTAACGGTCCATTCATTTCACTATCACGACACCTCAATAAAAAACAGTTTTTCAAATCTTGCATCGAACTTTGCATTAATATTACCATTTATGAATGTACAATTTTATTTGCAAATCAGTGCTAGGTATTCAAAGACACTCTAGCAAGGGGCAATCGAGGAGGAACTTGACTTTTAGTGGCGTACACGAAGCAAGATTATTTCAAAGCCCATAGGCTGGGGCAAATCATTCAACAGCTCAAGCAGGGGCACATCATTACCATATTCAGACTGGGACAGGACCAAGTTACCCCAGCCATCAAGCAAAGTTGCAACCTTCTCTGAATGAAATTTACAACAAATCACTAAGTACCCAGACTTGGGGCATCCAGAGTATCTTCGCATGTGTCAATCATGGCGTCTTCAACAAACTGCGTGTCGAGGAAGTCAATCCCTCCCACCACCCAAAGTCCAAACCGCATTGGCAACTACCAAAAGTCCACAATGTTGGCGTCTCCATGCATTTCCAATCACCCGTTTGCATCATATGCATCATACGCATTGCATTCATCATAAGTATTTTGCATCATTTTGCATACCCAATCGTATCATACTTCCCTAGCTCTTGCATCTCCGCGCGTCAGCGTTTGCATTGGCATTTCCACTCATATATCGTTTATCATCCAACATTCATATACGCAAGTCAAGGTCTAGGATCAATTTTGAAGATTTCCAAGACCATCATCAGCCCAGTCAGGGGCAATCTTCTGCAATTAGGGGTTTCTCCCATCAAAATTTGAAGTTATTCAAAGCAAGATTCAGCCTAGTCAGGGGCATTCTTTTCAAGACCATGGGTATTTCCCATGACGTATTTCAACCTCATGGTTGATCAGATCTTCAAAGTTAATATACATCCCAGCCAGGGGCATACCATTCAAGACTGTGGGCGTTCTCCACGAAGTTGTTCAACCTTTTGTTGGGCAAACCCAAGAAGTTTAATGCAAGATCCAGCCTGAGCAGGGGCATCTTCAGCAGAACCGTGAGCGTTCCTCACGAAGTTGTTCAACCTTTTGTTGACCAAAATAAGACATTTCAAGACAAACTCAGCCCAGTCAGGGGCATCCTCTTCAAAATTCATGGGCGTAACCATAAAATCATTTCAGCAAAACTATGATCTCCAAACAAAGACGGTGGGCGTACCCCGTTGACTCATTTCAATTCAATCTTCCTCTTGGGGGGTCCCCCATTGAGTTGTACCCAGCAAGCGTGACCGTTGTCAATTGCCTTACTATCATCCTTTTGGTGATAGCCGAACTTCGTCGATTCAACATAGCCTGCATCCTTTCGATGATTGGTAACCTTCTATTTGTGTTTGTCCTATCATCCTTTTGGTGGTAGTGACTGGTGTGTGTTTCGCTCCGTCATCCTTTTGGTGGGGGGTCTATCATGGTCATTAATGATAGATTGTGCGATATGTGTGTTGTGTTTCGCTCCGTCATCCTTTTGGTGAGGGGTCTGCCATAGTCATTAATGTCATATTGTGTGATAGTTTTTGTTTGTAGTTCGCTCCGTCATCCTTTTGGTGGGGGGTCTATCATGGTCATTAATGATAGATTGTGCGATGTGTTTATTTGTGTTTCGCTCCGTCATCCTTTTGGTGGGGGGTCTATCATGGTCGTTAATGATAGATTGTGCGATGTGTTTTGTGTCTCGCTCCGTCATCCTTTTGGTGGGGGGTCTATCATGGTCATTAATGATAGATTGTGCAATGTGTTTTGTGTCTCGCTCTGTCATCCTTTTGGTGGGGGGTCTATCATGGTCATTAATGATAGATTGTGCGATATGTGTGTTGTGTTTCGCTCCGTCATCCTTTTGGTGAGGGGTCTGCCATAGTCATTAATGTCAGATTGTGCGATAGCTTTTGTTTGTAGTTCGCTCCGTCATCCTTTTGGTGGGGGGTCTATCATGGTCATTAATGATAGATTGTGCGATGTGTTTTGTGTCTCGCTCCGTCATCCTTTTGGTGGGGGGTCTATCATGGTCATTAATGATAGATTGTGCGATGTGTTTTGTGTCTCGCTCCGTCATCCTTTTGGTGGAGGGTCTATCATGGTCATTAATGATAGATTGTGCGATGTGTTTTGTGTCTCGCTCCGTCATCCTTTTGGTGGGGGGGTCTATCATGGTCATTAACGATAGATTATGCGATAGTTTGTTTGAGTTTCGCTCCGTCATCCTTTTGGGGGGGTCTATCATGGTCATTAATGATAGATTGTGCGATAGCTTATTTGTGTCTCGCTCCGTCATCCTTTTGGTGGCGGGTCTGGCATTTCGTCGATGTCAGATTGTGCGATAGTTTGTTTGAGTTTTTCTCTATCATCCTTTTGGTGGTAGTAGCCGTGTGCATCTCTTCCCATCAACTTTTTTTTAGTAATGTTGACCTTTTTTCCAAAGATCCTTTTTTCGGACAAATTCAGGGTCTTCTTTATATCTAATCATCTTCTACCGTGAAAGAGTGCGAGCCATAGTCGTTCATCTTACTCGGTTTAAGCCAATTAGATAGGGGCATCTGTCATACCCCAAATTTGTCCTACTTGTAAATTACCCTTCACCTGTATGCCCAGGCACTGAAAGTTAATCAAAAAATGTGTGTTGCTCTTATTCGTGCAAGGTTGAGCTCAAGAAGTCAGGTCAGGTGTGTGTAAAGGCTTGAGGTTTATTTGTGTTGGCATAATTTGTTGTTCAAGATGTGCAAAATTCGTTAAGTTTTGTGTTTGAAAATTATTATGGTCCTGTTCATTTTCAATCTATTTTCTCTATAGCGCATCAAGGCTCACATATCACAGGTCATGTTAGCTAGAGAAATTCATGTTTGAATATTTCGGGATTATCGTAATTTAAGTGACAGGATCAAGCTTCATTTATCATATCAAGAGTTTTATTTTAAGTCCGAAGGTGATTTATGATAATTTCTTCTCGGAGACCGATTCATTGTGTTATTTCATTTTACGGAGAAAAAAAAAAGCAATTCATTTGGGTTTGACTCGAGTTGATTCAAAGAGATAATTTGAGATTAATATAGAATTCAAGTTCATATGGTGAAATTGGCAACAAAAAGTCAAGACCAAAATCATAGAGTTCATTTACAAAGTTCCAATAAAAGTCCATTGCCCGAAGTTACAACCCATATGTTCATATTACAACAAAATTCCATAAAAAAAAGAGCCATTAGTTTTATTAATCAAAGCCCATTTAGCTTCTATTTCATGAGAAAGGCCCACGTTAATACTTGGAAGAGTCAGTTCATCTTTCTAAAATCCTTGATTTATAATGATACACTCTTAAATTTTATTACAAGGATTAAAAATTAGACAGCTTGCAGGATTGGGATTAGGCATTGTTGCTTTGGATTATTACGGATTCCATGCGAAAAAACCAACGAACCGTACATCACATAACATCCATTTTCAAGGCACCTAGCTAAATGGCCACGTTCAAAGTTGTTACAACAAAACGCAGCAGCAAAAAAAATAGGGACCCCACGCCAAGGAAAGTTACAGGAACTACATGACAATGACATTTGCAGAAAATTGAAGCAAAATGCCGTACTCTGCAGTCCGAAATCGAAAAAAGAAAAAAAAAACTCGTCCTCACCTATGGCACGACATAGCCAGCGTAATACCACAATTAATCTGTTACTCACCCACCACATGTGTACTATGTACCTTCACCTAGCTGTCTGTGGCTTCTCGTCTCACGATATACACACCAGTCCATACAAACTGTGGGCACGCCTCACCAATTCACAAAACGCAGCAGCAGCGTCCCTTTTGTGAAGGCTCTTTAAAAAAGCAGCAGACATATTCTCAGGGAGGGGGGAAGAACCCACTTTTTGCTGATGGATTCCTCTTCAACGAAATCCCAAAGGTTTTTTTTCCTTCCAACATTTTCTCCGACCTTCACATACCAGATATAAATGAAGAGCAACCCAAAACCCTCTTCTCTTCAACATTTTAAAACCAAATCCCTCGCATCTTCACCCAGCAAAAACTCTCACCATCATTCTCAATCCAGCAACAACCAATAACTTTTGTCCCTCCATAACCATTTCCTTCTTCACAATTGTATCAGCCCACATAACTTTTCCTCATTCTTGACTCTCACCCAGAAAAATCTTGTTTCTCTTCTCAAATAAACTCGTTTCTCATCTACCACTAACAAACCCCAGCCTTAACATCACTAGTCTTCAAACGACAAACACACGAAATTCCCAATCCTCACATCCTCTTCTGAACCGACCGCTACTCCCTCAAATTTTCAACAACAAGCTGAAACCCATGCACAATCTTCAAATCAACCCACAAAATCCATTGTTCTTCAAACTTTAGAAACCAGACCCAGAATAGTGAAAGGAAGAAGAGGATGAGTAGATTGAAGGAAATAGACAAAACTTGAGTGAATCTAAAATCTGAATCGTGAAAACGAGATAACGACACAAGAAAATAACACAAGATGGTTGAAATTCTCGGCTCCACTTCATGACTCCGCTTTGTTCGCCTCCCAGGTGTCGCGTCGTTTTTTCGTTGTTGGACATTAATGATTTTTTTTTCCTCGCCATTTTTGAAGCTTGAAGATACTCTGGATATCGGTCACAAAGCGCTGATGTTGTTTCATTTAGGTCAAATGGTTTCTCGTATTTGGTTTGGGGGATATGTGAAGCCTGTTAGATTTTAGTACCCCCGTTTTTTATTGTTTTTTAGTTGTGTGATGAATGGGTTGGAGGCCCATTATGATTCACACACCCTGTTTTTCCCAACAAACCTCTTTTTTATGCATTTTCTTTCATCACGTTTTTTATTTTTATTAATGTGTTGATCCTCTTTTTTTTGTGTTGACTTTCATCTTATTTTATGGGTCGATGACGATACCCCGAGTTATAGTTTGTCAAATTATTGACAGATAATAACAAAACCCGAGACCATTTCTTTTCAAAACTTTCATTTTCGTTTTTATCCACTTTTTTCTTATTCCCTAGTCAATGATGACTTTAATGATTATTATCGGTCAAATTATTGATAGATGATAGTTCAGTCAAAACTATGTCATTTTCGCTTCAAATCATTTTTTAAACATTTTCCTCGGAAAAAAAAACTCCAAAAGAGGGAGATTCTTGAAATCTAGCATTTCTTGGATCTTCGAGTGAATAATTCTCGAGGCACGCTCTTGAGTTGTTATTCATTCAATCTTTTGATTTTCTCAAACACATTCTCAACGTCTTTTTTCGATTAAAACTCCAAAAGAAGGAGATTCTTGGAGTCTAGCATTCCTTGAATTTTCGAGTGAATAGTTCTCGAGGCACGCCCTTTGAGTCGTTATTCACTCAACCTTTCGACTTTTTTCAAATATTAATCATTTTCAAACATTCTCCTAATTTGAATGCTCGTACGCATTCGCAACCCACATTTCGTACATTTCATTCACAACTCCTCATGGTTTCGATATTAGGGGCACCCTCAGGGACTAATATCATTTCTCACAATCCTAACCCTTGACGCGTCGTCAAGTCGGTTCTATCTTCTAATTAATTCCCCGACTCGTCGTCAAACCCTTCTTCAAACCAACCTCTTTGGTCTCGCATGCCATTCTTCGATTCGATCCTTTCACAAACATTTTTAAAACTTACGAAAGAGGGATATTCTCAGAATCTAGCATTCTTTGAATATTCGAATGAGTAACTCTCGAGGTGCGCCCTTGAGTTGTTATTAGTTCATTCTTTCGATTTCAAAACATCCAACTCTTTATCTTCAACTTATTCAGCCAATTCCCGAAAGAACTGAGTTCTTGGAATCTCGCGTTCCTTGAATTCTTGAGTGACAAGCTCTTGAGGCGCGCTCTCGGGTTGCTTGTCAGTCACTCTTTCGTCTCATTCTCAAACTTCCAATCTATTCAACCTCACCTTTTTGTGGTTGTTACCACGAACTACGACTGCTCTGATTCTTCATTCTCGTCCGAATGTAAGATACGTAGGCACAAGATTGCGATGATCTTGGCGAGCACACTTCCATTTTTCTCCCCCATTCCACACTTCTATCCATCTTCCGTTTTCCCCCATCCTTTCCCGTAGTCGAACTACGACGCTCTGATTTCTCATTCTCGTCCGAATGAGCATACGTAGGCACAAGGGCCCCAATCCTTGGCGAGCACCCTATCCTCTAACCACCCATCTCTCCTTCGCGTCTTTAACCTTTTAACCTACCAATTCTACCTTTAATAATGAGAAGAAAACGAGTAAACCTAAACAACACTCCCCACATTTACCTTAAGAGGTTCCCGTCGAGTACGACGGACGTGAGGGGTGCTAATACCTTCCCCTCACCTAACCGACTCTCGAACCCGGAACATGGTTGCGACAACCCTGTTCCTATCTTTTCGTTTTAAGAGGTTTTCTCGATATTTTCCTCTCCCGTTTATTCGGGAAAAATAAAGTTCGGTGGCGACTCTGTCGAACCGCATTTCCGCGCCTTTCGCGCGAGGGTCGTTTCTCTGAAATGTCTCCGTGATTTTTCGAGGTGCGACAGGTAGCAGTCATATTGGAAATGAATCTAGAGATATAGTTCAGGCGTCCAAGAAAACATCTGACTTGTGTTTCAGTTTGCGGAGCTGGCATGTCCTGAATGGCTCGGACTTTGTCAGGGTCTACTTCGATTCCTCTTTGGATGACGATGAATCCAATTAACTTTACAGATCTAACACCAAAAGTACACTTAGCAGGATTCAGTTTTAATTGGTACTTCCTGAGTCGTTCAAACAATTTCTGTAAATGATCCAAATGATCCTCTTCATTTTTAGATTTGGCAATCATATCATCAACATACACTTCGATCTCTTTGTGCATCATGTCATGAAAGAGAGCGACCATAGATCTTTGATAGGTTGCCCCTGCGTTCTTCAAACTGAAGGGCATACCTTTGTAGCAATAGGTTCCCTAAGGAGTAATGGATGTAGTCTTTTCTCTATCAGCAGGGTCCATCTTGATCTGGTTATAACCGGAGAAACCATCCATAAAAGAGAAAACTGCAAAACTGGTTGTCTTATCCACAAGTGTATCAATATGCGGTAGATTATCTTTTGGGCTTGCTTTGTTCAAATCCCTGTAGTCTACACACATTCTGACTTTACCGTCCTTTTTTGGTACTAGCACAATGTTGGCTACTCATTCAGGATACTTCATAACTGTTAGAAAACCTACATCAAGTTGTTTCTTAACTTCATCTCGAATCTTCAAAGTCATGCCAGGTCTTGTTCTTCGAAGTTTCTGCTTTATAGGAGGGCACTTTGGTTTAAGCGGCAGCTTGTGAACAACAATATCAGTGTCTAGACTAGACATATCTTGATACGACCATGCAAACACATCAACGTATTCCTCTAGAAGCTTGACCAATCTTTGCTTGACATCAGCCCCAAGTGTTGTACCAATCTTGACCTCTTTCTTTTCTTCATCGGTGCCAAGATTAATCAGATCTACTTGCTCTTTGTATAGTTGAAGCTCAGTGTACTCATATTCAACCAATTTTTCCAGTTCAGTGGGGACTTTGAAATTTTCCTCACCCTCATCTTCAGCTTGATATATGGGCGAATCAAAGTTAGGAGTGAAAGTAGGGTCACTGGATTCAACAAAGTTTGGGATAGTTCTTCATGTTTGGAAGGCTTACTTTATTAAATGCACAAAGAAAAATGCAAGAGGAAGAAATGCTCTTTTTTTAGTTTTGAAAAGATTGCCAATTTCTTTAAAAGTGGTAAAAGAAAAAATGGTAAATGAAACAAACACGAATTTAACAAAATATATTTATTGATAAACATTCAAAAGTGAAAAGGTGGTCGTACAAAGTAGTCCAATAGCTTTGGGCCTAGCTATGGAATTTTTGAAAACAGCAAGTAAAAGATAATAAATTACTTTGACACGGGAAAAATCACTGGGATCTCTATTGCTTCCCAATTGTCCAGAGTTACATCATACTTGAATACCAAATTGCTCAAGTCTTCATCTTCATCATTATCGTCGATAGCATTGACTTAAAAACCTCTGCTGACAAACACTTCTTGGATAGTCTTCGGACGACCTTTGGCAGTTGTAGAAGCTCTATCATAAGTTGGTTTGTAACTCAACTCGTGGCGATTCGTCTTGGTTTTGATATCTATTACCTCTCCCTAACCTTCAGGTATGCCTCCTTCGATTTTTGATATGGTGCTCTTGAAAGATGCGAAAGATGGATTACTCTTGCCCAGGTTTCTTCGACTTCCAACATGACAGCATTGGCGATCTCGAGTGCTTGAAAAGAAGTTTCTAAAGCATATTCATCAGCCTCTATGTAATGGAAAGAAAACAGATTGCTCACCATCAAATCCTCTTCACCGTGTATGATAACCAATTTCTCGTCAACCACAAACTTCATCTTCTAATGCAATGTTGAAGCCACTGAACCAGCAGTATGAATCCATGGCCTTCCAAGTAAACAACTGCAGTTAGGATTTATGTCCAGGACTTGGAATGTGATGTTGAATACATGAGGGCCAATTAAGATCGGTAGCTCCACTTCTCCGATTATAATTCTGCAGGAACCATCAAAAGTTTTGACTATCAAAGAAGTATATCTTATCTTAGTCTCCTTGTAAGCCAACTTGGTAAGAACCCTTTTAGGTAAAACATTCAGAGAGGAGCCGGTATCTACAAGCATCCTCGATAAGTTATCCTCCTGACATTTCACGGACACATGTAAAGCACGATTGTGGCTCTGGCCTTCTCTTGGTAACTCTTTATTGTTGAAGCTAAGGGTATTGCAGGCAGTAATATTGGCGATCACACTATCAAATTGGCCAGTAGTAATATCTTAGGCAACATGAGCTTGAGCCAACAACTTCTGTGATGCAGTTCTATGAGCAGGTGAATTCATCAACAAAGATAAAATTGAGATCTTAGAAGGAGTCTGGTGAAGCTGATCAATAACTTTGTAATCACTTTTTCTGATGATCCTCAGGAACTCAGCATTTTCATCATTTGTAACCACTTCTTTCCCTTTATCTTTGGCAGACACAGTGGTAGCAGTTTCTTTAGGTGGAGCCTCATTGAAATGGGGGGTATAAATACGACCACTTCGTGTCATCTTGCTTGCCCCAGCTATATTAGTCACGTCTTCACTAACACTCTTCAATTGTTCCCTTAGAATAACCTTCCCAGATTCTTTGTCAATCATGGTCACATCATACTTCCAAGGTACAACTTTAGAGTCTCTGAAGTGAAAAGGACTAGGCTTCTGAATGATCACTGGCTTCAGCTGATTGACTGTGGAAGTAACAGGATTTGATGTATTGAACACATGTACGGCAGAACTTGATTTTGGAAAATTAAAGACTGGTACTTTAGCACCTAGTTCTGGCAAGTTGAAGACAGGTTCAATCATAGCAACTTCATCCTTCTTCACTTTACTAACCACTTGTAGGAAACCATCATTGATCAACTTCTGAACATCCTTCTGAACCAACATATAGCCTTTGACACTGGCATCACAAACTGTACAATCATCATGGCAAGAAATCACTAAACTGGCTTCAAACAACTTTGAATGGAAAACCCGGAGAGGAGTTTCAATCTGAGAAACATCAAGAATTGGGTTCTCATCAATTACTTCATCAATAGCATTAACGGACCCATGAGTAGGCAGAGGATTACTCTTAACATTCGGTTGAGGATCATCAAATGACAGAATCTTCTTTTCCATTAGTTCCCTTTTAAGATGCTTGAGAGCATAACAACTTTCCAGATCATGGCCAGGAGCACCCTCATGAAATAAACAATGAGCGGCATGGTTGTAATTAGATGGTAGTAGATTTGGAGGTGGACCCAAAGCTCTTGTAGTTATCAAACCTTGTTGCACTAATGAAGGGTACAATCAGTGTAAGTCATCGGAATAGGAGGACACAACTTATATTGTCTTCTGTTAGGAACATTCTGGCGAGGTGCCTGATTCTTCGGTTACTGATAGGCAGGAGCGTTGGATGCTCATTGATAATTAGATGAAGCTTGTGCAGGCTGGTAACTAGGAGGTTGTTGATAGACCGGAGGTTGATAAGTAGGAGCCGGTTGCACAGGCTGATAAGCAGGAGCTTGTTGATTGAAAACAGGTGTAACAGCAGCTACATACGGTTGTTGAGCAAATTGAACAGGGTAACCTTGTGGTTGAGCATAGTTTTGCTGATGTTGCCAAGGTTGATTTCTTCTTCTTCTTGCAGTCACAACATTAGTTTCGCCCTCTTTCTTCTTGTGAGAGGTAAATTAAGGCTTCTTGGCTTGGTCTTTGTTGGAGCTTGAACTACCAGCAGCACTTGACATTTTCCCACTTTTCAGACCCAACTCTACCTTTACACCGACAGCAACAATATCATAAAAAATTTCAGTCACACTACCAACCATTCTTTCGTAGAACTCAGGACGAACAGTGTCAACAAACCAATCAACTAGCTCTTTTTCAGTCAAAGGAGGTTCCACTTGTGAAGCAATTTCTCTCCATCTCTGAGCATACTCTTTGAATGATTCAAAAAAAATTTGGGACATACTCAGCAATTGTCTTTGGTCAGGAGCCAGGTCCATATTATATTTATAATGTTTGATGAAGGCATCTGATAGATCTTGAAAACTCTTAATACGAGACTGATCCAGAGTTAAGTACCACTTCGACGAAGCACTCTTTAAATTGTCTTGGAAACAGTGAATCATCAGTTTGTCATTATCCACATGAGCAGCCATTTTACGGTAGTACATGATCAGATGACTTTTCGGGCATGTAGCTCCTTCATAATGATTAAAGCTAGGGGTTTTGAATTTTAGAGGAATAACCAGACCAGATACAAGACACACTTCTCTAGCAGCAGCACCAAAGACTTGATCTCCTTCCATCATTCTCAACCTTTTGTCAATAGTTTCTACATTTTCTTGGAGTTTCTCATGACACTCATCTTTATCTTCTTTCATGTCAGGGACATCATATACCGGTTCATTGAATTAGGATTATACATGAGTATGAACAGCAGGTGGTGCAAAAGTAGGGATCACCTGCGGAGTTTCATAAACCAAAGGAATAGCTTGTTGAACAATAGGAACTGTGGCAAGAGTTGGCATAAAACTAGGTGGAAAACCATAAGGAGGTACACTTGCAGTAGTAATAGATGGTTGAGGATCCACAACAGTATTGGTAATCTCAAAAACAACAGTGGGTTGAGTATCCATCCTCGCACGTATAACTTGTAGCATCTCCATAATTTGCCTCACACTTCCTCGAAGGTCTTCTAATTCATTGATGACGTGATCAAGCTCTTGATTTTGTTCCGTCATCTTTTTACGAGCTCAAGCTCTGGTGTTGTACTGGTGCAGAGGACTCAGGGTGAAAGAACTAGAAGCCATGAGAACCGAAGATAAGAAAACCGGAAGGAAAATGCACATGCAAAAACATGGGTGCAATGCAATGCAGTGGTTCCAAGGATTTCAACGGCAAGTTGCAAATATTTTTGGGAAAGCTGAGAAAGTTTAGGTTTTGAAATTCAAGATTTTTTGAATTTGCATAGGACTGACAGTTGAATTCCTTGAAACCAGGAATGTCATGATGCTTGAATGGATGCACAAACACACATAACCACACAGGCAGATAAATGCAAACAAAGTTCCTAGGTTAGAGGGTCGTGAGCATGGAGCCATGGTCTACCCATCCCGAAAGGTATGTACTAAGGGCTAATTGTACCTGTAGAACAAGGGTTCTAAGAGGTGACCAAAGTCATCAGTCCATCTTTCGGGTATTATCAATTTCCCGAATAACTCGGTGGTTAACAATATTCTCAAGAGAACCTCTTTTGAGTGTAGTATCGCATAGAAACTACTTTGGGACTACTCCCTCATAGTCATCGCACTATGTCCTAAGAAGGCCAAAGTGCGGTTAAAGGTAACTAAGAGTCCCCGATATCACAGGCTCCTAGGTTGATAATAGTAAGTGTTTTCACGAATACTCGTTCAATAATACGGTTCTCGAGAGGGCCTCAACTAAGAGGTGATTCTCAAGTCAGCTTGGTCGAGAATCACTCTCTATAAGCCTCGTCAAATATATCACCTTCCTATCATAAGTACGCTCAAGTCTGGGTATAGGACTTATCTCATAATAGCACATAACCCAAGCAGGTACAGTCATATAAATATATATACAAACAGATATTCAGCAAATAACATAAATAAATAAGTTAGGGGTAACCCACGGAAGCAAGATATGTCCCCAGTGAAGTCAACATTTTCTGTTGCGGTGAGAATAGGATATCAAATTGTTGATTAATTTGAATCACAAACCTTGAATTCACAACCGGTCTTTGATTTATCCGAAAGAAAGGTTAAAGAAAGAAAAACCTAATTTGACTGTAAAAACAATGCGGAGAGATATAGGGTTCGGGGGTTAGTTAAACTTGGGGAAGGTATTAGCATCCTAAGCATTTGTAGTACTCTATAGGAACCTCTTGTTTGATATGTGCTAATTGGTATCTATCTGTTTAAAGGTATGCTAAAGGGTTGAAAGGAGAGACCTAAAGGGTTAATCCTAAGTATACTCGCCAAGAAATCGCATCTTGTGCCTACGTATCCTAGGTAGGGGATGGAATCAGAGTATTCGTAGTTCCCCTCAAAGAGAGTGAGGAACTTCTTGACTGTGGTCAAGGTTCCAGAGGGATGCAAGTATTCATAGTGGAGTACTTACATGGAGTGCGGAGACTCCAAGTCTACATTAAAGTGGTAAGAAAAGGGTAAATAAGTATCCACGGCGGGAACTTACATGGAGTACGGCGACTCCTGATCCTAAGGCTAGGATGCAAGGTAAGGGTGAAAGCATGTCCATGCCAGGACGCTAGGCGTGAGTACGGCGACTCAGATCCGAAGGCTAGGATAAGGATAGGGTGACGGAAATGGGGTTTAGTAACAGGAATTTTAAAGTGAATATCTCAAACATGCAATAGAATAGATACTAGTATGCGAACATGTTAATTGAACACTAAAAAAAAATTAAGCTCAGACTGACAAAATTATGGTTAATTTGGTAAGGGTAAATTTGTCTAATCCTAAAATTTAAGATAAAATGGCAATATTGAATATTTTTGAATTCTATTCATTATTTTTGCTAAAGTTATATTATAGAAAATAAAAAAACTTTGCATTAAAAAATCTAAATTGCTAATATTTTAATAAAATTTTAAAAGTTCTAAATTGAAAGTAAAATTGTTTTTAAATTTTAAAACCAAACTTATTAAAAAAACCTAAATTAATTAAATATTGAAATTAAGTTAATTTTGTTATTTTAATTATTTTTTTTATTATTATAAATTATTGTTTTTATTTCATTATGTTTTTTTATATTTATTATTTATTTTCGTTTTTATTATATTATTATTAAAAAAAGGAAAATGATTTGGGCCCAACTCACTTACAAAAAAAACAAAAAACAAAAAGTAAAAATAAAATAGACTAAGCAAATGGGCCGGTGGTGGTCAGCCCACCGGACCCAACCCGGTTCAAATAAAACGAAATGGGGGCAGAGGGTTAGAAAACCCTATTTTTACTGCTAGCGGCGCCCCCAACCCCCTTCTTTCCTATTTTCTTTCTCCTCTTTCCTTTCCCTCTCTCTTCCACGATGTTCTTCTTCCTCCTTCTCCCTCACTTTCTTTCTTCTCCTCTCGCTCCCTCTTCTCTTCTTCTTTCATTTCTTCCGCCTTCTTTCTTTCTCTCCCCTCCGATTCGTTTTCTTCTTCTTCCTCTCGCCATTTCTCCATCTCTCAATCTCCCGCTTCCTTCCCTCTCCTTTTCCCCCTCTTCTTCAGACTTTCTTCTCCTTCTTCACCATTTCTTCTTCTTTTTGGACCTGTAATCAAACAAAACAAACAGAAAATCCAAACAACAGGTCAACAATTTACCAAAAATGGGAGATAATGGGCTCGCGAAGTGAGAAGGTGAGGGCGGAAGTTGTGTGGCGGTTTCTGGCAGTGTCGAAAGGCACAAAGATGAGTTTTCCTCTTCTTTTCTCTTTTAATATTATTGGTGTGTGTATGAGTTTTGTTGTTGTGAACTGTGGTCTGTTTTCTTTTCAAAATCGTCCCCCCTCTATCGCAACTGGGACTTCCTCTTATATATTCAGGAAATTATTTGAAACGATGATTTGCATTCAAACGCTAATATTCCTGTCGAAATTTATTTTGGAAAGTTTTTAACTCTGTTAGAAACATGTTTATCAACTGTTTTGGAAACAAATTACCGTTGCTATGGATTTCTGTTTTTATTCCAACAAGTTTAAATCTCTAGACCATATCGTTTTGGATTTGGAAATGTGGATTTGCTAATTATTTGCCATAAACCCTTTGATTCATCTTGTTATATGCGTTAATTGGAATTAAAGTCAGAATATATTCAGGAATTTGTTTGTCACACTACTTTGATGTTTAACCCCTTTTTGGTTTGCTTTTATTTTTGCGGTACCAGATGATGCAGGTGTCGCGTTGGCATTTTGGTGTGTTTGGAGGAATTTTGTCATCAAGACTTCACAAATTTTCTAGGAAGAACTCCTTTAGTTTGCAGCTAGTTTAAGCTTAGTTTTGAGCAAAAAAAATCAGATCTTGTATGTCTTGGGGTATTGGTTTAACTTGAAGTTGTTCTGTAAAAATTAATTTGAGCTTAAATCCCACTTGTAATGACATGATAATTTGGGATGCTGAAGCCAAACTTGAGATTTAAACTTGAATTTGGATTTTAAGTGTAGGGAATATGTTGGAATTTCATGCTTGCATTTGTATGCCAATCTTAAAATCCAAATCCTTATCAAAACTTGAACTTCATAACAATTTCAATTTGAGTTTTGTCTTTTTCAACCTAAACCTCATATGAATTTTTGTAACTTGTATTTCAAATTTTTAAAGTCTTGAGTTTTCATGGTAACTGGAATTTTGGAGCTTAACCATATGACAAACTCGAATTTATGGAAAGAACATGATTATGAATTTTGTCCATAACCTTGACATTAATCTCGTATATGTCTAGAATCGATAATGTTTGGAATCTTGGTCATGGGGTTTGATATTAGAAATAAACCTTGAAATCTAGCATTTAAGGCATGAACAATGAATCTACGAATCTTGAACGTCACTTAGAGATTTTATAGCAGAAACTTGACTCAAGATCCTTATTCAAACTTGCAACCTCACGATATTAATAAGAAAATTTCCAATTCCTTCCGTAATAATTCATCCTCATAGATATAAACAGAACTAAACTTAACCTGCAAACCCCATAAGCTAAACATGGTCCAATCTAATGAAGTTTTTATCTTCGTAATGAAGATACGTCCTTTTCTTGGAAGCAATGCACACAGACTTGTCAACCCGACGTCCTACTTCATGCCCTAAGTAACCACACTTCACAACAAAGGACAAGAGAATTTAATCCTCCTTGTGGGAAACCTCTTTGAAAATCTTGCGTAAGGTTGACCTTGTATTGATTAGAGGGTTGTGAGAACAAGGGTAGGTGACTCCACAACAATTTAGCCCAACTTGTAGGAGATAAAAAGTATACCTAAAGCCTTCATGACTTCCTGAACTTTCAGCAACAACTTAACTTCACAAAACAAAATAAACAAACGGTTAAAATTGTTAGCTATGCATGGATGATCTAAATGATTTGCAAAGATCAATGAATCTAAGGGAAAATTTCGGGGTACGACACTATAATTTTGATGTGGATGGTGTCTCATGTCTTACACCTAAAGAATGACTAGTTCTTAAGACTAGACTTTGCTGAAATTCATCTGGCCTATATCCTGTTGTAAAAGGTCAAAATTAATTGGGCACATTACTTTGTATCTCGCATGTTATCCATCACGGAGTGCAACAAAGGGACCTCATTTCTCTATGTCTCTATGATTGCCAAGATTTTGAACTACTTCAATATCGGTATACCAAATCTTGTTTATAAATCTCCAACCCAGATTCAAGAGTTGTTTCAACGTACGCTAGCCAACATGGGATATTTTTGGGATATAAATTGTCGAGCGTACTACTTCCATATGGGTAAGAACGGTAGGAAGATTTATAATTTTGATGATCCTGCAGAGTTTAAGGGTGATGTTGCTAAGATACATATGGTTGATGATCACCAATTAGTGCCTCTTATGATGTTCCTGGGGGTGATGCAATTATGCAAGATGCCACTCGTGGGGATGTTCCTGGTAATACTTGTCGTGTTGAGTTTGGTGATTCGTCTGTGATCATGACTATGCTTCAAAACATGCAACTGAGGTAAGATGAGCGTTATGCGGAAGATTGTTGGAGGAAAGATGTCTTTGAGGATGCTCAAGTGGAGAGATCCCATCTGACGCAAGAATACATGGCTACACAAGATGCTAATTTTGAAGCCTTTGCTTCCTATGTGACAAAAAGTGGCGTGCCTATTGTTGCACCCTAAAATTTGACCAACATTTATTTACCCATCAAGTGTTTGAAGGTTGATACCTTCATCAGAAAGTTCAAGAGATCCTCAGAGGAATTGGTTGAAACCAAGGTTGTGTGTCTCATAACTTGAGAGTTGTGGGTGCTCCCCAGATGATTCTGAGACTGTGAGGATAGACTTGAAGCTTTGAGAAAGCCTATGAGATGTCTTGAAAGCCATCATGAAGCCCAGAGAGGTCATTATGCAAGAATTCAGAAGATTCAACCATGAATGGTAGAATTAGGGTTTTGGCTGGGTCTACCCTAGGTCAACTGATGATTTGGAGAGGGTTGATACCTAATCCAAGGGCTACGTGATCATGGAGTGATGTATTGAGATACTATAAGGATGATTCCTAGACCAACTCATCATGATTGAGGAGTTTGAGAAGTTTTAAGCTAGGGTTTCTAAGGATGGACAGTGTAAAATCCTCTAGTTTGATCCCTATCTTCCAGACAGTTTTAGCTCAAGATGTGATTGTCATCTCATCTTCCCCATAACATGAATGTTGTATAGATTGTTCTTAGCTTTAATTTGAGTGGTAGAAGTCCTTGATAGGATTTGCAGAGCTCAAGTTATGGTTTTGACAAATTACAGGTCATCTGAGGTATGTGAATCTGGGTCCTTGAAAGTCACCCAACTTGCAGACAACTTTTGCCCTAGTAGGATGATTCCTATGGTCTATTGGTCAACATGAATGTTGAAGAGAATCTTCTTAGATTTCTAGAGAGTACTAGAAGTCCTTGATAGGATTTGTAGAACTCAAGTTATGGCTTTGACAAGCCAAGGGCATTTTGGTCATTTGGAAGTTATAGGTCATTTCAAGCATATGGCCATATCTCCTACTTCCAAGCTTCAAATGGAAAAACCTTCAACATCAAAGTTGCTTAGAATGATGTTTTAAGGCTAGTAGGGTGGTCATGAGATGTTGGAAAGGCTCATAGCAAAAAGTGATAAAAATGGCCTAAAAAGGAGGCATAAGTTAATTCAAGTGAAATGGAAAATCACAAAATCCAAGCTATAAACCCTAACCATGGCATATGATAGGTCATTTTGACTCCAAAGGACATTTTAAGAACAATGGTTCAGCCACAATTTTGATTTGAGGCTTAAATTTTGGAGTTGCTTTGTAAAAGTCTTACTTGCATAATGGCATACCAAACCAAAACAAAGAAAAGCTTCATAAACAAGGTGTTTAAGCTTTGTATCTTGTCCAAAATATCACTTAAGGAGAAAATGAAGTTAATTACTCAAGTTATAGGGATTTTATCATGACATATCATATGGTGAGAATGGAAATGCAAAATATCATTTCATGAAAGTTCAAGTTTCTACTAGAGTGATCTAGATGATTCTAGACCCTTCTAAATCAGTCTATATATTGATCACAATCTCCATTGGTGAAAGGTTGGTGATTGTTGATGTTAATGGTGGTAGAGAAAAGAGGTTGAACCAAAATTCTCCATTTTGCAAATTGTATTGAAACTCCATTTTTCTCTTCATTACCCTTCCATTTTCTTCCACAAATCATCACTACAAACCTCCCTGAATGTGTTCATGCTAGAGTAAGGTTCCATTGTTGAAGAATTGAAGCTTTCCAAGTGAAGTTGCAAGAGAGCAAAAGGGATTGGATCTGAAGATACAAGCCATCTCCATCAAATCTTGTGCAAGCAGAGTATTGTTCATCACCTAGGGACCACTCTTGAAGATCTATAAGGCCTGATTCGAAGCTTTTCAACACCTACCATTGCAAGGGTCAAGGTAAGCAAAATCACTTCCACACTTTGATTTAGGCATGGCTAGGATTAGTTCTTGTTGTGAAACCATTAGAGACCATTAGGTGATTCATTTGGATGAGTTTTAGGCCAATTGGTGAGGTTTCTTCCATGGTGGTTGATTCTTGATGGAGGTAGAACACACTATTTAATGGATGATAATGCACGAATTTTGGTTGGTTTTAATCAGCATGGCATAGGGATTAATTATATATAAATATTGTTGAGTTTTGTGATGTTCAAAAACTGAAGAAAGTTTGAGTGCATGATGTTGTACCGTTCGAGTAGGAGGATAGAGAGAGTTTCAATGGAATCCAATGGTATGGTTGTGTTCTACGCAAAATTCTAGCAAAGTTTGGTTTTTGGATCATGCAATTTGATGGAGTATTGAGAGAGAACAAAGAAGATGAAGTTTCATGCATGGAGTTTATGTTTTCATGGTGTTTATGAAACCCTAACATTCCAAGGTTGAAGACAATGTATGTACCGTTGGATTCATGTAGGACCGGTTGACTGGAAAAGCCATCCAATGGCTGGGATTCGAACGCACGAAATTGGGGGGAGAATAAGCAGCAAAACGCTGCGTTTTGCTTAATACATCAGCATGGGCCTCACGCATTTGCTCTCCCCACCCCCGTTTCCAAAGCCCAATTGCATTGCACTATGAATACATGCTATTCGCACCGTTTCTGTTCCTTTTTCTTTTATTTTTTTTTTAGTTTTCTGATTATAAACTGGGCCCAGGCGCGCCATGCTAGGCGCACCCCCCTCCTGGGCCCATCATAATAATGAACTAGATGATATTGCTTTTCATACCCCCATGATGAATTCATATTATTTTCTTCTCCAAATTTTATTAAACTTCAAAAATTCATAATAAAATAAAAAAATGCATATTTTTTAATGATACTTTTTTTCCCATTTTCTATTTTCTGTCTAGAAAAATATAAAATCATAAAATAGCCATTTTATTTCATTTTTATATTTTTTGCACATTTTTACTTTTAATTGCTTTTTTAATTCTTTTAGTTGGTATACTAATTTGTAGGATTTAATTAGGGTAGTTCCCTTAGGATTTTGAGCTCAATATTTTTAGGGTAATTAGATGAATGGCTTAGGCTCCCCCTGATTTAATTTCATAATTTTGTGATAATTTTTAGGTTAGTTTTAATTAGGTAGTTCTAAGTAGTGTAGAATTTGATTAAAACTTTAGTATAGGTCAATAACAATTTTAGATTTAGTTTTTTTAGGACAATTTAGTCTATGGGGAATATATGGGACTTAAGGGTAGTTATGTAGGGTCCCCTAGCATTTATATTAGGAATTAATAGAATAATATACTATTTTTAGTTGATTTTTTAATTGAATGATTGTTTTGTGTGGCCTTTAGGGCAAGTTTGTTTAGTTTGCTTTGCTTTGGAGTTTCCATGTGGTTTGAGGAGCTTGGTGTCTCATTGTGGAGCTTAGTGGAGCATGCTAGAAGATTGGAAAAGGCTTGGAGGAGCTTGAGGAGCTTGTTCTTCTTCTTTTTGTTTTGTTTTAGGGTTAGGATTAGGAAGAGCTTAGTTGTAGATAATTTCTTCCTCAAACATGGATAGTATTCTTCACATCCATTCCTCCCTATGATTCAAAGTCCTTCTAGGGTATACACCTCTCTCCTTTGGAGGGATAAGTGCTATACCTAGGAGGTAGAACTTTTGAGGGAACCCTTCATTTGATATTGAACCCTTATAGGTCACCTTTGGTGATCAAATAAGCAGTTCACTATCCCCCAGCTTATCCAGTAGTGATTTCTCTCTGTTTGATTTGTCTTGAGAGCTGTCAGAGCCTGAGCATGAAGATGAAGACTTCATTAAAGATTGTTGAAGAGGATGAATCCTTGAGGACTGCCATTCCAGCTGAAGCTTGAAGAGCATGAAGATCAAGTTGATACTTGAAGATCCCTGAAGATGGTGAAGCCTGAAGGTGAAGCTGATCAAAGAAGCTGAAGCTTAAGGGAGAAGATGAGTTCATACTCATGTTGTAGGGTTGATACCTGGAAAGAAATTGATTGAAGTCTGAAGACTGAGTTGCTGCTGGAGGAGCTGAGGCTTTCTTCTATTTTCTTTTCTGTATTGTGTGTTTTGCTTGATTTGTCTGTTGCATTAGATTAAGTTCATCTAGAATAAGTGCAGTCTAGGAGCATGATTGCATTAGAGGTTGAGTTGCTCCCTCTGCTTGTATTGTTATTGTGTGGCTTTGCTTGCGGGTATTTGGTAGAGCCCAGCTCCCTTGCCCTCGTGGTTTGTTTGCCTGATGGCATTTCATTTCTTTTATCTGTATGATTGCAGTTTACTGTTTATTGCTTGATAGCATGTTGTTTATTTTTTCAGTATGATTACTGTTATTTCATGACTGGCTTGAGGTTGAGACGAGCTTGTGGAGGCTGAAGCCCCACACACATTTCCTCCCTCACTTGCATTGCATGCATTTTACTGTTAAGCTGATGCTGTGTCTGTTTTGGTGTATCATTGACATGATCCCTTAGGACTCTCATTTCCTTTGATAAGGATTTGATGATAGACTTTTAGGTTGAAACCTATGCATGACAACATCTAGGAGTTCCCTGTTCAAACCTCAACCATAGGATGAATCCATGGCATGATAACAGTAGGACTTGATAGTCTCCCTCCTAGTTGGGCCTGTTCTCTTCTCATCTCAAAACAGTTTAAGATACAGTAATCATGAATGATTTCTTTCGTACGTTACGAGCCTTAAGCTATCTGAGAAAGGGTTGTGGAAGAGTTTCTTTTCCATAGTCTGGATGTTTAGTATGGTACCCTTTGGGTGACATGCGACGCATTCACTCTCAGGTCATAGTCTCTAGTGCGGTTGAAATCGGAAACATAATAAAAAACACTTCTTTCGTAAAAACAGGAAATAAACCGTAGTTTCCCGAACTACGTGAGCTCTGATCTCTCATGCCTGTTGAGAGTACGTAGGCACAAGATGGCGAAGTCTTGGCGAGCTACCTTCCCCCATAACCCTTCGTAGGCCGAACTACGTTGACTCTGATTTCTCATTCTCTGATGAGAATACGTAGGCATAAAGCGCGACGCTTTGCCGAGTCATTTTTCTTTTCTTTTTCAGCCAGCCTTGATAGGTAGATAGAATAAAACCAACCCGTCCAAGTAAACAAACAAGCGAGGATCCCGTCGAGTACGACGGACGTGAGGGGTGCTAATACCTTCCCCTTGCGTAACCGACTCCCAAACCCAGACAATGGTTGCGATGACCTTGTCTTACCCTTATTCGTTAGGTTTTTCCGATCGTTTCCTTTCCCGCTCTGAGGGATAAATAACGAAAGGTGGCGACTCTTCTGTCATGTTGGCACCTTATTTTCGCGCAAGCGACACCTATGTGTAATGCTATGAATGTAAGTCATGCAGTTTCTCTTGCTAGGATTAATCATATGATCTCAAACCAAGAATATATTCTTGTAATTATGAATGATTTTATCGAGAGATGTGTGATTTCTTATATTCTCACTGTCGTAATGATGGACAAGGATGGTATCGGGGAGAAAGACTAATGCCTAGGGGACATGGACGACTGTAAAGTGTTGTGATGTTATGTCCTTGAGTCTTATGTCTTGTCGTGCATTTGTTTGAGTCTTGTTTGAGTCCTCATGCATTATTCTTTTATTAGTTTGTTATGTTGCTGGTTATATATTGACAATGTCCCTAACTTGTTTGCTTATGAGACAATAATTTACTATGTGTATTCCCTTGGATGACTATTATATCATGTTATTTTATTGCCTTTATATCTATGTTGTGTTGATGACTATTATGTATTTGCATATATGTTACATATATGTGAGTGCACATTCTTATCTTTGCAAACACCTCTATATGGTATATTGTATATGTGCTCTATTGTATCTATGTGATACTGCTAATGTATCTGCTTTGTCTCTTTTTGATGTTGTCAAAGGGGAATAAACATATGCCGCAAATATGAAGCTATGAGACATACACTCAGAGGGAGCTTTCATGGACACGTAAACACATCGACTCAAGCTTTACCATCATAAAAAGGGAGGAGTATATGAGTGCAACTTTCCATTTAGGTGTATTTTGAATGATGTCAAAACTACGGTTAGCGTTTATGTATGTCGGATCGTATAATCTGAGTCTAATTGTGCTTTTTAGCAATAGGGAGCATAATAACATGTTAGAAAAGGATTAGAAAAGCTTCGTGCATCAAGAAATGATTTTATGCATAAAAAAATGTGAAAAACTCTGCTATAGGTCGACACATAGAAGAAAATGTCTTCTACTGGTCGACACATGCATTCTATAGGTCGAAACATGTGCTACAATTTTAAAGCATATAGGCTCTGTTAGATGTGCTGACTCTACAGGTCGACACATGGTCTGCATAGGTCCACACATGACTGCATCAAAAATCTTGAAAAATTGCATTGTTTTCCATTCCTTTTGCTTTTCTTTTGCTTCATACTTGCATGCATATATACCTACTACATGCAACATATCTTTTCAATAATATTGGTAAAATCATAAACAAAACCAGGAACATATTAAAATTCTCCATCATCTTTAACCTTGGTTTTGTGCATACACACAAAAAAAGTACACATAATAATTCATTGTTTGGGTGTCATCTAGAATGAAGTTGATAAGGTCTAATTTAGCTTATGGTATTGTAAATTAGGTTGAGATATTAGGGGGGTTTCAAATAAGAAAACTAATGTGGGATTTTCCTTCAAGATCAAAGTGGGGATTTGAAAGTTTTGGACAAGATTACTCAAGTTTGGATTTGATCAAGTGGATTTGATCAAGTGAAGGCTTTGAAGAGTTGCAGTTCTTGCAGAGAAATAGCGTTAGATGGTGGATCATCTTGGTAAATCTTGGGTTACAACAATTCACAATTTGGATTCGATCGATTGAAGGCTTTGAAGGGTTGTGGTTCTTGAAAAGGAGTAGTGTGAGACGGTGAATCAAATTGACATTGTTGGTGACTTGATCAAGTTCAGATCAAGGGAAAAGAAATTGTTAGGATTGAAATCAAACTTAGGGTTTGTAGGGTTGCATGGTTACATTTCTATTGTAAACTAATTTTGCAAAGTAAGGGTAATTTCATGATCTCAATTCGAATTCGAATTGAGGGCAGACGTACCCATAGTGAGACCGATTGGAGAACCACCTAAACAAATCCTTGTGTACTCTCACTCTTTCTCTCTCTCTCTCTCTCTCTCTCTCTCTCTCTCTTACATTGTGTTTGCTAATTGTTGAGTTCATCATTTGTGTGATTAATTCGTTTGGGAAATTCTTTTGAAAATTATTTGAAAAATATTTTGTTGAATTGATCACAATCATTTTGATTGTGGTTTAATTTTAAGATCAACAAAACTATACAAATTTAAAAAAAAAAATCAATTGCACTCAAGGTGCTTGATAATTTGTCTCAATTAATTTTTTGTATGATTTATCATTGAATATAATATTGCTTATTGATTAGCTTTCAAGATATTGTGATTGAAACTTATTGATTAGATAGCTTATCACTATCTCCGATTTGTTTTCACATACGCATTTCTGAGCTTTTCAATGATGGTTTGGTTTAGGAGAATTGATCCAAATTACTTCCCTTAACCATTGCTTTTGAAACACCTTTCGCAAAGAAATTTTTATTTAGGGATCTATTCACCCCCCTCTAGATAAGACACCTCTGTCTAACAAAAGGATGACGTGCACTTTCTCGTGAACGATATCCTTAGAAGAAGTTATTAAAGTACCAATTCTTTCCTGGATGCTCAAAATCTTGTAGGAGAAAACAAAGATGATGATAAACCCACAAAAGTCAAAGAAGATATCAATAGGATCAACCTCACCCATACTAAAGGCTACAATAACAATCAAGAGAGGGATTATATATACCTCTCAAAAGGAGTTAAATGATCCAACACTATACATAATAAAGGTAACATCAACAATTACCACAGTAGCCTGAAAAAAATCAAGGATCAAATTAGATGTAAGATCAACAAACCTCATACAGATGAAGATACGACTCACCATATGATTGAGACAACCCACGAAGAGCATGAGAATATTGTGTCTCGAGGAGATCTTCATCTTGGCTTAAGCAACAAAACCCACATGCATTAATTCAAAAAAGACAACAACAAACATTCAGACAAAAAAGAGGAAGATTAGAGATCTAACACCAACAGCGACCAAAAGTGCCTCAATCTTAACCTTGATCCCAATGACGGTTGGAAGCCTCCCATGGAAGGGAGATAAAAATGCAACTCAGACATCTGTTTACAGAAAAAGGGTCATTGGGTGATAAACGTTGTTATTCACAACGAGAAAGGAGAGATCATGCTTTTTAGGAATGAAGAAATCGAAGGGGATAATAACCATAAACATGCAGAAGCCATAGTTTTGATGAAGGACACAAAGATAACAGAAGAAACGTGCTTCACCATTATTAAATTTGAATCTGATAGCAAAATCCTAATTGAAGCAGTGGTCAACAAAATTGAAGAAAGAAACGGGTTTGATAGGGTTTGCAGACAAATTAGAAGGAATTTTGTCTCGGTTCAACAATGTCAACTGTTCTTTTACTAAAAGGGCCAACAATGTTGTAGTCCATCATCTAGCCC
Source organism: Lathyrus sativus (assembly GCA_963859935.3). Lineage (NCBI taxonomy): Eukaryota > Viridiplantae > Streptophyta > Magnoliopsida > Fabales > Fabaceae > Lathyrus > Lathyrus sativus. The sequence goes on from OZ012737.1 coordinate 510,796,786, forward strand.
ATACGTTATTACAACCCAAAATAAGATTTGACTTGAGGAATAGCCAATATGTATTCATTCTCATATCTAAAATGATATGAAATTCAAATTAAGTTAGTCTTTTTTTATTCTAAAAAAATGTGCAAACCTTGACAGTGTAAAACATTATTTAATTATAATTTATAATCTATATTTTTATAAGAGATTAATACACATGTATTGACAATATAAAAAATTTTATAACGGTAATTTATATTAATCTTGTTTACAATTAAAATTATATTAAACGAACCCTTAATATTTCTTAAAAATATTCCACTATTAAAAAAACGATTCATAATACTGGAATGAGATGAAGTACATCTCTTTCAACTTAACCAAATCTCTTAGATTCATGATTGACTTTGAGAATGTGGTTAAATATCTTTTAAGAGAGCTTTGGTGTGTACTGGAATCCTTCCCAGATATTTTGAAGAAAATATTTCTCATATATTATCATCTTTCCTAATTTAAAAGATTAATCTTTGTAGTTGCATGTAGATGATACTCGTTTTATATAAAAAAAAATTAAAATTATAATGCACTACATTCGTTTTTAAATATAAGACACATATGAGTCTGTTTGGTAAGACATATTTTTTAGCTTATAACTTATAGCTTAAAAATTCATATGATAATTTACACCTGTTTGATAACAGTCTTTTCATTACGAGTAGAGGTTGCAATTGAATTCATTAAAACAAAATTCATATACTAAAAAATCCATCAAATCCATCAATCACATAAAAAGTAAGTTAATGGATTAGACTAAATTCATCCATTTATATACATGGATTGATCCAATCAGTTCAATATATTTTAATAATCCAATAAATTATTTTATCATATACTTTAAATCCGTTAGATCTATTTTTATAAAAATAATACAATTTGTTTTTTTTTTCAAAAATACAAAAATCAAAATTTTCAAAAATACAAAAAATTGATTTTTTTTTAATTTCGAAAATACAAAAAACAGATTTATTTCCCGATAACAAAAAAGTCAATACTTTTTTAAAAAATACAAAAAATGATTTTTTTAAAATTAAAAGTCGTTTTTTTTTTACAAAAAATTGTTTGTTGCCGTGAGAATCGGATATCAGACTATTAATTAACTTGAATCATAAATATTTAAATTCACCGCCGAACTTTGATTTATCCAAAGGAAATGGTAAAGATCGAAGAAAAATCCTAAGTACGTGTCATACCCCAAATTTGTCCTACTTGTATAATACCTTCATTCGTATTTCCATCCACTAACCATTATCCAAAAAATATACATTGTTTTCATGTTGCCTAAGTTTGTGCTTCATTTAAGGGTGTCTAGTCAGGAATATGTGCAGTATAGATTGAGAATCGTCTTGGTTTGACCTAATCTTAGTCAGGCAAGGTTCAGTTGCATAAACAAGGTCAGAGTGCATCGATTCATATGGTGTGTGGCTGAGGATTCAATTAGGGTTGGTTCATTTGAATTGAGGTTCTATGTAATGTATTGTATCTATGTGACATGGCATTTCAATACATTTGTTGTTCATTTCAAATTCATGGGTTGGAATTAAATTATGAGATATCCAAGTTTGATGTGTTTGGACTCGTGGTTCAAAGTCGATTCAAGATGTCTATTTCTCAAGGTCTTACTATTGCTTGATATTTAAAATGTCAAGATCTAATAAAAAAATATCAAAGTCTAGTTCATATTGGTCTCACCTTTCAAATTTCATATTAATCTCATGTTCAACCCATCATCTAATTTCAAAATTCCGATGTTTTTATATACAAGTTTTCCTTCGATTTCTTTCCAAATTTCTACCAAATTTCAAGTTTATTCTCAATACAAATCATTTCATTACACCAAATTTTAGGTCACAATTGGGTGTCAAATTTCATTTTTAATTCATCAAACTTCACGTTCTAGTTCAAGCTATCAAGTTATACCAAGAATACAAAGTTTCAAAATTTTATTCATATTCTTTCAAATTCCATTCAAATTCATTACTACAAAATAATGCCAATTCACAAAAAAAAACACAAACACTTCATCCAAAAAGCCCATATTCACTTCAAAATTTCATTGTCAAAAAATTCCAACAAGAAAAAATGAGTCCTTGGATTATGTCTTGAAAGCCCATATTTATATAGTCTACATTCATTTTGAAAAAAATCATTACACCATAAAAAAAGAATCTAGCCCATGTCATAAAGGAAATCCTAATACACTTTCAATACAAAAATGTTTATTAGAATCATTACAAAACAAATTTTAAAAAGAAAAAAAGGGAGAAAGCACTTGACAGCTTGTTACAAACCCAATGCCTCACATGATAGTGAAAAAACAAGATTTATGCACCACAAGTTAGCTTTAACTTGCAGCCTACAACACATGATACATTACCAGCCACGACGAACGACCTTGAAGCCACAATTCCCTACACACGCCACATAAAAATAGGTAAAGTAATGAAAAACAAAGGGATTTTACAAACGTCACAAAGAAAAACAAACAATAGGAAGTTTCTAATGATTCACGTACAATATACACGCAAATACACAAAATTTGCATCAGCCACGTCACGATTATACTTTCCACATATGCCCTCAACCTCTCCTATAAATCGAATTTGCTTATTCATTCTAAAAGGGGAACCCTGAGCAATTTTTGAACTTTCTTTGTTTCATTCGTCAACCTTCAACCACCTCCCTTTCTTCTGCAAACCATAATCCGACCCTCACCGACCCTCACCGTCTTTTCAGATCCGCTCAAAAGTTTATACATAAACCGCAAATGCATAGAATCAAAGAGAAATGAATCAAAACTAGAACAACTCAAGTGCATCATGGAGATGAAGAAAGATTGAGTGGAACGAAAACAAACCAAACCTGAACTGATTAAAACACAAACCCGAACCATGGAGATGAAGAAAGATTGAGTGGAACGAAAACAAACCAAACCTGAACTGATTAAAACACAAACCCGAACAAATCTGAACGAGAAAGCGATTGTAGAGGGAATGTGGGGAAGTTGCTATCAGAAGATCAAAGGAGAAGGTTGATTGTGCGTGCATTGTATTCTTCGGTTTGGTCGCCATGTTTTTCGTTTCAAAATTTGACTGTGTTGAAATTTAATGGCTACCCCTTTTCCTTTTTCAGCTTGGAACTGTGTGTTATGCTGATTTTTATTTATTTATTTTATTTGTTGTCGTTGTTGTTAGCTGGTGGAGGAGTGGGCCATGAGGCCCACGATGAATCCACCCCTTCTCTTTTTAAAGATTTAGCCCCCCTCCCTTTAATTATAATCTGTGATGTTCTTAAGAGGGTGATGGGCTTCAAGCCCATATGATCCCTTGATCCATCTTTATCCACTCTCATCTCTTTAATTTCTTCATGCACCCTCCTTGTCAAGGGTTTTAATTTTTCTATTTCCTAAATTTGTTTATAGAATTTTTTTTCTCTTTTAGTTTTTTAAGATCTTGATTTTCTTATGTCTTGACTTACTTTCCCATAATTTATCTGATTCCATTGCATTTATTTTCGACCCCATTTCCTTTTCAGTTTTGGGTCGATGAAGAGACCTCAAAAATGATTATTAGTCAAATTATTGATAAATAATAATTTATCCGAGACCATTTTCTCTTTCTCCTCTTATTTTCATCTTCATCTCGATTCTATTTTTCGATCTATGAAGTCTTTCGATTCGCAAACGTTAGTTTTCAAGGTTGTTAACCTTCATTATTTCAAATCTGTAGAAAATGATCATTTGGATCATTTTTTTATACTTTGGGATCGTGAGAGGTTACCCTCGATTAATTAACATGAGTTTGTGATTAAGACGAGATCTCACCCTTCTTTCATCCGTGTAACACGATTACATTGGAAAATGATCCTCAATATCATTTCTCCATTGTGTTTTAGCACAAATATCAACTTGCGCGACCTCATATAGTTTGAATTTCATCATAAGTCGAGTTACGACGGTTTAGCGCTACATTTCGTCCCGATTCAATTCATAACAAACTAACGACTAACTTTACTTTCCGTCAATATACAACTGCTTTATTTTCAGTCAAATATTATCTTGATTTTATTTTCTTGTTCATATACTCGTTAATATTATCTTGATTATACTGTTGTGAATATTACCTTGATTATATTGTTATATATCATGCCATATTCTTCATACTATTCATATTCGTCATGATATTCATATTGTTCATCTTATTCGCATTCTTTCAAAACACAATAACAATTATCAAAACCTAAAAGCCTAAATTGGTGGATTGTTAGTTATTTGTCCGAGCAATGGATTATTAGACTTTGTCAGAAACCCTGGCTTGGAGTTTTGTCCGACTTTTGCTCAAGGCATAGTTTAGGACACTTCGCACACACTGGGCTTCCTCTTGGGCTACCTTACAATGAGACCATTTTATTTCGTGCAATCTCGTGTAATTCACATGCATCCCTCCTACTTTGATGTACGGTTTCGTATTTCTTTGATTATGGGTTTATCTTCTAGGGGCACCCTTAGGGTCTAGCATAGATCAAACTATTTTCAAACTAATTCTCTATTCATTATCGAGCCATTTTCAAACTCCTATTGTAAGTCGAGTGCTCATACGCATTCACCATCAACCTATTACACACACTTTCTCCGTGGATTCTTGATTGGGGGCACCCTCAGGGACTAATAACATTTCTTACAATTTGACCCTTGACATGTCGTTGGGCCGATTCCATTTTCAAATTAAACCCTCAACTCGTAAGTCGAGCCTTGTTTTCAAACATGTATGTTACGCCATGTTTTGCACGCAAGTAAGATCAAATCATTGATCCAACGTCAAGTGGTATTTTAGTCAAGTTGTAAGCCGAGTGCCTTTTGCCTCGCAGTCCACCTCTTTTCACAACCGTATTTGATTCTATCTTTTCTTTCAAACGATTTTCTTAACAAATAACGAAAGAAGAAGATTCTTGGAGTCTCACATTCCTTGGATCTTCGAGTGAGTGGCTCATGAGGTGCACGCCTTGGATTGTCATTCACTCACCCTTTCGTCTTAAAATACCTAATCATTATTCAAACAATTTTGTAATCAAACCAACAAAAGAAGGAGATTCTTAGCGTCTAGCATTCCTTGAATCTTCGAATGATTAGATCTCGAGGCATGCCCCTTGAGTTGTTGTTCATTCAATATTTCAAATTCAAAACATTCAACTCGTTCTTAAACCTTTATAATCAATTCCTGAAAGAACTGAGTTTTTGGAATCTTGCATTCCTCGGATTCTTGAGTGACATCTCTTGAGGCACGCCCCTTAGGTTGTTTGTCAGTTAATCTTTCGTTTCATTATCAAACTTCCAAACCTTTCAATCCTCACCCTTTTCATGGTCGTCTCCACGAACTATAGCTGCTCTGATTCTTCATTCTCCTCTAAATGTAAGATATGTAGGCACAAGATTGCGATGATCTTGGCGATCTACCTTTCCTCCATCTTCTGTTTCCTTTTAACCTTTCCTGTAGCCGAACTACGAGAGCTCTAATTACTCATTCTCGTCCGAATGAGCATACGTAGGCACAAGGGCCCCAATCTTTACCGAGCACCCTATCCCATAACCACCCATTTCCCTTTAGCATCTTATCCTTTATCGTATTGTTTCGCATTTATCATTGAGAAGAAAACAAGCAAGCTTAGATAACACCCATTGCAAATCGTACTAAGAGGTTCCCGTTGAGTACAACAGACGTGAGGGGTGCCAATACCTTTCCCTCGTGTAACCAACTCTCGAACCCGGAACATCAGGTTGCGACGGTCGTGTTCCCTTCCTTTCGTTTTTAAAAGGTTTTCTTGATATTTTTCTTTCCTGTTTATTCGAGATAAATAAAGTTCGGTGGTGAATCTGTCGAACCGCATTCCGCGCCTTTCGCGAGAGGGTTGTTTCTCCGAATTATCTCTGCGAGATTTTTCGAGGTGCGATAGTATGCTATGTAATAACAAAGCTAGAGATCTAAAGTTCGGGGCTGGTTATACCTAGGGAAGGCGTTAGAATCCTAAGTATCTGTAGTACTCTACAGGAACCTCTTATTAGTATTTGTGTTATGTTAAAGTTTGTTTGCTAAGAGAAAAGTGCTAAGGTAAAGACCTAGAGTATGTACGCTAAGTGTGAACACCAAAATGTTGCATCTCGTGCCTACGTATCCTAACTAGGATGGAATCAAAGCATTCATAGTTCACATAACTAGGCTTGAGGAACTCTTGACTATGGTCAAGGTTCCAGAGAGGAGTAAATATTCATAACCATGATACTTACATAGAGTTAACCAACTTCTAAGCCTAAGTTGAAGATCCTAACTAGGGTTGACATTAACAAAGTCAAAGGGGAAAGTGAGTACTCATAACCATGATATTCATATAGAGTTTATAAACTCTACACCTAATTCTAAGTTGTAAGACTAATTGGTTCTAATCAGACCAAAAAGATGGAAGTACTCATAACAATGGTACTAAACAGGGCTAACAAACTTTAGACCTAAAACTAGGTTAAGAAGAGGAGAGAATGGCTATAAAAAGGTCATGAGGTAAATGAAAAGGAAACACTACAATCCTAAAATATAACTTACCAGTTAACAAGAGAACTTTCCTTTGGAATATGGAACAAACAAACTTGTAACAACAAGTGTTAGAAAGATAAGCTTTAGGATGGAGATGATAACAATCGAAGTATTAAAGCCAAGAAGATCAAATGAGATAACAAACCAAGGGAAGTAGCTACATCATGTTATGTTTAACATGAAGCAATGATCAAGAACAATGCCAAACACACACCAAAACAAACAAGCATACTTACTATAAACTTAATCAAACAAGAGAAGTGAAAAGAATGACTCAATCATGGAAGTTACAACTCAAGAACCACATTTAGGCATAAACAAAGCCATGTGCAAGAAACAAACCAAAACATCATGAAATGACTTAACCAAACCAAGACATGTGTAGGTAATCAAATGGGCAAGCAAGACCACTTTAGAATCAAGAAGTCGGGAGAAAAACATGCTTTTCAAACCACACATAAACACATATTCATCAAGGCAACATCCAAAGAATCAAGCCTAAAACTAAGTCAAGATAAACACAAAGACATACTCCAAATGAACCCTAAATTGATGCACCAACCAAAAAATAGCAAAATGGTCAAATAAAATCCAACTCAAAGTCTTAAGGCACCTTCAAAAATTCAAGAATACATGTGCAAGAGTTCAATACAAGGTTGGTACAAAAATTCCATCAAAAGCCACCAACAAACTTATAAGTGTCAAAAGAATTATCAAACCACAACATTTGGGTCCACCAAAAATACTCAAACATCACTCATTCATACTTCAAATATTAACAAAAAATCAGAACCAAAAAACACGTGAAAGGCATCCAAATGAAGAAGAAAAAAAAGTTGACCTAAGGGTGTTTTGGTAAACACATAAAACCAAATGAATTAAATAAAATATAGAAATAAATAATAAAAATAAATAAATAATATCAAAAATAAGTTAAAACATCAAAATGTCTAAAAATAATTTTTATATAGTCTTTTGATAAATGGGAGACTAAAAATAAAATGAAAAAGTTAAAAAAAAAAACAAATAAAGAAAATAAAATACAATGGAAAGCAAGAGGGTGAGAAAGTAAAATGAAATGAACTAGAATGTGTTATGTACGCTGATGGGCTCAGATCCTGGGGGTCTGGATATCAAAAATGCTAAAGCCCAGTCCATTTAAAACTAAACAAAATCCAAAAGAAAAAAAAACAAGCACGCGTGGGATCTTATTAATTGATGTGGGTGCCACTCAGCGCCACGCAACATGACAAATAAGCATGGTCAAATATCTCAACGTGCCAACTCAGCTAACACACTCAGACACTGGATCTAGGGCTCCGGTTGTCTTCTCTAGAACGACCTCGTCGGAGATCAATAAAAACTCATCAAAACTAAAAAAAAGATGAGATCTTCCTACACAAAAAATCATGTTGAACTCATTTCTAGCATTAATTTTAAAGTTTGAACCCTCTAAACCCTTTAAAACCAAGCACGAAAATCATACATCATAAATTGAACTTACATAAACAAACGCAAGAGCAACCCAGTAAGCTTCTACACTACCTCAAGGTTTAAAAAATGCAAATAATAAACACATTGAACGTGCAACATGTAAGAAAAAGAAAAGGAAGAGTTACCCTATAATTGAAGGTCGAAAGCTTTTATTCTAGTCTCAAGATTCAAGCAAAACTCCCTCCTTAGATTCTTTAAGCTTTAGGGATGATGATGATGGCATGGGAATGAAGGAAAGAAACTTGTAGAATCAGATTCGAAATAAAATGAAATTTCAAAGTGAGAGAGAGTTTTATGGTTCTTGGCTGCTGAAAATGTGAATGCCCTCCATAGGGTTTTCTTTTTGGTTTATATATGATGGTTTTGAGAGGTAAGAAGCTAGTTAATGTGGTTAAAACTCAAGGTTAAGGTTTTTTGTGAAATCTTTGAAAATGGATGGTGTGAAGGATGGTACGAGCATGGTATGGCTTCATTTTTGTTTTTATTGTCATTTTGTGAGTGCAAAAATATCAAAATGAGAGAGTGGAGCAGCAATCTTGGTGTGCAAGCTTTGTGTTTTTCCTCTTTTGCCAAAAATTTCGAATATGGTGCATGGGAGTACATATATGTGTTTGGTCATTTGTGGTAATGTTTTGGTAAGGCAAACAAAGTGGCATGCGTGTGAAAATAATGAGGCAAGGTTGTTGAATGATCATCCAAAAAGAATGCTAAGAAAACAAGACATGATACATAACTCATCATGTTCATTTAACCTTATTTACATGATCATAACTTGATGGATAAGGACTCAAATTGTGAGGTTTTAGGCTCAAGTGAAATCTTGCATGACAAGGAATAAATTCCGTGTTAATGGCAACTTGAAATAAGGTCTAAAATCAAGTGGAAATTCACCTTGAAGTTGATTCCACAATCTATCCTACAACTTGGGAATATTTCTAAGTCATGAAGCATTTCTAACAACTTGGTGACACAGTCTTTGGTAAGACCATAACTTGAGGTTACTTGATTCAATGAAATAGTTCTTGTAATGGATGAAAAGCTTGAAAAAATCTCTACAACTTTGATGTATGAAATAAATTGAGACGAGGCATTGATCATAAAGAAAAATCCCTTGGAAAACTGGTCCATGAAGCTGCCGAAATCTTGTCAAACTTGACATAATGGAAACCCTATCTTGGTGACTTCATATCTTGAGTTCTGTACACCCAATGGAAGAGTTATTGTACTCAAAAGAAAGATTAAATAATTATCTACAACTTTGATGTTGAAAGAATTTTTCATTGGAGTCTAGAGCTATAAGAAAAGTGGCTTTGAAAATGGCTTCAACATGCTGAATTCTAGGACTTAGAAAAAAATTCTAAGTGTAGAAAACCAAATCATGATTTTACCAACTTTGACTCTTCATAACTCCAAATCCACACATCTTTTGAACTTGATTTCTTCTACAAACTTGTAGTTTAGGATGTCCTCTATTCAAATATCATTTGTTTGTTCCAATTGGTTCGTGGATGAGTGAGATATGACTCTTGCAAGATGACTAAATTCTTGATTTCCACACTTAGAATTTTTCAACCAAAACCCTAATTTCACCAAGCTCTTGATTTTATGATTCTAACTTGATTTTTCTTGATCCATTCACACGAGACCATGGAATAAGGCTTGTGAAGCTCTTGGTTGACCTTAAAATCCAATGGTTGACCCTTGTGATGCCTCAGTTGACTTTTGAATCAGATGAAGTCAATACCTCTCCAACCTACTTAGGAAGCTTTTGAATTGGACTTCTTTGAACCAAATGACCTCTTAGGGACCCTTGAGATGTATGAGGACCTCCTTGGTTGATTTCCCACTCAACTCATGATTAATCAAGGCTTCATCCTCTTCTCCACAAAACCCTGATTTCAACAAAACAAAACATAAAGCTATATAATTTGGTTAGTTATGCAATAGTGCTTGATCTAATAAGCTTGTGCACTTGGTGATGACATATAAGGGTTAAAACTTTGGGGTATGACACCGTTTCTTTTCAAAATATAAAAAAAAAAAATCATTTTTTTCCAGAAACTAAAAAAAAAATCCCGAAAATTAAAAAACAAATTTCTTTAAATACAAATAATTGATTTTTTTTCTTTCAAAAATTTAAAAAACAATTTTTTTTGAAAATAGAAAACATGTTTTTTTTAATAAAAAATTGATTTTTTTAAATACAAAAAGTCAACTTTTTTTTCAAAAATAAAAAATCAATTTTTTTATTAAAATGAAAAATAGATTTTTTTTTCAAAAATACAAAAAATTAATTTTTTTTTCGAAAATAAAAAAACAATTTTTTTATTTTAATTTTTAATAAAATAAAATAAATCTATTTTTATTTATGAAAGTGTAAAATAAAACACTTTATACAATTTTTTCTTTAAATATCATTTTTTTTAAAATAAATGGCCTTACTTAAGTTATTTTTTTGGATGACCAGGACGATACTCAAGAGGAAGATTATCCATTGGAGATAGAACCAAATCGGTGTTCTCCACTAGGAAAAAACAAAGTCAACCAATTCAAACATGAATGGCAGACAAACTAGGGAGGAAAAAAGTATAAAATAGGAAATCTTTCTGGGGATAAAACTAGAAAGAAACATGATCTCCACTGGGGATCAAGTTAAACCAAAAGTTGATCTCTGACAAGATAAACAACCAGAACAGGAATGATCTTCTAACGAGAGATCGAACAAAAGCAAGAATTTCCTTAAGGTGAAGAGTTCAAACGGGATCTTCAAGAAATGACAGGAAAAGAAAATAGGACAAAATAAATCAGGGATATGTCAAATGAGTTGGACCCTGAGGATGCCCATGACAGTTGGACTTCACAAGGATGTCGGTGATAACCAACAATCAAAATATAATAGACTCGGGTGAAATTTCCAATAACGATTAGGCTTTAAACAATGACAGTCACCACTGAACTTTCAAATAATGACAATTACCATTGGACTTTAAACAATGCCAGTTACCACTGGACTTTCAAAAGAATGTCAATTACCATTGGACTTTAAACAACGCCAGTCACCACTGGACTCCAAAAGAATGCCAATTACCGTTGGAATTTAAACAATTCCAGCCACCACTGGACTTTAAAAGAATGTCAATTACCATTGGAATTTAAACAATGTCAGTCACCACTAGACTTTCAAATAATGCCAATTACCATTGGACTTTAAACAATCCAAGTCACCACTGGACTTCAAAAGAATGCCAATTACCATCGGACTTTAAACAATGTCAGTTACCACTAGACTTTCAAAAGAATGCCAATTACTATTGGACTTTAAACAATGCCAGCCACCACTGGGATTTACCAGAGTTTGCTAGTAACGACTAGACTTCAAGGGAAACGACTGGTAATGACTAGATAGATGGTATCAATAGCAGATAAATCCAACTAAAGGTGCTAGTAAAAAAGGGACTTTAAAGGGAATGCCGGTAACAACCCACAAGTTGAAGAAATAAACCAGTGACAACTAGGGTAGAGACATTGGTGACCACCAAGGATCTGACGATGAAAGACGCCAGTGACAACTACGTCGTAGTGAAAATTGGATACCAAGCTATTGATTAGCTTGAATCTTAATTCATTACAACCGGTCTTTTATTTGTCCAAAGGAAGGGAAAAAGATCGAATTACCCATAATGCAATGCAAATGCAAAAGCTAGAGAGTTATAGGTTCGGGGGTTGGTTAAACTTAGGGAAGGTGCTAGCATCCTAAGTTTCTATAGTACTCTACATGAACCTCTTGTTTTATTGTGTTTATTGCTATGGGTTATCTGCTTAAGGATGAAAGACCTAGTGGTTTATTTCTATGTATACTCGCCAAGATGTTGCATCTTGTGCCTACATATCTTGACGGGAATGGAATCAGAGTAATTGTAGTTCCCCTAAAGGGTTTGAGGAACTCTTTGACTGTTGGTCAAGGTTCCAAAGGGTAAAGGGTTTGTTGATTGATTGGGTCTAGGAGAAAAGATGAGTTGTCATCTCGAGGGAGATTACTTGACTTGACCACCACAACTTGTAGGAAAATAGTCTTTGCATCATCTTGAGAGAAATGATTAGAAACTCGGATTGTGATCGACGAGTATACCACTATCACTCTCAAGCAGAAAAGTCCCTACATATTGACTGTATTGTTATGGGGCAGAAGATTTACCTCGACTGTCAAGATGACTCACGTCTTATTCTCTAATTGTTTGAGTGATAGTTTGAATTGAGTTGAATTTTTTTTGTTTCTATGTTGTAAAGATAAAAGAAAAAGGTCATCCTTATGGGGTAGGATCTAACTTAAGCGATCAACTTGAATGGGATCAAGGATCGAATGGGGAGTATGATGCAAAATGTAATGCATATGCACAAGTTTCACGTTATGCGCAGATTCTTCCTTTAGACGTTTATGTAATGCGATAAAGTAAATGACGATAAAGTAAAAGCAAATAAATAAATCCATACCAGGATAAAAGTGCTAAAATGCAAGCCAAGTATGAGAGGTGAATAATCGAATGAAGTCGAAGCGAAGATGTAAGCGTGCACGGTTGACTGAGTTACAGGGTATTGGTTAATTTTATGAAATTGATTTTAGGGAGAGATTGATTTGAAGAAAATTATATTATATTATTAAGGAGATTTTTATTAAATAAAAGGTTATATTAAAATTAGATGAAATAAGTTTTTATTATATTATACAAGGTTTATTAAATTGATTAAATAAAAAAGTGAATAAATTGAAATATAAGTTAATTAGTTAAAAGAAAGTTGTTTAAAATAAACTAAATATAAAAGGGGTGGAATTTAAATAAAATAGATTTTTATTAGTTGTTTAATTAAAAAAAACTGATTAATTAGGTTAATTAAATGAAATTAGTAATTAAGTTATGATTATGTTGATTAATAAAATAGATTAATGGTTTAATTGGGTTAATTAAGGGAGGCGAGTGATTAGGTGAGGGTGCACTTAGGAGGGTTTACGGTGGGCAGCAATATGGATCGCATGATGAGATCAGGTGACGGATCATACAGTGATGATGTGAGGGTGTACGTGATGTGTGTGTTGTGCGGCATACAATATAATTATATCAATTACAATAAAAAATAAAACAAAAACCCTAAGCCCCTTCCCCCCCCCCCCGGTTCTTCGCTGTTAGCCTCTCGTCTTTCTCTCCCTCTGCTCTTCTAATTCTTCTTTCTTTCTTCTCCTCATCGTACCTCCTTCATCTTGCCTCGCTTTCCCTCATTCTGTTTCCGTTCGCTATTCTTCGTCTCAATCTCTTCATCCCTGTTAAAACAAAACAAAACAGTCAAAAGCCAAATGCATCAATATGACAAAAAAGAGTTACCTGAACTCGTAAGTAATTTGGTGGATTTAAGTGGCGATTCAGAGGTGTTGACTTTGCGAGGAAGCTCTTCACGACGGCGGTGACGGTGATTTGCAGCGGGTTTCGGTTGCGGATTATTGAGGTTTGTGGGAATGGTGAAGGTTTGGAGCGAGTGGAGGGCTATTTGCGGCGGCTCTGTGGGAACGACGAGGGTTTGGTCGGTTTCGCCGGTGGGATTTTTTGGCGATGTCAAAAAGGTAAGTGACCTGAACTCTCTTCTTCTCGTTTTTTAGGTTTTCGATTTGGGGACTTCTACATTGTGTGTTCTTGTTTTTGCGTCCTCCCTTTTCATCTCAAATCCCCTTCTTATATAGTCAAACCTTTGATTTTGAATTGAGTATTGTGATGAATACTTTCCAAATCTGTCTAAACATGTCGAAAACCTATTTTGGAAGGAGGTTGAACATTTCTTCATGGAAATAAAAACATTCTCGTTTTGGTCAAAACATGTTTAGACAACACTATAACTCATTGCCTTTTTCGGTTTGATATGTTTGGATGCACTTGGAAAGAAAATGGACCCGTTTATGATGTTATGCGCTTCACTTGGGTTATTTGGAGAAGGCTGAATTCTTACTATTGTTGCTCTCTTTTAGGCAACTCAAGGTTCTTGATAGCAGTTAGTGTCGTGCAAAAGGATATGAGGAAAAGAAATCGAGATACTTGGAGTGCGGCATGGTCTGGCACAAAGAGAGTTCTTGGCACAAGGTAGCGACCTACGAGGATTCCGGAGTGTAAGTGATTGAAAATTTTATGATATCCTGTAATCTGAATCGATACTGCTTGTAATTCTCATTTAATGGTTATTCATCCTTGGTCTGATTGTGACGCTAATATACATGTGAAAGAAGAGAACACATTCATGATGTGGTATGTCAGAACTCACATTTGTTGCGGGTTGGATTACCGAGAGGCTCTTGTAAGCTCTTGAAAGTAGCCTAGTTTAAATTCCCTTCTTCATGCTCTAAATTGAAAGTCACAAACAACATTTCGAATGAAATAGTAAGCAAGAAGGACGACAAGTAGCAGCAATATTATTATTACCGGAAACTGATCAAAAGGGAAAAGTAGTATCCTTCAGTGGGTATCTAAGGTCTGTCAACATCCCCTCTCCAAAAAGAATGGTGAAATGGCTCCAATATATTCAAGACACCATCAATTACCACAAGAAGCAACATAATCAACCTGTCACGTGCATGTATCCTTGCGACTCTACCTCCATGTGATTTGATAGTGCGTATTGAATCTCTGGCATTTTTCTACAATTGACTTGATTTATTCTCACGATTATATTGCCGCGTCTTCATATCTTTGTGTGTTTCTTTTCAGATGACTTCGTCAACTTACGAATGGGAAATCAACGAGGCTGTTGCGCTGGGGTTTGAGTGGGACTCAGGTTGGGCAAACTTCTCATGCTTACCGTAAGCAGACCAAAAGTTATATCGAGGAGGCGAATCGGCTTTCAAACCTGTCCTACTATGTTTTTAACTCTGGAAATGCATTGTTTGTATAATAGTAATGCAAATTGTAGAGGTGTATGTCCCGTAAAGGCGTGACCGTTGTTGGAGGTGCACGGAGGAGTCGACCGTCATTTTAATTCCAAGAAGGTTGGTATGAAATTCTGACAATTACTCTGTATGTGCCTTGTAGAATTTAAACTTCCGGCAGTCATATTTCTCTTATACGATGATCTTCGATGTTGGTTAAGCAGGTACAGAGTCTGCTACCGATTGTCACAAAGTGTATCACCTTCTTTCTGAAGCTTCTGATCACTTCAAGAGAAGGTATCATAACAGCTCTAGAATCTACTTGATCTAGGTAAACACTCTTGTTCTCAATCTGTCGTGGATTTGTTCTTGAAGGAGAAACTTACAGTAGTATAGCAGTGATGGTAGACACATCAAACGTCTTGGCTCGGCATGAAGAGAAGCTTGGGGCTTAATTCTAGGCGTCGTTAGCACTATTCTTCATGGAGTTTTTTGAAACTTGGATGTCTGGCCTTTTTATAGAAATATAACGTAATTACTCTTTCTAATCATAATTTCTATTGCCTTTTGCATTTGTGTTGAGACTTTGTGATATGTAATGGTTATGAAATCTTGTATCTTGTAAATAGCTTATAAAACTTGAGCACACTGAATTGGCGCTCGAATTACTTCAAAATTTCGATTCTAGCATATACATTTGTGAAAGAAATATGAAAGAAACCCTCGAATCTCAATCTTAAAGGAATTTGCTCTGTGATATCGAAATCTTTACGTAGAAATATGAATCTTCTGATTAAACGTCTTAATACTAAACTCACAAGTCCAGTTTGTGATCCTTGAAAGAAATTGCGCTTACAAGGACATTTGTATTAAACATTTAAATGGCCTGGGGTCTCCTTGGATAATTTTGAGCTAATGTGACCTGTAATCTCTCTTGGCGCAAAACCCAAAACTAGTCCTTGAACGATTGTACTCAGCACTACTGAAAGGAATGATCTATGTCAGAGATTGTTGCACCTGCACAAAATGGTTAGTCATAATAAATGTGCACACAAAAGTAAAAAGATAACACGTAAGAAAATGCACGAGGAGGTGGGATCTTAAGATCAAAAATTATGGTGTGACAGATGCCCCTATTTAAGTTACTTCTATCCAGAGATATGAAGATCGAAATCTTTGTCTCGACATGATAGGAGGGACCTAAATACAAACATTGCACGAATTTTTGGCCCTAAGAAGCTACTGAATGCATATGATATGAGATGATATGAAATGCAAGACAGAGGGTCCTGTGAGTAAATGACGTCACAGGGGGAAACCAGACACGACACACGAGAAGAAAAAGGCCCAATAAAGCAAGACTCAACGGGGAAAGATTGACAATCACAAGGTATCCGCAAATATGTTGTGAAGAAACTTGCGAGAAAAACCACTTGAAGAACCTGCTGTATAGGTCAAAAAGTAAAGATTTCAAGATATCATCTAGAGAAGCTCTACTGTCGAGACTTATAACTTTAATTGAGAATACTTCTTACCAAAGCGTCTACTGCTAAAAATTTTAGGGAATTTGTTGTCGAGATTCTACATTGAAGCTACTGGAGATATACTTCCGTCGAAGTCTTCTGGAAGTCTACTGTCGAGATTTACCAGGAAATGAAATAGAAATACCTACTGCCGAGGTCTTCTGGAAATCTACTGCCGAGATTAGCCAGGAAATGAAATAGAAATACCTACTGCCGAGGTCTTCTGGATTAGCCAGAAAAAAGAGATATCTTAAAATGTTCACAAGGAAAGATGACCTACTACCAATCTTGGTAGCCTAAGAAAAGGTATCTGTCCAAAATGATATGGTGTATTACCTACTATTAAGCGTATGATAGCCTAAGAAAAGGTAATAACCAAAATAAACCTCCCCACGCTTCATGGTTTGTGTGCCATGAACGGGTCTCAGTTTCTTGAAATAAACCTCCCTGAGCGTCATGGTCTGGATGCCATGAGCTGGTCTCAGTTTCTACCTGAAATGATGAAAACTCGTGAGAGCATCTTCACAGGGGATTAAAATATCATTGTAGATTGTAGAACTTTAGCGGTAATCCATAATGTACAGGAGACTGTAAACTTCACCGGGGATCTTCAGAAGAGATGTAAGTCGGTTGATTTGCAAATGTGTCTTCTCAAATAAAGAGATCAAGTGTAATAAACTTTACCGAATTTCTCGGGAGATATGCCGTTTGACAGAATTTAAACTTGTGTAGTGAACTCAGTGGGGAATACATTCCTGAGGAGTATTGTTGTGAAAGTATGAATCATTGAAGTGCAAATTCTCAACTAAAGAGAAAACAAAGTTTGTAAAGTCTTCGACAAACTTCTCTGGCGGATTCCCAAAGAGATGTCATTTGACGAGTTGATAATTTTGGTAAACCCACTAGGGGTGGACAAACTGTCTTGAAGAGATCGTCATTTGTCATCTTTGATAGAAAACCTGATTGAAATGAGTTGCTCAAATAAAGAGGTCGCTTGCAATCCGGATGTAAATTGTTGAGGAAATCTGATAATACTGTTGGAGAAACACCTATCTTCAATAATTATCTTCATAAAGACCCTTCTTGGGGAGCAAAGTGCAAAAATAAATGCACAAATAATCCATATTTAGAAGTTGGAGATGTCCACAATGTGATTGCCAAGGACCGAAGTTCACTTCGGGAAATAACCGAAGAGAAACTATCAAGCAAGACCCAACCATTGAGGTATGAACTCCAATGGGATGTACTAAAATAACCGTCTTCCACGAGGATCAAACTTCGTGGGGAATTAGAAATATTACGCTCTTTCTGCCTAGGGCTGACAACTCTATTTGGAGGGATAAGACTCACCCAGTCACTTGGGGATAAACACAGCCAAAGCGACAGAACAAACAAACACAAAGATGCAAAAATGCATATGCCATGCTATCTATCTATATGCTATGCATATGCTCGTGCTGACAAAACAAACGAACAAAGGCAAACGGAGATGAAATAAACATCTTGGAATGAAACATCCGACTAATCTTCAAAGATAGAAGTATCACTAGGGATAGATGGAGAACCAAACATGGGATTATAATCCTGCTTTAGGGATTCAAATCTATGGGGAATAGAAAACACTTTACTTGGAGATATAACAACCTGATCCAATTTGAAGGATTGTCAAGATACATCTTAGTTATCATGTTGGAGGTGAGAATAAAGATCTACCAGAGGTGGATCAAACTCATGATTGGAGAAACTAAATATCTGTTTACTGGAGAGACTCTTACTGGAGTTGTAGGTGGAGATACCCGAACCGAGGTTTTACAGGGGGTAAAGTAAATATCCACTTCAATGGGGAAACTTGGGTCAACATAGTCGTTGAATATGTCGTAGAAACTTCAATGGAATGAAATAAACACCCGCTTCGCTGGGGGAAGACTGGCGTTGTAAAAGGATATATTGAGGAGTAAAATAGCGTCCACTTCATCGGGAAGGTGAAGTTAAGAAGATTCGCTGAGGATTCGGCATCGAAAAGCTTCATCGGAGAATTGTCATGACCACCAGAAGTAAAAATTTACCGGGGACATGAATGAAGAATGCTGTAAAAATTGTGTGGTATTCGCCATTTGAACAACAGTTTGTTGTAAATGGATAAAAATAATATTTAATTCTTGAATGCCCCAAGTCACATGCTCATGAGAAAAAGTCATTCCAGGAGGATTTTACAGAAAACTTGGCGTCCCATTGTCTTCAGACTCTCTGGAGAGATTCGCCGAATCTCGACGTAACTGGCCCTGATTGACAGTATTATGACTGAGTCTTCAAAAAATAGCTCTTTATGCGAATCAAATTTGCACATAACAAACCACTTGGAAATAACTTGCCCCAGGTCAGCAGAGTCTTCAAATTTTAATCGGTGATGTCGTCACATAATCTTTCTAAGATATCAAGCAAAGTTAGCAAGTCAGAAATGTTAATTTCGAAACTGTTAATGCAACATGCGTTTGTCTTGAAGTTTTGAAAAGAGATATCACAAGAACTTGTGACCAAAATCACTAGTTAGGATATAGATTTATTTTATAAAGCCAAATATTAAATTGAGCATAGCTCACAGGAGTCAGGAAATGTTATCTCACTAAGTATGCTTTCGAAGTAACTTTACTTCAATTAGGACTTTTGAGGGTGGTACCATGGTTTAGTTTACGATTTGTAAAACAGGGGAATAAAGGTCAAAGTATATTTGCACCCACCCATTCTTGAAATATGTTCATTCTCTTTTTGAAAAGTTTAGGCGTTCAATCAAGCTGACTGAAAATTGCCCTTCCCCAAGTTAACAAAAAAGATTCTCAATCAAGGTTTGAAGGAGTTAAAGATGGATTAACTTCCTTATGTCTTTGGTGTTTTAGGAGGTTTGAAACAATGCCTTACATCATCAATAAAGTTTTATTCGAAAGCATACGACAAGAGACCTTGTATTTTATTTCGTCATCCTCCTTCCAATTATTCATCAAAGTGAAGAAAAATTGGGTAGAGTTGGAATTATAAATTACGAAAAAATATTTTTTTACGAGTGAATACGAATGGATTTCTTCAAGACAAACATTTGTTGCATTACTTATTCAAAATAACAAGTTCTCACATGCCAATTATGCTTTTAATCAAAGGAATCAAAAGTACATATAAATAGTCTGATGAGCCATATATCAGCATAATAGTGTTCCATTCAAGACCGGGCTTCCTCCTTTGAAGGTTAGCACTTTGTCGTCTATCATTTCTTGAACTTTCTCTTGGAAAACTTTGCATTCTTCAATCGAATACCCCATCACTCCATCATGGAATTCACAGCTGGCGTTCGAGTTGAACCACGGTGGACGAGATTTCATGTTTCTAGTCTTTCTGGGTGTCATTACCGAGTTTCTAGCAAAATAAGACCATAGTTGACGGTAAGTCAACGGGATAGGATTAAACTGGCGAATTTCTTCTTTCAGAATACTCAAAGGTATCTTCTGATTCTGAAACCTTCTTCGAACCTGTCGATTCTGATGCCGATATGGAGAAGTCATCCTTCATTTAGGAGGTAGTCGTCGCTTGCTCTGAGCAGACAATGTATACCGATGTTGAGGATAAGATACTGGAACTGGATCTGGCAGGATTTGAGAGGAATCCCAAATTGCGTTAACATCAACACTCCCTTCCTCTAGGGAATCACTAACTGATATCTCTTTATCAGCTTGGTTATTCAAGTCATCTTGAATTCTTCCACTTTTGAACGCATTCTCAATGTTTACTCCGACTTCCACAATTTTGGAGAAATTTAATGGCATAACGCCGACCATCCTATTATAATAAGAGCCTGGCAGCGTTCTTAGAAACATGTTGCTTAATTCTTTCTCTTGAAGTGGTGGATGAACTTGGGCTTCTAACTCCTTCCATCGTTAAGCATACTCCCTGAAAGATTCATTGTCATTCCTACTCATGTTCATCAATTCATCATTGTCTGGAGCGACGTCCAAATTGTAATTGTATTGCTCTATGAAAGCATCAGCTAAATCTCTCCAAGACTGAATACGGTCCCTTTGTAGCTTCATATACCATATCAAAGATGCCCCACATAAACTTTCTTGAAAGCAATGAATCATCAGCTTGTCGTTGTCAATATAAGCAGTCATCTTTCGACAAAACATCATCAAATGGTATCTTGGACAACTAACACCCTTGTATACTTTGAAGACAGGAATTTTGAACTTCCGAGGTATAATTACATGTGGAACCAGACATAAGTCATGAGCATCAAGACCCGATGTATCAGTTCTTTTCATCATCTTCAGTTGTTCTTCGAGATCACAAAATCCTTTCTCAATTGCTATAAATCTAGGATCATCCATCTTTGTCTTAGTACAAACATTCTGAAGATCTGGCATACACCGTGGAAATTGGGAAACTCTCTCATCAATTTGACCAACCAGATTATCTTGCACAGGCTGAGATTGTGTAGGAATATCCATTTGTTGAACATTATCATCAGAGGGAAGATCAAATATTAGATTAGTCATCGCTCTGAAACCAGTCATGGGATCCATAACTTTGTTCTCTTTGCTATCCTTCGGTAGTACTTCGAGCTTGGTCAAATGGTCAAGATGTCAATTGACGAGACAAAGACAGAAGACCGGATGAGCCACAGAAGAGAAGAGACAAATGCATATGCAAATTCTAAATGCAGGATGCTAGTGCAAAATGCAGAATGCAGAATGAAAGGTTTCATGGAACTCAAATATTTATAAATATCACAGAATACCAATGAAAAATCGTCTATTATTATTTTTTGATTACAAACAAATATTCTTAAAAGAGTCATGACATAATAGCTAAATAAAGTCCTAAGGAAGTCCTTCATCATGCTTGTTGATCTGCTCTTTTAACTGGGTCTTCTTGAAGATAAATTGTCCATGATCACCTTCTAAAGAGTAGTTTAATAGAGAAAAATAAATCCTCTATATCTTGTTGGAAAATTTGTTGTTCACTTGGATCTTCAATGATAAGGAAAGTCTCTTGTATTTGTCTTTGAGTTTCCTTGATCCTTCAATCAGTGCCCTTAACTTCCTTAGGTCATCCAAGTTAGGACTCTTAAAAGAATATTTCAAAATATTTTTCTATCGTAATCCAAATTGGTTTTGTAATATTTATAAATAAGCTCGAGATTCCATGAAACCAATGCAAAATGATGTTTTATGGATGCAACAAACACAGGTAAGCACATAGAGACACAAAGATAAACATACAAGGAGACCCTAGGTTTGCAACAAGCATGGCGCAAAAAGGTATACCCATTCCCAAAAGGTGTGGACTAAAGGTGGATTGTACCTGTAGAACAAGGTTCTAAAGAGGTGCCCAAAATTATTAGTCCATATTTCAGATATTATCAATTTCCCAATTACTCGGTGATTAATAATATTCTCAAGAGAACCTCTTTTGAGTGTAGCATCGCGTAGCAACTATTTTGGGAATACTCCCTCATAGTCCTCGCACTACGTCCTAATAAAGGCTAAAGTGGGGTTAGAGGTAACTACAGTCCCCAGTATCACAGGCTCCAATCGAAAATAGTGAATGTTTTCACGATTAACTCGTTCAACAGTACTGTTTTCAAGAGGGCCTCAACTGAGCGGTGATTCTCAAGTCATCTTGGTCAGGATTCAACTCCCTATAAGCCTTGTCGAATATATCACCTTCCTATCATAAGTTCACTAAAGTCCGGGTGTAGGACTTTTTCTCACCACTCAAAGATATCAACCCAAAAGCAAATGGCAAACATGAGCAGATAAGCAAATAAGTAGATATATATAAAACAGTAAACAAGAAAAATAAACAAGTTATGGAAACCCACAAGAACAAGTCCCGAGTGAAGTCGTCATTTCGGTCGTAGTGAAAATTGGATACCAAGCTATTGATTAGCTTGAATCTTAATTCATTATAGCCGGTCTTTTATTTGTCCAAAGGAAGGGAAAAAGATCGAATTACCCATAATGCAATGCAAATGCAAAAGCTAGAGAGTTATAGGTTCGGGGGTTGGTTAAACTTAGGGAAGGTGCTAGCATCCTAAGTTTCTGTAGTACTCTACATGAACCTCTTGTTTTATTGTGTTTATTGATATGGTTTATCTGCTTAAGGATGAAAGACCTAGTGGTTTATTTCTATGTATACTCGCCAAGACGTCGCATCTTGTGCCTACATATCCTGACGGGAATGGAATCAGAGTAATTGTAGTTCCCCTAAAGGGTTTGAGGAACTCTTTGACTGTTGGTCAAAGTTCCAAAGGGTAAAGGGTTTGTTGATTGATTGGGTCTAGGAGAAAAGATGAGTTGTCATCTCGAGGGAGATTACTTGACTTGACCACCACAACTTGTAGGAAAATAGTCTTTGGATCGTCTTGAGAGAAAGGATTAGAAACTAGAATTGTGATCGACGAGTATGCCACTATCACTCTCAAGCGGAAAAGTCCATACATATTGACTGTATTGTTATAGGGCAGAAGATTTACCTCGACTGTGAAGATGACTCACGTCATATTCTCTAGTTATTTGAGTAATAGTTTGAATTGAGTTGAATTATTTTTGTTTCTATGTTGTAAAGATAAAAGAAAAATGTCCTCCTTATGGGGTAGGATCTAACTTAAGCGATCAACTTGAATGGGATCAAGGATCGAATAGGGAGTATGATGCAAATGTAATACATACGCACAAGTTTCATGTTATGCGCAGATTCTTCCTTTGGACGTTTATGCAATGCGATAAAGTAAATGACGATAAAGTAAAAACAAATAAATAAATCCATACCAGGATAAAAGTGCTAAAATGCAAGCCAAGTGTGAGAGGTGAATAATCGAATGAAGTCGGAGCAGAGACATAAGCGTGCACAGTTGACTGAGTTACAGGGTATTGGTTAATTTTATGAAATTGATTTTAGGGAGAGATTGATTTGAAGAAAATTATATGATACTATTAAGGAGATTTTTATTAAATAAAAGGTTATATTAAAATTAGATGAAATAAGTTTTTATTATATTATACAAGGTTTATTAAATTGATTAAATAAAAAAAGTGAATAAATTGAAATATATGTTAATTAGTTAAAAGAAAGTTGTTTAAAATAAACTAAATATAAAATGGGTGGAATTTAAATAAAATAGGTTTTTATTAGTTGTTTAATTAAAAAAAGTTGATTAATTAGTTTAATTAAATGAAATTAATAATTAATTCATGATTATGTTGATTAATAAAATAGATTAATGGTTTAATTGGGTTAATTAAGGGAGGCGAGTGATTAGGTGAGGGTGCACTGGCGAGGGTTTACGGTGGGCAGCAATATGGATCGCACGATGAGATCAGGTGACGGATCATACGGTGATGACGTGAGGGTGTACATGATGTGCAACATACAATATAATTATATCAATTACAATAAAAAAATAAAACAAAAACCCTAAGCCCCTTCCCCCCTCCCCCCCCCCCCCCCCCCCCCCGCGTTCTTCGTCGTTAGCCTCTCGTCTTTCTCTCCTTCTGCTCTTCTAATTCTTCTTTCTTTCTTCTTGTTATCGTACCTCATTCATCTTGCCTCGCTTTCCCTCATTTGTTTCCGTTTGCTATTCTTCGTCTCAATCTCTTCATCCCTATTAAAACAAAACAAAACTGTCAAAAGCCAAATGCATCAATATGATAGAAAAGAATTACCTAAACTCGTAAGCAATTTGGTGGATTTAAATGGCGATTCAGAGGTGTTGACTTTGCGAGGAAGCTTTTCACAGCGGCGGTGACGGTGATTTGCAGCGGGTTTCGGTTGCGAATGATTGAGGTTTGTGGGAACGACGAAGGTTTGGAGTGAGCAGAGGGCTATTTGCAGCGGCTCTGTGGGAACGACGAGGGTTTGGTCGATTTTGCCGGTGGGATTTTCTGGAGATGTCAAAAAGATAAGTGACCCGAACTCTCTTCTTCTCGTTTTTTAGGTTTTCGATTTGGGGACTTCTGCATTGTTTGTTCTTGTTTTTGTGTCCTCCATTTTCATCTCAAATCCCCTTCTTATATAGTCAAACCTTTGATTTCGAATTGAGTACTGTGATGAATACTTTCCAAATCTATCTAAACATGTCGAAAACTTGTTTTGGAAGGAGGTTGAACATTTCTTCATGGCAATAAAAACATTTTCGTTTTGGTCAAAACATGTTTAGACAACACTATAATTCATTGCCTTTTTCGGTTTGATATGTTTGGATGCACTTGGAAAGAAAATGGACCAGTTTATTATGTTATGCGCTTCACTTGGCTTATTTGGAGAAGGTTACTATTGCTGCTCTTTTTTAGGTAACTCAAGGTTCTTGATATCGGTTACTGTCGTGCAAAAGGACATGAGGAAAAGCAATCGAGATACTTGGAGTGCGGCATGGTCTGGCACAAAGAGAGTTCTTGGCACAAGGTAGCAACCTACGAGGATTCCGGAGTGTAAGTGATTCAAAATTTTATGATAGCCTGTGATCTGAATCGATACTACTTGTAATTCTCGTTTAATGGTTATTCATCCTTGGTCTGATTGTGACGCTAATATACAGGTGAAAGAAGAGAACACATTCATGATGTGGTATATCAGAGCTCACATTTGTTGCGGGTGGGATTACCGAGAGGCTCTCGTAAGCTCTTGAAAGTAGCTCAATTTAAATTCCATTCTTCATGCTCTAAATTGAGTGATAACCCAGTTCATGTTGTAATGCAGGTGAAGATATTGGTGGGTGAAAGTCACAAACAACGTTTCAAATGAAATAGTAAGCAAGAAGGACGACAAGTAGCAGCAATATTGTTATTACCAGAAACTGCTCAAAAGGGAAAAGTAGTATCCTTCAGTGGGTATCTAAGGTCTGTCAACATCCTCTCTCCAAAAAAAAATGGTGAAATGGCTCCAATATATTCAAGACACCATGAATTACCACAAGAAGCAACATAATCAACCCGTCACGTGCATGTATCCTTGCGACTCTACCTCCATGTGATCTGATAGTGTGTATTGAATCTCTGGCATTTTTCTACAATTGACTTGACTTCTTCTCACAATTGTATTGTCGCATCTTCATATCTTCGCGTGTTTCTTTTCAGATGACTTCGTCAACTTACGAATGGGAAATCAACGAGGTTGTTGCACTGGGGTTTGAGTGGGACTCAGGTTGGGCAAACTTCTCATGCTTACCGTAAGCGGGCCAAAAATTATATCGAGGAGGCGAATCGGCTTTCAAACCTGTCCTGCTGTGTTTTTAACTCTGGAAATGCATTGTTTGTAGAATAGTAATGCAAATTTTAGAGGTGTATGTCTCGTGAAGGCGTGACCGTTGTTGGAGGTGCGCGGAGGAGTCGACCGTCATTTTAATTCCAAGAAGGTTGGTATGAAATTCTGACAATTACTCTGTATGTGCCTTGTAGAATTTAAACTCCTGGTAGTCATATTTCTCTTATAAGATGATCTTCGATGTTGGTTAAGCAGGTACAAAGTCTGCTACCGATTGTCACAAAGTGTATCACCTTCTTTCTGAAGCTTCTGATCACTTCAATAGAAGGTATCGTAACAGCTCTAGAATCTACTTGATATGGGTAAACACTCTTGTTCTCAATCTGCCGTGGATTTGTTCTTGAAGGAGAAAGTCACAGTAGTATAGCAGTGATGGTAGACACATCAAACGTCTTGGCTCGGCATGAAGAGAAGCTTCAGGCTTAATTCTATGTGTCATTAGCACTGTTCTTCATGGAGTTTTTTGAAACTTGGATGTCTGGCCTTTTTGTAGAAATATAACATAATTACTCTTTGTTATCATAATTTCTATTGCCTTTTGCATTTGTGTTGACATTTTGTGATATGTAATGGTTATGAAATCTTGTATCTTGTAAATAGCTTATAAAACTTGAGCACACTGAATTGGCGCTCAAATTACTTCAAAATTTCGATTCTAGCATATACTTTTGTGAAAGAAATATGAAAGAAACTCTCGAATCTCAATATTAAAGGAATTTGCTCTGTGATCTCGAAATCTTTACGTAGAAATATGAATCTTCTGATTGAACGTCTTAATACTGAACTCACAAGTCCAGTTTGTGATCCTTGAAAGAAATTGCGCTTGCAAGGATATTTGTATTAAACATTTAAATGGCCCGGGGTCTCCTTGGATAATTTTGAGCTAATGTGACCTGTAATCTCTTTTGGCGCAAAACCCAAAACTAGCCCTTGAACGATTGTACTCAGCACTATTGAAAGGAATGATCTATGTCTGAGATTGTTGCACCTGCACAAAATGGTTAGTCATAATAAATGTGCACACAAAAGTAAAAAGATAACACGTAAGAAAATGCACAAGGAGGTGGGATCTTAAGGTCAAAATTTAGGGTGTGACCAACTAGACCTAGCAAACAAGCTAATGGTGATATCCAAAGATTCAGAAGCATACTAAATTCACATGATATGTCATGATGCTGATGATTATAACATGCAAAAGTTGACTCTAGCAAGAGACAAGGAATACAGAGACTCAAAGGGGAAGATAGATAATCATATCTACTTCGACGGGAAAACAAGGAATCACACTGAATTCAAGAAATAAAGGTGTCCAAACGTCCATTGGGAAATAAACCCCCTCCACTTGGGAAATATAAGGCTCAAGCAAACTTGTTAGAAATGGGAGTGTATCTTTAAAAAAAACACCAGATGACTTCATTAAGGATGAGTCTTCACACCATAAAAAATTGCATCGTATAGAGGATACTGGGGAGATTGTCTTCAATCTTAGTAACCACACGATCAAAGGAACACCCCAATAAATAAAGTCAACTCTGCTTTAATGGAAGATTATGTTGAGATAACACATCAAGGCTTCTTCCACCTTAAGAGTTCCTGCAAAATATATGATTTTCACTTAATCTTTCCATGTGCCAAAGTAGCTTTATGTTTTGTTAAGTTTTCAAAAACATTTTAAATTCAATACTCTTTGCTTTCAAAATCATTATTAACAAATAAATGATGTTTTGCATAACAAAGAAAAAGTAGAGAAAAACCGTAAATTACAAACAATTGAGTGGCCCAAAATATGATTTTATTCAAGAATGGTAGCTTGCAAATGGAAAAGCTCCATGGAACATTACAATTGAAAATGGCAACAGGGAAAAAGTTACATAATCCAACGATAATCTAACCCTACTAAGAGTTTCCCAAAATCTCGCTTCTGACAAGAGTGGTTGAAATGAACTTCTCGTGTAATCTTTTATAGAGGTGACAAACATCTGATACTGTGAAATGCCTTTGCCCCTAACTTTTGCATGGATCGCCCTTTCGGGTTTTCAGTTCACCGGGGCACTCATTTTTGCCTAAGCCTCCCTTTCGGATTTTCGACTTAGTGAGCTTTTCTTTTTATTTTATCCCTAATTTTTTCCTAGATCTCCTTCATAGGTTACGATCCACAGGGATACCGATTTTTGCCTAAGCCGTCCTTTCAGGTTTTCGACTTATCGGATCTTTTAGGCATAATATTTTCGTACTGCATCAGAATTCATCGGGTGAGTAAGTTGTTCTCCATCCATCATTGTAAGAATTAACGAGCCTCCTGAGAAGACTATTTTTACAACAAATGGACCATCATAATTAGGCATCCACTTCCCATGCATGTCCTTATGAATTGGCAAGATATTTTTGAGTACAAGCTCCCCTTTTTGGAACTCTCGGACACGAACCTTCTTGTCAAAAGCTCTCTTGATCCTCTTTTGATACAACTGACTGTGATACATCTCAGTCATGCGCCTCTCGTCAATGAGGTTCCATTGATCAAATCTTTCTCTGACCCATTCCACTTCATCAAGTTTGGCTTCCATGAGAATCCTCAAAGATGGTATCTCAACTTCAATGGGAAGAACTGCATCCATCCCATATACCAATGAAAAGGGGGTTGTCCCTGTCAAAGTGAGAGCAAATGTTTTGTATCCATGCAGGGAAAATGGCAACATCTCATGCCAATCCTTATAAGTCTTAACCATTTTTCTGCAAAATCTTCTTGATGTTCTTATTTGCAGCTTCGATAACTTGGTTCATCTTTGGGCGATAGGGAGAAGAGTTGTGATGTTCGATCTCGAAGCTATCACACAACTTTTTCCGTATCGACATATAATATCCCTTTTGATAAAATGAGTAGCCACTTGTTTAGTCACGTTAGCGTAAGACACAGCTTCAATCCACTTTGTGAAGTAATCAATAGCAACAAGGATGAACTGGTGTCCATTGGAAGCCTTTATCTCGATTTCCCCAATCATGTCGATGCCCCACATGGAGAATGGTTAAGGTGATGACAACACATTTAGCAATGTTGGAGGTACATGCATATTATCCGCATAAATCTGGAACTTATGACACTTCCTGACATATTGAATGCAATCAGTTTCCATAGTCAACCAGTAGTACCCAACTCTTAGAATCTTCTTGGACATGGCATATCCATTGGCGTGAGTGCCAAATGTTCCTTCATGAATATCTTGCATTAACAAGTCTGCTTCTCGTTTGTCGACACACCTAAGCAAGACTATGTCATGATTTCTTTTGTAAAGCACATCATTAATGAGAAAGAATTTAGATGCCAATCTCCTCAAATTTTTCTTGTCAAGAGATGTAGCACCAACTGGATACTCCTGGGTCTGAAGATAATTCTTAATATCGTGAAACCACGGTTTTCCATCTGTTTCTTCTTCCACCATCTCACAATAAGCAGACCCAGTCTTCCTCTTAATTTGGATAAGCATTGCCTCATTAACAAATCTGACCTTCCATATTGAGGCTAGCATAGCCAACGCATCAGCTATGTGATTTTCAGCTCTCGGGACATGTTTGAAAGTGATCTCATCAAAGTACTCAATAATTTCTACGACGTAAGCTACGTATGGGATTAACTTCTCATCTTTGGCCTCCCATTCACCTTTGACCTAATAAATTGTTAAGATTGAGTCACCACTCACTTCAAGAATTTTGATTCGAAGGTTAATTGTTGCTTCGAGGCCTAAAATGCAAGCTTCATACTTGGTAATATTGTTGGTACACTCAGAGCATAACCTGGTTGTGAACGGAGTGTAACCACCAGCTGGATTCATCAAAATGACACTTATGACATGCCCATTATAGTCGGAGGAACCGTCAAACATCACCTTCCATAGGGAACCGGGTTCGGGACCTTCATTTGGACCTGGCTTTTCATAATCCTTCTTTATCAACATAATATCCTCATCTAGGAATCAAACTTCAGCAAATCCTCTACTGGCTAATCTACAAGGTAATCTGACAAGATGTTACCCTTTATAGACTTCTGAGCAACGTGGATGTCATATTTTGATAATAACATATGCCAACGGGCGAGTCTTCCTGTCTCAGCGGGCTTCTCAAAAATATACTTTATCGGATCCATCTTCGAAATCAACAAAGTAGTATGACAGATCATGTATTGCCTTAAACGCTTGGCGGCTCATGCCAAAGCACAACAAGTTTTCTCTAAAAGTGAATATCGACTTTTACAATCAATGAATTTCTTGGTCAAATAATAGATGGCATGCTCTTTGCGTCCAGACTCGTCTTATTGACCCAACACACAACCTATTGTTCCTTCAAGCACAGTTAAGTAAATGAAAAAGGGTTTTCCAGGAATAGGAGGGATTAGGATTGGAGGTACTTGAAGGTAACCCTTTATTTTATCAAAAACTTGCTGACAATCTGAATTCCAAACAACTGTCTGATCTTTACGCAACAACTTGAGAATTGGCTCACATGTAGGAGTCATATTGGAAATAAATCTAGAGATATAATTCAGCCTTCCAGGGGAACCTCTAACTTGTTTCTCGGTCTACGAAGTCGGAATCTCTTGAATAACTCGAACCTTATTTGTATCTACCTCAATCCCTTGTTGACTAACAATAAAACCGAGCAGCTTTCCAGACCTCGCCCAAAAAGTACACTTGGCAGGATTCATCCTCAATTGATATTTTCTAAGCCTCTCAAACAACTTCAAAAGATGATCCAGATGATCCTCTTCACTTTGAGACTTAGCGATCATGTCATTGACATACACTTCTATCTCTTTGTGCATCATGTCATGAAAAAATGTGACCATAACTATATGGTAAGTGGCCCTAGCATTCTTCAGACCAAAGAGCATGACCTTATAACAATAGGTCCCCCAAGGAGTGATGAAGGTAGTTTTTTCCGTATCATCTGGGTCCATATTGATTTGATTATAACAAAAAAATCCACCGATAAACGAGAAGATTGCAAAACGAGCCGTATTGTCTACCAAAGTGTCAGTATGTGGATAGGGAAATCATTCTTCGGACTAGCTTTGTTTAGATCCCTATAATCCATGCACATTATGACTTTTCCGTCCTTCTTTGACACGGGTACAATGTTGGCCACCCACTTTGGATATTTTGACACTTCTAGGAAACCTGCACCAATCGGCTTTTTGACCTTGTCCTGAATCTTGAGAGCCGTGTCAGGCCTAGTCCTTCGGAGCTTTTGTTTGACAGGCGAACATTATGGTCGAAGCAGTAGCTTGTGAACCACTATGTTGGTGTCTAATCCAGACATATCTCAGTATGACAAAGCAAATACATGAACATACTCTTCTAAAAGCTTCACTAGTATCTGCTTGATTTTTTCCCCAAGTGTTGCCCCAATCTTGAGCTCCTTCTTGTGTTCTTCAGTGCCAAGATTAATAATGTCCACTTACTCCTTGTGAGGTTGAAGGTCTGTGTACTCATATTCAACCATCTTTTCCATTCACCCGGAATCTCAAAATCTTCCTCATCCTCATCTTCGACTTGGTATATGGGTGAGTCGAAGTCAGAAGGGAAAACAAAGTCATTAGATTCAACGGGTTTGAGAATTTCTCTGCATGTTTGGAATTACTTGATTTATTAAAACATACAAAGATAAATGCAATAGAACAAGGAAAAATATTTTTTGGTTTTTAAGAGATTGTCATTTTGTTTAAAGTAAAAGCAAAAAACTATAAATGAAACAAAGGAATTTAACAAAACATCTTCATTAATCATAATAACTTTGAAAGCGCGGGGCCCTCCTATAGCCTTAGGCACGACTATGGAAATTTGAAAACAACAAAACAACAGAAAACAATAACAAATTACTTCAGTATAGGAAAGATAACAGGAATCTCAACAACTTCCTAGTTGTCCAAAGCAGATTCGCAATGACACACCAGGTGATCAACATCTTCATCTTCAAAATCCTCCTTAACGGTGTTGATTTGGAAACCCCCGCCGATAAACACTTCTTGAATGGTCTTCGGGCGTCCTTTGACAAAAGTTGATGTCCCATCACGAGTTAGTTTGTAACCTAACCCATGGCGACCTAACCTTGCTTCCACTTCAATAACCTTTCCTAACTCGCATAGTACCCTTTTTAGTGTAGACTTTACACTTTGAGCAGACACAAAGGATGGACCACTCTTAACCATTATTTCTTCCATTTCAACCATCACAACATTAGTTATCTCGAGCGCTTGGAAAAAAGTTTCTAGTGCATCTTCATCATCTTCAATATATCTAAACGACCATAGGTTACTTGCCATCAAGTCTTCTTCACCATGCACAATTACCAGTTTATCATCCACAACAAATTTCATCCTCTGATGTAGGGTAGAAGTCACCGCACTGGCTGCATGAATCCATGGTCATCCCAATAGGCAGCTATAAGCTGGATTAATGTCCATAACTTGAAACTTAATGTCAAACACATGAGGATCTATCATAACTGGTAGCTTTACCTCTCCAACAACAGTCCTCCTTGAACCATTAAAGGCTTTGACAATCGATGATGTTGGCCTCATGTCTACCCCTTTATATGCCAGTTTGGTAAGCATCCTCTTGGGAAGCATATTCAGAGAGGATCTGGTGTCGACCAAAACTCGCGCCAAAGCATCTCCTTGGAACCTAACATATACATGCAGCGCATGATGTATTAAATCCTTCTCTAGGAAACTCCTCATTGCTGAAACTCAGAGTGTTGTAAGCGGTAATATTGGCAATTACAGAATTGAATTGACCAATTGTTATATCTTACTTCACATGCTCCTGTGCTAACACCTTCTGTAAATCTTACCTGTGAGCAGGGGAATTCATTAGGAGAGACAAAATTGATATCCTGGAAGGAGTTTGGTGAATATGATCAACGAATTTATAATCACTTTTCCGAATGATCCTCAGAAATTCAGCATCTTCTTTGTTCAGCATCCCTTATTTGTTTTTTGTAGGCTCCATGATGGTTTTTTCTTTTCGAGGAACCACAATTATTTTGGGTTGATAAATTCGACCACTGCGGGTCATCTTGCTAGTTGCAGCAATATTTGTTACACTTGCTTGATTACCCTTCACTTATTCATTATGAACAACCTTTCTCGACCCTTGATCGATCATAGTCATGTCATACTTCCAAGGCACAGCCTTTGTATCCTCAAAGTAGAATGAACTCGGCTTTTGAATGATAATCGATCTAGGTTAACCATTTGTTGAGATGACGGGCTTAGGGATTTTGAAAATAGTCCTAACAACATTAAAGACCGGAGTTACCGAACTAGAGTCGCGTACATTAAACACAGACACTTTTTCACTAGTTTTCGGTAGGTTGAAAATAGGTCCAACCACCGATACCTCCTCCCTTCTCATTTTACTGCACACCTATAAAAAAATCCATCATCAATCAACCTTTGAACATCTCTTTGAACCACCGAACACCCTTTGGGATCAACAACACACTCTTCACAATCAGAATAAACACTTTCAATCAGACCAGCCTCTACTAATTTTTCATGGAAAGACCGCAACAGAGTTCTCATTTTTGACACATTGAGGATAACCTTCTCATCTGATGCCTGTTCTATGGCATGGGCTCCCCCATGGTTAGGTAAGGGATTATTCTTAACATTTGGTTAGACAATACCGAAAGATAAGATCTTTTTCTCCATTAACTCCCTGACAATATGTTTTAAAGTAAGACATCCCTCTAACTCGTGTTCGGCAGCACCCTCATGAAATAGACAATGAGCGTTCAGATTATAGTAAGGAGATGAAGTATCTGGGGTGTCCCAAAGATCTAGTTGCTATCAGCCCTTGTTGTACCAAAGATGGGTATAATTCAATATAAGTCATCGGGATTGGAGGAATGAGAGGATTTCCCGCTGGTCTTCTATTTTGGAAATTATTTCTATGAACTTGAGCTCAAGGTTGTTGTTGTTGGTAAGTTGTAGCATTAAGTACTCGTTTATAGCCTATTTGTTGCACTGGTTGATAAATTGGTGCCTGTTGCACTGTCAAATAAGCTGGAACTTGAGTGTTGAATGTGGGTGTGACAGCTGCCACATATGGTTGCTAGGAATACTTCACAAGATACATTGGTTGTTGAACATAACCTTGCTGAGGTTATTGAACATAACCTTTCTGAGGTTGTTGAACATAACCTTGTTGAGGTTGCTGATTATGCTGGTAAGGTTGTTTCCAAGACTGGTTCCTTCTTCCCACTGATATAACATTTGTCTCTCCTTCTTTTTTCTTGTGAAAACTGTCATTAGACTTCTATGCATTATTATTGCTTGAACTACCAGAGGCATTGGTCATCTTCCCATTCTTCATCCCCAATTCCACCCTCACACCTACAGCCACAATGTTAGAAAAATTTGCTGCCGCACTACTGTCGCTACTCGAAAAATGCATCGTGCAACGACGGGGAGGCGAAGAGGAAGGACAGAAGAGTCGCCACCAAACTTTATTTATCCCATGAGGGGAAAGGAAAATATCGAGAAAACCTTAAGAAAGAAATGGATAAGATGGTCTCCCAACCATGAACGGGTTCGGAAGCCGGTTATGCGAGGGGAAGGTATTAGCACCACTTGCATCCATCGTACTCGATGGGAACCATTTGTTTGTCGACGTGTGATCATATTTGCTTAAAAATTGTGCTATAAAAGAGTGTTCCAAAGGGGAAGAGAAAAGGGTTAGAAACAGGAAAATGAGAGGTTAGGAGGAAAGAGAGAACGAGGAAGAAAAGAGAAAGAACAGAATCGATAGGACTTCGCGGTCCTAGGCCTACGTATTCTTAACGGATGTGAGAAAATTAGAGTCGACGTAGTTCGGGGCTACGGATATATGGGGGTAAAGTGCTCGGCAAGGATTGTGTCCCTTGTGCCTACGTATCTTTACTCAAAAGAAGTAAAGAATCAGAGCGGCCGTAGTTCGGCCTACGGTTTGCGGGAAAGCGGGGTGTACTGGTAGACGATGCTATCATGCGCATTCTAGCAGTTTAGGTGTTTTGCTGCTCGCATGTGAGGAGACTTAAGCGTTACCTGTTTATGGTAGAACGGACGTAGCATGCCTTTCTGAAAAAGGGTGGAAAAGAAAAAGGGTGCTCGCTAGGATTGTCGCAATCCTATGCCTACATATTCTCATATGGCATGAGAAATCAGAACAACATAGTTCGTGCTACTATGGGTAACTGGTGTTTTTGTGGATGATGTTATCGTGCGTATTCTAGCAGTTTAGGTGTTTTGTTGCTCGCATGTGAGGAGACTTATGCGTTACCTGTTTGCGGTAGAACGGACGTAACATATCCTTTTTGAAAGGTTAGTTTTCGCCATGTGAGGCAAGAAGTCACGTTTGATTGGTGGGATTATTTTTTAGGGGCGAGATAGGTCCTCGGATAGTAACCCCTTGCGGGTAGTACCCAATTCCTTATCAAAAAGCTTTTTGTTATAAAAGGGTGTGGCGAATGTAGCGTCTTTGTATTGAAAGACTGTCGCTACTGCGAAAATCGGCGCTGGCTGAACAGAAGAGTCGCCACCGTGCGTTATTTATCCCAACGGAGGGAAAGGAAACGCTCGAAGTAAACCTACCGCAAAGACGGGAAAGGAATGGTCATCGCAACCAAATCCTGGATTCGGGAGTCGGTTACGCAAGGGGAAGGTATTAGCATCCCTCACGTCCGTCGTACTCGACGGGATCCACGCTTGTTTTCTAGTACGGATTGTTATTCTATCTATTCTACAGGTCTGGGGTTAAAAGAAAATAAAATGACTCGGCAAAGTATCGCACTTTATGCCTACGTATTCCCATCTGGAACGAGAAATCAGAGTCAATGTAGTTTGCCTACCTACGGGAAAGGAGGGGAAGGTTGCTCGCTAGGATATCGCATCCTATGCCTACGTACTTTCATACAGCATGAAAGATCAGAGAAAACGTAGTTCGGGCCACGCACGACACAAGTCTGTCTAGATTCTTTTTATCCTTCTGAAAAAGGTTTTCTCCTGATTACGCGTCCAAGCGGACAAAAATGACTCGTTGATTGGTTTACAGTCTTTTACGCAAGAACTGTTTTTTAGTGTGTTTGCAATCTCTGACGTACTAGAGACTATAATTTGAGAGTGACTACGTCGTATGTCACCCTAAGGGTAACACACTAAGCAATCAGATTACTGAAGAGTGACCCTCCAGCAACCTTTTCTCAAATAGCTTAAGGCTCGTAACGTACGACATCGATTAACCTTATTACGGTGTTTTTGAATTATTCTGAGATGAGAAGAGAAAGGAGCTCTAAAAGGCCTATGGTTGAAAATGGGATCAAAATCTATCCTAATGTTGTCATGCATGGATGAGAACCTAATGTCTATCATATTTCTCTCTTGCGCAAAGAGAAACAGAGATCCTAGGGGATGGACGGCAAAAGAAACAGGTACATACAGTAAAGCAGTAAAATGCATGAATGCAGCAGGAAATAATAGGCAAAGTGAAACAGCTTCACTTCAAACCCAAGGGGAAGATTAACAACCAATACAATCAAAGAAAATAAAACCCCAAAGCAGAGGAGGCAGCCCAAACAGCAACACCAAACTCCTATAGCAAACAGCACAAGCAACATCTCTGACAGCAACAGTTGATTTACCAGCAAAAAGTTGACAGCAACAACCTTCATCTTCATGAATAACTCATATCTTCAAGTTTCAATAAACTTTCAAACTTCAATGGACACCAACTTCAACAAGCTCCCAGCTTAAGCAAGCTCAAACCCCAACCAGTAACTAGCTTCAACAAGCTCCTGACTTCAACTTCAACAAGCAGTAAAACCTTAGCTTCAACAAGCAACCAGCTTCAACAAGCTCAAACTTATACTTCAATAAGCTTCAATTTTCTATTTACCAAGCTTCCACAAGCACCTCCAAGGGAGAATCATTCAACAAGATCAAGTTATAATGTTAAGAAACTCAGTGACAACCAAAGGAAATCACTAAGATTTTAACATTGCAAATGAAAGGTATCTTCAAAGTTCTACTCACTTGGGCATACCACTCATCCCTCCTAAGGAGAGAGGGAGCTTCCCAAGGAGGACTTTATGTCATTGGATAGGATAGAAGTAAACAATAAACTCTATGTTTGACAAAAGAATTTGTCTATTCTAAGCTCTTCCTGTTTTATCCTATTTCTCCTAAGTCTTCAATCAGCTCCAAGCTCAAGCAATCTTCAAGCTTCATCATTTCATAATCATCTTCAATCTTCTCCTTTGATGTCTTCATGCTCCACGAGCTCAAACCAAGCCCACACCCCAAATAAAAACCCAAAAGCCCAAGCAGACAAACAAAAACCCCAAGTGGGCACACCAAACAACCACACAATTTGCAAAATATACTAAAAATAGCAAAATAGTATTTAAAATTATAAGATTAATTATAAGGGGAGTTCTATATCTACCCTACATACCCTATATGTCCCATAATCTAATTCATGCTAAAAACCCAAAAATAAAATGGTAGAATGCACCTATGTTGAGTTTAGACCCTAAAACTATCACCCTAATGTTCTCTAATCAAAACTAATCAAGATTTAATCACAAAAATATGAAATAAAACCAGGGGGAACTTAATGTCCTAATCTAACTACCACAAAAAGAATGGGATCAAAATATGAATTTAAAAGACCAAACAAAATTCACAAAATGATATGTACAAACAAAATGAAAATAAAAGGCCATTAAATGCAAAAATCACCAAAAATAGGAAAATGCTTAGAATAATATTTTTATTTTTATTATAATTTTCTTGAAACAATTATTAAAATGTGGGAAAAAGTCCCATGTTGAAAAGATGATTTTCTTATTTTATATGAATTATTTGGAAAACATATGCAAAGAAAATAAAATGGAAATCAATTAAAATGAAAATAAAGGGGGGCGCTAATAGCAGTTCTATACACTCAGAGAAAACAACTGGGCCCAGGAGGGGGGTGCGCTCAGCAATGCGCTGGGCCCAGTCCGCCAGTTCATAAAAACCACAAAAAAAACTCAAGCGAGGTGCAACTAGCAGCAAATTGCCTTGGTTATCTTGTTGGGCCCCAAACTGGGGGCGCTATTAGCAATTATGCTTGGGCCCAGACCAAACTTGAACAAGGGGAGAGGGGTGTGAATGAAAAAGGGGGGTACATTCAGCAATTCGAACTGGGCCTGGTGCCCGAGCCCACACATTCAGCCTCAATACAAACCCTAAACAAGACTTCATTCCCATCACTGTTCATCTCCTCCAAACAAACCCTAAACGTCGTTTCTTCATCTCCCAACTCTCTCTCTCTCTGAAACCCAACGAGTCCTTCACCCAGATTCCAAAATATTCCTCACCCGTCATACTTCAATTCAACTCAAGCCTAACCCACACTCGTCTCACCAAAACTCATATACTCAACCTAACAACCACAAAACAAAAACCCTAATCAACTATGAAGGCTTATGAGTTAGAGAAGGAAGATGTACCTGGATATTTTGCTGAAGAAGATGGATAATGAAAAAACGATGGGGATGACGAAGCTCCAGATGCACAAGGATCTATGAATCGAGGACGATCGGAGCGCTTGAGGATCCTTGAAGACGAGAGGATCGGCGAAGATCTACACAAAATGAGAGATCTGGTGGAAGTTCTTGATGAGAGTTGAAGATCTTTGAAGGCGAACTTGGACGGATGAAGGTTTGCGAAGAACTTTGAACTTCTGGAAAAAAGGCTCAAGAACACGATGAAGTTCTTCTAGAAAATCGTTTGAAGAGTGATGAACGCGATGAGGAATCTATGAAGATCTTGGAAGAATCTGGTGGAAGATTGAGGACATCTTGATGAATTTTGATGATGAAGATCTGAAAACAGATTGTTGATGAAGGTGGATCGGAGGAGGAAGATGAAGATCGAAGGGTTTGAATGGATTTTCTGGAAAAAAATCCAGATTCCAGCGAGTTTACGGATTCCGGCGGTTAGTTGCGGTGGTCCGGCGCCTGCTAGGGTTGTTCTGGTGGATGTTGCATGGCCGGCGGTGGGAGTGTCCGGCGAGGGGACGGGTGGCAGAAGGAGTGTTGAGGGCGAGACACGTGTGGTGAGGGTGCTACACGTGTCAGTGGAGAGAGACTGAGAGAATGAAACGTGGCAAGCATGCAGAGTGAGAGAGAGTGAGGTGGAAGAGATAGGCACGCACGCGTGGCTGAGCTTTTATACGACACGTGTCCCTCTGACTTAGACTTTGACTGGGCTTAATGGATTCTGGATAATTGCATACTGGGCCCAAATGACACTAATCCTGGATTAAAGACTAAAACAAAATTAAAATTGAAAATTAAAACTAATTAACCTCTTAAAACCTAATTAAACTCTGAAAACGAAAATAAAATGGAAAATAATAAAAAAAAACCTAATTAAAATCCAAAAACGAAAATAAAAATGAAAAAAATAATAAAACCTAATTAAAAAAATCTAAAAACTATTATTTAATAAAAAAAATCCTTTTTAAAATCCTAATTAATTTTGAAAAATGAAAATCAAAAAAATCTAAAAAAACCATTTAATCTCTATTACCTTTTTTATATTTTTTTTATCTATTCGATTAAATCCCCTTTTTTTTTAACAATAAAATCTAAACAAACCAATATCTATTTATTATTTTTCTTTTATCTACTCTTTTTAAAAGAAAGAAAAAAAAAACTATTTATCTATTAAACCTAATAAAAGAAAATTAATATCTAAAATTATTAAAAACTATAATATCTAAAAAAAATCTTTAAAAAAAATCAATTAATTTCTAAAAAATGAAAAGAAAATTTATTTAAACTCTAAAAAATATTTAAAAACTCTATTAAATCCAGAAAAAACCATTAAATGCACTAAAAAATCCAGAAAAATGACAGAAAAATCCTAAAAATGCCAGGAAGCCGATTAAACCGATTAAAATCCAATTATACAACCGCAGCGAAACCCGGGCACCGAGATGGCCTGAAAACACGGGAGATGAGCACCAATTCTCAACAGACTTTCATTATGACTGACATGTACTGCCTGAAACACCCGGGGCTATAATCCTGATAAAAATCAATCTTGATTGATAAAAATGCAATGCATGCCGTATGCGAATGCGAATGCAAAATGTATCGAAACATAAACCAGATAGGGAACCGGTTGGTCAAATTTTAGGGTGCAACAGCTGCCCCTATTCAAGCGGCTTGGACCCGACTGGGTGAAGAGCGAACGACCTTCAAACATTCGAGGTACGAGACGGTTGAATACCAAAGAACCCTGAAATTTTCCAACCGCAGAAATAAACTGCACCACTGCTTGGGGAACAACATTCATATGATTATTACGGTAGCAATCGATCAGCCGTCTGAGAATAACTTTGATTTTGACTATCACCACCCATGTAACACCACGGGTACTAAACTATCTTTGCAACAACACCTCTGTCCACAGCTGGACTAACCTCGTCAACACAAAAAGAGAAACAAATTCATCCACACGAGTAAAGATCCGATCATCACAGGAAAATTTATTCACAATTGCCTTTAAATTTCGTCAACACAAAAAGCTATAAATTCGTCATTACGAGGAAATCCTATCGTCATAGGAATACAACTTGCCCTCATCAGTACTTTTCAAATTTGTCCTCTGCAGGACTCCATATTCCATCATCATGGAGAAACAAAACTTGCCGACTCCACTGGGGATGGGCTATCCGCATCTTGTCAACACAAGGAGATCCTATCAGCATGGGTAATAAAGTTTTATTTACGTCTTATTAACACGAGGAACTCCTATCAATATAGAAATAACTTGTCCCCGTCAGGACTCACGTTTTGTCAACACGAGGAAAATAGGTTCATTAACATGAAGAAATCCTATCATCATAGGAATACCACTCTTATACATCTCTGAACTCACATTTCGTCAACACGAAGAAATCCTATCCACATAATCATAAATTGTCCTCATCAGGACGCACATTCTGTCAACACAGAGAGAGTAATCCGTCAACACGAATAAATTCTATCAGCATAGGCGTAGATTGTCCTCATCAGGATTCCCTATTCCGTCAACACAGAAAAATCCCATCAACATAGACATAACTTGTCCTCATCAGGACTCCCTATTCCGTCAACACAGAAAAATCCCATCAACATAGACATAACTTGTCCTCAT
The DNA here is from genome assembly GCA_963859935.3 of Lathyrus sativus. Taxonomy (NCBI): domain Eukaryota; kingdom Viridiplantae; phylum Streptophyta; class Magnoliopsida; order Fabales; family Fabaceae; genus Lathyrus; species Lathyrus sativus. The sequence goes on from OZ012737.1 coordinate 510,837,850, forward strand.
CAGGACTCCCTATTCCGTCAACACAGAAAAATCCCATCAACATATGGATCAATTGTCCTCATCAGGACCCCATATTCCGTCAACACGGAGAAGCAATTCGTCAACACGAATAAATCCTATCATCATAGGCCTAAATTGTCCTCATCAGAACTCCATATTCCGTCAACACGGAGAAATAGTTCGTCAATACGAATAAATCCTATCATCATAGGCATAAATTGTCCTCATCAGGACTTCATATTCCATCATCATGGAGAATTCAAACTTCGTCCTCAACAGGACTCCATATTCCATCATCGTGGAGAAGTAATTCGTCAACACGAATAAATCCTATCATCATAGGCATAAATTATCCTCATCAGGACTTCATATTCCATCATCATGGAGAAGTAATTTGTCAACACGAATAAATCCTATCATCATAGGCATAAGTTGTCCTCATCAGGACTCCATATTCCATCATCATGGAGAAATAATTCGTCAGCACGAGTAAATCCTATCGTCATAGGCTTAAATTGTCTTCATCAGGACTCCATATTCCATCATCATGGAGAAGTAATTCGTCAACACGAATAAATCCTATCATCATAGGCATAAGTTGTCCTCATCAGGACTCTATATTCCTTCATCATGGAGAAATAATTCGTCAGCACGAGTAAATCCTATCATCATAGGCTTAAATTGTCCTCATCAGGACTCCATATTCCATCATCATGGAGAAGTAATTCGTCAACACGAATAAATCCTATCATCGTAGCTGGAGAGATTCTGAAAACCAATGACCGACACCCGTTCTGACAACAAGCGACTACTTCTGAAATTTTGATACATGGAACCCTGAGATGTTACTGCAGCAACAAACTTGATAAAACAGTTCGCTGATCAGACACGAGAAAACCTCGATCAGTAAATCTGTGGGGATGACAATAAACTGAATCACATCATCATATGTCTCACGGCAAGACCTTGATTGTCTGAAAAGACCTCTGAGCTTTAGAACTCCATACTCCTATTGAGAAAACACACCTGAAAGCAAAAGGTTAACCAACCTGACTTATGTTTCAAAATGCGCATGTTTGACGATGGCGTAATGTTCCATACAGCATGGAAATGCTACGCGCTTTCTAGATGGATGCAAACATGATAATGCATGCAAATGCAAATGCAGATTCGAACTGCTGGGATAGCTCTAACAAGCTCGCTTCATCAATCTTGGCCGTCGAGGACAAATATTACCCTGCTGGGGGAGTGAACGGGTATCACAAAGTATTCCGGCAAAATAAATGCCAGGACACACAACCAACTCTGTCAGGGAGAGTTTTAACCTTTGATTTCCACTGGGAGGAAAGAAAACACTTGCTGAAAAGAGAGAACTCCGCTGGGGACGAAACGACTCTCTTGGGGGAAAACAACTAACTCTGCTGGGGAGAATGAACAGCCCTACTGGGAAGAGTAGACTGTCTGGGTACAACTCACAAGTTTGGAAATATTAGTCTTCTGAGGCTAAACAACTCTGCTCGGGATAGGGAATCCCTTTGGGAACACCACACTGTCTGAACACAACCTACAATCTTGGAATCACCAAACTTTGTTGAGGGTAAACGACCCTGCTGGAGAATATCCTTCGGATAAGCTGCGACTAGCTCGTGGATTTTATCCTTCTTCAGTAAGGAACATTGTCGTTGTCAGCTTCAAGGAAGGAAGCGCGACCTGCACGGGGATTCACTTCTCATAATGATCAAGTCTTTTCGTCACGAGCCTCTGGTTAGGAATGCAATCTTCTGATCGTCCACTTCATATGGTCAAGAACCCTGCAACACCCCAAATGAGACAAGACAAGTCTAATACCACCAAATCTATTCAAGTTAGCGTTAGTGACATCATTTTCAGTCAATTCGAAGTTTTAGCAATTATTGGCAAGGGCCAGCAACGTTATGCAACTGCTAGTTTTATCAAAACATTGGCGTTTTTCACATACAAAACAGTAAAGAACAAGCATCAAATACTGAATAACATGTTTTATTAATTGGGCCCCTGAATGGGCAGAGTTTCGTACACTGGATGTAACTCCTGAAAAGAGGAAGTTACGCATAACAAATATACAAGTATGCACAGGAAGCATAAATACAATGACAAATCAAATTTGCGCATATGTCGGCAACGTGAAGCAGACGACCATCATGAGCTGATCCTCCTATGACTCGCCTGACTCTGGTGCTTTTCCGGTATTCAAACATCTAGAAAGATTGTATCTGATAAACGAACTCTCAGGTGTATTCTCCCGCACCAGTGTGCAACGCAGAATCAAATTCGGACCGCAGTCATTTGCTTTTCAAATCCCTAACTTTTGCGTGAACCGCCCTTTGCGGGTTTTCAGTTCACCGGGATACCCTTTTTTGCCGAAGCCGCCCAGTGTAGGTTTTCAACTTCGCGGGTGTACCTTTTTTTCAATTTTATCCCTAATTTTTTCCCGAACCTTTTATTCTGTTTTTGGTTCGCCAGGATGCCCCATTTTTTCCTGGACTCTCTCTTTTTTTGTCCAGCGGGTCACTTTCAAGCAAAGTATTTTTTAACTGTGTTCGAATTCACAGGCGATGTAAAGTCTTCACCGTCCATGGTGGACAACAACAATGCTCCTCCTGAAAAGACTTTTCTGACAACATATGGTCCCTCGTAGTTGGGGGTCCACTTGCCCCTGTGATCTGTCTGTGGCGGGAGAATCCTCTTCAGCACAAGGTCGCCCGTGTGAAAGCACCGAGGATGTATCTTCTTGTCATACGCTTTCTTCATCCGGCTCTGGTACAACCAACCGTATGCTAGAGAAGCTAGCCTCTTCTCATCCATTAAACTCAGTTGGTTCAACCTGTCTTTCACCCATTCTGCCTCGTCAAGTTGGACATCTCGTAATACCCTCAGGGAAGGAATCTCAACCTCCAGTGGTAACACTGCATCCATTCTGTATACCAACGAGAACGGGGTTGCCCCGGTTGATGTGCGTACCGTCGTACGATAACCGTGCAAAGCGAAAGGTAGCATCTCGTGCCAGTCCTTATAGGTCACCACCATCTTCTGAACAATCTTTTTTATGTTCTTATTGGCCGCTTCAACAGCGCCATTCATCTTGGGTCGGTAAGGAGAAGAGTTATGATGTTCGATCTTAAAACTCTGACATAGCTCCTTCATCATTTTGTTATTTAAGTTCGAACCATTGTCGGTAATAATCCGCTCAGGGATTCCATATCTGCAAATGATATCTCGTTTGATAAACCTGGCTACCACCTGCTTGGTCACATTAGCATAGGATGCCGCTTCCACCCATTTGGTAAAATAGTCAATTGTTACCAAAATGAACCGGTGTCCGTTAGATGTCGTCGGCTCGATCTTTCCAATCATATCAATTCCCCACATCGAGAATGACCATGGTGACGACATCACGTTCAGAGGACTTGGAGGCACATGGATCTTATCCGCATAAATCTGGCATTTATGACACCTTTTCGCAAACTTGAAGCAGTCAGTTTCCATAGTTAGCCAGTAATAACCTGCCCACAGTGTCGCTACTGCGAAAATCGGCGCCGGCTGAACAGAAGAGTCGCCACCGTGCGTTATTTATCCCACGGGAGGGAAAGGAAACGCTCAGAGTAAACCTCGCACAACACGGGAAAGGTATGGTCATCGCAACCAAAACCTGGATTCGGGAGTCGGTTACGCAAGGGGAAGGTATTAGCACCCCTCACGTCCGTCGTACTCGACGGGATCCACGCTTGTTTTCAGGTATGGATTGTTACTCTATCTAAACTATAGGTCAAGGGTTAAAAAGAAAATAAAATGAAAAATAAAAATGACTCGGCAAAGTATCGCACTTTATGCCTACGTATTCTCGCCTGGAACGAGAAATCAGAGTCAACGTAGTTCGCCTACCTACGGGAAAGGAGGGGAAGGTTGCTCGCTAGGATATCGCATCCTATGCCTACGTACTTCCACACAGCATGGAAGATCAGAGCAAACGTAGTTCGGGCCACGTACGACACAAGCTTGTCTTGGTTGATTTTATTCCTTCTAAAAAAGGTATTCTTGATTAACAGTCCCGGCGGACAAAAATGACGCTTGATGAGTTCACGTTCTTTTACGGAAGAAGTGTCTTTTATTGTGTTTGAAATCTTTATGTGTTTTTCTGTTTGTTTTGAGAAAGAAGAGACAGAACTCTAACCTACGGTTGCGAAGGGAAACAAACTAACCTAATGTTATCATGCATGGGTTAAGACCTAGTGTCTATCATGCTCCTCTCTTGCACAGAGAGAAACAGAGATCCTACGGGATAGGCAGAAACAGAAACAATAACAGATATAATAAAGCAGTAAAATGCATGGATGCAACAGTACAAGCGAGGCAAGGGAGTCCCACTCAACCTCGAACCTAGAAAACAATAGGCAAAAGTGAACAGACTTCACTTTCAACCCAGCAGGGTAGACAGCAAACAATACAGTCCAGTAAAATCAAACAAGTACATCAGGAATGAAATACAACAGCAAAAGAAACAGCATCAACAGCTCTGAATTAACATCTGGCTTCAAGTAATCTCCAATCAGCTACAGGCTTCAACAAGCATCAATCTCCATCTTCATGACCTTTAGGCAAGGGCTTTGATCATCATTCTTCCATCTGCAATGGCTTTTCTTCAAGTTCAAACCTCCAGGATGAGGGATTAGTCACAAGAGTGAATTGGGTGTTAAGCAATCAGTTGACTACCAAGGGTGGTGAACAGATTGCTTCTAACACAATTGACATTTTCTCTCAAGAGTTCTATCTCTTAGACACTATCACCAAGCCTTCCAAAGGAAGGGGGTGAGTGTCTTAGAGAGACTCTGAATCATAGAGAAGAATGGATGCAGACAAGGCAATCCATGTTTGAGAAACAAACTTTCTAACCTAGAGCTCTGCCTAGCTCCTAAACCCTAGTCTCCTCAGCATCTGCTAGCAAGAATCTTCTCTTCAACTCTGGAAGTTGAACTTCAATCTCTGGATCTCCAATGGCTTCACCTTCTCAAGTCTTCAGCTCTCCCAAATCCCCAGACAATCCCAATACCCGCACATACAAGCAATAATCCCCTGAGGGCACACCACACCAGTCAATCAGATATATACAGTACATTAATAGCAGTAGGAGAATCCTGACTTTTCTAAGGGGATCTAATAACTACCCATAGCCCCTATAGTCCCATAGCTAAACTATTCAAACCCTAAGTCCTAAGGGAAATGAATTGATTCTCCTAAGTCATCACCTAAAACCCTAGTTTGTTCATGTTGTTCACACCTACACTAAGCACCTAAATTTAATTTCTAAAAAGGGAACTAAATTGTATCTACAAGTTTGATGTCTAAACTAAACAACCTAAAAAGAATGGTCAAAAAAATATTAAAGCATCTAATAGAACAAAAATTAACAAAATCATGTATGAAATGAAACTATTTAAAATGCTATTTATTTGGAAAATATGGGGAAAATATCAAATAAAAAATAAAATGCAATTTTTATTTTTTATAATTTTCTAGACTCTTTTAAAGAAAATGATGCAAAAATAATGAATTAAAAATATGCAATTTCTAATTTGTTATGAATTTTCAAAAATGAAATGTTGAAGTTCAAGTATACTACTTAAAAACCCTAATTAAACTATCCTAAGTTCAATTATCTAAACTAATCAAATTTTATTCTAAAAAATCTAGTAATAAATTCTGGGAATACTACAATTCAATATTAATCACCACAAAAAAGAATGGGCAAAAAATCTATTTCTAAGTGTAAGAACAAAAATCTACAAGATCATGTATGAAATAAAACCTTCAAAATATGCATTTATTTGTAAAATATGTGGAAAATGCGAAAAAAATATAAAATGCAATTTTTATATTTTTTTAATTTTCTAGACATGTTAAGGAAAATATTAAAAAAAGAATGAGTAAAAAACATGCATTATTTATTTAGTTATGAATTTTGGAAGATGAGTAAAATAAAATGCAAATTCAAAATAGAAAATAAAATAATTAAAGAGGAGGGGTGCAATCTGGACCATTGGATTTAAGTCTTAGTCAAAGCCTTTGAAAGCATCCGACGGTTGATGTATTTCTTCTCCAAACCAAACCCTAATCTTCATGAAAAAGCAACTCCATGCAAGCTTCTTCCATGGATCATAGCTCCTTCATTACACCACGAAATCTCACGAAATAAAAACCAATTTCGCTCCATTTTCTGCCCTCTATCCAGCCATGTCCCTAACTTCCCTTGAAACCCTCTACAATGCACAAACCGAAACCCCCCATCCATGGTTCCACCATGGAAGCTTGTTATTCAATCTCAACAAACCATGAAAATAACTATAGCCACGTGTTCTATAGGTTGCACTGAGTATACTAAACTATAGCACATGCATTAAAACCTCATATTCCAACCATTCTTGATCTTGAAAGAATTGACACCACATCTTGAACCTCCATGGATTGACCTTAAACTCACCATAAATGATCCTTAAGTGGTCTCTATCATGAATATCACAACAACTAACCCTAACCATGCATAATTATGGTGATTCGAAACAAAACGTATCCTTACCAATTGGATATGGTGATGGTTGTTATGCCCTGTTTCAGCCCTTGCCAATGGTGCCAAATGATCTTTATATGATGGTGATGATGCTGGTGAAGAGAATTCGTGCTCAAGCTTCTTGAAAATGGCAATTCGAACCTTCACGCAACTTGGAGTGATGAAGTGGAACTCATGATCCAGCCACGAATTGATGTGCCTTCTTCGTGCTTTTTACTCTACAACAATGAAGGATGATGATGATGACAGAAATTGAAGTGATTGATGAAGCTTCAATGGAGTTTGAAGAGAAAATGCCAATTAGAGTGAAGGATTCAAAGTAGTGTTTACAAATTCAAAGAATCACCAACCCTTGCATGATCCCACCCTTGGGTATTTATGGAAATGAAAGGAAAGATCTAGAACATATGAGAAGCTTCCAAGGAGGTTCTAGAACTTCTCACGTAATGAGAAATTCAAAAATACTATTTTTAGTAAATATCATAAAACTCATGATAAGTCTTCAAAATACCCTTATATGAGATATACATGTGAGAACAAGGCATTTTATGCAAAATTAAGGCTTTGGCAAACAATTTCTCATGGTACCTTAAAGTGCAAGAAACAAATTTACAAAGGAAGTCCAATTTTTAAGCCTAAACTCAAAAATGTGGATAAACCATTGTTTCCAAAATGTTGTTTCCAATCAAAATCATCTATCATATGCCCCATTTTGGATTTGTAGATCTCTCAAACCAAAATCCAATTTCAACTTTTTCAAGTTATATGCCTTTTTAAGTCATTTTGACCATTTTAAAATATCCATGCTCCAAGCTTTTTCAAACTCTCACAACATCTTATATAGCCTTAAAATCCCATTTTGAACAACTTTGATGTTGGGAAGTTTTCCATTTGAAGCTTCCTTGTATGAGTTTTAAGCATATGCTATGAATGACCTGTAATCACCAAATGACCAAAATACCATTTTGCTTGCCAAGACCATAAGTAGAGTTCCACAAATCATATGAAGTCATACCATACCATTCTAGAAAGCTAAGACAATGAGGAACAATTCTTATGTTGACCATAAATTCATTTGAAATCTCCTTGAGGGGTAAAAATTTCTTGGAAGTCAAGTCACTTTCACAGACAAAATTTCAGATACCTCAGATGACCTGTAACTTGCAAGGACCATAACTTGAGTTCTATAAATCTCCTTTATGTATTCCACCACTCAAATTAAAGGTCTTGAGATCCTCTACAAGTTTCATGTTGGCCAAGAAGCCATTTGAAGCTTGCATTTTGACTTATCTTGCTTGGAAATTTGACCTAAACTAGGGGATTTTATATAAAAATCCTAACTTAGAAACCTCTCTTCTCCTTGATTTCTCTTGAATTCTTCTTGGCATATCACCATATCCTTCTCTACATGTCAAATGATGAACCCCACATCTTTCCAATAGACCTTAATGCCCTCAAATCAATCAATTGACCTAGGGTTGACCTAGGATTGACCCAGATGAAACCCTAGTTGACTGTCTCCAACTGTAGCTCTTGTGATCACATCAACAACTTGTTTTCTTCTCCAAATGACTTTCTAAGTCCTCCAAGATGTCTAGATACTCCCCATGCTCTCAATTCACAACTCATAATTCCCTTGTTGATCCTCAGACACCCTCAGTTAGGAGATATACTCAGTGCTTGATCCACTGAACTCCCTGCTTTCAAATTCTTTCTTGATGACTTGAATGAGATTGAATTAGGATAATAACCTCTGGATAGGCCTCTAGAGATGAGAATAATGCTTGATCCCCTGTTGAATGACTTGCTATGCTTATGCTATGCAGATGAGTAACCTATGTACATGACTCTATATGCAAATGCTAATGATATTGAAACATAAACCAAGTGAATTAAGGCTGGGCAAATTTTAGGGTGCAACAGCTGCCCCTATTCAAGCGACTTGGACCCGATTGGGTGAAGAGCCCGGAGCCTTCAGACATTCGCGGTACGAGACGGTTGAATACTAGTGAAACCAGAAATTTGCCAACCGCAAAACTAAATTGCGCTCCTGCTTGGGGAACGACATTCATCAGCTGAATCTGACTGTTACGACAACCCACTGATCTCGTGCGACCGTGCTGGGGATTCTTCTCATCATCCTGAAAAAGATTGAACCATCGGAAACTTCGTCCTTTGCTTGTCCACGTCAGGACTCTATCTGCTGTCAACTCGGAAAAAACTTCAACAACTTTGCTGGGGACGGCTCGTCTGCCTTCTCGTCAGAGATAAATCGTCCACGTTAGGAATAAACTCTTCCACGTCAGGAATACCACCGTCCACGTTAGGACTCACCTTTCCACGTAAGGAATAACCGTTCCACGTTAGGAATAACACCGTCCACGTTAGGACTCACCTTTCCACGTAAGGAATACATCGCTTTTCCCCGTCAGGGGTGACTTTTCTCTGCTTTGTCAAACTCTTCCACGTAAGGAATACGTCTTCTTTTGCTTTGTCCACGTAAGGACTCTTTCTTTTTCCACGTTAGGAATCACAAATTTTCCACGTAAGGAATCCCAATCTTTCCACGTGAGGAATACTATATCAATCTTTCTTTCCACATTAGGAATGCTTCTTCTTTCCACGTAAGGAATACCGTTTCTTCTTTCCGTCCACGTCAGGACTAAACTTTCCACGTAAGGAATCTATCTTCTTCTTCCACGTTAGGAATAACTTCTTTGATCTGTCCGCGTCAGGACTAAACTCTTCCACGTCAGGAATAATCTCTTTCTTTCCACATCAGGAATCAATCTTGATATGTCCGCGTGAGGACTCAATCTTTCCACGTAAGGAATAAACTCGTCTTTCCACGTAAGGAAACCATTTTTCTTCCACGTAAGGAATGCTCTTGATATGTCCACGTAAGGACTCTGATCTTTCCACGTTAGGAATCAAACCTTGATCTGTCCACGTCAGGACTAAACTTTTCCACGTAAGGAAACACCTTCTCTTTCCACGTCAGGAATCAACTTCTTTTCCATCTGTCCGCGTCAGGACTAAACTTTCCACGTAAGGAATCAATCTCTTTTCCACGTAAGGAATCACCATTTTTCCACGTAAGGAATAAGACTTCGTCTGGATCTGTCCGCGTCAGGACTAAACTCTTCCACGTTAGGAATGCACTTGTTTCCCCGTAAGGAATCCATTTCGATATGTCCGCGTAAGGACTCAATCTTTCCACGTAAGGAATACCAACTTCTTTCCACGTAAGGAATAAATTCGTCTTTCCACGTAAGGAAACCATCTTCTTTCCACGTAAGGAATAAATTCGTCTTTCCACGTAAGGAGAACATCGTCCACGTTAGGACCCACCTTTCCACATAAGGAATCACAATTTTAATCTGCCCACGTAAGGACTCCCATCTTTCCACGTAAGGAATGAACTTGCTCTTCCACGTAAGGAACTGAAACCTCTTTTTCCACGTAAGGAATAGATTCGTCCACGTCAGGACCCATGTTTCGTCTTGATTTGTCCACGTAAGGACTACATCTTTTCTGCTGAGAAAATACATCTTGTCCCCGTCAGGACTCAGTTCTCCATTGATCCCAACTCACAAACTTCTTAGCACCGACGTGACAGCGACTTTGAGGCGGACTCTACTGGGGATATTTGGAAACCAAACTACCGGACGCCTGTTCTGATAACCGGCGGTGGCCTCTGAAATTCTGATTCATGGAACCCCTGATGACAACTAACTCTGCCTGGGAATAAAGAGAAACTTATCCTGATAACTCTGTGGGGAATACGGCCGAAACTGACATTATCATTGGATGTCCCATGCCGAGATCTTGAATGTTTGGTAGTTCATTTGAGCAAGAGTTCTCTCCACCTGAACTGCTAGAGTACAGAAACTGCTTCAGCAAAATAAATGCTGAAGATAATGCCGACTCCGCCGGGGATAGCCAGATGCTACAGAATTATTCCAGCAAAATAAATGCTGGAAGGGTGAAGTCAACCCTGCTGGGAAATTGGGAACTCAAACCAAGCACCCTGTTGAGGTAACCCCCTGCTGGGGAATATAACTTTGCTGGGGAATAGCAGATGTGCACAGTATGATCGGACTTTCTGCTGGAAAGTGAACTGATATTACACAGTATCCCTGACAAAATAAATGACAGGACCCACCACCAACTCTGTTGGGGAGAGTCTTGATCTTCGAGTTCCACTGGGAGGAAAGAACACTTGCTGAAAAGAGAGAACTCCACTTCGGGGATACTAACGTGCCCCCAGTCTGTATTTTGTATAGCTTGCCCCTGAATCTGCAACCATTTTGGAATGGACCCTACAGTCCTTGTATCTTGACAACCAGACATGGACGGCTTCTACATTTCGGACCTCGAAGGGGTGTTTCAAGAACATAACTTTCGTGCTTCTAGGGTGACCTGCCCCGGTCTTGCAACAACCTTTTGTCTCTGATCGACTGAGTCGTGGAGTACTGCCCATAGCTATGAGAGATTTGCCACATCTTGACCTGACTGCCCCAGATTTACTGATTCTAGGATGACTGACTCTACCTGAATTAATCAGTATAGCTTGCCCCAGTTCACGAAACATTTGGGCATTTCTGCATTTTATCCCGGTCATACCTTCCACTGTAGGAATCTTTCCTGTCGGCATGCGCTTACTCGCAAGTAACACAAGTTGTTCTGCATAAAAGATATACTAAACGCAATGCATATGACAGTTTCAAAGTCCAAGTCTGTTCACTAAAAAAAATTTTGTGACATGTAATGAATCAATTATCAAGATGTCAATATGAAAGCTGGTAAGAGGAACCCTTTTAGGAGTCAGAATTGACGAGATCTTTACTGACGTATGCTCTTGACCAAAACCTGTTTCAATTAGGACTTTTTCGGGTTGTAACGTGGTCAGGTTCACGGTTAACAAGGAAAGATATAGGCTCAAAATTTATTTCGACCCACCCATTCTTTGTGATGTTCTCCGATCCTATGTTCAGCTAATCCGACCTCAGCGTTCACCTATTAGAGGTGGCATGATAGGAGTGATGGTTCAGGATACCACACATTTTTTGTTTTTGAGTGACAGTCATTTGCTTTTCGTCTTTGGGTGCCTAGAATCACACGACTTTTGTCCTTTTCGAGGATTTGTTCTTTTCTTTGACAATCCTTTTCGTCTTTCGTTTTTTTTTCGTTCCCTAACTTTTGCCTGGACTGAGTATCTTTTGAGATTCTTTTGATTTTCCAGTCCAGCGGGATGCCCCTGTTTTTGCCTAAGTCATTTGTTTTCAAGTTTTGACTTAGCGGGCTCTTGATTCTTTTCACTTTTCGTTCTCTTTTTTTTTGAACAAGTCGTGTGACACTGGTTTGTCTGACTTCTTGTGGAGTAATGTGACTGTTTCACTCTTTGTCGGCAAGGTTTAACCATTGCGGTTCTTTAGGCACGACTTATACAAGTGTGATTTATCCTCAACCGGACACTCTTTCCACGATTCGAACGCTTGGTCAAACTAACTGACACCTACCCTGCCCCGGGTTAAGATTTGGGGTTTTTTCATTTTCGAAAAGAACCTCCTACTACTGGCTCGAAAGGGGTTATCAAGGGATTACCTTCCTTATATCTCCAGTGTTTATGGATTGAAACAATGCCTGTATTTCATCAACAAGTTTTTTATCCAAAAGCATACGATCGGAATATTATTCGTCATCTGTTTTCGTCATCCTCCCCAGATTCCTGCTAAAACAAGCATTAAGCATTAAAGCAAAACAAAGAGTGAACACGACTGGATTAATTCAAAACATGCATATTCATTTCGTTTATTAATATCAATTGAAAAACAACAAGTTTTAAGAGCGAAATTTGCAATTACACAGAAAAGAAACTACGAATGCGCAGACATGAACAAGATAACATGAAAAATGTCGGTGTCTCAGAACTGGACTTCCTACACTTTGACTTATTGGCGAGTCAACCATTCTCAGAAGCTATCATCAGGGGTAGTCTACTGCTGTCTCGATCTTCTTTCACCGGCCCAATCAAATCTGGGAAACTTTTTCATCACCCCGGTTTTCGCTTGTCGATGGCCTTGCACCGCCTTGGGAACCCTGTCAGAGAAATTAATGAACCTGCTGTCGATTAAATCTTGGACGTTATGCTTGAACGCGTGGCAACCTTCAATATCATGTCCGGGAGCCCCGGAGTGGAATTCACAGTGCCTGCTCGCATCATAGCCATCCGGTAGAGTGCCGGTTATTGGCGCCAGAGTTCTTTTCTCCACCAAGTTCAATCTTAGTAGTGTCTGTAACAAATCTGCGTACGTTGAGGGAGGCTTCTCAAACACCCTCCTCGGCTTCTTTCCCCGAATTCTTTGCTGAGTCGTATACTGGCATCTTGTATGCTGCTGGCTTTGCTCGAGCGATTCCTTGGGCTCACGCGTTATCATCCTTAAGTTCAACCCTGGCATCGACAACTGTTGTGGACATGGAGACTTAGCTTCCAGTGGCTCTGGGATATACCTCGATTCATCTGCAACCTCTGGCGGAGAAATGGGAATATCAGTCCCTGCAACTTTTATGCCCCCCGGTACAAACTCAATTATTTTCTCATCCAGCAAATCTTGAATCTTATGCTTAAAAGCTTTGCAGTTTGCAATGTTATGCCCCGGTGCTCCGGAGTGGAAGGCACAATGTGCGTTCAGGTCATAGTCTGGTGGTGGCTGCCCTGTCAGTGGAACCAAAATGCGGGGCTCAGCCAGTTGAAGTTGGAACAAGAGTTGCACCAGCTGATCATAATCCACAGGGATCTCATCAAATACTTTGTTAGAAGACCTCATCCTCTTACCACACCTTCTTGAGTTATCCTGCAAAATCAATTGCGACTGCTGACGAGGAGAATTCTGAGCTTCGAATCGTGGGGAGGGTCTCTTACGCCTATCATGCGTGGGTGCCGATTCTTCAGACCCCTGAGGAACAGATAAGCCAGCCGCGTCTTCCGACATTTGCCCTCCTTCTCTCCGGAGTACGTTCCTTAATACTTCAGCCATCAACCCTATCTGTGCCTTCAGTCGGCAGTTCTCTTCTTCTAGCGTCTCTTGATTCGAGCGCAACTCTTGCATATCTTTCGTGAACTGCCCCAGCTGGCCTCGAACATCCGTTAATTCTGCTTGAACCTGTTTGATGGCTACCCCCACAAGTTGGCGTATGCGGCCTGGGAGAAAACCTTGATTCTCTAGCTGAGCAAAGCCGGCAGCTCTATCATTAGCCCGTGCCATCAGAGGTTGTACCGTATCCTGCAACTGCTTCTGACTCTCGGCCATGGCTTCCATTACCTGTATGATCCGCATTATGTGGTCGCGCACCTCTTGCATCTCAGTCGGATCCTGACTCATGACTTCCTTGCTGCTGCTTCTGGTTGAACGCCAGGGAATTCTTCGGTCGCTAATCTTGGAGGACCTGGTGGATACAGGAGATGAGATACAATTTAATAATTACCTGTAATGCAATATGAATATGAATGCAATGCAATGTGTGTGCCTGTGCATTAGGGTGATTCATTCCCCCAGTTCTAGTGTGAAGGTGCCAGTGCAGTGACAGTGTTGACAATAGGAATATCGGAGCTGAATCATAGAAAGCCTCATATATTGCAGGGAAAATCAATAAGCCCAGAGTACAATATCACTGAGTACAACGAGAAGGCATGACCTCATCCAACAATCCTGGTGATGGTCAGCACTATGCAAATAAAGCATACAGGTGAATACGGGAAATAATCAAATGCTCTCAAAAGCCCGGTACTCTTCTATCAACTTCTTGGTCTCTGGGTGACCTGGTCGGGTGAGCAGTCCTTCAACCAGCTGGTTTCTTCTCTTAAGAACACGACACACGTCTCCAGCAGTTTCTTCCCATGTCGCTTCTCCGAAGCAATCTTCTAGTTTTCGCTTTTGGGACACAACTTCATCTCTGCATTTGATTGCCTTGTTCAGTGCATTCTGGACACTATACCGGGTCATCACTTCCTCCTCACACTCCTTGATGCTAGACTTCAGCTTCTCTTCGAGGTCGGAGATTTGCTGCCTCAGCTTATCTTCCCTCTTCTTATTGTTGGTGAGTGTAGCATTCCAAGTCTTGTTGCAAGAGGAGATTTCTCGATGTGCCGCGTCAAGCGCTTTCTTTTTGGCTTCCAGCACGTCATGGGAGCTTCTGAACTTTTTCCCCAGACGTTCGCACTTTTTCTTTTCCTCGGTCAACTCAGCCCCTAACCTGTTTAACAGCTCGATCTGTTGTTGGAAAGCATATACGGCCTTGTTTTTCTCACTGCGTACTTGAGCTAGCTCTTGCTCTAACCCTTCGTTGATCTTCATCAAGGCTTCTTTTTCTCTCACAATTTGCTCATAGACTTCCCTAGAAACAGTAGTTGGCTCCGCTACCAGAATAGGAACAAGGATTGGTACATCTGGAAATGGCATTAATAACTGACTTGCTCTTTCCTGGATCCAAACCCTGTAAGGTGCATAGGCCTGGCAATCGTTCTTACCTAACAGTGGTTTCCCCTTGCGGTTAATACGTGTCCAGGCGTGTTGCAACTCAGCTAGCAATTCTCCCTTCAAATCACCTGTGAAGTACAGAGATTCCTGTACTTCTTCCTCCTGAGGTGGATTCTTCAGTGCATATCCGAACTGGCGAATGAATAGAGAAGGGTTGTAATTGATACACCCTTTTCTTCCTATCAACGGCATATTAGGGTACCCAGAACAACTGAAGATGAGCTCAGATCCCAACAGGTCTCGATCAAACCACTCCATATCTTCCGACGATAGCCTCATCAGGTGCTCTGGCCAACCAGCTGGGACTGTAGTCTCTGCAACAGATCTTCTCTTAGGAAGGTGACTCTCAAACCACCTACTCAACAAGGGTACACACAGATGAACATTATTCCCTCTTCCCTTCTCATTCTTGTAATGCAGTGAGTGGTAGAGATCTCCGAGTAAGGTAGGTACAGGATTACCAGCGGCAAACAAGTAGAAAGCATCGAAGTCCACAAAATCCGGTATATTGGGAAACAAGACTATGCCATAAATGCACAAGGCCAACACAGCATTGAAAGCAACCCAGCACCCGCTCTTGGCGTACTCCTGGGCTTTACCAACTAAGAACTGGAGTGAGAAGCCTGGAACTCCACGGGAAACAGTAGTCAATAGTTCAGAGGCGTCAATATGCAAAGCTTTTGCCAAGTCTTCCGGCTTGGGCTTGGCGCCAGAATGGATGAATGGAACCTGGTTCTGCGCGGGCAGCTCAACATACTCAGCGTATTCCTCCAGGGTTGGTCCCATAATAAAGTCAGAGAACGTAAAGCACCTCAAAGCAGGGTCGTAGAATTGCATCAAAGCATACAGCCCATCTAACTCTACCTCTGTAGGTTTGCACACCAATCTCAGTAGTCTACCATAGCTCATCCGGAAGCTCCTACGAACACCCTCATCAGCAAGAGAGATCAACCCAAGTAGAGGAACAATACCAGGCGTAGGCAATTTGTAAGCAACCGTTCTCCTTAAGCTAGTCATGATCAAACACTCAGAAGTCTGGGCACTAGAACTAGGGAAATGCAAATGCGCCTGCAGCACAGACACACGTTAGTGAAATGCAAATGGTAATGAATATGCAGTGATGCAATGCAAGTAACATGCAACAGGGACCAAAGATGTAGCTGAATAGCCTGAACCCAATCAAGAAAGGTCTCAGATAGACCATCCAGAAGTCCTCAAACCCTGGTCTCAGATATACCTCAAACAAAGCTCCAATATTGGTCTCTGACAGACCCCATAATCATAACCTTGAATGGTCTCTGGCAGATCTCAAATCATATCTCCAACTGGTCTCCGACAGACCTCAGAACACGTCTCCAAATAGTCTCTGACAGACCTCGGAACACACCAACTGGTCTCTGACAGACCTTAGAACCCTCCATAAATATCCAGGATCCTGATCAAGAAACAAACCGGTGGTCTGAAGGTCTAGTTACCTACATAACCCTGAATCCCCTCACAGGTGGGTGGCCCTATAACTGGCACAAGGTACGGCATCCTATGCGGTCGTCGGCGTCACAGACTTTCAGGGTTGATGATACGATTCCCAGAAGGAGTGGCATCATCAATTCCTGAAGAGGCCTCACTTAGCCAACTTCTAAATGATCGGTCCCCAGAGTCGACAATCCAACTAACCAGCAACCCACGCCAACCAAAGGAAGGGGCAGGAGGCCAACCAGAGGAACCTCGTCTGAGTGTAGATTTCATGGGACACCAAAGCAAGCAAAGCAAGCGGGCACCCACTAATTTCTACTCTAATTCTAGGTGCACTCAAGCCCAGGTCCGGCTTTTCTCTCAATATCAGAACACCCGTCACACCCCAGATACAACAATAATAATCAATATATATAATGCTGAAAATAAAGGTCAGAAATATAAAATAACTCCATACAAAATCCTCGACGGGAAAACAAGCGCTAGGATTGACTCTCTTAAGGGACGTTGGATCCCAAATGCATAAGAACTATCGCAGTCCTTAGCAGCCAGGGGACGTTGGATCCCCAGCAGAGTCGCCAGCTGTCGCTACTGCGAAAATCGGCGCCGGCTGAACAGAAGAGTCGCCACCGTGCGTTATTTATCCCAAGGGAGGGAAAGGAAACGCTCAGAGTAAACCTCGCACAACACGGGAAAGGTATGGCCATCGCAACCAAAACCTGGATTCGGGAGTCGGTTACGCAAGGGGAAGGTATTAGCACCCCTCACGTCCGTCGTACTCGACGGGATCCACGCTTGTTTTCAGGTATGGATTGTTACTCTATCTAAACTATAGGTCAAGGGTTAAAAAGAAAATAAAATGAAAAATAAAAATGACTCGGCAAAGTATCGCACTTTATGCCTACGTATTCTCGCCTGGAACGAGAAATCAGAGTCAACGTAGTTCGCCTACCTACGGGAAAGGAGGGGAAGGTTGCTCGCTAGGATATCGCATCCTATGCCTACGTACTTCCACACAGCATGGAAGATCAGAGCAAACGTAGTTCGGGCCACGTACGACACAAGCTTGTCTTGGTTGATTTTATTCCTTCTAAAAAAGGTATTCTTGATTAACAGTCCCGGCGGACAAAAATGACGCTTGATGAGTTCACGTTCTTTTACGGAAGAAGTGTCTTTTATTGTGTTTGAAATCTTTATGTGTTTTTCTGTTTGTTTTGAGAAAGAAGAGACAGAACTCTAACCTACGGTTGCGAAGGGAAACAAAATAACCTAATGTTATCATGCATGGGTTAAGACCTAGTGTCTATCATGCTCCTCTCTTGCACAGAGAGAAACAGAGATCCTACGGGATAGGCAGAAACAGAAACAATAACAGATATAATAAAGCAGTAAAATGCATGGATGCAACAGTACAAGCGAGGCAAGGGAGTCCCACTCAACCTCGAACCTAGAAAACAATAGGCAAAAGTGAACAGACTTCACTTTCAACCCAGCAGGGTAGACAGCAAACAATACAGTCCAGTAAAATCAAACAAGTACATCAGGAATGAAATACAACAGCAAAAGAAACAGCATCAACAGCTCTGAATTAACATCTGGCTTCAAGTAATCTCCAATCAGCTACAGGCTTCAACAAGCATCAATCTCCATCTTCATGACCTTTAGGCAAGGGCTTTGATCATCATTCTTCCATCTGCAATGGCTTTTCTTCAAGTTCAAACCTCCAGGATGAGGGATTAGTCACAAGAGTGAATTGGGTGTTAAGCAATCAGTTGACTACCAAGGGTGGTGAACAGATTGCTTCTAACACAATTGACATTTTCTCTCAAGAGTTCTATCTCTTAGACACTATCACCAAGCCTTCCAAAGGAAGGGGGTGAGTGTCTTAGAGAGACTCTGAATCATAGAGAAGAATGGATGCAGACAAGGCAATCCATGTTTGAGAAACAAACTTTCTAACCTAGAGCTCTGCCTAGCTCCTAAACCCTAGTCTCCTCAGCATCTGCTAGCAAGAATCTTCTCTTCAACTCTGGAAGTTGAACTTCAATCTCTGGATCTCCAATGGCTTCACCTTCTCAAGTCTTCAGCTCTCCCAAATCCCCAGACAATCCCAATACCCGCACATACAAGCAATAATCCCCTGAGGGCACACCACACCAGTCAATCAGATATATACAGTACATTAATAGCAGTAGGGGAATCCTGACTTTTCTAAGGGGATCTAATAACTACCCATAGCCCCTATAGTCCCATAGCTAAACTATTCAAACCCTAAGTCCTAAGGGAAATGAATTGATTCTCCTAAGTCATCACCTAAAACCCTAGTTTGTTCATGTTGTTCACACCTACACTAAGCACCTAAATTTAATTTCTAAAAAGGGAACTAAATTGTATCTACAAGTTTGATGTCTAAACTAAACAACCTAAAAAGAATGGTCAAAAAAATATTAAAGCATCTAATAGAACAAAAATTAACAAAATCATGTATGAAACGAAACTATTTAAAATGCTATTTATTTGGAAAATATGGGAAAAATATCAAATAAAAAATAAAATGCAATTTTTATTTTTTATAATTTTCTAGACTCTTTTAAAGAAAATGATGCAAAAAGAATGAATTAAAAATATGCAATTTCTAATTTGTTATGAATTTTCAAAAATGAAATGTTGAAGTTCAAGTATACTACTTAAAAACCCTAATTAAACTATCCTAAGTTCAATTATCTAAACTAATCAAATTTTATTCTAAAAAATCTAGTAATAAATTCTGGGAATACTACAATTCAATATTAATCACCACAAAAAAGAATGGGCAAAAAATCTATTTCTAAGTGTAAGAACAAAAATCTACAAGATCATGTATGAAATAAAACCTTCAAAATATGCATTTATTTGTAAAATATGTGGAAAATGCGAAAAAAATATAAAATGCAATTTTTATATTTTTTTTAATTTTCTAGACATGTTAAGGAAAATATAAAAAAAAGATTGAGTAAAAAACATGCATTATTTAGTTAGTTATGAATTTTGGAAGATGAGTAAAATAAAATGCAAATTTAAAATAGAAAATAAAATAATTAAAGAGGAGGGGTGCAATCTGGACCATTGGATTTAAGTCTTAGTCAAAGCCTTTGAAAGCATCCGACGGTTGATGTATTTCTTCTCCAAACCAAACCCTAATCTTCATGAAAAAGCAACTCCATGCAAGCTTCTTCCATGGATCATAGCTCCTTCATTACACCACGAAATCTCACGAAATAAAAACCAATTTCGCTCCATTTTCTGCCCTCTATCCAGCCATGTCCCTAACTTCCCTTGAAACCCTCTACAATGCACAAACCGAAACCCCCCATCCATGGTTCCACCATGGAAGCTTGTTATTCAATCTCAACAAACCATGAAAATAACTATAGCCACGTGTTCTATAGGTTGCACTGAGTATACTAAACTATAGCACATGCATTAAAACCTCATATTCCAACCATTCTTGATCTTGAAAGAATTGACACCACATCTTGAACCTCCATGGATTGACCTTAAACTCACCATAAATGATCCTTAAGTGGTCTCTATCATGAATATCACAACAACTAACCCTAACCATGCATAATTATGGTGATTCGAAACAAAACGTATCCTTACCAATTGGATATGGTGATGGTTGCTATGCCCTGTTTCAGCCCTTGCCAATGGTGCCAAATGATCTTTATATGATGGTGATGATGCTGGTGAAGAGAATTCGTGCTCAAGCTTCTTGAAAATGGCAATTCGAACCTTCACGCAACTTGGAGTGATGAAGTGGAACTCATGATCCAGCCACGAATTGATGTGCCTTCTTCGTGCTTTTTACTCTACAACAATGGAGGATGATGATGATGACAGAAATTGAAGTGATTGATGAAGCTTCAATGGAGTTTGAAGAGAAAATGCCAATTGGAGTGAAGGATTCAAAGTAGTGTTTACAAATTCAAAGAATCACCAACCCTTGCATGATCTCACCCTTGGGTATTTATGGAAGTGAAAGGAAAGATCTAGAACATATGAGAAGCTTCCAAGGAAGTTCTAGAACTTCTCACGTAATGAGAAATTCAAAAATACTATTTTTAGTAAATCTCATAAAACTCATGATAAGTCTTCAAAATACCCTCATATGAGATATACATGTGAGAACAAGGCATTTTATGCAAAATTAAGGCTTTGGCAAACAATTTCTCATGGTACCTTAAAGTGCAAGAAACAAATTTACAAAGGAAGTCCAATTTTTAAGCCTAAACTAAAAAATGTGGATAAACCATTGTTTCCAAAATGTTGTTTCCAATCAAAATCATCTATCATATGCCCCATTTTGGATTTGTAGATCTCTCAAACCAAAATCCAATTTCAACTTTTTCAAGTTATATGCCTTTTTAAGTCATTTTGACCATTTTAAAATATCCATGCTCCAAGCTTTTTCAAACTCTCACAACATCTTATCTAGCCTTAAAATACCATTTTGAACAACTTTGATGTTGGGAAGTTTTCCATTTGAAGCTTCCTTGTATGAGTTTTAAGCATATGCTATGAATGACCTGTAATCACCAAATGACCAAAATACCCTTTTGCTTGCCAAGACCATAAGTAGAGTTCCACAAATCATATGAAGGCATACCATACCATTCTAGAATTCTAAGACAATGAGGAACAATTCTTATGTTGACCAGAAATTCATTTGAAATCTCCTTGAGGGGTAAAAATTGCTTGGAAGTCAAGTCACTTTCACAGACAAAATTTCAGATACCTCAGATGACCTGTAACTTGCAAGGACCATAACTTGAGTTCTATAAATCTCCTTGATGTCTTCCACCACTCAAATTAAAGGTCTTGAGATCCTCTATAAGTTTCATGTTGGCCAAGAAGCCATTTGAAGCTTGCAGTTTGACTTATCTTGCTTGGAAATTTGACCTAAACTAGGGGATTTTACATAAAAATCCTAACTTAGAAACCTCTCTTCTCCTTGATTTCTCTTGAATTCTTCTTGGCATATCACCATATCCTTCTCTACATGTCAAATGATGAACCCCACATCTTTCCAATAGACCTTAATGCCCTCAAATCAATCAATTGACCTAGGGTTGACCTAGGGTTGACCCAGATGAAACCCTAGTTGACTGTCTCCAACTGTAGCTCTTGTGATCACATCAACAACTTGTTTTCTTCTCCAAATGACTTTCTAAGTCCTCCAAGATGTCTAGATACTCCCCATGCTCTCAATTCACAACTCATAATTCCCTTGTTGATCCTCAGACACCCTCAGTTAGGAGATATACTCAGTGCTTGATCCACTGAACTCCCTGCTTTCAAATTCTTTCTTGATGACTTGAATGAGATTGAATTAGGATAATAACCTCTGGATAGGCCTCTAGAGATGAGAATAATGCTTGATCCCCTGTTGAATGACTTGCTATGCTTATGCTATGCAGATGAGTAACCTATGTACATGACTCTATATGCAAATGCTAATGATATTGAAACATAAACCAAGTGAATTAAGGCTGGGCAAATTTTAGGGTGCAACACGCAGCAGCTTTCTCGTCATAGCATGCCCACCAACATGTGTACCAAATGTACCCTCGTGTATTTCCTCCATAAGCAACTTCACCTCTTTCTCGTCTACACAACGTAGCAGCACCAAGTCATGATTCCGTTTGTATAGGACACCGTCAGGATTCAGATAGAAATTGCTAGCCAATCTCCTAAGGGTCTTCTGATCGCGACTGGATGCCCCAGCCAGATACTCCTTGTTCTTCAGGAAATTCTGGATATCAAAATACCAGGGTTTATCATCAGACGCTTCGTCAATGGCAAATACGAAAGCGGGTCTGTCAAGCCGAGAGATAATAATCCTGGGAGCCTCATTCCAGAAGTTGACTTTATACATGGAAGACAATGTGGTCAGGGCGTCAGCCATCTGATTTTCTGCTCGCGGCACATGATGCAATTCAACCTTGTCAAAGAAAGGCAACAATCTCCTTGCATAATTCATGTACGGTATCAAATTGGGTTGACATGTCTCCCATTATCCTTTTATCTAATTCACCACCAGAGCTGAGTCTCCGTATACATCCAGATTTTTGATTCGCAAATCAATGGCTTCTTCAAGCCCCATGATGCAAGCTTCGTATTCGGCTTCATTATTGGTGACCGGAAAGGTCAATCGAGCAGTAAATGGGATGTGCGACCCATGTGGAGTAGTGATGATTGCCCCTATTCCGCTACCGTAGGAATTCACAGCTCCGTCAAATATCAACTGCCACTTGGAATCCGTCTTTGGCCCTTCATCCGGCAACGGTTCTTCCCAATCTTTCATCTTCAGGTACATGATATCCTTGTCAGGAAAATCAAACCTCATCGATTGGTAGTCCTCAATAGGCTGCTCATCTAGATACTCTGATAACACGCTCCCCTTTATAGCCTTCTGTGAAATATACTGGATGTCATATTCGGTCAAAACCATCTGCCAACGGGCAATTCTCCCAGATAGGGCCTGCTTTTCAAATACGTATTTGATAGGATCCATCTTCGAGATGAGCATGGTTGTATGATTTAGCATGTACTGCCTCAAACGCTTGGCGGCCCAGGCTAGCGCACAACAAGTTTTTTCGAGCATTGAGTATCGAGATTCACAGTCAGTAAACTTCTTACTCAGGTAGTATATCGCATGCTCTTTACGCCCTGTCTCGTCATGTTGACCGAGAACACAACCCATACTCCCCTCAAGAACCGTCAAATACATAATCAAGGGTCTCCCTGCCACTGGAGGTATCAAAATAGGAGGCTCCTGCAAATACTGTTTTATTTTATCGAACGCCCTTTGACAATTTTCATTCCATGTTACAGCCTGGTCTTTTTTCAACAGCTTGAATAACGGCTCACACGTAGCTGTTAGGTGAGATATGAACCGAGCGATGTAGTTCAACCTCCCTAAAAACTCGCGCACCTCCTTTTCTGTTTTAGGCGTCGGCATTTCTTGTATTGCTTTAATTTTCGCAGGATCAACCTCTATTCCTTTTTCACTCACGATAAACCACAGCAGCTTACCCGATCTCACCCTGAAGGTGCATTTATTAGGGTTCAGTCTCAGCCTGAACTTCCTAAGCCTCTTGAATAATTTTAGCAGATTCACCAAATGTTCTTCCTCCGTTTGGGATTTGGCAATCATATCATCAACATAAACCTCGATCTCTTTATGCATCATGTCATGAAAGAGAGTCGTCATTGCACGCTGATACGTTGCCCCAGCATTCTTTAATCCGAAGGGCATCACTTTGTAGCAAAATGTTCCCTAAGGCGTAATGAAGGTAGTCTTCTCCATGTCTTACGGCGCCATTTTAATCTGATTATAGCCCGAGAAGCCATCCATGAAGGAGAATACGGAGAATTGAGCGGTGTTATCAACCAGCACATCGATGTGAGGAAGTGGAAAATCATCTTTCGGGCTCGCTCTGTTCAGATCACGGTAATCTACGCACATTCTCACTTTACCGTCTTTCTTTGGCACTGGCACAATATTAGCGACCCATGAGAGATATTTTGTAACAGCTAGGTGTTGCACCCCAAAATTTGACCAACAATTATTTATCCATCAAGTGTTTGAAGTTTTGATACCTTCATCAGAAAGTTCAAGAGATCCCCAGAGGAATTGGGTGAAACCAGAATTGTGTGCCTCCTAGCTTGAGAGTTGTGGGAACTCCTCAGGTGATTCTGAGACTTTGGGAATGAACTTGAAGATTTGAGAAAGGTTATGAGATGTCTTGAGAGCCATCATGAAGCCCAAAGAAGTCATTGTGCAAGAATTCAGAAGATTCAACCATGAATGGTAGAATTAGGGTTTTGACTGGGTCAACCCTAGGTCAACTAAAAATTTGGAGAAGGTTGAGACCTAATACAAGGGCCATGAGATCATGGAATGATGTATGGAGATGTTATAAAGATGATTCCTAGACCAACTCATCATGATTGAGGAGTTTGAGAAGTTTTGAGTTAGGGTTTCCATGGATTGACAGTGAAAAAACCCTAATTTGATCCCTATCTTCCAGGCAGTTTTAGCTCAAGATGTGATTGATATCTCATCTTCCCCACAACATGAATGTTGTATAGCTTGTTCCTAGCTTTAATTTGAGTGGTGGAAGTCCTTGATAGGAGTTGCAGAGCTCAAGTTATGGTTTTGACAAATTACAGGTCAGCAGAGGTGTGTGAATCTGGGTCCTTGAAAGTCACCCAACTTGCAGACAACTTTTGCCCTAGTAGGATGATTCCTATGATCCCTTGGTCAACATGAATGTTGAAGAGCATCTTCTTATATTTCTAGAGAGTACTAGAAGTCCTTTATAGGATTTGTAGAACTCAACTTATGGTTTGAACAAGACAGGGGTATTTTGGTCATTTGGCAGTTATAGGTCATTTTAAGCAAAGGCCATATCTCCTATTTCCAAGCCTCAAATGGAAAAACTCAAAACATGAAAGTTGTTCAAATGGCATTTTAAGCCTAGAAAAGAGGTCATGAGTTGTTGGAAAAGCTCATAGCATGGAATGACAAAGTTTGGTAAATTTGAACTAAAAAAGGCATATAAGTTAATTCAAGTCAAGTTGAAATTTGGTTTGGGAGATCTATGAATCCAAAATAGGTCATCCAATATACCATTTTGAGTGCAAATAACATTCTAAAAACTTTGGTTTAAACAGAATTTTGATTTGAGGCTCAAAAATGAAGGTTGCTTTGAAAAATTGTAACTTGTATCTTAAGGCATCCTTGGAAGGTTCTACACAAGGCAAGTTTGGCCTGATTTTTGCACATATGATCTCAATATCTCTTGTAATGAGATCTTGACACAAGTTTACAAGGCCTAACTCATGAGATATGGTATGTTCAACTTGTCACCAAAGGAGAAAATCCAAGCTTTTCTAGTGGATTCTAGATGATTCTAGAAGCTTCCATGGATTGCTATTTAAAGAGTACCTCATAGTGTGATGAGAGGTTGGTCAAGGTTGGAGAATTCAGTGGAGAAAGGGAGAGAAAGAGTGAGGTGTTCAAAGCTTTCTTCAAAGTCAAGCAAGACTCGAATCTTCCATTACAAGCTTTCTCCTTCAAGAATCTTGCAAACAGAAACTTCTACACCATTAGAGGGTTCCTTGGAAGCCATTACAAGCTCTGAATTCATCTCTAGCATCACTCACCATCATCACTTGGCAGGTTGGTATGCTTCCCCATATCTCATTATTTATGCGCTTTCCATAAGGTTTCTAGGTGTAGAATGAATAGGCTAGGTCAAGAGATCATGTGCTGAGAATTAGAGAGCTCTGTGTAAGGATCCATGGCAGACCCTAGTTTCTTTCACTTTCAAGAATGAATCGTGTGTTGAGCATTAACTGATATGTTATGGTTCAGATTGGTGAGGGTAACATAAAGAACAGGATCATACCATTAGATTTGAGTTTTAACCGAGTTGATCACAGAGAAAAGTGTTGGAACCCTAGTCTTGAAGCTTTCAGTTTGGGTGATTTAAAAGGTTTCAGGGAAAATTACTCATTTGGTTTTGTTCATGGCAATCAGTAGGTCATTTTTTCTTTTGGAATCTTGGAATTTCATTGAGCATGGAGAGAGGACGAAGGGATGGAAAACTCGCGCATGAACCTGGCCATTTCAGAAAACCCTAGAATGGATTGGGGACGATGGCCATCAGCCGTTGGATCAGTCCCATAAATTGACTAAGCAATCTCATCTAACGGCCCTTGTTTAAACTTGCAAATAGAGGGAGTTTGATGCGTATGAAACGCATCGTTTCATTAAAACCAGCGTGTGGGCCTCAGCTAAGCATTGATACCTACACCCCCACCAACGGCCCAATCAGCTTTTGAACTAGATTTTGATGTTATTTGCATCGTCCTCGTCCTATTTTCTTTTTAATTTTTCAATTGTTTTTCTGAAACGCTAGTGGGCCTAACACGCTTACTAATTGCACCCCAGTTTCCTGGCCCATCAGAATTATCAACTGGGCGCTTTGCTGTTCTCACCCCCCCTCCCCTTTAATTAATTTCTTTTATTTTTAATTTCTTTTAATTTCCATGCATATTATAAAATTCATAGAAAATGGAAAAATTAATATTTTTCAATTCTTGTTTTTTCTATAGGTTAATAAATTTGTCTAGAAAATATTAAATAAATAAAATTCTCATTTTATTTTCTTTTAATATTTTTAGAGTATTTTTCATTTGAATAGCTTTTTATAAATGTTTAGCTTGATACTCAATTTTGTAGAATTTCTTTTAGGACCTTCCCTTAGTCTTTTTAATTCATTCTTTTTGGTGTGATTAGATATTGAGTCATAGTTCCCCATAGGATTTAATTCTTGATTTTTAGATTAAAATTTGATTAGTTTAGTTAGGTTAGCATTAGGGTATCATAATTAGGGTTTAAGGATGCATAGGTGAAATAATTCATTTTCTGTGGAGAGTTCTGATTTGATTTTTGGGTATGGGTATATAGGGATGTTATGGGTAGATATTATAGACCCTTGTGAATAATTGATAGAATTTTCCCTCTTGTTTTAGTATTTTTAGGTATTTTCTGAAGTTGGATGATGGTTTTGACTGTTCTGTGGTTATCTGTTTATCCTTGGGGTTCATTTTGGGGAATTTGGTGTGGGGCTTAGTTAGTTTTGAAGATCTTGTTGAAGAGCATGATGAAGGAGAAGATTGTAGATCAAGACTCAGAGACCCAGAGCTTGAGGATTATTCCCTGTCTGTGAGGTTTGAGATCCTGAAGTTTGAGGGAAGTTCATGGTACTTTCTTGAGGAAGGCACTATGAATGACTTTCATTCTTTCTTCTCACCTCTTTCTTAAGTATCCAATGATGTTGGAGCCAACTTGTGAGTTTAATTTCTCCTGAGGAGGAATGTAAACTGATCACAGTTGTTGAGCCACATAGGATACAACTCCTAAGTGGAAGCCTCCTAGTACTTTCCTGAGGAAGGTCCTATGGGTCTATTCACTTAGTTCCACTAGTTCATCCAGGATTTCGTAAGTATCCAATGATGTTGGAGCCAACATGCAAGTTTAGTTTCTCCTGAGGAGGAATGTAAACTGATCACATGTTGTTGAGCCACATGGGATACAATTCCTAAGTGGAAGCCTCCTAGTACTTTCCTGAGGAAGGTCCTATGGGTCTATTCACTTAGTTCCACTAGTTCAGGTAGGATTTCTTAAGTATCCAGTGATGTTGGAGCCTTCATGTGAGTTTAGTTTCTCCTGAGGAGGAATGTAAACTGATCACAGTGGTTGAACCACATAGGATATGATTCCTGAGTACAAGCCTCCTAGTGCTTTCCTGAGGAAGACACTATGAGTCTGTCTACTTAGCTCCCTTTCTTTGGTAAGCTTGTTTTAAAGCTTGAAGACTGGGATTGTTTTCTCTTGTGTAGGGTTTTGCTTTAGGGTTTTGCTTAGATTTGATTAGGGTTCTGTTTTAAGGTTAGGATTAGAGCTTAGAGAGTAGATGTAGGTGATTCTTTCTCAAGCATGTGGTTTGTTTGCCTGATGGCACTTCATTTCTTTTACTGTTTATTGCTTGATAGCATGTTGTTTATATTTCAGTATGATTATTGTTATTTCATGACTGGCTTGAGGTTGAGACGAGCTTGTGGAGGCTGAAGCCCCACACACATTTCCTCCCTCACTTGCATTGCATGCATTTTACTGTTAAGCTGATGCTTTGTCTGTTTTGGTGTATCATTGACATGATCCCTTAGGACTCTCATTTCCTTTGATAAGGATTTGATGATAGACTTTTAGGTTGAAACCTATGCATGACCACATCTAGGTGTTCCCTGTTCAAACCTCAACCATAGGATGAATCCATGGCATGATAACAGTAGGACTTGATAGTCTCCCTCCTAGTTGGGCCTGTTCTCTTCTCATCTCAAAACAGTTTAAGATACAGTAATCATGAATGATTTCTTTCGTACGTTACGAGCCTTAAGCCATCTGAGGATGGATGTTTAGTATGGTACCCTTTGGGTGACATGCGACGCATTCACTCTCAGGTCATAGTCTCTAGTGCGGTTGAAATCGCAAACACTATAAAAAACACTTCTTTCAGGAGATAACCCGTAGTTTCCCGAACTACATTTGCTCTGATCTTCCATACAGTGTGGAAGTACGTAGGCATAGGATGCGACGTCCTAGCGAGCAACCTTTCCCCCTTCGTAGGCCGAACTACGTCGACTCTGATTTCTCATTCTCTGATGAGAATACGTAGGCATAAAGTGCGATGCTTTGCCGAGTCATTTTTCTTTTCTTTTTTAGCCAGCCTTGATAGGTAGATAAAATAAAACCAACCCGTCCAAGTAAACAAACAAGCGTGGATCCCGTCGAGTACGACGGACGTGAGGGGTGCTAATACCTTCCCCTTGCGTAACCGACTCCCGAACCCAGACAATGGTTGCGATGACCTTGTCTTACCCTTATTCGTTAGGTTTTTACGATCGTTTCCTTTCCCGCTCTGAGGGATAAATAACGAAAGGTGGCGACTCTTCTGTCATGCCGGCACCTTATTTTCGCGCAAGCGACAGCTGGCGACTCTGCTGGGGACTTCATAGCATCTAGGGACTTTTCCCATCCCTTATGCTGGGACCGTTTCCCATCCCCTACGCGAGTCAATCCTAGCGTTTGTATGTTTGCTTGTTGGGTTGCATTTATTTATCGCATTTTTACTTCCCGCATTTTATTTCCCGCATTTGTTATTTTGATATGATTATCTGTGCTGCTGTGGGAGAGGGATGTTACTATGAGTGAGAAGCCGGACCTGGGCTTGAGTATACACCTAGACATAGTTGCGGAGAAGTAGTAGACGAACCTGTCTGCTGACCAGGCACAGTTCCCTACGAAAATCTGCGCTCAGACGAGATTCTTGCAGAGGTGCTCCTTTCCGGTCCTGAGGATCTGAGGGGAGTCCAGACGTGAGGATTGTCGACTCTGGGGACCGATCATTTGGAAGTCAGCCAAGTGAGGCCTCTTCATGACTTGATGATGCCACTCCTTCTGGGAATCGCATCGTCACTCATGAAAGTCTGTGACGCTGATGACCGCATAGGATGTCGTACCTTTGTCCGTGGATTAGGTCCATACCTGTGAGCGGGATTGGGATATTGCAGGAAACTTTGACCTCCAGACTACCTGGTTTTCTTGGCAGTGAATCAGTTATGTTGGTATTAGGGTTCTCGGTTGCGGATATGTTTGTTCTTGACAGAGCAAGTTTTTTTTATCAGAGGATTTTATCATCGGGTGTATGTCTCTTCCTGATAGAGCAGGTTCTGATCAGAGTATTGTCATCAGAGGTTTGTCCTGGATGGAGCAGATTTTGAGTGGGGTTTGAAGATCTCATCAGCAGCTGTATGTTTGTTCTTGATAGGGCAGATTTTTGATTTGGGGTCTGAAGACTTCATCAGCGGACGTTTTCTGATCATACATCCCGGGTCCTTATTATCAGGCACTTACTCTTGACAGAGCAGAATTTTGATCTCGATTCTATCAGATGGTTATTCTCAGCAGATCAGATCAGTGGTCTTACGCCGGGGTTTTCTTCTCATCAGCGATTGGTGATACCAAATCTCCACAGCAGCCACCTGGATATATTGATGCATACCTACATTTTGCATTAGTTTGCATGATCATTCGCATTCCATTGACGTGTGTCTGTGACAGGTACTGTTTCCCCGATCCAGGATCTCTCGCCTCTTATTGTATTATTACGGCAAGACTGTTGTGTACGAGTTCTCGGTCCTTGATGTGTCGAATTTGACTATTTCTGATGCTATATGAGAGATTGTTGTTTCCATGATTGGGCCCAGATGCCCCTCCTTGTTATTGTCAGCACTGGTACTAAGGCGCCAGGATCGGGGGAAATCTCTCAAGCACACAGACACACGCATACATCTGCATGAAGCATTTTTGCATGACATACATTCTGTTGCTTTTCCTAACCTTTAATGTAACCAGGTTTTTCAGGTACCCAGGTTCCGAGCTGCTTTCGATCTCCAGGATTGATCAAAGACTCATTCATCGTTACTCAACTCGCGCTAATCAGACAAGGATCATGGACCAGGTGCAGTCAGATGTTCAAGAGCTCCGTGAACGGATGGATCGTTTTATGGAACTGATGCAGGTGGTCGCTAACGGTCAGGACCAGCTTCGTACTCTGGTTCAACCTCTTATCTCTAGGGTTGACAATAATGGCATACTGCACGGCGGGGATGTGCCTACTCCTCCTCCAGTGGATGCTCCACAGAACGTTGTTCCTGTTGCCGGGGGCAACGGCAGTGCTAACAGCAATCTGATGACTAATATCGGACTCAACGCGGCAGGCGTCGGCAATGGTAGTCTGGGAGCCAGTGTTAACATAGGGCCGGTCAATGGCAATGCTGGTGTCGGAAACCTGTTGGTGCCTCAACCGTGGCTTGAGGACCATCAGGATGATATATTTTCTCAGAGAGGTGTAGATGCAGAGTTGAATGCTGAAGCTCGACTCAGGTTCAAGGTGTTGGAAGACAAGATGAGAGACATTGAAAATCAGAATACATTGGGCGTTGATATGTCCAAGCTCGGGTTGATTGCTGACTTTAAGGTACCTCACAAATTCAAGGTGCCTGCCTTTGAGAAGTATAAAGGTACTACTTGCCCCCGGGTCCACCTCCGATCTTATTATAGAAAGATGTCTGCCTATTCTGACGATGAGAAGTTGCTGATGCACTTCTTCCAAGATAGTCTTTCTGGTCCGTCACTCGAATGGTATATGGGTTTGGAGCCTGCTACTGTACGCACCTGGAAAGACCTCGCTGAAGCGTTCGTCCTCCATTATCAATATAATAGCGACTTGGCCCTCAACCGGGTTCAGCTTCAGAATCTTTCACAGCGGAACAATGAAAGCTTTAAAGAGTACGCCCAGCGTTGGCGCGAGTTGGCTGCTCGAGTTCAACCGCCGATGGTTGAGCGAGAGCTAGTGCAAATGTTCGTGGCCACCCTTCCTGGAATCTACTATGAAAAGCTGGTCAGTGGCATGTCTGGAACATTCTCGGCTCTCATCACTATGGGCGAGCATGTTGAGAACGGTATAAAGATTGGAAAAATTCAGGGCGAATCATCCTCAGCTGGAGGAGGTAGTAAGAAACCCTACGCTGGCAAGCGTCGAGAAGGAGATGCCAGTGTTGTTACTAATGCTCGGAGAAGGGGCAAGGGCCCTCAACAGCAGATTGCTAGCATAAATATCCCAGTTGCTCCATCGCAGCCGCAGCAGCAGCCTCAGCAGCAGAATCAGCAGGGGTATAGAAGATATCAGAATCGGGCTCCTCTGACAAATCGTCATTTTGAAACTCCACCTATGTCGTATGCACAGCTCTTACAAACGTTGCTTCAGCTTCAGTTAGTTCAAAAGAGGACAATGGCTCCCTTAACAGGGGCACCGCCACCGGGGTATGACGCCAATGCTACTTGTGATTTCCATACTGGGGCACCAGGCCATACGATTGAGAATTGCAAAGCTTTTAAGCACAAAGTGCAGGACTTGGTGGACGCCAAGGTTATTAACTTTTCTGATAGCGTGCCCAACGTTACCAAGAACCCTATGCCTCACCATAGGGGAGGCGGAGTGAACGCCGTTATCACCGAGGAGAGTTCAGACTTGCTGACTAATGTCAAAGATTTGAAGACGCCGCTTAGTTTTGTCAAGGCTAAGTTGCTGAAGAAGGGCTTCTTTCCTGGATGCGGAGAGTTATGTATGGCTTGTGCTACACTTCCTGATGGGTGTGAGCAGCTGGTAGAAGGTATCCAAAGTCTGATGTCTGAGGGTATTTTGCAGTTCAGCCGTAGCGTTGAAAGTGTATCAGGGGAAGTCGTGCTGAAGCAGGCAGATGAAGTCGCTACCATTACTATTCCTCGTCACCCTATTACTATTTCTGCGCCCCGACCACCTACAATTACTATCACCAGGGCCGGACCAATCCCATTCGAGAGTACTAATGCTGTTCCATGGCATTATGGCGCCGAAGTCTACTGCAATGGTCAGAAGTTAGAGCTGGAGCCATACGGATCGACTGTGCAGAATCTTGCCGGAGTCAGTGGCATTACTCGAAGCGGTAGAGTGTTTGCGCCAGCAGAGGTTGCAGCAGAGAAAGTGGTCCGAGTTGACGCTATAGATAAGGGTAAAGGCAAAGCTGTCGAAGAGATCCCTTCTGGGGCAGAGAAGGACTTGCTGGTTAAAGATACTGAAGAGTTCATGCGGTTAATCAAGAAGAGCGACTACAAGATTGTAGATCATCTTCATCAGACTCCGTCAAAGATCTTTATTCTTAACTTGTTGCTGTGTTCTGAAGCGCACCGCAACGCATTACTGAAGGTATTGAACGCTGCATACGTGCCGCAGGAGATATCAGTAAATCAGCTAGAAGAGGTGGTAGCCCATGTCAATGCTGGTAATGGGCTGGGATTTACAGATCTAGAGCTGACTCCTAAAGGGAGAGATCACAACAGCGCCTTGCACGTCTCGATAGAGTGCAGAGGCACGATCATGGCGCATGTCCTGGTGGATACGGGTTCGTCACTTAATGTGCTTCCGAAAAAGGCACTGATGAAGTTGGACACTCGTGGATTGCTTTGCACGCCCAGTGATCTGGTAGTGAAAGCCTTTGACGGAACTAAGCGCCACGTTTTCGGAGAGTTGACCCTGCCAATTCAAGTTGGTCCAGAGACGTTTGATACGGTTTTCTATATCATGGATATCATGCCTGCCTACAGTTGCCTCTTAGGTCGGCCATGGATCCATGTTGCTGGTGCCGTGACGTCCACGCTGCATCAAAAGCTCAAATATGTTGTCGGGGGAAGCATAGTGACCGTCTGTGGTGAGGAGGACATTATGGTGAGCCACTTGTCATCCTTTAAGTATGTTGAAATGGACGGCGAAATCCATGAAACTCTCTGCCAAGCATTTGAAGCCGTCAAGGTAAAAGAGGTAGCTCCTGTCGTCATAGAGAAGCAAGAGATGAATCTCTCCTCATTTAAAGAAGCTCGAGCCGTCGTCGAAGCCGGTTCCACCCCAGGCTGGGGGCATGTTTTGGATATACCAATCAAGCAGGATAAGTTTGGGTTGGGGTACTCTCCTGGAGCTGAAGCTTCATCTTCTTCTAGCAGTTCGTCTCGTGGGAAGGGGCCGATCCTATTCACCAAGGGCGGAGTGATTTTCGAGAGCATCAACGCAGCGTCTGAGGACAGCGGGGATAGCGATTGTGATCTTGACGCCTGGATTCAGCCAAGCAAGCCGGGCGAGCGCCTTAACAATTGGACCATCAAGGAGATTATCCAGCTGACAAGTGAAGAGTAATGATTTGCTTTTTACAATCTTTGTACAACCCTATGTCCTACCCGGGGCATAGTGATTTTATTGTCAGGGCCTTGTTGGATTATGTACATGCATTTTGTTAATAAATAAAAAGGCGTTTTCTTCGTACTCAAATATTGTGTTCTCTGTTATTCCTGTTTTATGTTTATTTCGAAAAATAGCAAAATGGCAACAAGGTTTGTGCTAACCTGCATATTCTTGCTTTAAACTTAACCCTTGTTATTGCAGGATCCACATAACAGACGACATCGACTTTGGACCCTCTACGGCTCACTACGACTTCGATTGCCCGATTTATCAAGCCGAGGATGAGATTGATGAAGACGAAGACCTTCCGGAAGAGTTGGCCCGCTTGTTGAGACAAGAGGAAAAGGTTATTCTGCCTCACGAGGAGGATATTGAGATCATAAATCTGGGTTCTGAAGAGCTCGTCAGAAATGTCAGAATAGGGGTTGCGCTGCAAAATGATGTCAAGCATAGACTGGTCGAGATGCTTCGAGAGTATAGTGACGTCTTTGCTTGGTCATACGAAGATATGCCCGGACTTGACACAGATATCGTGGTTCATCGCTTGCCATTGCGAGAAGATTGCCCTCCAGTCAAGCAGAAGCTTAGGAGGACGAGACCAGATATGGCTGTAAAAATCAAAGAAGAAGTCCAAAAGCAGTTGGACGCAGGATTTCTAGCCGTTACCACTTACCCTCCGTGGGTCGCCAACATAGTGCCTGTACCGAAGAAGGACGGTAAGGTACGCATGTGCGTCGATTATCGGGATTTGAATAGGGCGAGCCCTAAGGATGATTTCCCGTTACCTCATATCGATGTGTTGGTCGACAATACAGCCCATCTTTCCGTGTTTTCGTTCATGGATGGCTTCTCCGGTTACAATCAGATTAAGATGGCACCGGAGGACATGGAGAAAACGACGTTTATCACTCCCTGGGGAACATTCTGCTATAAGGTAATGCCCTTCGGTCTGAAGAACGCAGGGGCCACTTACCAACGAGCAATGGTAACTTTGTTTCATGATATGATTCATCATGAGATCGAGGTCTATGTTGATGACATGATTGCAAAGTCCCAAACGGAGGAAGAGCATCTGGTCAACTTATTGAAGCTTTTTGAGAGGCTTAGGAAGTTCAGGCTGAGGCTGAATCCTAACAAGTGCACTTTCGGAGTGCGGTCCGGAAAGTTATTGGGGTTTATCGTTAGTGAACGAGGTATTGAAGTTGATCCTGCGAAAATAAAAGCTATTCAAGAAATGCCAGCGCCGAAAACAGAAAAAGAAGTTCGTGGTTTCTTGGGCCGAATAAACTACATTGCGAGGTTTATCTCTCAGATCACAGCCACTTGTGAACCGATGTTCAAGCTTTTAAAGAAAGATCAGGCGATTACTTGGAATGAGGATTGCCAGAAGGCATTCGACAAAATAAAGCAGTACCTTCAAGAACCTCCAATCTTGATACCCCCAGTGGCTGGACGGCCATTAATCATGTACCTGACGGTTCTGGAGAATAGTATAGGGTGCGTTCTCGGTCAGCACGACGAGACGGGCAGAAAAGAGCATGCCATCTATTATTTGAGTAAAAAGTTCACTGAGTGTGAGTCTTGATACTCGATGCTAGAGAAGACGTGTTGTGCATTAGCTTGGGCTGCCAAACGTCTACGACAGTATATGCTCAATCACACCACTATGCTAATTTCGAAGATGGATCCGATCAAGTACGTCTTCGAGAAGCAGGCTCTTTCGGGCAGGATTGCCAGATGGCAAATGGTGCTAACAGAATATGATATTCAGTATGTCTCCCAGAAAGCCATTAAGGGAAGCGTATTGTCTGATTACCTTGCCGAACAGCCAATCGAAGACTACCAGCCGATGAAGTTTGAATTCCCTGACGAGGATATTATGTTTCTCAAAGCGAAGGATTGCGATGAGCCATTGCCCGATGAGGGGCCAGATAGGAAGTCTCAGTGGAAGTTGATATTCGACGGAGCGGTTAATTCCTATGGAAGTGGTATCGGGGCTATCATCACGACTCCTCACGGATCCCACATCTCGTTTACTGTGAGACTGACGTTTCCAGTTACCAACAATGAAGCAGAGTATGAAGCTTGTATTATGGGTCTAGAAGAGGCAATTGATTTGAGAATCAAGAATCTAGACGTATATGGTGACTCAGCGCTTGTAATCAATCAAATTAAGGGGGAGTGGGAAACTCGTCAAGCGAATTTGGTGTCGTACATGAATTACGCCAGGAGGCTACTTCCGTTCTTCGATCGAGTGGAACTCCATCATGTACCCAGGGCTGAAAATCAGATGGCTGATGCCTTAGCCACGTTGGCTTCAATGTATAAGGTCAATTTTTGGAATGAGGCTCCAAGAATTGTGCTTTCGCGTCTTGACAGACCGGCATTTGTCTTTGCAATCGAGGATGCCAATGACGGCAAGCCATGGTTCCACGACATCCAGACCTTCCTTATGACTAAGGAGTATCCTGCGGGTGCGTCAACCCAGGATAAGAAGACTCTAAGGAGGCTATCTGGAAACTTTTATCTCAATCCTGATGGAGTGCTGTATAAGAGAAACCACGATCTCGTGCTGCTCAGATGTGTAGATGAGAAAGAGGCAAGTATGCTCATGGAAGAAGTCCATGAGGGCACATTTGGTACGCACGCCGGCGGGCATGCCATGACGAGAAAGATCCTGAGAGCAGGGTATTACTGGCTGGCTATGGAGTCGGATTGCTTCAGATTCGCGAAGAAATGTCACAAATGCCAGATTTATGCTGATAAAGTTCATGTGCCGCCGTGCCCATTGAATGTCATGTCCTCCCCTTGGCCGTTCTCCATGTGGGGCATCGACATGATAGGCAAGATCGAGCCCACTGCATCCAATGGTCATCGTTTCATTCTGGTAGCTATCGACTACTTCACCAAATGGGTGGAGGCAGCCTCGTACGCTAATGTGACCAAGCAGGTAGTAGCTAAATTCATAAAGAAGGACATCATCTGTCGCTATGGAATTTCCGAGCGGATCATTACTGATAATGGTTCGAATTTGAATAACAAGATGATGAAAGAGTTGTGCCAGAGCTTCAAGATCGAACACCACAACTCATCTCCTTACCGGCCGAAGATGAACGGCGCTGTTGAAGCGGCCAACAAGAACATCAAGAAGATTGTTCAGAAGATGGTTGTGACGTACAAAGATTGGCACGAGATGTTGCCGTTTGCCTTGCACGGTTATCGTACGACGGTGCGTACGTCGACCGGGGCAACTCCTTTCTCCTTGGTGTACGGTATGGAAGTTGTCCTGCCGTTAGAAGTGGAAATTCCTTCTTTGCGAGTTTTGGTTGATGTGAAACTCGATGAGGCAGAATGGATTACGAATCGTTTGAACCAACTCAGCCTGATGGACGAGAAGAGGTTAGCATCGATTGCATTTGGTCGCCTGTACCAAAGTCGAATGAAGAAAGCTTATGATAAGAAGGTGCGTCCTAGAAGCTTTCAGATGGGTGATCTCGTCCTGAAGAAGATTCTTCCGCCACACTCCGATCACCGGGGCAAGTGGACTCCGAATTACGAAGGGCCGTATGTCGTCAGCAAGGTCTTCTCAGGAGGAGCTTTGTTGTTATCCACGATGGATGGTGAAGATTTTGCATCCCCGGTGAACGCGGACGCAGTTAAAAAATACTTTGCTTGAAAGAGACCCGCTGGACAAAAAAAGAAAGAGTCCAGGCAAAAAAGGGGCATCCCGACGAACCAAAAACAGAATAAAAGGTTCGGGCAAAAATTAGGGATATATTGAAAAAATGTACACCCGCGAAGTCGAAAACCTACACTGGGCGGCTTCGGCAAAAAGGGGTATCCCGGTGAACTGAAAACCCATAAAGGGCGGTTCACGCAAAAGTTAGGGATTTGAATAAGCAAATGACTGCGTTCCACGCATGGACTTTCATTGTTTAGTGGTTTGGAGGACCTGAGGGCCGTTTATCTGAATCAATCTCTTTCGAAGCTGAAGCGTCGGAGAAGTATCAAAGTCGAGTGGGTCTTAGAGGGATCAACTCATGGTGTTCGTCTACGCCTCGTTGCCGACATTTGTATACACTGATGTACATTTATGTTTTATTTTTGTGCGGCTTCCTCATTCCAGGAGTTTGCCTCTGTTGTAAAACATTTTTGCCCATTCAGGGTTTCATCATCAATAAAATGCACATTATTCAGCAATTCTACTTGTCTGTTTAGCATTTATCTGTTTTGTTTGCGAATGAAAACGCCGATGCTTTTTTGATAAAATGCGCATACATAAACTTACGGGCCTAGGCCCATTGATTGTTGAAACAATTAATTACATGAATATTGTCACGAGATAATAACCTTGATAGGCCCCTTTGAGGAGGGTATCTTGTCTGTTTGTTCGTGTTGTTGCAGGTGTGGCACCTCCCAGAAGATGTGTCGTGCGCGTCCCCGAAGCAGGGCGAGTCCTCCTTCTCCAGCAGTGTTCAGAAGTTTCTTCTCCGCAGAATCTGAACGCAAGATAGTAAGCATTGACATGACTCCCCAGGCAGAGATGATTCTCTTCCCCAAGCAGACGCATCCTGAAGTAACGTCACCTCATCAGCTGAGTCGAGGGCCAAAACTCGTATTGTCCCCCAGCACCGGGTCACAAGTGCAGGTTTCGTAGAAATGCTCGGGTGCCGAAGCTCGTGTGTCCCCAGTAAAGTCGCCGAAGCAGGTGTCTTCCCCAGCACCGGGTCACAAGTGCAAGTCTGGTAGGAAGTTGTTCGTATGCCGAAGGAGGCAGTAACTGATGGTGCCAGACTGAAGTCTCCAGCGGAATTGAGATTCCCCACCAGAACCGTATTCTCTCCCGAAGTAGAATGACTTCTCCTTCCCCAGTAGAGTGTTGGAACAGCTGATGTGGTATTCCTCTGCAGAGTTGTGCTTTCCCCCGAAGTCAGATGATTATTTCTTCCCTAGCGAAATTGAGATTCCTCATCAGAGTCGTACCCTCCCGTTGAAGTAGAATGATTTCTCTCTCCCCGGCGGAGTCCGCAAACCCTCAAGAGGACCGAATCCTTGGAAGCAGTTGGGACCATGAGTGGATGTTCCCTAGCAGAGCGTGGGGCAGCTGATGCTGTATTTCCCCAGAGTCGCACCCTCTCCAGCGAAGCAGAATAACTTCTCCTTCCTTAGCCGAGTTTGCAGATGTCCAAGAGAGCCGAGTCTTTGGAAGGTGATCAAATCATGGTTGGTTTTTCCCTAGTGGAGTGTTGGGCAGCTGAAGTTGTTTCCCCACAGAGTGGTTATCCCCAGAAAAGTGGTCATGGCGGCCACGCAGTTTATTCTCGCGATTGACATCACTTTCTCTCAGCAGGTCCAGATTCTCATGGAGCTTCGTTCCCCTGCAGCAATCAGCTGAAGCTGTTTCCCCTGCAGCAGTCAACCGAAGATCATTTCCCCAAGCGGAGTCCGATTGATATTGGCGTGTCCTCGTTCTCCTCAGCAGGATGATTCCTCTACCTGAGTAGTTCTTTCCCCTTGACAGGAGAATTCCCCTTCGGCATTTATTTTGCTGACGGGATCGCATCATTGTGCATGATTGCATAGCATTTAGCATTTACGCATAGCATTACCACCGTGTGGGGCATGGCGCCGAAGCATGGGCATCATACGCATGATCTAGGTTATTATCATTCTTGTCTTACAGGCGTTCGGCCGAAGGATCAGCTGCTCAGGATGATTCCTGACATTCTCCCCGACGAGGTCGCTTTCTTAAGATGATTCCTAAGACCCCGGTGTAATTCCCACAGTCGCTCGCTCAAGATGATTTTTGAGATCCCCAGCGAAGTCTGCAGTTCAAAACGATTCTGGAATTCCTCAGCAGAGCCGTTTGCTTAAGATGATTCTTAAGACCTCAGTACAGCTTCCCGAGTTGTTTGCTTAGGATGATTCTTGAGCTCCCCAGTAGCGTCCCCAGCAAGGGTTGCCCAGGAAGATTCCAGAGATCCCTAGCAGATAAAGTCTCCAGAAAGGTCAGCAGTTCAGGATGATTCTTGAAGGTGCCCGACGGAGTTTATTTGTTCAAGATGATTCTTGAAGCCCTTAGCAGTGTGATATGTTTGCTCCAACAGCGATGTCTAATCTGAAGATGGATTTCGTAAGCGCCTGAAGGCGGTATCAGAATGTTCCTGTGGATTCGGATTTCCGTGTTGATGAATCAGCACTTGTCTGAGGACAAGGTTCCAAAGTTTGTAGATATAACAAGATGATCCGTGTTGGCCTGAAGACCAAGTCAGTTGTCCTGAGGTGATGATTGATTGCGATCAAGTGAATAGTGTTTCTTCTGACTGAAGTCGAAGATGTTTCTCCAGCTGAAGCGGAGTTTGCCTGAAGGCAAAGTGTTTGAATCCCCGTAGAGTCATGAATGGCTCAGGATACCATTTCTCTGACTGAAGTCACAGATTTCCCAAGCTGAAGCGAAGGTGCCTGAAGGCAAGGTTATCCCCAAGGTCATGAATGACCTAGGATTCATTTTTTCGGACTGAAGGCCGAAGTATATCCCTGACTGAAGTCACGGATACTCTATAGCAGAGGCGGAGTTGCCTGAAGGAATATCCATGTATCCTTGAAGGCCAAGGATCATTTCTTTAGACTGAAGTCGAAGATACCTCCTGCAGAGTTGCCGACAGGCAAAAGTTTACATCCTTGAAGGCCAAGGATGCTTATCTTCAGGAATACTTGAAGATCTTTTCTAGCTGAAGCTGGAAGTGGCCAGGGGCCAGGGTTTCATATGTCTTTGATGATTAAAGTTCTACAGTGGGCAGTGTGCAGTAGTATTCCGATGTTCGTTATGGTTCTGAGGGTGAACCCCTAGATCAGAGCGTGCTCGGTTAAGTCTCTCATTCCCAGCGGAGTAGTTTCGAATACGCAAGTGTACTTCACCAGGGGTGAACCCCAGGTTAGAGTTGTTCAGTGTTGTATTTTCTCCAGCGGCGAGGCGGGGAATTTTGATTATCCGACGGCGAGGTCAGATTATGTTTGTGTCCGGCGGCGAGGTTGGATGTTTGGATTTGACGGCGAGGTCAGAGTATGTTTGTGTTCGTCGGCGATGTTGAATGTGTTCGACGGCGAGGTTGAATGTTTGTTCGACGGCGAGGTTGGATGTTTGTTTGACGGCGAGGTCAGAGCAGGTTTGTGTTCGACGGCGAGGTTGAATGTTTGTTTTGACGGCGAGGTCAGATTAGGTTTGTTTCGACGGCGAGGTCAGATTAGGTTTGTTTCGACAGCGATGTTGAATGTGTTCGACGACGAGGTTGAATGTTTGTTCGACGGCGAGGTTGGATGTTTGTTTGACGGCGAGGTCAGAGCAGGTTTGTGTTCGACGGCGAGGTTGAATGTTTGTTTTGACGGCGAGGTCAGATTAGGTTTGTTTCGACGACGGGGTCAGATTATGTTGGTTTCCGGCGGCGATGTTGGAAGATTATGTTCGACGGCGACGTCAGACTCTTTAATCCACAGCAGAGATGATGTTTGTACGACGACGATGTCGAGTGTCTCTCGGAATGATGTTTGTTTCCGAAGGCGATGTCAGATTTAGTTCTCCAGCGGCGATGCGGGGTATTTTGATTGTTCAATGACAATGTCAAGTGATTTGGTGTTCCAGCGGCAATGATGAGTGTTCCTCAGAATTTTGTCTACTTCTGACGGGGATGTCAGGTGGCTTAGTCTTCCAGCGGCGATGTTGGGTGTTTTGGTTGTCTGATGATGATTCAATGCGGATAACTGACGACAATGTCAGATCAGTATTTCTCCAGCTAGTTGTCGTGCAGCTAGTATTGCAGTATTCGAAGATTTGTTTCCCGCAGAGTATTATGTGCTCAGGCAGTTGGCAAATTTTCGGGTTTACCGGTATTCAATCGTCTCGCACCTTGATTGGTTGAGAGCTGTTCGCTTCTCACCCAGTCAGGTTCAAGCCGTTTGAATAGGGGCAGCTGTTGCACCCCAAAATTTGACCAACAATTATTTATCCATCAAGTGTTTGAAGTTTTGATACCTTCATCAGAAAGTTCAAGAGATCCCCAGAGGAATTGGGTGAAACCAGAATTGTGTGCCTCCTAGCTTGAGAGTTGTGGGAACTCCTCAGGTGATTCTGAGACTTTGGGAATGAACTTGAATATTTGAGAAAGGTTATGAGATGTCTTGAGAGCCATCATGAAGCCCAAAGAAGTCATTGTGCAAGAATTCAGAAGATTAAACCATGAATGGTAGAATTAGGGTTTTGACTGGGTCAACCCTAGGTCAACTGAAAATTTGGAGAAGGTTGAGACCTAATCCAAGGGCCATGAGATCATGGAATGATGTATGGAGATGTTATAAAGATGATTCCTAGACCAACTCATCATGATTGAGGAGTTTGAGAAGTTTTGAGTTAGGGTTTCCAGGGATTGACAGTGAAAAAACCTAATTTGATCCCTATCTTCCAGGCAGTTTTAGCTCAAGATGTGATTGATATCTCATCTTCCCCACAACATGAATGTTGTAGAGCTTGTTCCTAGATTTAATTTGAGTGGTGGAAGTCCTTGATAGGAGTTGCAGAGCTCAAGTTATGGTTTTGACAAATTACAGGTCAGCAGAGGTGTGTGAATCTGGGTCCTTGAAAGTCACCCAACTTGCAGACAACTTTTGCCCTAGTAGGATGATTCCTATGATCCCTTGGTCAACATGAATGTTGAAGAGCATCTTCTTATATTTCTAGAGAGTACTAGAAGTCCTTTATAGGATTTGTAGAACTCAACTTATGGTTTGAACAAGACAGGGGTATTTTGGTCATTTGGCAATTATAGGTCATTTTAAGCAAAGGCCATATCTCCTATTTCCAAGCCTCAAATGGAAAAACTCAAAACATGAAAGTTGTTCAAAATGGCATTTTAAGCCTAGAAAAGAGGTCATGAGTTGTTGTAAAAGCTCATAGCATGGAAT
The DNA here is from genome assembly GCA_963859935.3 of Lathyrus sativus. Lineage (NCBI taxonomy): Eukaryota > Viridiplantae > Streptophyta > Magnoliopsida > Fabales > Fabaceae > Lathyrus > Lathyrus sativus. The sequence continues at coordinate 510,880,869 of OZ012737.1, forward strand.
GACAAAGTTTGGTAAATTTGAACTAAAAAAGGCATATAAGTTAATTCAAGTCAAGTTGAAATTTGGTTTGGGAGATCTATGAATCCAAAATAGGTCATCCAATATACCATTTTGAGTGCAAATAACATTCTAAAAACTTTGGTTTAAACAGAATTTTGATTTGAGGCTCAAAAATGAAGGTTGCTTTGAAAATTTGTAACTTGTATCTTAAGGCATCCTTGGAAGGTTCTACACAAGGCAAGTTTGGCCTGATTTTTGCACATATGATCTCAATATCTCTTGTAATGAGATCTTGACACAAGTTTACAAGGCCTAACTCATGAGATATGGTATGTTCAACTTGTCACCAAAGGAGAAAATCCAAGCTTTTCTAGTGGATTCTAGATGATTCTAGAAGCTTCCATGGATTGCTATTTAAAGAGTACCTCATAGTGTGATGAGAGGTTGGTCAAGGTTGGAGAATTCAGTGGAGAAAGGGAGAGAAAGAGTGAGGTGTTCAAAGCTTTCTTCAAAGTCAAGCAAGACTCGAATCTTCCATTACAAGCTTTCTCCTTCAAGAATCTTGCAAACAGAAACTTCTACACCATTAGAGGGTTCCTTGGAAGCCATTACAAGCTCTGAATTCATCTCTAGCATCACTCACCATCATCACTTGGCATGTTGGTATGCTTCCCCATATCTCATTATTTATGCGCTTTCCATAAGGTTTCTAGGTGTAGAATGAATAGGCTAGGTCAAGAGATCATGTGCTGAGAATTAGAGAGCTCTGTGTAAGGATCCATGGCAGACCCTAGTTTCTTTCACTTTCAAGAATGAATCGTGTGTTGAGCATTAACTGATATGTTATGGTTCAGATTGGTGAGGGTAACATAAAGAACAGGATCATACCATTAGATTTGAGTTTTAACCGAGTTGATCACAGAGAAAAGTGTTGGAACCCTAGTCTTGAAGCTTTCAGTTTGGGTGATTTAAAAGGTTTCAGGGAAAACTACTCGTTTGGTTTTGTTCATGGCAATCAGTAGGTCATTTTTTCTTTTGGAATCTTGGAATTTCATTGAGCATGGAGAGAGGACGAAGGGATGGAAAACTCGCGCATGAACCTGGCCATTTCAGAAAACCCTAGAATGGATTGGGGACGATGGCCATCAGCCGTTGGATCAGTCCCATAAATTGACTAAGCAATCTCATCTAACGGCCCTTGTTTAAACTTGCAAATAGAGGGAGTTTGATGCGTATGAAACGCATCGTTTCATTAAAACCAGCGTGTGGGCCTCAGCTAAGCATTGATACCTACACCCCCACCAGCGGCCCAATCAGCTTTTGAACTAGATTTTGATGCTATTTGCATCGTCCTCGTCCTATTTTCTTTTTAATTTTTCAATTGTTTTTCTGAAACGCTGGTGGGCCTAACACGCTTACTAATTGCACCCCAGTTTCCTGGCCCATCAGAATTATCAATTGGGCGCTTTGCTGTTCTCACCCCCCCTCCCCTTTAATTAATTTCTTTTATTTTTAATTTCTTTTAATTTCCATGCATATTATAAAATTCATAGAAAATGGAAAAATTAATATTTTTCAATTCTTGTTTTTTCTATAGGTTAATAAATTTGTCTAGAAAATATTAAATAAATAAAATTATCATTTTATTTTCTTTTAATATTTTTAGAGTATTTTTCATTTGAATAGCTTTTTATAAATGTTTAGCTTGATACTCAATTTTGTAGAATTTCTTTTAGGACCTTCCCTTAGTCTTTTTAATTCATTATTTTTGGTGTGATTAGATATTGAGTCATAGTTCCCCATAGGATTTAATTCTTGATTTTTAGATTAAAATTTGATTAGTTTAGTTAGGTTAGCATTAGGGTATCATAATTAGGGTTTAAGGATGCATAGGTGAAATAATTCATTTTCTGTGGAGAGTTCTGATTTGATTTTTGGGTATGGGTATATAGGGATGTTATGGGTAGATATTATAGACCCTTGTGAATAATTGATAGAATTTTCCCTCTTGTTTTAGTATTTTTAGGTATTTTCTGAAGTTGGATGATGGTTTTGACTGTTCTGTGGTTATCTGTTTATCCTTGGGGTTCATTTTGGGGAATTTGGTGTGGGGCTTAGTTAGTTTTGAAGATCTTGTTGAAGAGCATGATGAAGGAGAAGATTGTAGATCAAGACTCAGAGACCCAGAGCTTGGGGATTATTCCCTGTCTGTGAGGTTTGAGATCCTGAAGTTTGAGGGAAGTTCATGGTACTTTCCTGAGGAAGGCACTATGAATGACTTTCATTCTTTCTTCTCACCTCTTTCTTAAGTATCCAATGATGTTGGAGCCAACTTGTGAGTTTAATTTCTCCTGAGGAGGAATGTAAACTGATCACAGTTGTTGAGCCACATAGGATACAACTCCTAAGTGGAAGCCTCCTAGTACTTTCCTGAGGAAGGTCCTATGGGTCTATTCACTTAGTTCCACTAGTTCATCCAGGATTTCGTAAGTATCCAATGATGTTGGAGCCAACATGCGAGTTTAGTTTCTCCTGAGGAGGAATGTAAACTGATCACATGTTGTTGAGCCACATGGGATACAATTCCTAAGTGGAAGCCTCCTAGTACTTTCCTGTGGAAGGTCCTATGGGTCTATTCACTTAGTTCCACTAGTTCAGGTAGGATTTCTTAAGTATCCAGTGATGTTGGAGCCTTCATGTGAGTTTAGTTTCTCCTGAGGAGGAATGTAAACTGATCACAGTGGTTGAGCCACATAGGATATGATTCCTGAGTACAAGCCTCCTAGTGCTTTCCTGAGGAAGACACTATGAGTCTGTCTACTTAGCTCCCTTTCTTTGGTAAGCTTGTTTTAAAGCTTGAAGACTGGGATTGTTTTCTCTTGTGTAGGGTTTTGCTTTAGGGCTTTGCTTAGATTTGATTAGGGTTCTGTTTTAAGGTTAGGATTAGAGCTTAGAGAGTAGATGTAGGTGATTCTTTCTCAAGCATGTGGTTTGTTTGCCTGATGGCACTTCATTTCTTTTACTGTTTATTGCTTGATAGCATGTTGTTTATATTTCAGTATGATTACTGTTATTTCATGACTGACTTGAGGTTGAGACGAGCTTGTGGAGGCTGAAGCCCCACACACATTTCCTCCCTCACTTGCATTGCATGCATTTTACTGTTAAGCTGATGCTTTGTCTGTTTTGGTGTATCATTGACATGATCCCTTAGGACTCTCATTTCCTTTGATAAGGATTTGATGATAGACTTTTAGGTTGAAACCTATGCATGACCACATCTAGGAGTTCCCTGTTCAAACCTCAACCATAGGATGAATCCATGGCATGATAACAGTAGGACTTGATAGTCTCCCTCCTAGTTGGGCCTGTTCTCTTCTCATCTCAAAACAGTTTAAGATACAGTAATCATGAATGATTTCTTTCGTACGTTACGAGCCTTAAGCCATCTGAGGATGGATGTTTAGTATGGTACCCTTTGGGTGACATGCGACGCATTCACTCTCAGGTCATAGTCTCTAGTGCGGTTGAAATCGCAAACACTATAAAAAACACTTCTTTCAGGAGATAACCCGTAGTTTCCCGAACTACGTTTGCTCTGATCTTCCATACAGTGTGGAAGTACGTAGGCATAGGATGCGACGTCCTAGCGAGCAACCTTTCCCCCTTCGTAGGCCGAACTACGTCGACTCTGATTTCTCATTCTCTGATGAGAATACGTAGGCATAAAGTGCGATGCTTTGCCGAGTCATTTTTCTTTTCTTTTTTAGCCAGCCTTGATAGGTAGATAGAATAAAACCAACCCGTCCAAGTAAACAAACAAGCGTGGATCCCGTCAAGTACGACGGACGTGAGGGGTGCTAATACCTTCCCCTTGCGTAACCGACTCCCGAACCCAGACAATGGTTGCGATGACCTTGTCTTACCCTTATTCGTCAGGTTTTTCTGATCGTTTCCTTTCCCGCTCTGAGGGATAAATAACGAAAGGTGGCGACTCTTCTGTCATGCCGGCACCTTATTTTCGCGCAAGCGACACTAGGAAACCAACATCCCACTGCTTTTGAACCTCCTCTTTAATCTTCACAGCCATGTCCGGTCTAGTTCTTCGGAGCTTCTGCTTAACCGGAGGGCATTCTTCTTTTAACGGCAGACGGTGCACAACCATATCCGTATCCAGCCCAGGCATGTCCTCATACGACCAAGCAAAAATATCACTGTACTCTTTGAGCATTTCAACCAGTCTTCGCTTGATGTTGCTCTGCAGCGCGACTCCTATACGGATGTTCCTTTCAACCCCTTCCGACCCCAGATTGACAATCTCAATGACTTCCTCATGAGGCAGAATGATTCGTTCTTCTTGTTTTACCAACCAAGACAACTCTTCTGGAACGTCGCCATCTTCAACAATCTCTTCTTCGGTCTGAAATACCGGGTGCTCAAAGTCGAAGTGAGTCATAGGCGGTTCATAGATGTCATCTGAAATAGTAATCCTGCAAAGGAAATGGTTAAATGCTTCAAAATACATACAAAGCGAATAACCACGTTGCCATTTTATTGTAAAAAATAAAAACAGGAAAAACAGGGATCACAATATTTGTACATGAAAACGCCTTTTTATTTAACGATTAAACAGTGCAATGTACATAACAGAACGACCCTAAGCAAAATCACGATGCCCTGGATAGGACACCGGATTGTTCAACAATTAAGAAAACAAAGTATTACTATTTAGTTGTCACAGGAACAGTCTCCTGAATAGACCAATTGCAAAGCCTTTGTCCTGGAACGCTCGGCTGAATCCAGGCGTCCATGTCGCAGTCGCTGTCTCCTTTTTCAGAATCTGAAACAGCGTTGATGGTCTCGTGATATACTCCACTAGCCGTAATCGTTATTGGTCCTTTGAAACGGGGTGCCCCTGCAGTAGGCGTTGATGATGGAGGTTGATATCCCAGTCCAAATCTGTCCATTTTCACGGGAATATCCAGAACCTTGCCCCAGCCCTTTGTCTCACCAGTCTTCACTAGAGCCTGAGCCTTCTTATATGACGATACTGCCACCTCTGATGCTTTACTCAGCCCTGGAACTTTGTCTTTGATGCGCAACCCTTCAAAGGCTTGACAGGGTGTTTCATGAATCTCGCCGTCGACTTCCACGTACTTGAATGACGACAAATGGCTAACCAATATATCCTCCTCTCCACAAACTGTGACCACGCTGTCCCCTACCATGTACTTCAGCTTTTGGTGCAAGGTAGATGTGACTGCCCCAGCACCGTGGATCCATGGTCGTCCAAGAAGACAGCTATAGCCTGGTTGGATGTCCATAATGTAAAATTCCGTTTCAAAAATCTCCGGCCCCACCTGCAGAGGCAGAGTCATGGATCCAAAGACTGACCTCCGTGTACCATCAAATGCCCTGACCACCAAGTCACTAGGCGTACAAACGATTCCCCTGATGTCCAATTTCATCATTGCTTTCTTTGGCAGCACGTTCAAGGAAAACCCAGTATCTACCAGCACGTGGGACATGACTGCGCCCCTGCATTCAACTGATACGTGCAACGCCATGTTATGCTCTCTTCCCCTCGGGGTCAAATCAAAATCCGTAAATCTCAAACTATGGCCTGCATTCACATGCGTCATCACCCCTTCCAGCTGATTCACAGAAACATCTTAGGGTACAAATGACGTGTCCAGGATTTTTAATAACGCATTCCTATGGGCTTCGGAACACAATAACAGCGACAATATGGATATCTTCGACGGCGTTTGTTGAAGGTGCTCAACAATTTTATAGTCACTCTTACGGATAAGGCGCATAAACTCTTCTACATCCTTCAGTGCCATTTCTTTTTCATTCCTCTGCACCGGAACATCCTCATTCACTTTACCTTTACCTTTTGCCAATCGTTCAGCCTCTACCTCAGGCGATATAAAAATTCTCCCGCTCCTTGTCATCCCTCCAGTCCCGACGACATTGTCCACAACCTCAGCTGGCTGCTTACTGATATCAATTTTCTCCCCATCACAATACGCTTCCAGCCCATAAGTCCAGGGTACTGCCTTAGTGCTCTCATAAGGGATTGGCCCTGCCTTCGTGATAGTGATCGTCGGTCGTCTGGCTGGCGCCGCTATAGTTATCGTCTTCCGTGGAATTGTCACCGTAGCTACATCACTTTGCTCATCAGCTAATACTTCTACAGGTTTCTCAATGGCCGTTCTGTCGAATTGCAGCGTGCATTCATCTATCAAGGTCTGAAAACCCTTCTTCAATTCAGCACAACCCCCAGCCTGGGTCCAACATTCTAGACAAAACTCATCGCAGCCCGGATACACGCCTCCTTTCAATAGCCTGCTCTTTATTTCACACAACGGTGTTCTCAGTTCATCAACATCCATAACCAGATTCAAACCCTCCTCAGTTAGAATAGTATTGGCCCCGTGGTTGGGCATTGGCTGCTGTACTATATTCGGACCTGCTCGTCCAAAATTTATGGCCTTGCTATCTAGTAGATCTTGTACCTTATGTTTAAATGCATGACAGGCCTCTATGTCATGCCCGGGTGCCCCGGAGTGGAAGTCACAGTGCTTGTTAACATCATACCCATAAGGAAGGGTTGGTCCCGTGGGCGGCGCCAAGGTCCTCTTTTCCACTAAATTCAGCCCCAGCAGTGTCTGAAAGAGTTCCGCGTACGTGGAAGGAGGCGCTTCAAACACTCATTTCGGCTTCGCGTTCGGAAATCTTCTTTGGCCAGCATTCTGCCCCTGCTGCTGCTGTGGCTGCTGCTGTGGTGGTATTTGCCGTAGTGGCATTGGTTGTTGATGAAATGGAATTGTGACGCTTGCCATCTGTTGCGGATGATTATACTGATTCCGTCCTCTGCCCCGGCCTCGGCCTCGGACCCCAAATACTGCACTTGCGTCACCTTGACGGCGACCACCAAAAGCTTTTCTGTTACCTCCAACTGAAGTGGATTCCTCAGCTTGGAATCTCCCCATTTTAATATTACTTTCAATCTTCTCGCCCATCAAGATTAGATCCGAGAAACTGCCCAAGGAAGCGGTAAACAGCTTATCATAAAACATACCGGTGAACGTTCCTATGAACATATCATTCATCTCCTTCTCAACCAAAGGAAGATGAACCCTCACAGCCATGTCGCGCCACCTTTGCGCATATTCTTTGAAACTCTCATCTTTCTTCTATGACAACCCCTGTAACTGGACCCGGTTTGGTGCCAAGTCATTGTTGTACTTATAATGAGTCACAAACGCTTCAGCCAGTTGCTTCCATGTCTTTATCTAAGTAGGCTCCAATCCCATGTACCATTCAAGGGAAGGACCGGACAAGCTGTCTTGAAAGAAATGCATCAGCATTCTTTCGTCATTCGAGTAAGCGGACATTCGTCTGTAGTATGACCGCACATGCACCTTTGGACAGGTATCTCCCTTATATTTGTCAAATGTGGGAGCTTTAAACTTTAGCGGTACCCTCAGGCCAGGCACCAAACCCATTGTGGTCATATCTAAACCAACAACACTTTGATTCACAACGCCTTTCATCTGCTCCTCGAGCATCTTGATTCGCTGAGTGTTGTCTACAGGACCTTCAAAACCTCTACCAGAGAAAGCATCCTCTTGTTGGTCTTCCATCCAATTACCATTCTCGTTTCCGTACCCATCATACCCATTGTTACGACCAAATCTAGTCTGATTCATCACAGGGCCCCATCCCCTGTTACCATACCCCTGAGCGACCCCGGCAGGTCCAAAAGGCATCATTCCAGCACCATTTCAGTTACCGAATCCACCATAGCCCTGATTGGCATTACCAAATCCATCATGTCCGAAACCCGGAGCATTGAAGCCAAACTTACCATCCTGGTTAGCATAATCAAACCCCTGGTCGTTATAGCCAAATCCGTTGTTACCGAAGCCATTACCTCCATTATTATCCCCGCCCAGATTGGCGTCTCCGAATCCAACATTGTTAATGACAGTCTCATTACCCATTCCTGTATTACCATTCCCGGTGCCAGCGCCATTGTTCATGTTCACAGTAGGTATATTTACCACAGGGGGAGCTACCGGTGTAGGAGTACCATCCCCATGAATGGTGTCAACACGTACAGAATTGTGGTCTTCGTTCCCATGCCCATCATTTCTTGCCAGCAATGGTTGCACCAAAGTCTGCAGGTTTTCCTGCCCCTTCACAATTGTCTCCATCGTCTGCATGAACAGCGCCAGCTTCTCACGCATGTCCTGCATCTCGCTCTGCATCTGGTCCATAACTCTTTTGCACTTGGTACGAGTAGAGTATCGGTGCGGGCGTTGACTTTCAATCCTGGAAGAACCTGGATGGATGCAGGAAATGAGATACAATTCAATAATTACCTGGTGAATGCAATTATGTAAATATGCTACATGTTATATTCCCCTGATTCTAGTTTCGGAGAGAAAGCCATTATGGCGATGGAGTCCCTACCCAGCAAGCAATAAAACAGAAAATCCTCATATATAACAAATGCCAAGAGGCTGAGTACTGAATACAACCGAAGAGACCTCGGCCAACAAGTCTGGTGATGGCCCAAATATGAGTACAAATAACAAAGGTAAGGCAAAGATACATCAGGCCAAATGGCGTGCTCGGACGTCCTCCAATATCCTCATCGTCTCCGAGTGCCCTAGTCGGGAGATTAACTCTTGAATCAGTAAAGCATGCCGCTCGGTAGTGGATCTCAGCTTCGCGGCGTCGTCCCGGGAAGCTCCTTTGCTCGAACTCTCGTCAGATCTGTACCTCTTGGAACCGGCCTTCTCGTCGTAACCTCTCGACTTCTCGTCACTGTCGCTGACTCTGAGATTAGCAGTACTCCTAAGGGATGTTACTTCAGCAATCCTTGCTTCCTGGGCTTTAACCTGTGCCTCCAGCGTGGCAATCTGCATTTTCAGTTCGTCTTCGCGCTCTTTCCGCTTGGTGAGTGTGGCCTCCCACAAAGCTTCCCACATGCTGATACGAGTATAAGCTTTGCTTAGAAGTTCCTTCTTGGAAGTAAGCACCTTGCTTACACCGTTCAAAGCTATCCCCACTTTTTCTTTCTTGTTGGTTGCTTCTGTCAGCTCTGATCCCAACCTGTTAATCAATTCAGTCTGTTCCTTCACAGTGAAGGTGGCTTCCTTCTTCTCTCGTCGTAACTGGAAGATCTCCTTCTCTAACTCCTCGTTAGCTTTCTTCAATTCCTCATTTGCAGCCAACAACTTGCTATATTTCTCACTCTCTTTTGTAGGAGGTACCTCGATCAATGGAAGATATAGTGGTTCCACAGCAGGATAAGGCATCAAAGAAATACGAGCTCTCTCACAGACCCATGCCAAATAAGGATCATAAGCCCTGCTGTTGCTCTTACCGAGCACAGCTTTCCCCCTCTTATGGATGCCAGCCCATGCATGCCTCAACCTGATCAAAGCAGTCTCGTCTAAGGAGCCCGTGAGATACAGAGATTCCTGTATCTCAACCTCAATAGGAGCATCTCTCAAGGCATAACCAAACTGTCGTACCAGTAGTGAAGGATTATAGTTGATACAGCCTTTCCGTCCAATTAGGGGAACATTCGAAAAGCCACTGCAACTATATATAATGTTGGTACCAAGCATACCCCAATCAAACCAAATGATATTCTCAGCAGATAGCCCCATCAACCGGGACGGCCAATCCAAAGTATCAATGGTATCAATAAATGGCCCAGTCTTCGGAAGGTGCCTTTGGAACCACCTGTATAAGAGAGGAAGACAGCAGGATACGTTCTTGCCACGACGTTTCTCATTCTTGTAGTGAATAGAATGATAAACATCGCCCAAGAGAGTAGGAACGGGATTCTTCGAGGCGAGAATCAAGAAGGCATCCGAATCAACAAAGTCTGGCACATTAGGAAACAAGACAATCCCATAAATGCAGACAGCCAGAATAGCACTAAAGGCAACCCAACCCCCATTCTTCGTGCACTGTGTGGCCTTCTCAACTAGGACAGACAAGTGAAAACCATAAGCTCCATTCAGCTTGACCAAGCCTCCTGGAAACTTAGAAGCGTCCAAACTGACAATCTCTGTGAGTGTAGCTAACTCAGGCTCAGTATCAACGTGTACAAAAGGCATCTGGTATAGCACGGGAATATCCAACATAACATAATACTCCTCCAAAGTGGGTGCAAGAATGTAGTCTGGAAACAAGAAACATCTCAGCTGCGGCTCATAAAACTGCATCAAAGTATACACCCCAGTAATCTCGAAAGCTGAAGGTGTGTACAACAAGCTAAGCAGTCTCCCATAGGACACTCTGAACCCAGCCCTCACACTCTCATCTGCCAAAGCAACTAAACTCAATAATGAACTGACGTCTGGTGAATGCAACCTGTAAGCAACCGTCTTCTTCAGGGACTCCATGCCTGGCTAGAAGATATCCTAGAATCAGAGGGGAATGACCACCTGCAACATAAGTACATGTTAATGAAATGCAATCATGAAAATGCACATGCATATGCAAACAAGGGATCAAGTGCAATGCTGATAGACTGGGCTGCTCTGTACTGAAGCCTTGAGAACCATTCAATCTTTATTTCAAACCAAACTAACCACTCAAAAGAACCCGGTAACCACATCTCACTGATAGAGGTAAACCAGGTATTCTGAGGTCAAAGGTTCCCTGCAAACAGACCCTCCTACCCCTCACAGGTGTGTACTTAACTTGCAGACGAGGTACGGCATCCTATGTGGGTTCGATGTCACAGACTTTCAAGAGCGATGATACGATACCCAGAAGGTGTGGCATCATCATCCCTTGAAGCGGCCTCACTTAGTTGAATCCCAATTGATAGGTTCCCAGAGTCGACAATCCTCGGGTTAGACAACTTGTCGAGCCCTAAGGGCCAGGCAAGAAGCATCAAAGAGAATCTCATCCGAGTGAGATTTCGTGGCTAGCTGGTGCGAGCTAAGCAAGCAGGCTAACCACTACTCTCTCTCTAGATCTATACGTGTACTCAAGCCTTGGTTTGGCTTATCTCTCAACAAATTACCCCTACCCACAGCAGCAATGATAATATAAGGTTAGTAAAAATATTGCAGAAAGTAAAGACAGAATAGTAAATCCATACAACACCCCTGACGGGAAAACAAGCGCTAGGATTGACTCGCGTAGGGAACCGTTGGAGTCCCCAGCAGAGTCGCCAGATGTCGCTACTGCGAAAATAGGCGCCGGCTGAACAGAAGAGTCGTCACCGTGCGTTATTTATCCCAATGGAGGGAAAGGAAACGCTCGAAGTAAACCTACCGCAAAGACGGGAAAGGAATGGTCATCGCAACCAAATCCTGGATTCGGGAGTCGGTTACGCAAGGGGAAGGTATTAGCATCCCTCACGTCCGTCGTACTCGACGGGATCCATGCTTGTTTTCTAGTACGAATTGTTATTCTATCTATTCTACAGGTCTGGGGTTAAAAGAAAATAAAATGACTCGGCAAAGTATCGCACTTTATGCCTACGTATTCCCGTCTGGAACGAGAAATCAGAGTGAACGTAGTTCGCCTACCTACGGGAAAGGAGGGGAAGGTTGCTCGCTAAGATATCGCATCCTATGCCTACGTACTTTCATACAACATGAAAGATCAGAGCAAACGTAGTTCGGGCCACGCACGACACAAGTCTGTCTAGATTCTTTTTATCCTTCTGAAAAAGGTTTTCTCCTGATTACGCGTCCAAGCGGACAAAAATGACTCGTTGATTGGTTTACAGTCTTTTACGCAAGAACTGTTTTTTAGTGTGTTTGCAATCTCTGACGTACTAGAGACTATGATTTGAGAGTGACTACGTCGTATGTCACCCTAAGGGTAACACACTAAGCAATCAGATTACTGAAGAGTGACCCTCCAGCAACCTTTTCTCAAATAGCTTAAGGCTCGTAACGTACGACATCGATTAACCTTATTACGGTGTTTTTGAATTATTCTGAGATGAGAAGAGAAAGGAGCTCTAAAAGGCCTATGGTTGAAAAGGGGATCAAAATCTATCCTAATGTTGTCATGCATGGATGAGAACCTAATGTCTATCATATTTCTCTCTTGCGCAGAGAGAAACAGAGATCCTAGGGGATGGACGGCAAAAGAAATAGGTACATACAGTAAAGCAGTAAAATGCATGAATGCAGCAGGAAATAATAGGCAAAGTGAAACAGCTTCACTTCAAACCCAAGGGGAAGATTAACAACAAATACAATCAAAGAAAATAAAACCCCAAAGTAGAGGAGGCAGCCCAAACAGCAACACCAAACTCCTATAGCAAACAGCACAAGCAACATCTCTGACAGCAACAGTTGATTTACCAGCAAAAAGTTGACAGCAACAACCTTCATCTTCATGAATAACTCCTATCTTCAAGTTTCAATAAACTTTCAAACTTCAACGGACACCAACTTCAACAAGCTCCCAGCTTAAGCAAGCTCAAACCCCAACCAGTAACTAGCTTCAACAAGCTCCTGACTTCAACTTCAACAAGCAGTAAAACCTTAGCTTCAACAAGCAACCAGCTTCAACAAGCTCAAACTTATACTTCAATAAGCTTCAATTTTCTCTTTACCAAGCTTCCACAAGCACCTCCAAGGGAGAATCATTCAACAAGGTCAAGTTATAATGTTAAGAAACTCAGTGACAACCAAAGGAAATCACTAAGATTTTAACATTGCAAATGAAAGGTATCCTCAAAGTTCTACTCACTTGGGCATACCACTCATCCCTCCTAAGGAGAAAGGGAGCTTCCCAAGGAGGACTTTATGTCATTGGATAGGATAGAGGCAAACAATGCACTCTATGTTTGACAGAAGAATTTGTCTATTCTAAGCTCTTCCTGTTTTATCCTATTTCTCCTAAGTCTTCAATCAGCTCCAAGCTCAAGCAATCTTCAAGCTTCATCATTTGATAATCATCTTCAATCTTCTCCTTTTATGTCTTCATGCTCCACAAGCTCAAACCAAGCCCACACCCCAAATAAAAACCCAAAAGCCCAAGCAGACAAACAAAAACCCCAAGTGGGCACACCAAACAACCACACAATTTGCAAAATATACTAAAAATAGCAAAATAGTATTTAAAATTCTAAGATTAATTCTAAGGGGAGTTCTATATCTACCCTACATACCCTATATGTCCCATAACCTAATTCATGCTAAAAACCCAAAAATAAAATGGTAGAATGCACCTATGTTGAGTTTAGACCCTAAAACTATCACCCTAATGTTCTCTAATCAAAACTAATCAAGATTTAATCACAAAAATATGAAATAAACCCAGGGGGAACTTAATGTCCTAATCTAACTACCACAAAAAGAATGGGATCAAAATATGAATTTAAAAGACCAAACAAAATTCACAAAATGATATGTACAAACAAAATAAAAATAAAAGGCCATTAAATGCAAAAATCACCAAAAATAGGAAAATGCTTAGAATAATATTTTTATTTTTATTATAATTTTCTTGAAACAATTATTAAAATGTGGGAAAAAGTCCCATGTTGAAAAGATGATTTTCTGATTTTATATGAATTATTTGGAAAACATATGCAAAGAAAATAAAATGGAAATCAATTAAAATGAAAATAAAGGGGGGGGCGCTAATAGCAGTTCTATACACTCAGAGAAAACAACTGGGCCCAAGAGGGGGGTGCGCTCAGCAATGCGCTAGGCCCAGTCCGCCAGTTCATAAAAACCACAAAAAAAACTCAGGGGAGGTGCAACTAGCAGCAAATTGCCTTGGTTATCTTGCTGGGCCCCAAACTGGGGGCGCTATTAGCAATTATGCTTGGGCCCAGACCAAACTTGAACAAGGGGAGAGGGGTGTGAATGAAAAAGGGGGATACATTCAACAATTCAAACTGGGCCTGGTGCCCGAGCCCACACATTCAGCCTCAATACAAACCCTAAACAAGACTTCATTCCCATCACTGTTCATCTCCTCCAAACAAACCCTAAACGCCGTTTCTTCATCTCCCAACTCTCTCTCTCTCTGAAACCCAACGAGTCCTTCACCCAGATTCCAAAACATTCCTCACCCGTCATACTTCAATTCAACTCAAGCCTAACCCACACTCGTCTCACCAAAACTCATATACTCAACCTAACAACCACAAAACAAAAACCCTAATCAACTATGAAGGCTTATGAGTTAGAGAAGGAAGATGTACCTGGATATTTTGCTGAAGAAGATGGATAACGAAAAAACGATGGGGATGACGAAGCTCCAGATGCACAAGGATCTATGAATCGAGGACGATCGGAGCGCTTGAGGATCCTTGAAGACGAGAGGATCGGCGAAGATCTACACAAAACGAGAGATCTGGTGGAAGTTCTTGATGAGAGTTGAAGATCTTTGAAGGTGAACTTGGACGAATGAAGGTTTGCGAAGAACTTTGAACTTCTGGAAAAAAGGCTCAAGAACACGATGAAGTTCTTTTGGAAAATCGTTTGAAGAGTGATGAACGCGATGAGGAATCTATGAAGATCTTGGAAGAATCTGGTGGAAGATTGAGGACATCTTGATGAATTTTGATGATGAAGATCTGGAAACAGATTGTTGATGAAGGCGGATCGGAGGAGGAAGATGAAGATCGAAGGGTTTGAATTGATTTTCTGGAAAAAAATCCAGATTTCGGCGAGTTTACGGATTCCGGCGGTTAGTTGCGGTGGTCCGGCGCCTGCTAGGGTTGTTCTGGTGGATGTTGCATGGCCGACGGTGGGAGTGTCCGGCGAGGGGACGGGTGGCAGAAGGAGTGCTGAGGGCGAGACACGTGTGGTGAGGGTGCTACGCGTGTCAGTGGAGAGAGACTGAGAGAATGAAACGTGGCAAGCATGCAGAGTGAGAGAGAGTGAGGTGGAAGCGAGAGGCACGCACGCGTGGCTGAGCTTTTATACGACACGTGTCCCTCTGACTTGGACTTTGACTGGGCTTAATGGATTCTGGATAATTGCATACTGGGCCCAAATGACACTAATCCTGGATTAAAGACTAAAACAAAATTAAAATTGAAAATTAAAACTAATTAACCTCTTAAAACCTAACTAAACTCTGAAAACGAAAATAAAATGGAAAATAAAAAAAAAAACCTAATTAAAATCCAAAAACGAAAATAAAAATGAAAAAAATAATAAAACCTAATTAAAAAAATCTAAAAACTATTATTTAATAAAAAAAAATCCTTTTTAAAATCCTAATTAATTCTGAAAAATGAAAATAAAAAAAATCTAAAAAAACCATTTAATCTCTATTACCTTTTTTAAATTTTTTTTATCTATTCGATTAAATCCCCTTTTTTTTAACAATAAAATCTAAACAAACCAATATCTATTTATTATTTTTCTTTTATCTCCTCTTTTTAAAAGAAAGAAAAAAAACTATTTATCTATTAAAACCTAATAAAAAGAGAAGTTGATTCTTTAGTCTAATACAAAGAGAAGTTGATTCTTATTGCATGGGTTTTTGAAAATACACTCAGTATGGGGCCGAGGTTTTTTAGGAGGGAAGAATGTGAATGAGTGCGGAGAATACAAGCGTCTTCGTATTGAAAGACGAGTATCGAAACCACCCACACTACAGTGAGTATCTCGACACTCGGAGGGGAAGAAGTCTACACTTAATCCCCTATCTTTAGTTCAATACGAATATAACTCGATTCCTTTATTGAAGATGTTTTTGAGAACCTGCAAAGAGATGAAAAAACAAAGATAGATATATACAGGATACAGATAAATAAACAGTCCACCAATTAGGATTTTATGGTTTTATATTTATTAAGTGTTTTTTAAGAGAATGTACAAGTTAGTTGAATATTTTCAGGAAAATAATATACGGAAAATGTAATATGTACAAGAATACAAATGACTGAAAAATAAAGCAGTTAATATTTGACAGAAATTAAAGCAGTTGTATATTGACAGAAATTAAAGCAGTTGTATGTTGGTTAGTGTATCGAATCGGGACACAAAAGAATGGGATCTCGTCTTAACCACAAACACAATGTCGATTAATCGAAGGTAGCCTATCGCGATCCCAAAGTAAGAAAGATGACCCAAATGGTCATCTCCCATAGATTTGAAATCAGGAAGGTTATCAACTCCGATACGCGATGCTTGCGGATACAAGACTTCATCGATCCATAAGTCAAAATGGAATTTAAACGGAGAAGAGATGAGAAAAGAATGGGGTGGGTCTCGGATCCAACGATACTTATCAATATTGACTTAGTAATCGATTTATGAAAGCGTCGTCATCGACCAAAACAGATGAAATGGGACAAAATGTTCAATAACAAATGCGAAATAAAATTAAATTCTAAAGTGAAATAAAACCTTCTAAATAGAAAATAATAAGAAAATAAAATAAAACTTTAAAAAGGAAAAGTTAAGAAATTTAATAAAGCTCTAAATATCCAAAACTATAATAATATTACATAACTTATTTACAAAAATAGATATTAATATATTTACATAATACAAATAATAATAATAATAAAATATATAATATATACAAACTAAAAGTTGTTAAAAAACTAATAATAATAATATAAGCTAATATATATTCACAAAAATAATTAATAATAACAGTTTTAAAATATACATATATTACCCAAAATATATTTACAATAATAATAATATATACATTTTAAAACTAAAAAAAAGAAAGATAAATATAACAGAAGGGGGTTTAGATCCGCAAATGGGGTTGTGAATGAAGCTCTATCCAAATGCGCTATATGACCCATCAACATCTGTCCAGGAAAAAAGTCAAAAGAAAAAGAAAATAAAATTAAAAAAAATAAAACAAAAAAAATGGAAGACCCTTTCTTCTTCGTATGTCTCTCAACTCAGTCTCTGTTCACAAAAACAAATTCATTCTTTTTCCGCTTCCGTTCTCGTTTCACTCTCTCTGTCTTTCACTTTTTCGCTTTTCTCTCTTGCGAGCTGTTACTGTTTCTCACTCGTTTCTGTTTGTGAGGTTTGAAGGTTACGTTTTAATGGCGAATTTCTGGGTGGTTCGTCTGAGGGTGTTGAAGGTTCGAGTTGATTTTGGGTTGTAGACGAAGGTTGTGTTGTTTCAAAAAGTTGAAGATGAAGTTTCACGGTGGATGAGGTTCGAAAGGGTTTCGATTTGGTGCTTGTTCGTTGATTTCGCAGCAGTTTGGAAGTGTTTGTTGGTTGTGGTGACAGAAATCTGTTGGAGGAATGGGTGTTAAGTTTTTTGAGAAAATTTCAGAGGTTGAAGAACAAGGATGAACTGGGTTTGCTGTGTTGATTTTCGAAATGGTTTTGAGAGATTTACGGGTGGATTCGCGGAGATGGAAGCGGAAAAGGTTGGAAGGTTTGCGATGGAGGTTGAACGGGATTAATGGGGGAAGAGGGGTTACGGCGAATTTCTGTAAAAAAAGGAGGGATGTTGCTGGAAGGAGGAGACCGGAGGCGCCGCTAGGGTTAAGGTTTATCTTCTGAGATTAGGGTTGGTCTTGGCTGCTAGGGTTGTTGGTTGGGAGACAATGAATAGTCCCTATATAAGGGACAAGTGGACACGTGGCAATTGAGAGGGTTTGGTTAATCTGATTAGTGCAAGGTTGATGATGATTAATGGATTAAAAAGGTGACTCTAAAAAGCTAATATAAATTAAAGTCCTAATTAATAAATAATCTAAATAATAAACTCCAAAATAACTAATAATAAATAATAATTAAAAGGAAATAATTCTATTAAAAAGAAAACTCTAAATAATACTAAACTAAAATAATTCTAATCTAATAATATCTAATAATTGAAAATGAATAATTAAAAGAAAAATAAAAATCTAATAACATATAAAAGTCTAAACTAATAAAAAATAAATTTACTAGTAAATGAAATTAACAATAATAAAAAAAGAAAAATGTTAATTAACCTATTTCTACAATATTAAAACATTCTATAAACTAATAATTAAAACCTATTTTAAACTCTATTAAATTAATCTAAATGAATAAATAAAAGGAAATAATTTTATCCTAGTAATAATCTAATTTATAATAAATAAATAAATATCTAATAACTTTAAAAAACTCTAATTTAAAAAATCTATTTCCTAAAAAGACAACTTTAATTTTAGAAATTTAGAAAGTGAAAAGAAAACTCTAAAAACTAATTTCTAGTAAAACTAAATAAACTAAGAAAGTAAAATCTAAATTATTAAAAAATAAAAATAAAAATAAAAAACAAAATCTGACTATTAATAATGAAATAAATTAATCCTAATTTAATAATACTAATAATGACCATAAATCCTAATTTAAAAATACTAATAAATACCATAAATCCTAATTAAACTAATTAATCTAACTTAAATGAAAACTATAATTAAATTAAACTAAAACCTATTTAAACTAATTCTAAAACTATTAAAAATAACATCTATTCTAAAGAAAAAAATAAATAACTATTCTAATCCTTAAAATATAATAAAAACAAAATTTTACACCTAATTAAATTAAGTAAGTGATAAAAATAAAAATATGAACAAAAGAATGATATTTGCAAGGAAGTGAGAAATTAAAAAAATTAAAAAAAGATTGAAATATTTACGAAAATGCCCTTAGGCCACGTGTCGCGCTCCCATTGGGCAAAAAAAATTGAGATTTGAGAAACGCCTAATCGGGGGTGGGTACGTGTCTAAATGGCATGAAATTAAGATGTAAAGTGCAAAATAAAATGCGAAAATATTTACAAAAGTTGGCGGGCAAATTTAGGGTATGACAGATGCCCATATCTAATCAGCTTAAACCTAGTAAGACGAAATGCTACAACATTCATTCTTTCGAGGTAGAAGATGATTAGATATAGAAGACCCTGAATTTGTCCGGAAAAGAAAAATAAAAGTTTGAGAAGTGATACAAACAAACCTGACACCCAAAAGGACGTCGACGGATAAGCTTCTCTGAAGAGATTGCCACTTATCGTTGATGAAGGATAAGCTTCTCTGAAGAGATTGCCACTTATCACCGAAGACGGATAAGCTTCTCCCAAGAGATTGCCACTTATCGTTGATGAAGGATAAGCTTCTCTGAAGAGATTGTCACTTATTGCCGAAGACGGATAAGCTTCTCCCAAGAGATTGCCACTTATCGTTTGAAGAAGGATAAGCTTCTCTAAAGAGATTTCCACTTATCGCCGAAGACGGATAAGCTTCTCCCAAGAGATTGCCACTTATCGTTGAAGAAGGATAAGCTTCTTTGAAGAGATTGCCACTTATCACTGAAGAAACATAAGCTTCTCCCAAGAGATTGCCACTTATCATTGAAGACGGATAAACTTCTCTGAAGAGATTGCCACTTATCACTGAAGAAAGATAAGCTTCTCCCAAGAGATTGCCACTTATCATTGAAGACAAATAAGCTTCTCTGAAGAGATTGCCACTTATCACTGAAGAAAGATAATCAAGTCTGCTGGAGACAACTCATTGAGGAAAGCCCGTGGCTTTACTGAAGATGCCCACGGTCTTGCGGAGAATGCCCTTGACTAGGCTGATTATGATCTTGAAAATCTTCGAGATTGATCCCGGATCTAAACTCGCATATGTGAATGCTTGATGATAATGATGTTCCATAAATGGAAATGCAGATGCAAATGCTAGAACGCGAAGATACAAGAGCTGGGGGGGAGTATGATATGATTAGGAATATGCATATGATGCAAGATGCTTATGAAGTCGAATGCGATGTGTATGATGCATATGATAATGATGGATGAAGGCAGGTGATTGGGAATGCAGGTGATGACGTGGCGGACTTTTGGTGGTTGCCAATGTAAATTGGACTTTGGGTTGGAAGTACCAGGTGAGGGCTGGTATTCGGAGGGTATACCAGATGGGACTGGTTGGCGAAAGGCTAAGTTGTCAAATGAGGGTTGATTTTGTGGTTTTCCAGATGGGAGCTGGACTTAGGGATGAGGTTTACCAGACAAGAACTGGTGGCAAAAGGTTAAGTTGTCAGACGAGAACTGACTTCTAGGTTTGGTGTCAGACGGGAACTGACTTTGTGGTTTGCCAGACGAGGACTGGACTTTGAAATTGTGTTTGCCAGACGAGGACTGGTTAAACGGAAGGCTAAAGGAAGGGTGACCAGATGGGAGCTGGTTCAAAAGCTGACATATACTAGACGGGGCTAGGTATTCAGCAAAGGGTTAACTAGATGGGACTAGTTTGAAGGTTACAAGGTTTTGACAGGTAAGGACTGGACTTTGGAGGTTTGGTTTGTTTTGATGGGTGACAGGTTTATGCTGTGGGATGACGGATCCAATGACAGCAAGGCCTTTTTGGAAGGTTAAGGTTATTGGGTGAGGTGACGGTACGATTCCCCGACACTCGTTTTGAACTCAACAGTTGCTGATGAGGATGAACTTGCTTGCACAGCTTGCCATGAGACGACCTCGAGATGGCTTGCCCCAGAGTTTGTACCACGAAAGGATTTATCATCGCTTAACCGATTCTCATGGTTGGCTTCAACATACTTTTAGAGCAGCTTGCCCTTGAAAGAACGTTGAAGCGACTTGACTTATCCTGATTGAACATTTGGAGGGATCTATTCTGAAGTCACAGAAACTCTGGGTGGCCTGCCCCTGATTGGCGTGATTCACTTTTGATTAACCGCTTCTTGATGATCTGCCCCATGATCAACTAATGCTTGGGGATTAGCCTCAGACTGACTGATTCCAAATTCAATGGATGTCCACGCCTCAGATCCATAAGGTTGCATGGTATACTTGATTATGGTCAAGACCGCTAAATGATTCTGTCCTGTTTGATTGCTTCGTGTTGGAATTTCCTCAACATCAACTACTGACTTGCAATTGAAATTGTTTGTTCACGAATGGTAATCTTAATGCAAAGTTCATGCAAGTTTTGAAAAAAATGTTGTTTATTGAGTGTCGTGATAGTGAGATGGATGGACTATTAGTCCAAACGTTGTGCTAATTTGATTGGTGTAAAAGATATAGCAAGGATAATGACACCAATGTTGATGATTAGCAAATATGTGAGGAGTTAGGTTATGCAACCTCACAATAATACGCTTTCAGAATAAACCTCGCCTCAATTAGGTATTTTGGGGGTTGTAACGTGGTTTGGTTCACGGTTATAAAACAAAGGATATTAGGCTCAAAGTTGATTTGTACCCACCCCTTCTTCATGATGATCTCCATTCCTACGTTCAGTTAATTCTACACATGCTTGACGGTGTAAACTTGATGGTTCAAGGTTTACTTGAAATGGAAGCCACCTTATTTTGACGAATATCAGTAGCCCCTTGATTTAGATGGCCACTGAATCTTATTATGTTCTTGTTGAGGGTTTGAGGACCTCTTTTGCTTTTGTGTTGATCCCTAATTTTTGCATGGACTAATTTTCTTGTCAGATCCATCGGGATAGCTCTGATTTTTGCCTAAGTCCCCTTTGAGGGGTTTGACTTAGCAGACTTTCAAATTTTTTTTTGAATTTTGTTGGAGGAATGTAACTGCCATGTCATGGGTTTTTGATGAACAACCGTCTTTTGGATTTTAATTTTGAGTGCGGGATTGGATTAATTGAACAACTACCCTGCCCCAGGTTGAGTATAAGGGTTTAGAAATCCGAAGGAATCTCCTACTTCTAGGCTCGAAGTGGTTGACTAGGGATTAACTCCTTATATCTCCAGTGTTTAGGGGATTTGAAACAATGCCTGTACATCATCGGCAAGATTTTATCTGAAAGCATACGGTTTGCAATTATGGGTATTTCGTTTTCGTCATCCTCCCTCCAATATTGCTAAACAACAGTGAAAAAGTGGAGTGGATAAAAATATATGTGTCTGTGATTGTGATAAGTGGAAAAAATAAGTGAATACGACATAACTGATTCGGAAAAGCATAATCACTTCTTTAATATTACCATTCAAAATAACAATGTTTAAACACAAGTAGCAATTAACAGGAAATAAACTACAAGATGCAAATGGTAAAAGCGCTCAAGGACTGCCAATGTTGAGGGAATCTGCCTGTCTGGACCACTGGCCTCTGGAGATGACCCTTGGAATCTTATAGCTTAGACAACTGAGAGATTGACATGGACAACCAAACTTCCCTCTGGAAAAGAGATGCACCCCTTGTCAAGCAATTGCTACACTTTGGCTTGGAAGGCTTTGCATTCTTCAGTCGAGTGCCCCATGGATCCACCATGATATCCACACTGATCATTGGGATTGTACCCGGGAGGGTAAGGTTCTGGAACAGGCTTAGGAGCTTTAGGATCCACCAATGAGTTTTGAATAAGATGTGGGAGAAGTTGACTGTGCGACATAGCGACCGGATGAAGAGGAACATACCTTCTTTCCAAGTTGTTGTTGGGCCTATTCTGATTACGACGCTGATTCGAATGACCTCGGCCATGGGCTCGTTGATTTGCATGAGGAGCGACCCATGGTTTGTGGGATGAAGCTTTAGGCATGGCCGATTGTCCCTGAGGATAACATGGCACTGGTAATGATGCCTATTGAGCAGACGAGGGACCATAGAGTTTTGTTGGTACATCGTGAGAATACCCAACGTTTGCTATGAGTGCACTGGTTTCATCCCTCTCTTCCTCATGGAGATCGTCAAAAGATTCAATCTCACTGGCCTGACTGCTTAAGGTGTCTTGGATTTTTCCACTTTTAAGGTAGCTTTCGATGCGCTCTCCTACAATCACAAGGTCAGAGAAGCTTGATGGCGTACAACTAGCCATTCTTTCAAGATAAGAACCCTGCAAACTGTTGATGAACATTTCAGTCAGCTCCTTGTCCTAGAGTGGTGGTTGCACCCTTGCTGCAAATTCTCTCCACCACTGTGCATATCCCTTAAAAGGTTCATTTTCATTCTGAGATAGGTTTTGCAACTGCATGCGGGTGGGAATAGTGTCTAGGTTGAACTGGTAATGCTTTAGAAAAGCGCTAGCTAGGTCCCTCTATGATTGGATATGGCTTCTTTCTAAATCCGTGTACCAACTTAATGATGCCCCACTCAGACTCTCTTGAAAATAGTGAATCATCAGCTTATCGTCATGAGTGTAAGGGGTCATTTTTCAATAGTACATCACCAAATGACGCCTCGGGCAACTAAAGTCGGTGTACTTCTCGAAGTTGGGTGCCTTGAATCTCGGAGGAATCACCAAGTTTAGAACTAGACACATATCAGCAGCATCGAGGCCAGGCGTAGCAGGCATTTTAATAGCTTGAATTGTCTCATCAAGGGCATAGAGCTTTTCGGGATCAATCGTTGGCATCCTCTGGGGTCGAGTAGGAGCGTTTACTTGCGGAGGATGGCCATCCGGTGGAAGATCATACAGTGGATTGTTCATCACAGTAAACCCTGATGGGGACTCAACATTCTGGCGGTCGTTCTCTGGCATAGCTACCTTAGTTTGCATTGTCTGATGGGCCTTTCAAGGCGTCTATGCTCCTATTGCTTCAAATTCTTCACAGCTCTCACGAGTTCAGTAGGAGTGTCGGGAAATCAACTGTGGGTTATGAACAAAGGATGGGTAAGCTCTTGGTATTGGGAAGGGAAGAAAATGCAAAATGATGCAGAGATACTTTATGCAAATGCAATGCAATGAGTGCACACGAGAACAGATCCACATCAAGGATTAAATTTACAAATCCTGCAAGACAATAAAAAGGTATCTCTCACCTCTGGTGGGCAATCTACTGGTTTATAAGAGGGTATCCCATAGCCTTTAAACAAAGTCCCATGCACTAACCCTCTAAAGTTTTCCATCAGAACGACTACTCGTAAGAGGGTAATCCTTTCAAAGGATGAACACAGAGTTATGTTTTAGTAACCTTTGGAATAAGGTTCTACAAAAGGTCCTCAGAGTCACGGATTCCCAGGCCGGAAATAAAAACGCCATTACGACTACACGTAAGACATGATCATCCCAACGGGGTCTCATCTGAGCGGTGGAATTCGATCCAACTCAACGAGTCCTAAGTCTCGCAAATCAGAAAGAATCCACCTCCTAACTTAGTGTATACTCGAAAGCTCGGGTAGGAAGCTTTATTCTCGCAAACCAAACCAATAAACCTAACAGGTTAGAAAGGAACACAACATAATATACAGATAAAAGCAAACAAATCAAACACGACAAACAAAATAGGCTTGGCTAGGTTTCCCCAGCAGAGTCGCCAGTTGTCGCTACTCGAAAAATGCATCGTGCAACGACGGAGAGGCGAAAAGGAAGGACAGAAGAGTCGCCACCGAACTTTATTTATCCCATGAGGGGAAAGGAAAATATCGAGAAAACCTTAAGAAAGAAATGGATAAGATGGTCTCGCAACCATGAACGGGTTCGGAAGCCGGTTATGCGAGGGGAAGGTATTAGCACCACTCGCATCCATCGTACTCGATGGGAACCATTTGTTTGTCGACGTGTGATCATATTTGCTTAAAAATTATGCTATAAAAGAGTGTTCCAAAGGGGAAGAGAAAAGGGTTAGAAACAGGAAAATGAAAGGTTAGGAGGAAAGAGAGAACGAGGAAGAAAAGAGAAAGAACAGACTCGATAGGACTTCGCGGTCCTAGGCCTACGTATTCTCAACGGATGTGAGAAAATCAGAGTCGACGTAGTTCGGGGCTACGGATATATGGGGGGAAAGTGCTCGGCAAGGATTGTGGCCCTTGTGCCTACGTATCTTTACTCAAAAGAAGTAAAGAATCAGAGCGGCCGTAGTTCGGCCTACGGTTTGCGGGAAAGCGGGGTGTACTGGTAGACGATGCTATCATGCGCATTCTAGCAGTTTAGGTGTTTTGCTGCTCACATGTGAGGAGACTTAAGCGTTACCTGTTTGTGGTAGAACGGACGTAGCATGCCTTTCTGAAAAAGGGTGGAAAAGAAAAAGGGTGTTCACTAGGATTGTCGCAATCTTATGCATATATATTCTCATATGGCATGAGAAATCAGAACAACATAGTTCGTGCTACTACGGGTAACTGGTGTTTTTGTGGATGATGTTATCGTGCACATTCTAGCAGTTTAGGTGTTTTGCTGCTCGCATGTGAGGAGACTTATGCGTTACCTGTTTACGGTAGAACGGACGTAACATATCCTTTTTGAAAGGTTAGTTTTCGCCATGCGAGGCAAGAAGTCACGTTTGATTGGTGGGATTGTTTTTTAGGGGCGACGTAGGTCCTCGGATAGTAACCCCTTGCGGGTAGTACCCAATTCCTTATCTCAAAGCTTTTTGTTATAAAAGGGTGTGGCGAATGTAGCGTCTTCGTATTGAAAGATGAGTACCAAAACCACACACACTACAGTGAGTATCCTGATACTCGGAGAGGAAGAAGACTACACTCAATCCTCTTTTTTTAATTCAATGCAAAGAGAACTTTGTTCTCTTATTAAGGATGTTTTTGGTTTTGAATGGTAAGTGCTTTGCGATAGAGAACCCTACAGTAAATGTCAAGCACTCGGGATAGGAGAAGGCCTGCGCCTAACCACTCCACGACGATTCAAGATTTTGTTATGAAAATGATTTGAAAATGCACTCGGTACAGGACCGAGGTTTTAGGTGGGAAAGGTTTCGGAAAGGATTTGTGAAAGGAGAGGTGGTGGAAGAAGTCGCGTCTTCGTATTGAAAGACGAGTGTCTAAACCACCCATACTACAGTGAGTATCTCGACACTCGGAAAGGAAGAAGTCTACACTTAATCCTTTCTCTTTAGTCCAATACAAAGAGAAGTTGATTCTTATTGCATGGGTTTTTGAAAATACACTCGTTACGGGGCCGAGGTTTTTTAGGAGAGAAGAATGTGAATGAATGCGGAGAATACAAGCGTCTTCGTATTGAAAGACGAGTATCGAAACCACCCACACTACAGTGAGTATCTCGACACTCGGAGGGGAAGAAGTCTACACTTAATCCCCTATCTTTAGTTCAATACGAATATAACTCGATTCCTTTATTGAAGATGTTTTTGAGAACCTGCAAAGAGATGAAAAAACAAAGATAGATATATACAGGATACAAATAAATAAACAGTCCACCAATTAGGATTTTATGGTTTGATATTTATTAAGTGTTTTTTAAGAGAATGTACAAGTTAGTTGAATATTTTCAGGAAAATAATATACGGAAAATGTAATATGTACAAGAATACAAATGACTGAAAAATAAAGCAGTTAATATTTGACAGAAATTAAAGCAGTTGTATATTGACAGAAATTAAAGCAGTTGTATGTTGGTTAGTGTATCGAATCGGGACACAAAAGAATGAGATCTCGTCTTAACCACAAACACAGTGTCGATTAATCAAAGGTAGCCTATCGCGATCCCAAAGTAAGAAAGATGACCCAAATGGTCATCCCCCATAGATTTGAAATCAGGAAGGTTATCAACTCCGATACGCGATGCTTGCGGATACAAGACTTCATCGATCCATAAGTCAAAATGGAATTTAAACGGAGAAGAGATGAGAAGAGAATGGGGTGGGTCTCGAATCCAATGATACTTATCAATATTGACTTAGTAATCGATTTATGGAAGAGTCGTCATCGACCAAAACGGATGAAATGGGACAAAATGTTCAATAACAAATGCGAAATAAAATTAAATTCTAAAGTGAAATAAAACCTTCTAAATAGAAAATAATAAGAAAATAAAATAAAACTTTAAAAAGGAAAAGTTAAGAAATTTAATAAAGCTCTAAATATCCAAAACTATAATAATATTACATAACTTATTTACAAAAATAGATATTAATATATTTGCATAATACAAATAATAATAATAAAAATATATATAATATATACAAACTAAAAGTTGTTAAAAAACTAATAATAATAATATAAGTTAATATATATTCACAAAAATAATTAATAATAACAGTTTTAAAATATACATATATTAACCAAAATATATTTACAATAATAATAATATATACATTTTAAAACTAAAAAAAAAGAAAGATAAATATAACAGAAGGGGGTTTAGATCCGCAAATGGGGTTGTGAGTGAAGCTCTATCCAAATGGGCTATATGACCCATCAACATCTGTCCAGGAAAAAAGTCAAAAGAAAAAGAAAATAAAATTAAAAAAAAAACAAAACAAAAAAAATGGAAGACCCTTTCTTCTTCGTATGTCTCTCAACTCAGTCTCTGTTCACAAAAACAAATTCATTCTTTTTCCGCTTCCGTTCTCGTTTCACTCTCTGTCTTTCACTTTTTCGCTTTTCTCTTTCGTGAACTGTTACCGTTTCTCACTCGTTTCTGTTTGTGAGGTTTGAAGGTTACGTTTTAATGGCGAATTTCCGGGTGGTTCGTCTGAGGGTGTTGAAGGTTCGAGTTGATTTTGGGTTGTAGATGAAGGTTGTGTTGTTTCAAAAAGTTGAAGATGAAGTTTCACGGTGGATGAGGTTCGAAAGGGTTTCGATTTGGTGCTTGTTCGTTGATTTCGCAGCGGTTTGGAAGTGTTTGTTGGTTGTGGTGACGGAAATCTGTTGGAGGAATGGGTGTTAAGTTTTTTGAGAAAATTTCAGAGGTTGAAGAACAAGGATGAACTGGGTTTGCTGTGTTGATTTTCGAAATGGTTTTGAGATATTTACGGGTGGATTCGCGGAGATGGAAGCGGAAAAGGTTGGAAGGTTTGCGATGAAGGTTGAACGGGATTAATGGGGGAAGAGGGGTTACGGCGAATTTCTGTAAAAAAAAGGAGGGAAGTTGTTGGAAGGAGGAGACCGGAGGCGCCGCTAGGGTTAAGGTTTGTCTTCTGAGATTAGGGTTGGTCTTGGCTGCTAGGGTTGTTGGTTGGGAGACAATGAATAGTCCCTATATAAGGGACAAGTGGACACGTGGCAATTGAGAGGGTTTGGTTAATCTGATTAGTGGTGTTAGTGCAAGGTTGATGATGATTAATGGATTAAAAAGGTGACTCTAAAAAGCTAATATAAATTAAAGTCGTAATTAATAAATAATCTAAATAATAAACTTCCAAATAACTAATAATAAATAATAATTAAAAGGAAATGATTCTATTAAAAAGAAAACTCTAAATAATACTAAACTAAAATAATTCTAATCTAATAATATCTAATAATTGAAAATGAATAATTAAAAGAAAAATAAAAATCTAATAACAATTAAAAGTCTAAACTAATTAAAAATAAATTTACTAGTAAATGAAATTAACAATAATAAAAAAAGAAAAATGTTAATTAAACTATTTCTACAATATTAAAACATTCTATAAACTAATAATTAAAACCTATTTTAAACTCTATTAAATTAATCTAAATGAATAAATAAAAGGAAATAACTTTATCCTAGTAATAATCTAATTAATAATAAATAAATAAATATCTAATAACTTTAAAAAACTCTAATTTAAAAAATCTATTTCCTAAAAAGACAACTTTAATTTTAGAAATTTAGAAAGTGAAAAGAAAACTCTAAAAACTAATTTCTAGGAAAACTAAATAAACTAAGAAAGTAAAATCTAAATTATTAAAAAATAAAAATAAAAATAAAAAACAAAATCTGACTATTAATAATGAAATAAATTAATCCTAATTTAATAATACTAATAATGACCATAAATCCTAATTTAAAAATACTAATAAATACCATAAATCCTAATTAAACTAATTAATCTAACTTAAATGAAAACTATAATTAAATTAAACTAAAACCTATTTAAACTAATTCTAAAACTATTAAAAATAACATCTATTCTAAAGAAAAAAATAAATAACTATTCTAATCCTTAAAATATAATAAAAACAAAATTCTACACCTAATTAAATTAAGTAAGTGATAAAAATAAAAATATGAACAAAAGAATGATATTTGCAAGGAAGTGAGAAATTAAAAAAATTAAAAAAAGATTGAAATATTTATGAAAATGCCCTTAGGCCACGTGTCGCGCTCCCATTGGGCAAAAAAAATTGAGATTTGAGAAACGCCTAATCGGGGGTGGGTACGTGTCTAAATGGCATGAAATTAAGATGTAAAGTGCAAAATAAAATGCGAAAATATTTACAAAAGTTGGCGGGCAAATTTAGGGTATGACAGATGCCCATATCTAATCAGCTTAAACCTAGTAAGACGAAATGCTACAACATTCATTCTTTCGAGGTAGAAGATGATTAGATATAGAAGACCCTGAATTTGTCCGGAAAAGAAAAATAAAAGTTTGAGAAGTGATACAAACAAACCTGACACCCAAAAGGACGTCGACGGATAAGCTTCTCTAAAGAGATTGCCACTTATCGTTGATGAAGGATAAGCTTCTCTGAAGAGATTGCCACTTATCGCCGAAGACGGATAAGCTTCTCCCAAGAGATTGCCACTTATCGTTGATGAAGGATAAGCTTCTCTGAAGAGATTGTCACTTATTGCCGAAGACAGATAAGCTTCTCCCAAGAGATTGCCACTTATCATTGAAGACAAATAAGCTTCTCTGAAGAGATTGCCACTTATCACTGAAGAAAGATAATCAAGTCTGCTGGAGACAACTCATTGAGGAAAGCCCGTGGCTTTACTGAAGATGCCCCTGTCTGGGCTGAATGTTGATTCGAAGATCTGATTAACCACGAGGTTTGAAATACGTCATGCGATACACCCATGGTCTTGAAAAGATGCCCCTGGCTGGGCTGAATTTTGCTTTGATATTCTTGAATTTTGTGGGAGGACCCACGGTCTTTGTAGATAATGCCCATGATCGGGCTGATGGTTACTTTAAAGCTTTTTAATTTGTCCAACCAAATTTGCACAACTTTGCGGGGAACACCCACAGTTCTTGAATGACGTGCCCGTGACTGGGCTGAATTTTGCTTTGATAGCCTTTGAATCTCGTGAGAGAAACCCATGATCTCGCAAGAGATGCCCCTGACTGGGATGAAGGTTGCTTTGAAGCTCAAAATGTTGCACAACTTCGTGGGAAACGCCCACGGTCTTGCGGAGAATGCCCTTGACTAGGCTGATTATGATCTTGAAAATCTTCGAGATTGATCCCGGATCTAAACTCGCATATGTGAATGCTTGATGATAATGATGTTCCATAAATAGAAATGCAGATGCAAATGCTAGAACACGGAGATACAAAAGTTGGGGGAGTATGATATGATTAGGAATATGCATATGATGCAAGATGCTTATGAAGTCGAACGCGATGTGTATGATGCATATGATAATGATGGATGAAGGCAGGTGATTAGGAATGCAGGTGATGACGTGGCGGACTTTTGGTGGTTGCCAATGTAAATTGGACTTTGGGTTGGAAGTACCAGGTGAGGGCTGGTATTCGGAGGGTATACCAGATGGGACTGGTTGGCGAAAGGCTAAGTTGTCAAATGAGGGTTGATTTTGTGGTTTTCCAGATGGGAGCTGGACTTAGGGATGAGGTTTACCAGACAAGAACTGGTGGCAAAAGGTTAAATTGTCAGACGAGAACTGACTTCTAGGTTTGGTGTCAGACGGGAACTGACTTTGTGGTTTGCCAGACGAGGACTGGACTTTGAAATTGTGTTTGCCAGACGAGGACTGGTTAAACGGAAGGCTAAAGGAAGGGTGACCAGATGGGAGCTGGTTCAAAAGCTGACATATACCAGACGAGGCTAGGTATTCAGCAAAGGGTTAACCAGATGGGACTGGTTTGAAGGTTACAAGGTTTTGACAGGTAAGGACTGGACTTTGGAGGTTTGGTTTGTTTTGATGGGTGACAGGTTTAGGTTGTGGGATGACGGATCCAATGACAGCAAGGCCTTTTTGGAAGGTTAAGGTTATTGGGTGAGGTGACGGTACGATTCCCCGACACTCGTTTTGAACTCAATAGTTGCTGATGAGGATGAACTTGCTTGCACAGCTTGCCATAAGACGACCTCGAGATGGCTTGCCCCAGAGTTTGTACCACGAAAGGATTTATCATCGCTTAACCGATTCTCATAGTTGGCTTCAACATACTTTTGGAGCAGCTTGCTCTTGAAAGAACGTTGAAGCGACTTGACTTATCTGATTGAACATTTGGAGGGATCTATCCTGAAGTCACAAAAACTCTAGGTGGCCTGCCCCTGATTGGCGTGATTCACTTTTGATTAACCGCTTCTTGATGATCTGCCCCATGATCAACTGATGCTTGGGGATTAGCCTCAGACTGACTGATTCCAAATTCAATGGATGTCCACGCCTCAGATCCATAAGGTTGCATGGTATACTTGATTATGGTCAAGACCGCTAAATGATTCTGTCCTGTTTGATTGCTTCGTGTTGGAATTTCCTCAACGTCAACTACTGACTTGCAATTGAAATTGTTTGTTCACGAATGGTAATCTTAATGCAAAGTTCATGCAAGTTTTGAAAAAAATGTTGTTTATTGAGTGTCGTGATAGTGAGATGGATGGACTATTAGTCCAAACGTTGTGCTAATTTGATTGGTGTAAAAGATATAGCAAGGATAATGACACCAATGCTGATGATTAGCAAATATGTGAGGAGTTAGGTTATGCAACCTCACAATAATACGCTTTCAGAATAAACCTCACCTCAATTAGGTATTTCGAGGGTTGTAACGTGGTTTGGTTCACGGTTATAAAACAAAGGATATTAGGCTCAAAGTTGATTTGTACCCACCCCTTCTTCATGATGATCTCCATTCCTACGTTCAGTTAATTCTACACATGCTTGACGGTGTAAACTTGATGGTTCAAGGTTTACTTGAAATGGCAGCCACCTTATTTTGACGGATATCAGTAGCCCCTTGATTTAGATGGCCACTGAATCTTATTCTGTTCTTATTGAGGGTTTGAGGACCTCTTTTGCTTTTGTTTTGATCCCTAATTTTTGCATGGACTAATTTTCTTGTCAGATCCATTGGGATAGCTATGATTTTTGCCTAAGTCCCCTTTGAGGGGTTTGACTTAGCAGACTTTCAAATTTTTTTTTGAATTTTGTTGGATGAATGTAACTGCCATGTCATGGGTTTTTGATGAACAACCGTCTTTTGGATTTTAATTTTGAGTGCGAGATTGGATTAACTGAACAACTACCCTGCCCCAGGTTGAGTATAAGGGTTTAGAAATCCGAAGGAATCTCCTACTTCTAGGCTCGAAGTGGTTGACTAGGGATTAACTCCTTATATCTCTGGTGTTTAGGGGATTTGAAACAATGCTTGTACATCATCGGCAAGATTTTATCTAAAAGCATACGGTTTGCAATTATGGGTATTTCGTTTTCGTCATCCTCCCTCCAATATTGCTAAACAACAGTGAAAAAGTGGAATGGATAAAAATATATGTGTCTGTGATTGTGATAAGTGGAAAAAATGAGTGAGTACGACATAACTGATTCGGAAAATGCATAATCACTTCTTTAATATTACCATTCAAAATAACAATGTTTAAACACAAGTAGCAATTAACAGGAAATAAACTACAAGATGCAAATGGTAAAAGCGCTCAAGGACTGCCAATGTTGAGGGAATTTGCATGTCTGGACCACTGGCCTCTGGAGATGACCCTTGGAATCTTCTAGCTTAGACAACTGAGAGATTGACATGGACAACCAAACTACCCTCTGGAAAAGAGATGCACCACTTGTCAAGCAATTGCTACACTTTGGCTTGGAAGGCTTTGCATTCTTCAGTCGAGTGCCCCATGGATCCACCATGATATCCACACTGATCATTGGGATTGTACCCGGGAGGGTAAGGTTCTAGAACAGGCTTAGGAGCTTTAGGCTCCACCAATGAGTTTTGAATAAGATGTGGGAGAAGTTGACTGTGCGACATAGCGACCGGATGAAGAGGAACAAACCTTCTTTCCAAGTTGTTGTTGGGCCTATTCTGATTACGGCGCTGATTCGAATGACCTCGGCCATGGGCTCGTTGATTTGCATGAGAAGCGACCCATGGTTTGTGGGATGAAGCTTTAGGCATGGCCGATTGTCCATGAGGATAACATGGCACTGGTAATGATGCCTATTGAGCAGACGAGGGACCATAGAGTTTTGCTGGTACATCGTGAGAATACCCAACGTTTGCTACGAGTGCACTGGTTTCATCCCTCTCTTCCTCATGGAGATCGTCAAAAGATTCAATCTCACTGGCCTGACTGCTTAAGGTGTCTTGGATTTTTCTACTTTTAAGGTAGCTTTCGATGCGCTCTCCTACAATCACAAGGTCAGAGAAGCTTGATGGCGTACAACTAGCCATTCTTTCAAGATAAGAACCCTGCAAACTGTTGATGAACATTTCAGTCAGCTCCTTCTCCTAGAGTGGTGGTTGCACCCTTGCTGCAAATTCTCTCCACCACTGTGCATATCCCTTAAAAGGTTCATTTTCATTCTGAGATAGGTTTTGCAACTGCATGCGGGTGGGAATAGTGTCTAGGTTGAACTGGTAATGCTTTAGAAAAGCGCTAGCTAGGTCCCTCCATGATTGGATATGGCTTCTTTCTAAATCCGTGTACCAACTTAATGATGCCCCACTCAGACTCTCTTGAAAATAGTGAATCATCATCTTATCGTCATGAGTGTAAGGGGTCATTTTTCAACAGTACATCACCAAATGACGCCTCGGGCAACTAAAGTCGGTGTACTTCTCGAAGTTGGGTGCCTTGAATCTCGGAGGAATCACCAAGTTTAGAACTAGACACATATCAGCAGCATCGAGGCCAGGCGTATCAGGCATTTTAATAGCTTGAATTGTCTCATCAAGGGCATAGAGCTTTTCGGGATCAATCGTTGGCATCCTCTGGGGTCGAGTAGGAGCGTTTACTTGCGGAGGATGGCCATCCGGCGGAAGATCATACAGTGGATTGTTCATCACAGTAAACCCTGATGGGGACTCAACATTCTGGCGGTCGTTCTCTGGCATAGCTACCTTAGTTTGCATTGTCTGATTGGCCTTTCAAGGCGTCTATGCTCCTATTGCTTCAAATTCTTCATGGCTCTCACGAGTTCAGTAGGAGTGTCGGGAAATCAACTGTGGGTTATGAACAAAGGATGGGTAAGCTCTTGGTATTGGGAAGGGAAGAAAATGCAAAATGATGCAGAGATACTTTATGCAAATGCAATGCAATGAGTGCACACGAGAACAGATCCACATCAAGGATTAAATTTACAAGTCCTGCAAGACAATAAAAAGGTATCTCTCACCTCTGGTGGGAAATCTACTGGTTTATAAGAGGGTATCCCAAAGGCCTTTAAACAAAGTCTCATGCACTAACCCTCTAAAGTTTTCCATCAGAACGACTACTCGTAAGAGGGTAATCCTTTCAAAGGATGAACACGGAGTTATGTTTTAGTAACCTTTGGAATAAGGTTCTACAAAAGGTCCTCAGAGTCACGGATTCCCATGCCGGAAATAAAAACGCCATTATGACTACACGTAAGACATGATCATCCCAACGGGGTCTCATCTGAGCGGTGGAATTCGATCCAACTCAACGAGTCCTAAGTCTCGCAAATCAGAAAGAATCCACCTCCTAACTTAGTGTATACTCGAAAGCTCGGGTAGGAAGTTTTATTCTCGCAAACCAAACCAATAAACCCAACAGGTTAGAAAGGAACACAACATAATATACAGATAAAAGCAAACAAATCAAACACGACAAACAAAATAGGCTTGGCTAGGTTTCCCCAGCAGAGTCGCCAGCTGTCGCTACTCGAAAAATGCATCGTGCAACGACGGGGAGGCGAAAAGGAAGGACAGAAGAGTCGCCACCGAACTTTATTTATCCCATGAGGGGAAAGGAAAATATCGAGAAAACCTTAAGAAAGAAATGGATAAGATGGTCTCGCAACCATGAACGGGTTCGGAAGCCGGTTATGCGAGGGGAAGGTATTAGCACCACTCGCATCCATCGTACTCGATGGGAACCATTTGTTTGTCGACGTGTGATCATATTTGCTTAAAAATTATGCTATAAAAGAGTGTTCCAAAGGGGAAGAGAAAAGGGTTAGAAACAGGAAAATGAGAGGTTAGGAGGAAAGAGAGAACGAGGAAGAAAAGAGAAAGAACAGACTCGATAGGACTTCGCGGTCCTAGGCCTACGTATTCTCAACGGATGTGAGAAAATCAGAGTCGACGTAGTTCGGGGCTACGGATATATGGGGGGAAAGTGCTCGGCAAGGATTGTGGCCCTTGTGCCTACGTATCTTTACTCAAAAGAAGTAAAGAATCAGAGCGGCCATAGTTCGGCCTACGGTTTGCGGGAAAGCGGGGTGTACTGGTAGACGATGCTATCATGTGCATTCTAGCAGTTTAGGTATTTTGTTGCTCGCATGTGAGGATACTTAAGCGTTACCTGTTTGTGGTAGAACGGACGTAGCATGCCTTTCTGAAAAAGGGTGCTCGCTAGGATGTCGCAATCTTATGCCTACATATTCTCATATGGCATGAGAAATCAGAACAACATAGTTCGTGCTACTACGGGTAACTGGTGTTTTTATGGATGATGTTATCGTGCGCATTCTAGCAGTTTAGATGTTTTGCAGCTCGCATGTGAGGAGACTTATGCGTTACCTGTTTACGGTAGAATGGACGTAACATATCCTTTTTGAAAGGTTAGTTTTC
Organism: Lathyrus sativus; assembly: GCA_963859935.3. NCBI lineage: Eukaryota > Viridiplantae > Streptophyta > Magnoliopsida > Fabales > Fabaceae > Lathyrus > Lathyrus sativus. Next base: position 510,916,487 of record OZ012737.1, read on the forward strand.
GCCATGCGAGGCAAGAAGTCACGTTTGATTGGTGAGATTGTTTTTTAGGGGCGAGATAGGTCCTCGGATAGTAACCCCTTGCGGGTAGTACCCAATTCCTTATCTCAAAGCTTTTTGTTATAAAAGGGTGTGGCGAATGTAGCGTCTTCGTATTGAAATATGAGTACCAAAACCACACACACTACAGTGAGTATCCTGACACTCGGAGAGGAAGAAGACTACACTCAATCCTCTCTTTTTAATTCAATGCAAAGAGAATTGTGTTCTCTTATTAAGGATGTTTTTGGTTTTGAATGGTAAGTGCTTTGCGACAGAGAACCCTACGGTAAATGTCAAGCACTCGGGATAGGAGAAGGCCTGCGCCTAACCACTCCACGACCATTCAAGTTTTTGTTATGAAAATGATTTGAAAATGCACTCGGTACAGGACCGAGGTTTTAGGTGGGAAAGGTTTCAGAAAGGATTTGTGAAAGGAGAGGTGGTGGAAGAAGTCGCGTCTTCATATTGAAAGACGAGTGTCTAAACCACCCACACTACAGTGAGCATCTCGACACTCGGAAAGGAAGAAGTCTACATTTAATCCTTTCTCTTTAGTCCAATACAAAGAGAAGTTGATTCTTATTGCATGGGTTTTTGAAAATACACTCGGTACGGGTGTCACACCCTAATTTTTGACCTTTAAGATCCCACCTTTTCTTTATACATATGTGTGCCCCTTTTCTATATATACATGTATATTTTATTACAATTGACAAGTATGCGCAGGTGTGTTAAGGATGCAAGCAGAGATGACACAAATAACTCAATCCCTCCGAACAAGGTCATTTGGTCCTTATTCAAGTTTGATCCTAAGGCTAAAAGAGCTCTTTTCAAAATCACCAATTTAAAACAATGAAAGACAAAGCATACAAAAATACTTGTCGAATTTGATCAACGCTTATGGAATGTCACCAACTCAAGACTTCTTAACTGGCTACTACAAAGGCAAAACAAATTATTGGAGATAAAAGATCATTCACATGGAGTTTAAGTTACTTGATGATTAACAGCCACTAATTCTACTTGGAAGTTAAAGCCATAAAGAGGAACTTTTTTTTTATAAAATGTGCTTTGCAAAAGAACATGATACGAGGCTGCACTACACAAAAATTACATTATACAAATTTACCGTACGCCAAGATACAAGGTTACGAGAATGTAATTATGAGTACGATCTCGAGGGAAGAAAAGTTGCTTATATCATAAAATACTTTCGAAGTTGCAGTATTACATATGTTTTCAAGTTGATACCAAACATCACATATGACTATAAAAGCAAGGAGAAGCCTTTGGTATGTATGTCCGCAGATTACTAAACACTTCAAAATGTTACAAAAGACGGATTATGAGAATGTTCCAAATGAAAAACTACAAGTTACAACAACACATCAGTTCTAAATCCCGCAGCATCGCACTCCAATAACATTCACCCCGAGATTCTGCCACGTCGTCTAAACCCGCAGCACATGAAGGATACTCCCTCAATACTCACCAACAGCTCCAGCTACCGCTTTCAACGTCCCTGCACCCAAAGGAATCGTCGTCATCAGTTGATTATTTTGGGAGCATTGAATCCGCAATCCTTTCCCAAGCTCATCATCGGGCGAGGCTTCGAGCAGCTGGAAGGGTGACAACAGGGGTCGCCACCAACATCCTACCGAGCATCGAAGCTATTGCAAATTCGGACAGGCAACATTGACTTTCTGAACAGTTCTAACACATCTCAGAACGCCGCAAATAATCCCACTTGGTTCAGACATAAGTCATCATCACCGTTATATCCTTTCTCGCCGATGGCACAAGACTGACAGCCTCCAGACTCGATTTGCCCCTGAAAGAAGAAGAGGAAAGTCAGTGTTTCTAACAGCTCAAGATTTTTCCCCAGAGAAATTGAAAACAATAACAGAACCAGGTATCTCAGCACAAGTTCACAACAAGCCATGAGAAGCAAGCTTCAGACTGCTACCAACAACAGCAGTGCAACCATGCCAGTTATAAGCAACGAGCATATCAAACACAAGCATCAACACTTCATCACCTGTAAACAAATAGCAAACAGCAGAAAAGAGCAGCAGCAATAAGCATCGCAGTGAGTTACGGGACCAAAGATGACAAGCTTTCGGGAAAAGTCATGTCACGCAAAACAAAAACAAGCATACATTCACAATGACACTTGCAAACAGGTATACACATAGCAGCTGTAGGCATCCTCAATGTCATCAAGCAAACAAGTGTTAACAATATAATATAAACGATATCAGTACCAGCACCCAGCAAACAGCAGTACAAGGATTAACCATTGCAAATATGATACAGGGTCTGAAAATGGAAAACCAAGACAAGTGCAGCCCTCAGCGTAAATCCATCATCGGGCTAGAGGTCGGAAGGCCAGGAGGACAATAATCAAGGTCATCATCAACTCTCTACCGAACATCAAAGACCAAATTCAGTAAAGCAAAGCAATCAAGTCCCAATGGTCCAATGCGATGCAAAACACAACTCCGCTAAGGCAGCAGGGGTGTTCTTATTTCCCTCATGGCTCAGACCTGTAAGCCATCACTGCCACTTTGAACCCTTCTCGACGACAACACAATAACCGGCAGCTGCTGAACTTCTAACAACATCCTGAAAGAAGAAGCAAAACAATATCAAGTCATCTTTTGCAAACCATAACAGCGCAGTATAACAATATCAATAACATCAGCTACAAGCAACAATAACCATGACAGTTCTACAGCAGCAAAAGCAAGAGTAGTATGTGGTAACAAAGAACGGCAACAACAAGTACACCAGTTGCAACAGCATCAGTAATATCAACCCAATATCCGTAACAATAGTGATAACGACATTTCAACATCCGCAATAGCAGGACACTGAACATTAACAACAGCGATAGCGCAAAATAAGGTAAAGCTCGATAGTTGAGTCAAGACAAGTGTAGTCCTCAGATCACCCATCATCGGACATGACAGACAGAGTTCCATAAAATTGCTCCAAGTCATAACAGTCAAAGCCACGAGCGGCTTCAAACTTTAGGCTACAATTAACTTTCCACAAGGCTACGGTCAGCCACAAACAGGCACATCAACTAACAACAGAGCAACATCAATGGCCTCGATTCATCACCTGCGACAACGTATTGACCATGAAAGATAATTCAGAATTCGTGAGCAAAGATATAAAGGTCTTAGCCCTCAGGTTTGATTCATCACTGGGCAAGGCTCGAGTAGCCAGGAGGATAACGAGAAGTTGTCGTCAACTCCTTGCCAACTCAAGAGCGTCAATGGAAATTCAAAAACAACAAGAGGCAACCACGATCCCTCACAGGCTCAGACACAATGTCGTCATCGCCATTTCAACCCAACATCAGCCACGGCATAAGACAAGGCTAGCGTCTGAACTCGAGTACAGTTTTCTCTGCGAAGAAGAAGAAGAAAAGTATTAACAACCCCGCAATGGCAAAGAACCAAGCCACAAGGTCAGCGAGGAAAATTACAAAATCAACACAGGAAGAAGAAAAACTAGAACTTCCCTAATCAAAACCATTTTGGGCTACTATTTCCTTTGGCCCATAACCCCCTGCTTTCCACACCTGCGAAAAACGAAAGGTCTGGATTAGTAAAGAATATACCCCGTACAGGAAATATCTCATTCAGATCCCCTCAGCATCAAGTGAATATTCCTCAAATCAAATCACACAATCGGATTTTCATCAACACAATTAAACGCAATCATCCGAAGAAGGAAAGTTTTCAAATCCAAATCACACAAAAACGGAAAGCTTTAATACCAATTAATCAAAAATCTTCTACTCAGAGGCCTATAAATTGGAAGGAAATCAACAACATTCGGGAAATCCACAACATTCACACAGAAAACCCTACATCCGAAAACCTAAGAGATTGAAGGAAAAGAAGCTTATCTCGTAGCCGACGAAGTCACCACTAGCCATCGCAAGTACAAACCGACGGAGCCTCAGCCAGAGCCACCACAAGCTCAGCCAACGGGGCATCCGTTCCCATCATCTCCGGACGCCGCCGCCCACTTTCGGTAAAGATTCGTGCATGTTAAAATTATAGAAAGATTTAATCTTTTGAGTTGTGTTTCAGGTACAGACAGGAGGATCGTGGAAGAATCGGAAGAAGGAAAACGGTTCGCGATCGAGGAGAGTGAGAGAGGGGGAAGCCGTCGCGATTGGGGGGGGGGGGAGGAAGGGGGACCTAGGATTCCTTCGTTACCTTTTGTCTTATTTTGTAATCTGTTAATTGTTGTTTCTGCGCACACACACACACGTACTATACACCCACATACGCTAACCTTTAATCATCCGCCTAACTAACCATTAAAACCATTTACTTAATAAAACCTTTAAGCTACCATTTTATCTAAATAATTAACCTTTTTTAATTTAAATAATTTAAACTAATTTTTCATAATAACAAAACATTTTTTTAGTTAATCTTTTAATTAATCAACTTCTCATTTATCTATTTGAATCATTTCACCAAATATTCTTGTTAATCATTTTATATTTATAACAGTTTATAATAAAACCTATTATTTATAATTTAATCCAACCTAACATCTACTTAATACTAAAACTTCTTCCTTAATAACTAACTTATTTAATAAATAATTTATTTACTAGAACTATTTCTATCCAACTTAAGCAATCCAATATCATTAAAATTATTTTCTAATTCAACACTTTTCTTAATAAAAAAAAAAACAAATAACTTTTTAAAATCAATTTCAACCAATAAATTCAACTTTTATCAAAACTAATTAAGTAACCAATTCATCCTCTAATATAATTTTCTTATAAAAATAATCCAACCCACTTTTAAAATCAATCCGCCTAAAATCAATCAACGTCATAAATACAAAATCAATCGTGCACACCCATTTCACAACACTTGCACCTACACCTCAACGTTTTCATGCGTATTTGTATGGTTTACTTTCCTTGCAATTTATCTTACAGTAATTTAATGTTTCTGCATTTACAGTATCGTCATTTACATTTCCGCATCGCATTCCGTCCAAAGGAAGAACCTGCACATAACTTAAACAATTGTGCGTATGCATCCCGTTTGCATCATCCTCCCCACATGATCCTTGATCCCATTCAAGTTGATCTTTAGGATAGATCCTACCCCATAGGAAGGACTGTTCTTTATTTTACAACATAGACAAAAACAAACAAAACAATTCAAAACGATAATTATTTAAACATATTAGAGAAAGATGCCAAATCATCTTAAGCGAGATAGAATCTCTACCCCACAACAATACAGTCAATATCGTAGGAACTTTGCCTTAAGAGAGATAAAGGTGTACCTCGTCGATCCCTATCCGAGTACGTAAGTCCTTTTCTTAAGACGATGCAAAGACTATTTTCCTACAACCTGTGGCGGTTAAATCTCCCTTAAAATGAAGACACATCTCTTCTCCTAACATCAATCAAAACAACTACCTTAAACCCGTAGGAACTTTGACCACAGTCAAAGAACTCCTCTAACCCTTTAGGGGAACTATAGATACTCTGATTCCACTCCCGTAAGGATATGTAGGCATAAGATGCGGTATCTTATCGAGTATACTTAGAAATAAACCCCCTAGGTCTTTTAACCTTAAGCAGATAAACACTTAGCAATAAACCAACATAAAACAAGAGGTTCATGTAGAGTACTACAGAAACTTAGGATGCTAGTACCTTCCCTAAGTTTAACCGACCCCCGAACCTATAACTCTCTAAGCTTGCATTTGCATTGCATTGTGGGGATTTCGATCTTTATCCCTTCCTTTGGACAAATCAAAGTTCGGTTGCAAATTGAATTAAAGATTCAAACTAATCAATAGTTTGGTATCCAAATTTCACCGCGACAACGAGGCCGAGGTTTTGGGAAGAAAATAGTTTGAAAATGGACTCGGTACGGGGCCGAGGTTTTTTAGGAGAGAAGAATGTGAATGAGTGCGGAGAATACAAGCGTCTTCGTATTGAAAGACGAGTATCGAAACCACCCACACTACAGTGAGTATCTCGACACTCGGAGGGGAAGAAGTCTACACTTAATCCCCTATCTTTAGTTCAATACAAATATAACTCGATTCCTTTATTGAAGATGTTTTTGAGAACCTGCAAAGAGATGAAAAAACAAAGATAGATATATACAGGATACAGATAAATAAATAGTCCACCAATTAGGATTTTATGGTTTGATATTTATTAAGTGTTTTTTAAGAGAATGTACAAGTTAGTTGAATATTTACAGGAAAATAATATACGGAAAATGTAATATGTACAAGAATACAAATGACTGAAAAATAAAGCAGTTAATATTTGACAGAAATTAAAGCAGTTGTATATTGGTTAGTGTATCGAATCGGGACACAAAAGAATGGGATCTCGTCTTAACCACAAACACAATGTCGATTAATCGAAGGTAGCCTATCGCGATCCCAAAGTAAGAAAGATGACCCAAATGGTCATCCCCCATAGATTTGAAATCAGGAAGGTTATCAACTTCGATACGCGATGCTTGCGGATACAAGACTTCATCGATCCATAAGTCAAAATGGAATTTAAACGGAGAAGAGATGAGAAGAGAATGGGGTGGGTCTCGGATCCACGATACTTATCAATATTGACTTAGTAATCGATTTATGGAAGCGTCGTCATCGACCAAAACGGATGAAATGGGACAAAATGTTCAATAACAAATGCGAAATAAAATTAAATTCTAAAGTGAAATAAAACCTTCTAAATAGAAAATAATAAGAAAATAAAATAAAACTTTAAAAAGGGAAAGTTAAGAAATTTAATAAAGCTCTAAATATCCAAAACTATAATAATATTACATAACTTATTTACAAAAATAGATATTAATATATTTACATAATACAAATAATAATAATAAAAAAATATATAATATATACAAACTAAAAGTTGTTAAAAAACTAATAATAATAATATAAGCTAATATATATTCACAAAAATAATTAATAATAACAGTTTTAAAATATACATATATTAACCAAAATATATTTACAATAATAATAATATATACATTTTAAAACTAAAAAAAAGAAAGATAAATATAACAGAAGGGGGTTTAGATCCGCAAATGGGGTTGTGAGTGAAGCTCTATCCAAATGGGCTATATGACCCATCAACATCTGTCCAGGAAAAAAGTCAAAAGAAAAAGAAAATAAAATTAAAAAAAATAAAACAAAAAAAAATGGAAGACCCTTTCTTCTTCGTATGTCTCTCAACTCAGTCTCTGTTCACAAAAATAAATTCATTCTTTTTCCGCTTCCGTTCTCGTTTCACTCTCTCTGTCTTTCACTTTTTCGCTTTTCTCTCTCGCGAACTATTACCGTTTCTCACTCGTTTCTGTTTGTGAGGTTTGAAGGTTACGTTTTAATGGCGGATTTCCGGGTGGTTCGTCTGAGGGTGTTGAAGGTTCGAGTTGATTTTGGGTTGTAGATGAAGGTTGTGTTGTTTCAAAAAGTTGAAGATGAAGTTTCACGGTGGATGAGGTTCGAAAGGGTTTCGATTTGGTGCTTGTTCGTTGATTTCGCAGCGGTTTGGAAGTGTTTGTTGGTTGTGGCGACAGAAATCTGTTGGAGGAATGGGTGTTAAGTTTTTTGAGAAAATTTCAGAGGTTGAAGAACAAGGATGAACTGGGTTTGCTGTGTTGATTTTCGAAATGGTTTTGAGAGATTTACGGGTGGATTCGCGGAGATGGAAGCGGAAAAGGTTGGAAGATTTGCGATGGAGGTTGAACGGGATTAATGGGGGAAGATGGGTTACGGCGAATTTTTGGAAAAAAGAGGAGGGATGTTGCTGGAAGGAGGAAACCGGAGGCGCCGCTAGGGTTAAGGTTTGTCTTCTGAGATTAGAGTTGGTCTTGGCTGCTAGGGTTGTTGGTTGGGAGACAATGAATAGTCCTTATATAAGGGACAAGTGGACACGTGGCAATTGAGAGGGTTTGGTTAATCTGATTAGTGGTGATTAGTGCAAGGTTGATGATGATTAATGGATTAAAAAGCTGACTCTAAAAAGCTAATATAAATTAAAGTCCTAATTAATAAATAATCTAAATAATAAACTCCCAAATAACTAATAATAAATAATAATTAAAAGGAAATGATTCTATTAAAAAGAAAACTCTAAATAATACTAAACTAAAATAATTCTAATCTAATAATATCTAATAATTGAAAATGAATAATTAAAAGAAAAATAAAAATCTAATAACAATTAAAAGTCTAAACTAATCAAAAATAAATTTACTAGTAAATGAAATTAACAATAATAAAAAAAGAAAAATGCTAATTAATCTATTTCTACAGTATTAAAACATTCTATAAACTAATAATTAAAACCTATTTTAAACTCTATTAAATTAATCTAAATGAATAAATAAAAGGAAATAATTTTATCCTAGTAATAATCTAATTAATAATAAATAAATAAAAATCTAATAACTTTAAAAAACTCTAATTTAAAAAATCTATTTCCTAAAAAGACAACTTTAATTTTAGAAATATAGAAAGTGAAAAGAAAACTCTAAAAACTAATTTCTAGTAAAACTAAATAAACTAAGAAAGTAAAATCTAAATTATTAAAAAATAAAAATAAAAATAAAAAATAAAATCTGACTATTAATAATGAAATAAATTAATCCTAATTTAATAATACTAATAATGACCATAAATTCTAATTTAATAATACTAATAAATACCATAAATGCTAATTAAACTAATTAATCTAACTTAAATGAAAACTATAATTAAATTAAACTAAAACCTATTTAAACTAATTCTAAAACTATTAAAAATAACATCTATTCTAAAGAAAAAATATAAATAACTATTCTAATCCTAAAAATATAATAAAAACAAAATTCTACACCTAATTAAATTAAGTAAGTGATAAAAATAAAAATATGAACAAAAGAATGATATTTGCAAGGAAATGAGAAATTAAAAAAATTAAAAAAAGATTGAAATATTTACGAAAATGCCCTTAGGCCATGTGTCGCGCTCTCATTGGGCAAAAAAAATTGAGATTTGAGAAACGCCCAATCGGGGGTGGGTACGTGTCTAAATGGCATGAAATTAAGATGTAAAGTGCAAAATAAAATGCGAAAATATTTACAAAAGCTGGCGGGCAAATTTAGGGTATGACAACTACTGAACATCTTCTCATAAAATTTCGGCCTCACTGTGTCCACAAACTATTAAGTCATTCTTTCTCAGTTAGAGAAGGCTCCACTTGAGAGGCAGTCTCCCTCCAACATTGTGCATACTCTTTAAAAGACTCATAACTTTTGTGCGACATGCTTAAAAGTTACCTTCTATCTAGGGCCAAATTTGTGTTGTATTTGTAATGCTTCAGAAAAGCATAAGCCAAATCTTGAAAACTATGGATGCGGGACTGATCGAGGCTTAAATACCATTTTGCAGATGCCCCTTTTAAACTATCCTGGAAACAATGAATCATTAACTTATTGTCTTCCACATGAGTGACCATTCTCCTATAGTACATGATCAAATGTGTTTTGGGGCAAGTTGCACCTGAGTACTGCTCAAAGTTGGGATTTTTAAACTTTGGAGGGATTACCAACTCAAACACTAGGCACATATCTCTGGCGTCAGTACGAACGATGTTGTTTCCTTCCATTGCTCTGACTTTCTTCCCAATAGTCTCTACACTTTCTTTCAACCTTTCATGATGTCTACCCCCATTCTTCAAACATATCAGGGATCTTATACACTTGTTGTTAGTTATGAAAAATAAGACGTACTTGAGCTTGTACAACAACTGGAGTATAAGTTAGAATAACTTGAGGAATTTCTAATCCCAAAGGGACTGCTTGTTAAGTAGTCGGCATTGTGAAAGGTGCGGGCACAAAACCCTGAAGTAATCCGTAAGGTGGCACATTTGCAATAGTGACTATTGTTGGCATCAGCTCTACAGTTGCATTGGTGATTTCAGAAACTACAATTGTTTGAGTGTCCATGTTTGCATTGATAACCCGCAGGACCTCCATGATCTGCCCCACACATCCGGACAAGTCTTCAAGTTCATTATTGATTATGTTCAGTTCCATGTTCTGTTTAGCCATTTTTTGATGAGCTCGGGCTCGGGTTTTGTACTGGTGTTGAGAATTTAGTGTGAACAGCTGGAGATGAGACAACAAGATAAGCCACATAACATAAAATGCATATGCAATGCTTATGAATGCAAATGAAAGTGCAAACCAAACATTCAAGGAACCCAAAAATATGTTTATAAATATTATAACAGTGGAGAATAAATGCAGAACAACACCACACTTCCATAAATTCAAGACTGAGAGTTTTATGAAGCATTCATTACATATTCAAAAGCCAGAGTACAAATCTTAATACAAATCAAACAGTAAAATATAGAAACTAAGGTTTAATCCTTCTGACGAGAGGATCCTTCATCTTCCCGCAAATTCCCTCATTCATCTTGACAAAGCAGTTTTCGAAGTTCCTCATTTTCTTGAACAACCATGAAGTATTTGTCCTTCCAAGCCTTCTCCTCCCTTTTAGTTTTAGCCAAAGCAATCTTCAATTCCTATATAGAGGTGGGATCCTTCGGAGTCATAGAGATTGGCTAAAAACGGGTGTAGAACATCTTCAAAGCTCTTTCCATAGCCCATAGTAGGTAAGATTATGAGACAGAGCAGTCAGGGTATCCCAAAACAGTCATCCCCTTTGTGAGAATTTGATACCATGCGTATAAAATTTGAGCCTTGAGCAATGGGTTTTTTCCTTTTTTAAAGAACAAACTCTTCAAAAACACTGGATCGGGTTCATATTTCATCGGGTATCCAAGCTGACAGTGCGCAAAGGTAGGGTTATAACTGATACATCCTTTTGTGCTAAGAAGAGGTACGTTAGGGAAATCTCTGCAACTATGGATCATGACAATTCCTCCATATATGGGGTCATACCACTTGATATCATAGTGCTTGAGTGACAAAATATTTTCTGCCCACGAGAGTTCATTCTATATATCCCAAAGCAGTGTTAACCTTGGCAAGTACGGAATAAATCATTTATAAAAGAGAGTTGTGCAACAGATGATTTGGCCTTCTCCATGATAGTTCTTCAAATAGATGGAATAGTACGCATCAGCCAATAGAGTGGGAACATGATTCTTAATCAAGAAGATGTTGATAGCATTCTCGTCAACAAAATCGTCAACAGTCGGGAACAAGAAGAGTCCATAAATTAATAGTGCCAGGATGGCCTCAAATGCTTCTGAATCCTTCAAATCAGCATAGTATTGAGCTTTCTCAAACAATAACATAATTGGTAATCCATAGAAACCCCCTTTAACAGTCATATGAGCCTGTACTTTTATCAGCTCTAAATGCGTAGCCTCTGCAATAACCTTTTCACTTGGAGTCCCTTCCCATTCAGAAAATGGCTTAGGAGTGACACTTAGTCCCATCAACGCAGAGTATTCCTCCAATGTCGGCAGTAGTTGGTAATCTGGAAACGTGGAGCAATATTAGATCGGATCATAGAACTGCACGAGCGCCATTAACATCTCTTCATCCACTTGGAGTCTCAGCAATGGCAACACACTCCCATATTTGTCTTTGAATGCCAAAGGGTCTTCCACTAGGCCTCCCAGCTTCCTCAAATTTCCCAATTTTGGACTCTTGAATATGTATCTTGGAGTTACTCTCTTTTTAGAATCCATTCTATAATGTCTGCAAAATTTTTTTAAGTTCCTTGAATGGTTAGCGAAACATGAATGCAATGCGAATGCAATTAGTTTTAAGGAACTCAAGAGATAAACTGCAAAGATAAATCCTTTTTGAAAGAAACTTCAATTCATTAATAATGGGAAAAGTTACAATATTGAAGTACCAAAACAATAAAATCAAAATACAAAAGGAGACAAATAGGCCCAGAGGGTCTCAAAAGATCCTATGTAAAAAAAATCATATCCCATGCATCCTCTTCTGCCTCTTCAACTCGGTATTCTCCAACACAAGCTTGTCGACGATCCCTTTTCAAGCAGAAGATGTAGGAGGAATTCCTGAATACTCTCGAGTATCGGGAACTAGCTGCATGCTAGAGAAAAATAAATTATATTGCGCTACATGTCTCTCTATAACACACCTTTCGAGCAACTCGATCAAGTCATCTTTCTCATTTAACTGATTCTTCATCTCCATATATTCAGCATAAATGGCATGGTACTTTCCTTCCCATGTGTCTCGTTCCAATTTCATCCTTGCCAATGTTTCTTGGTATTCCTCCATATGCTCAAGAGGAATGGTAGATGACGATGCAACAACAGGTTGTGAAGGTTTCTCAAGGAGATATGTCATCTTGAGGTCACGAGCTTGAGATCAAACCCACTGAATGAAAGGCTCAAAAGCTACATAATTCCTCTTTCCCAAATCACTCTTAGTATTCTTATGAATTATCCCCCAAAGCATGTAAAACTCTGTCTTTAGTTTCCACACTAGCCTCCTCATTAAGATAAAAAAAAGCCAGGCAATAGGATGTTGCTAGGCTTTTCCTTCATAGGGAACCCAAATTACGCCTCGCAAGAATAGGATTGTAGCTAATTCACCCTTGAATACCAAGAAGAGGTATGTTTGGAAATGAACCACAATTATCAATGATGACTCATTTGTCGTCGGCTGGGTCATATCAATGCACATCAATATGAGTAAGAGACATAAGTTTTTGAGACCATCGAAGCTTGTTTGGATTTTCTTTGAAGAGCTCAATTTGAGGCAACTATGAAATAAACCACTTGTAAAGTAGAGGAGCGCAACACAGGATGGTCTCACACCCCTTAAGAGTCCTATGATGAATAGAGTGATAAGTGTCACCAAGCAATATAGGGACAAGGTTCCCACTTAGAAAGATCCTAATGGTGTTGACATCCACAAACTCTTTAAGATTTGGGAACAAAACCAACCCATAGATAAGTAGTGCGAGGATAACTTCGAAGGTGTCCAAACTATTCATCTTAGCTAAGAAGAAAGCTTTCTCTATCAAGAACTTAGAGGGCAAACCCTTGATTCCTCCCTTGGTAGTAAGGTTAGATTTGACTTTGGACATCTCCAAGTGAATGGCATCTGCAATATCCTTTGGTGATGGAATCTTCTCTAGACCACTGAAAGGCTCCTTAACCAACACTGGAAGACCAACCCAATAAAAATACTCCTCCAATGTTGGGACAAACTGATAGTCGGGAAAATTAAAGCAATGATAGAGGGGGTCAAAAAATTGCACAAGAGTATCAAGAACTCCCTCTTCCATCTTGGTATTGACAATACTTAACAGTCTTCCATGGCGCTTTCTGAAATCACCAGTAGATGACACAAAGGCTCGTAACTTTCCCAACTATACCAAATCAAGTTTCTTGAAATTGAACTTCTTAGTGTTTCTCTTCCCAAAATCCATGATACCTATGATTTTTTTGCATTGGAAAAGACAACAAGGTTCCTTGAAACCAAATGAGGGTCATGAATGCAAGGATGGATGCAATGCATAAATACACGTATACACAAATATTCATATATACATGCAAATAAATAAAGGGCCTAGATTTAGAGATCATGAGCATGGAGCCATGGTCTAACCCACCCAAAAGATATGTGTTATGGGTATATATCTGCAGAACAGGGTTCTAACAAGTCCCTAGAGTCATTGATAAATCTTTCGAATATTATCAGCTTACACGACTACTCGTGCAGGCCAATAATATTCTCAAGATAAACTCGTTTGAGTGTAGCATCGCATGACAACCATCATAGGTCTACACCTAGATAATCACTGCAATACGTCCTAACAAGGCATAGAGGGGTGAAGGGTAGCTAAAGGTCCTCAGCTTCACGGACTCCTAGGTCGGAAAAAGTAATGCCAATAAAACTACTCATATCAGACATCAGTAATCCCAAAGAGACCTCCACTTAACATGGTTATCATATGCTAGACATGTTAGAACTACTCTCAACATCTAACTATTGATTATACCATAATCCTATCATAGGTGTACTCTCAAGTCCAAGTTAGGACTTATCTCACCACTCAAAGTAACCACCCTGCATATAGAAGAATCCAAACACAACAAATATATATACAAATATCCACAAATATACAGATATATAAGCAAGCAAACATATAAAAAACACAAATACAAACAAGGTGGGATTAACCCTCTTAGGGGAAGTCATCCCTAGTGAAGTCGTCATTTTTGTTGCGGTGAGAATCAGATATCAAACTATTAATTAACTTGAATCACAAGTCTTTAAATTCACCACCGAACTTTGATTTATCCAAAGGAAATGATAAAGATCGAAGAAAATCCTAAGTGTGCTATGTAATAATAAAGCTAGAGATCTAAGGTTCGGGGGTTGGTTATACCTAGGGAAGATGTTAGCATACTAAGTATCTGTAGTACTCTACAGAAACCTCTTATTAGTATTTGTGTTATGTTAAAGTTTGCTTGCTAAGAGAAAAAGGCTAAGGTAAAAACCTAGGGTATGTACACTAAGTGTGCTCGCTAAAACGTTGCATCTCGTGCCTGCGTATCCTAACTAGGATGGAATCAGAACATTCATAGTTCACCTAACTAGGGTTGAGGAACTCTTGACTATGGTCAAGGTTCCAGGGGGAGTAAATATTCATAACCATGATACTTACATAGAGTTAACCAACTTTCTAAGCCTAAGTTGAAGGTCCTAACTAGGGTTGACTTTAACTAAAGTCAAACGGGAAAGTGAGTACTCATAACCATGATACTCACATAGAGTTTACAAACTCTACACCTAATTATAAGTTGCAATCTCAATTGGTTCTAACTAGAGCAAAAAAATGGAAGTACTGATAACAATGGTACTAAATAGGGCTAACAAACTCTATACCTAAAACTAGGTTGAGAAGCGGAGAGAATGGCTCTAACAAGGTCATGAGGAAAATGAAAAAGGCAACACTACAATCCTAAAATATGACTTACCAGTCAACAAGGGAACTTTCCTTTGGAATATGGGACAAACAAACTTGTAACAACAAGTGTTAGAAAGATAAGCTTTAGAATGAAGATGATAACAATCAAAGTATTAAAGCCAAGAAGTTCAAATGAGATAACAATCCAAGAAGGGAAGTAGCTACATAATGTTATGTTCAACATGCAACAATGATCAAGAACAATGTCAAATACACACCAAAACAAACAAGCATACTTGCTACAAACTTAATCAAACAAGAGAAGTGCAAAGAATGATTCAATCATGGGAGTTACAACTCAAGAACCACATGGGGAGTAGCACACATCTCATAAAGCTCATACTCAACATCAAAATGCCAATGGAAACACAAACAAGAACCACATCTAGGCATAAACAAAGTCATATGCAAGAAACAAACCAAAACATCATGAAATGACTTAACCAAACCAAGGCATGCGTAGGTAATCAAATAGGAAAGAAAAACTACTTTGGAATCAAGAAGTCAGAAGCTAAACATGCTTTTCAAACCACACATAAACACATATTCATCAAGGCAAACATCCAAAGAATAAAGCCTAAAAACTAGGTCAAGATAAACACCAAGACATACTCCAAATGAACCCTAAATTGATGCACCAACAAAAAAATAGCAAAATGGTCAAATAAAATCCAACTCAAAGTCTTAAGTCACCTTTAAAAATTCAAGAATACATGTGCAAGAGTTCAATACAAGGTTGGTACAAAAATTCCATCAAAAACCACCAACAAACTCATAAGTGTCAAAAGAATCGAGGTCCTTAAAACCATACTAAAAGTTAATCAAACCACAACATTTGGGTCCACCAAAAATACTCAAACATCACTCATTCATACTTCAAATATTGACAAAAAAAACTAGAACAAAAAAACACGTGAAAGGCATCCAAATGAAAAAAAGTTGACCTAGGGGTGTTTTGGTAAACACATAAAACCAAATGAATTAAATAAAATAAAGAAATAAATAATAAAAATAAATTAAAAAATATCAAAAATAAGTTAAAACACCAAAATGTCTAAAAATAATTTTTATATGGTTTTTTGATAAATTGGAGATTAAAAGTAAAATGCAAAAGTTAAAAAAAAAATAAAGAAAATAAAATACAAAGGAAATCAAGGGGGTGAGAAAGTAAAATGAAATGAACTAGAATGTGTTATATGTGCTGATGGGCTCAGATCTTGGGGGTATAGATATCAAAAATGCTAAAGTCCAATCCATTTAAAACCAAACAAAATATGAAAAGAAAAACAAGCACGCGTGGCATCTCATTAATTGACATGGCTGCCACTCAGCGCCACACAACATGACAAACAAACATAGTCAAATATTTTAACACGCTAACTCAGCTAACATACTCAAACGCCGGAGCTAGAGCTCTGGTCGTCTTCTCCGGCACGACCTTGCCAGAGCTAAATAAAAACTCATCAAAACTAAAAAAAGATGACATCTTCCCACACAAAAAATCATGCTGAACTCATTTCTAGCATAATTTTTTCAAGTTTGAAACCTCTAAACCCTTTAAAACCAAGCACATAAATCATACATCATAAACTGAACTTGCATAAACGAACACTAGAGAAACCCAATAAGCTTATACACTACCTCAAGGTTAAAAAATGCAAATAATAAACACATTGAACATGCAACATGTAAGAAAAAGAAAAGGAAGAGTAACCCTACAAGTGAAGATCTGAAGCTTCTATTCTGGTCTCAAGCTTCAAGCAAAACTCCCTCCTTGGTTTCTTTAAGCTCTAGGGATGATGATGATGGCAAGTGAATGAAGGAAAGAAACTTGTAAATCAGATTCGAAGAAAAATGAAATTTCAAAGTGAGAAAGTTTTATGGTTCTTGACTGCTGAAAATTTGAATGCCATAAGGTTTGCTTTTTGGTTTATATATGATGGTTTTGAGAGGTAATAAGCTAGTTACTGTGGTTAAAAATCAAGGTTAAGGTTTTTGGTGAAATCTTTGAAAATAGATGGTATGAAGGATGGTACGAGCATGGCATGGCTTCATTGTTGTTTTTGTTGTCATTTTGTGAGTGAAAAAAGTTCATAATGAGAGAGTGGAGCAACAATCTTGGTGTGCAACCTTTGTGTTTTTCCTCTTTTGCCAAAAATTTCAAATAGGTGCATGGGAGTACATATACGTGTTTGGTCATTTGTGGTAATGTTTTGGTAAGGCAAATGAAGTGGTACGCGTGTGAAAATAATGAGGCAAGGTTGCTGTATGATCATCCAAAAAGAATGCTAAGAAAACAATATATGATGCATAACTCCTCATGTTCATATAACCTTATTCACATGATCATAACTTGATGGAGAATGACTCAAATTGTGAGGTTTTGGGTTCAAGTGAAAGCTTGCATGACAAGGAATAAATTCCATGTTAATGGCAACTTAAAATGAGGTCTAAAATCAAGTGGAAATTCACCTTGAAGTTGATTCCACAATCTATCCTACAACTTGGGAATATTTCTAAGTCATGAAGCATTTCTAACAACTTGGTGACACAGTTTTTGTAAGACCATAACTTGAGGTTACTTGATCCAATGAAATAGTTCTTGTAATGGATGAAAAGCTTGAAAAAATCTCTACAACTTTGATGTATGAAATAAATTGAGACGAGGCCTTGATCATAAAGAAAAATCCCTTGGAAAACTGGTCCATGAAGCTGCCAAAATCTTGTCAAACTTGACATAATGGAAACCCTATCTTGGTGACTTCATATCTTGAGTTTTGTACACCCAATGGAAGAGTTATAGTACTCAAAAGAAAGATTAAATAATTCTCTACAACTTTTATTTTGAAAGAATTTTGCATTGGAGTCTAGAGCTATAAGAAAAGTGGCTTTGAAAATGGCTTCAACATGCTGAATTCTAGGACTTAGAAAAAATTCTAAGTGTAGAAAACCAAATCATGATTTTACCAACTTCGACTCTTCATAACTCCAAATCCACACATCTTTTGAACTTGATTTCTTCTACAAACTTGTAGTTTAGGATGTGCTTTATTCAAATATCATTTGTTTGTTCCAATTGGTTTGTGGATGAGTGAGATATGACTCTTGCAAGATGACTAAATTCTTGATTTCCACACTTAGAATTTTTCAACCAAAACCCTAATTTCACCAAGCTCTTGATTTTATGATTCCAACTTGATTTTTCTTGATCCATTCACACGAGACCATGGAATAAGGCTTGTGAAGCTCTTGGTTGACCTCAAAATCCAATGGTTGACCCTTGTGATGCCTTAGTTGACTTTTGAATTAGATGAAGTCAATACCTCTCCTATCCACTTGAGAAGCTTTTGAATTGGACTTCTTGGGACCAAATGACCTCTTAGGGACCCTTGAGGTGTATGAAGACCTCCTTGGTTGATTTTCCACTCAACTCATGATTAATCAAGACTTCCTCCTCTTCTCCACAAAACCCTAATTTCAACAAAACAAAACACAAAGCTAGATAATTTGGTTAACTATGCAAGAGCGTTTGACCTAATATGCTTTGCACATGGTGATGACATCTAAGGGGTAAAAATTTGGGGTATGACACCGTTTCTTTTCAAAATACAAAAAAAAATCATTTTTTTTCCAGAATTTAAAAAAAAAAAACCAAATTTTCCCGAAAATTAAAAAAAAAACAATTTTTTCTTTAAATACAAATAATCGATTTTTTTCTTTCAAAAACTTAAAAAACAATTATTTTTGAAAATAAAAAACATGTTTTTTTTAAAATATAAAAAGTCAATTTTTTTTATTAAAATAAAAAAATAGATTTTTTTTCAAAAATACTAAAAATTAAATTCTTCCCAAAAATAAAAAAACAATTTTTTATTTATTTTAAATTTTCATAAAATAAAATAAATCTATTTTTATTTATGAAAGTGTAAAATAAAACACTTTATACAATTTTTATTTAAATATCATTTTTTAAAAATAAATGGCCTTACTTAAATTATTTTTTTGGATGGATATCCACTAAAAAATTGTTAATGGATTGATCAAATGATTTTTATCTTTAATTGATGATGGATTGGATTTAGGGGTCTTTGTGGATTGGGTTGGGTAAAATTTTATGAAATCCAATACCTGACCCAATCAATAGTCGTTGACCTGAGTTAAGTGTTTAACCCGTACTTCTGAGACTAAACCCAAATGGAACCAACCTACTCATTAATAAATTAAGTTGAATTGGGTTCGTGGGTCCTCCACTATTTTTTTTTAAATTTATTACAAAAAAAACCACTTTATTATACATAAGCATTAAAACATCATAAATTTTTTGTGTTTAATTTGAATAAAATGTACTCCCTCCATTCTCTTTTATAAGCAAATTTTGACTACTTAGATTCATTCAATAAATGATGTATTTGGACTATATATAGGATAGATGCATTAATTATTTAATGAATTTAAAAGTAAAAATTTGCTTATAAATAGGAATGGAGGGAGTATCATGCTCTTTCGCAATCTTAATTAAGTCCAAAAAAATACAAAATATGTTGAATATAGTTTAAATTGTAAGATGTATCACTATTTCAATAAAGAAATTCAGTCTGTCAAACTTAATTTTGCCTTAAACTTTTACAACTAATAAAAACTATAACTATATTAAAAATTGATATATAAGTAGTAGGAATTTTCTAAATCATTTATAAAAGAAATAAAATAAAAATAATACGACATATTAATGGGTTGAGTTCGAGGATTGAAAATTTCAAGTCAGTTACCCAATCAAATACCGATAGATTTGAATTGGTTGGTTCGGATTAAACCGATACATGATTGAATTAAGTTAAAATAAGAGTTGAGTTGGGTAGGGTGAATGAGTGGGTGGGTTGACCCATACTCACGAACATCCCTAATTGGATTTAATATTTTTAAAAAAGTTTTAGTAAATTATTAATGTATTAATGAATTGTTTTGATCCATTCATTATTAATTCATCTATATCCATCTAATCCATCTATTTGCCACCTCTTCATGAGCTTATAACTTATTTTATTAACTTATATCTTATTTTTCAGACGCTATTTCAAATAGCATTTTAGCTTATAACTTGTAGTTTATCATTTTTTATTTCACCTTTATCTTTATTATTTTATCGAAAATTCTGTTTTATCTTTTATAATTTATTTTAATTTAAAATAAAATAATTATGTATTAAATATCTTTTATGTCAATTTACATTTATAACTTAATTGAAACATTAATTTTACTAAATATTTCAATTAGTTTATTAGTTATCAGTCTCAAACATCAACTATAAATTATAAACTATTAGCCATCAATAATAAATTATACGCTATAAACTATCAACTATCAATGATAAACTATACGATATAAACTTATCAGCCAACAACTATTTTTACCAAACAAGCCCATAATAAATATAAATTATTAGTATATAATTTAATCAGTGACAATAATATTTATTTATATTTATGTAATTTATGATGACAATATTTATTTATATTTATGTATTAATATAAATAAGTTGTTGATATTCATAAATCAATATTTAAAAAAAAAATATTTTTTACTAACATATAAAGGATTTGAATCCTCTCCTTTTTTATATATACTGCCATCTCTCATGTTTCTAATCTGACGGTTTATAATTTATAATGCATAATTAAATGACTTTCACATTGTAAATTACTTATCCATTTCTCTTTCCTATTAAATGACTTTTTTTATTTAATTATTCATTATAAATTCTGAACCGTTAGATTAGAAACATGAGAAATGACAGAATATATAAAAAAAGAGAGAATCCAAATTCACATATAAATCATTATTACATCCATTATTCTGATAAAAATATTAACTAACCGTCTCAATTAAGAAATAGAATTATAAAAATAATATCAATTATCTATAAATTTAATATCACAATCAAAGTTTTCAATTCTTGTGATTTTATTAAAAATATCTTATATTTAACAACAAAATAAAATATAATTTTGTATCAATATTTCCTAAAAATTAGGGATTTTAAATCTTGAAATAAATCAATGATATCTAGATAAGATAAATAATTCACTCCCATGAACCAATTTTCTTTTCCTTACACTACTAGCCCCTTTCCATATTCCTAACACCAATCCACTACCCATCCATCCAAAAGCTTAACTCAACCATGGTCAAAAACTAATCATGGTTAATGAATCCTCAAATACCACAATAAAAGGTGATTTTTCTCATTCATCAATCTCTCCCAAAAATCCTATATCTCCATCTCAAATTTATATTCTTCTCCATCCCTATTTCCTAGAGAGAAAATAAAAAAAAACTTGGGGCTTGGGTTATAAATAAATACAAAACAATTTGGGAAGTTGTGAGAAAATTTGGATTCCAAATCAAAGGTCACCATAAATTTTACCAAGGGACTATTCTATTCTCTTCCATCTCTTTATTCACTCAGACAGGTTTGTATCTATCTAATGTCTCTTTCTCTCCCCAAATTTTTTCTTTCCATCTCCAATGAAAATTTCATTATATTTTTTTTTACTCCTTCAAAATTTTAGATCTGTTTGGGTAAGATTTTTAATTTTATTTTCTAAATAATTCTTGTACTTTCAGATTTCATAGGTCTTCTTAGATCAAACCTATTTTCTGAAAATCTATTTTCTCAAAAACCCTCTGATTTTTTAAGAATAGCGTCTGCATCTGTTCAAAACTTGAACTTTGGCCCCTTAATTTTTCTCAATTTACACTCGAACACACCAATTATCGCCGATTTAATAGTTTTTTTTCAGCATTAGAAACAATGCGCGGGATTCCCAAATTTTCCCCTCGTTCTCCTTCTTCTATATCTATACAAGTTTAGATATAGTGAGAGAAAGAGATACAGAGAGGGAGAGGTTTCTCTCTCTAAAATCTACAACCATTGATTCTCATCTGGTACCTTTTCACATTCATCACACTGAATTCGCTTGCATAATCGGTTTTGCTTTTGAATTTTTTGTTTATTTATTTTTAGACGGTGTTAGGGTTAGGGTTTGTAATGGAAAATTTTTAGTATGATTTTGTTTTTGATTAATGATTTGGATTTGCATGACAGGCTTGTTGTGGAGCTAGCTAAGAGTTTTGATGGAGCTGATGCTGTTGTTTTTGTAGGTTTTATCTGGTAAAGTTTAGTGTTGTTTTTTGATAAGTTCGTTGTTGTTTATTTAGAAAGAGATCTAGAAAATGTTGGGTAGTGAGCAACCTTTGGATTTGTATAAACTGTTCATGGTCGTGAAGGATAAAGGTGGTTATGATGTTGTTTGTAAGAACAGGCTGTGGGATTTGGTTGGGGAAGAGTATGGGTTGGGTGTGAATGTTGGTTCTTCTGTTGAACTTGTTTACAGTAAGTATTTGAGTACGTTAGAGACGCCATTGAAGAATGTAGTTGATGGTGAGTTTCCGAAGTGTGATTTAGTGGATGATAGAGTTAAGTTTGGTGAGCGGTTGATGGAGTTGCAAGCTGAGTTTTTGCTGGATGATTACGGTGAGGAAGATGCGGGGGATGAACTCAAGAGTGTGCATGAATGTAGGAGGAAGTTTTGCGGTACTAATAGGGTGAAGGGCGTGAACCTAGAGTTGAATGCGGCTGAACTCGAAAGGGTTTATGATTACATAGATGGGAGGAAGTTATGTGATGCTAATAGAGTGAAGGATGGCAATCATGAGTCTAATGCGGTTAAGAATGTTAAGGGCGGAGGAGTTGTTGATGTTTGTATGCAGGAAAGTAGGACGAATGAGATTAGTCTAGGAAAGTTGGGCAAACAAAATGATGCTGCTGAAATAATGGAAGAGTTTGATGTGGGTAAAATAAAAGCAGTGGATGTATCCGACACAGTTAACGACATGCCTGGATTGTCAGATGGAAGCAAGAGGTGTGATAATGATGATGATGATTTCTTAATATTGTATATGTCTAGTGTTAATAGAGAGAGCTTTGGTAGGAAGAGGAAGAGAGAGTCGATGTCAGAAATGCTGAGTTGGGTTACTAGCACTGCAAAGAATATTTGTGATCCTGTTGTAGGTTCAATGCCTGAAAAGTCAAAGTGGAAGTCTTACGGTAATGAAGAGAACTGGAAGAAGGTTTTGTTGTTTCGAGAAGCTGCCTTCTTGAAAAAGGAATTTGGATCAAACTGTGAAAAACTCAGTTGGCTGGTAAGTTAAAACAACTAAATGCTCTATATTTGTTATGTATATGATTGGTGATATTTGAAATATAATGTAGGGCTGTGTGCCATTTTTTTTTGCCTAGACCATGCATCATGGAAAATATTGTCAATAGTTTATGATGTAGGAGGTCCTATTGTCAATAGTTTATGTTGTTTTCTGTGTTTTAAATGTGCCTGCCTATGTGTTGTATCAAAATATTCATATGGCTAATCTTCTGTTCTTTTATTTGTTTCTTAAAATAAATTTGGTGTTGAAAGAATTATTTTGGTTGTTAGAGGGCTATTTTATCCTTTATTTATTTTTGGTATACTTTCACAACTAAATCCTGTAATGTAATTATTTCACAATTTTATTTAGTTCTAGTTCTAGCCACATTTATTTTTGAAGATTATTATTAAATTTGATATTGAATATAACTTTAACTTGTGGCATTAGTTTTTCGTCAAAATCAATGTTTTAAAAACTAGACCAAACTGGCTAGTTCAATCAGGTTAACCGGGAACCGGCTAGTTCAATCAGGCTAACCGGGAACCAACTAGTTTTCAGGTTGTACGGAAGTTTGGTTGAATCAGATTGAACTGGGTTGAATTGTAATTTGGTTGAATTAGGGATGGCAACGGGGCGGGTCGGGGCGGGTTTTACTATACCCGCACCCGCCTCCTTGTAACACACCCGCCCCCGCCCCCAAACTCAAACGGGGTAAAAATTTACCGCCCAGACTCGCCCCCAGTAGAGAATGGGTGCACCTGCCCTCACCCGAAAAAAATTAATTTCTATTTAATTGCAATAAAAATTAATAATTTAATTAAAAAGTTAATTATTTTAATAAATTAATTATTTATTTAATTAAAAATTTAATTAGTAAATGAATATTAATTTGATTAATTTAATTATTTTAATTACAATAAAGGTATTAATAATTTAATTAAAAATATAATTAATAAATAAATATTAAAATAAGTAAAATAAGATAATTAAACTAAAATGCATTATTCGGGGGCTGGGCGGGGCCGGGTGCCGGCGGGTCTTAGTGTCTCCCTGCACCCGTACCCGCACCCGTAATTAAAAGTCGGGTTTTCCCCACACCCGCACCCGTACCCACTCAAATCGGGTTTTCCCCGCTAATTTTGGGGTGGGTCCGGGCGGGCCCCGACGGGTCCGGGTTTTTTTGCCATGCCCAGGTTGAATCAGATTGAACTAGAATTGAACTGGGTTGAATTGTAATTGATTCAACTGGGTTTTTTCTTTTTACGTGCTACATGTTAAGCACAATAAACTATTGTGAAAATTTATAATTGGAATTTTCTATTCTTATTTCAATCAACACTAAATTTAAATCTTCATTAATATCCTATTTATGATGAGAATTCATTAAAAACTTGTTACACAGTTCATATGTTCTCAACAGCACACTATATCACTGCTATAGAGGAATAGTGTAGCAGTGGGAGTGTTCCGCGCGGCACAGTTGGTCTGCAAGCCGCTGTCAACAATAGCGGTTGTAGATTCTCAAAATTTATGTTCCTTTCTTATTTAAGACGTGCATAATATGAACGGATTTAATATCACTGCTATAGAGGAATAGTGTAGCAGTGGGAGTGTTCCGCACGGCACAGTTGGTCTGCAAGCCGCTGTCAACAATAGCGGTTGTAGATTCTCAAAATTTATGTTCCTTTCTTATTTAAGACGTGCATAATATGAACGGATTTAATAAACCTCTTTTGGGATGTTATCATTAAGTAATAGAGGGTTCACATGTTATATTCATTATTATACATGTGTCTAGTCTCTAGTAGGTGCTTAATATTTATCAATAAGTTCTTGGTAGAAGGATTTGCTTTATTTTTGGATTATAGAGATCTTTAATTGCTCTTGAGATAACTTGAATACTTGCCTAAATGCTTTCTTCTTAGTATTGTTGAAAACGAAAGCTGAAACTATTTTCTGTCATATTTTAGGCTCAGAAGATGCATCCTTGCATGTATGATGATAACCTTGGGGTAAATTACAATCTTAGACAGAGGATCAAATCTAACAATGGAGTTTTAGTTGGCAAATCTGCATCTATCTTTTCAAGGTTGCGAAGAATCTCAAGTGATACTGAAAGCAGTACCCAAAAAAAGTTATGTGACTCCTGTGCTTCTGAATCAGTTCTTGATACACCTCCCACAGTGAACATTCCTCTTGGGCCAAACCATCAAGCTGAGGTGCCTGAATGGACTGGGACGATTCATGAGAGTGATTCTAAGTGGCTAGGAAATCAAATATGGCCACTAAAAACAGTAAAATCCAGACTTTTGGACAGGGAATCTGTTGGAAATGGAAGACGCAATTCTTGTAAATGCCGAGTACAAGGTTCTGTTGAGTGCGTTCGATTTCACATTGCTGAGAAAAGGGCTAAACTCAAGTTGGAATTAGGCGTGGCCTTTTATCAGTGGAATTTAGATAAGATAGGTGAAGAAGTTAGGCGATGGTGGACACCACAAGAAGAGAAGAAGTTCAAAGATGTAGTGAAATCGAATCCTGCTTCGCTCGATAGACGTTTCTGGGATGATATTTTCAAAGCATTTCCTAAGAAGAGCAGGGAAAGTTTAGTCAACTACTACTTCAATGTCTTTCTTTTGCAGCGCAGAGCATACCAGAATAGGCATACTCCTGATAACATTGACAGCGATGATGATGAATCAGAGTTTACACCATTGAAGGGTGTTTTTGGACATCAGACTATTAAACCACCCAGCATCACCTTATTATCCCCTAAGAAGCCACAAACAAAGCCACAGTCAAAGGGAAGATAGGTAGTGAATATTAGTCAAATCTTCATTGAGAATGAACATTTTGAAATTTTAGCGTCATTGGTGCAGCTATTTTTTGAGATTGAAGGAATTTCTCTCCTTGAATATTATATAAACTGTCATTGCAATTAAGGACTAAAGATTGTTTTGGTGTAGGGTCAGTTATGAGGTAAAAGATGTTGCCTTTGGTGGTGGAAGCAGATAACAAGTTACTATGAAGATCTGACATACTAGAAGTTCAAGTTGCTGCTTTTTGTTCACATACATTTAGTTGAGACCTACATTCTGTCTGTTCACAGTGATGCATTGCAGCTACAGCTTCTTTTAATTACACATATTTTCACCAGGTTTTGGCAAAGGTTACATCAAAGTTAAAACAACATGAATATACCAGCAAAATTTTTATTGTAGATGATTATGAAACAAATGCACCAAAGTTTAACTTAAGTTTCAGTTTATCTAAGTTTCTATATTGACGTTTCTTTCAATACAATTTGAAAATTGTTTTAGGCTAGGGTATTTGGAAGTTTGCCAATTACCTTTCCTATATGCCAACTTCAAAGTAATTCTACTTTTGGAACTATTATATTCTATTGACCCTTTCTAAAGTTATATGGAAAGAGCCAATGATATTTGGTTTGCTTTCTTTAACTTTGCATGGATATTTTCTTAAAAGTGGTTTCCTGTAGTAGTTTGTGGATTTTCATTTGCCATTTATCTCCTTTAATAGGAAACATCTAAATTGCCATAGCTTTTGGGAACCGGGTCTTGATTCATTGTTGAATATATTTAAGTTTGTTTGAGAGTTAAGGGGGAACATTGTTGATTTTATTTAAGTTTTGTTTGAGAGTTGGGGGGAAGGATTGTGGGGATGGGAGGGAAATGACTTAGGGAGGAGAATGATTGTGGGGATGGGAGGGAAATGACAAATGATTGTGATGATATTTTGAAATCGCTTATTTACTATTTCTGTTTTAAAATGACTCAAAATGCCGGTTGAATAAGGTTTTTGCACACAGATTTAGAAATGTTATGATATTGTCATAAAATATTGCATTTTTATTAAGTTATTGCATTTTTACTAAGTTAGTTTTATTAATGTGTTGGAAATAGTGTTGAAAATAATAATTATATGACATAATTGAAAAAATAACAATTATTATTATATTGAAAATTGAGAACGACATTCATTTTAAACAAAATTTTTCCTATAACGATAACCATTTTGAAACGGAGGAAGTACAATTTTAGTTTTATGGAGAAAAGTAAATCTTATGTATAGGTAAATCAACATAATTAAAATATAAATAATATTTTCACATTTTTCAATATTTTTAATCAAATATAGATGATAAATCAAATAAAAATATTTTTTTCTTATAAAAAATATTTGGCTAAATCACAGTTTTGATTTCTTTATTTTATTTAATTTTTGAAATTAGTTTTTTTATATTAAATTTAAACAGTTTTAGTCCCTCTATTTTAAATTTAAACAATTTTAGTCTTAAATTTTTTTCATAGAAAATCGATAAAAATTTTGTTTTTTAATTTATATTTTTATCTACAAAGTTCAATAATATGTTTATATACGATAATTTATTATGTTTTATATGTAAATTGTCATTTTAAAAAAAAAACCATCGTTAATTTTAAGTTCAAAAGTATGAAATAGGAAAATCAATTTCGTAAGTCAAATAAAATAGAGAGATCAAAATTATAATTAAGCTAAAATATTTTTAATCAAATGAAAATATAGGTGATAAATAAATAATGTGTTCTCATTTAAAATTGTCATAGTAGTAGAACTAGCAAAAAAAAAAATACAAAATTATAACTTGCAAATAAATAAATAACCAAATTAAAATATAGATAATAATTTTACAATCTTCAATATTTTTGATTAAGTAAAAATATAGGTGATAAATTAATAAATATTTTTTTAAGAGGTCAAAATAGTAGAAGATGCAAAAATACAAAATTCTAAACGATAAATAATAATATCAAAAAATCCTTAACAGCAAAAAAAATTGTATATTTTAGATATTCATATTTTAGTAAAATAAATAATATTAAAATTTCATAATAATAAAAAAATGATTTTTTTTCCAATAGATATAAGGGATCAAGAGAGTTTTAAAAAAAAAGTACGAGAGCTCATGAAAAAATTAAAATTAATATGTTAATTATAAAATTAAATATTATATAAAAAAATATTTTTGGTAAGATTTTATTTTTATGAAAATTTTAAATATTAAGCTTTTATATATATATATATATATATATATATATATATATATATATATATATATATATATATATATATATATATATATATATATATATATATATATATATATATATATATATATATATATATATATATATATATATATATATATATATATATATATATATATATATATATATATATATATATATATATGTGTGTGTGTGTGAGTGGGGATCAACTTATTTTAAGAGTATGTTTTTTTAATTTACTCGACATCATAGTCATTAAATTGAATCTAATCTAATGGTTAAATTATTATTTTTACTTATAACTATTTGATTAAATCTAATTTAAAGTCTATGCTTGTAGAGTAATATATATATGGGGTTCAACTTATCACAAGAGTAAATTTTTTTAACTCACTCCAAATCTTAAATTGAATCTAGTCTAATATTTAATATTTAGTTGTAATTAGTATTTTGACTCAATTAACCATTTGATTAAATCTAAATTAAATGTTATGATATGAAGAAAAAAAATAATGTATATATATATATATATATATATATATATATATATATATATATATATATATATATATATATATATATATATATATATATATATATATATATATATATATATATATATATATATATATATATATATATATATATATATATATATATATATATATATATATATATATATATATATATATATATATATATATATATATATATATATATATATATATATATATATATATATATATATATATATATATATATATATATATATATATATATATATATATATATATATATATATATATATATATATATATATATATATATATATATATATATATATATATATATATATATATATATATATATATATTAGTTCTTGATTGGTAGAAATTTTGGTAAAATTTAGTGATATCACAAGATGTCCTACATGATGTCTTGACATATGTTCTTAACATTCTGCAGGTGGTTATTTTTATTGTTGCGGGGTTTAGTTCATGATGTCAAGTATGATGTCCTGACATTTGTGAACAGAACATTCAGTGAGAATGTGTTGGTTTGACTGTTTCATTTTTGTGCAACTCTTTGCGCTGTTGTGATTAGAGTTTTAGTGGTTTAAATATGTGTGGAAATAGTCCTTATTCAAAAGAGTTTTTGGTGCATAATTCGTGGAGATATTATGAAGTCTTTTGTGCTATTTTCTGAAGAAAATATTGAATAGTGATTTGATTTGATTTGATCAAATATGTTTTGCCTCTATTTCCTTGATGGTTATTATGAAAAGATTTGAAGAATTATCTGAATTGATTTTATCAAATCAGAAGCTGTTTTTGGCTGAAGCCCAAGCCCATTCAAAGTGTTACTATATAAAGTCTTCACAATCCTATTTTGAATTTTAGAGAAGTTAAGGTTAAGTTAGTGCATTGCGTAAGGAATAAGCTTTTAGCTTCGTGTGTTTGTGTTATTTGTGAGTCATTCACTCATCACTTTGATGTGTGAATTGGACTGAGTTTTTTGTGTTGTAAGTTGTTAACTCAAAGCTTGTAAGCAAGAGTGTATTGTCCTTGATTGAAACTTTTTAAGAAAGATCAAGTATTGTCTTTGAAGAGTGCCTTCTACAGTTTATTCATCTGTTGTTATCACTGCTGTGATTGAGGGGGAGTGAGAGGTATCTCATATCTAAGGTGTTTTAGATAGAAATTGCAAGGGTAGAGATTAGGTGCGAAGATGGTAAACTAGAGAGAGTCTACTGTGTATCTTCAAACTAATTCTATTTAGTGAATTTCCTTCCTGGCTTGGTAGGCCCCAGATGTAGGTGTGTTTGCACCGAACTGGGTTAACAATTGCTTGTGTCTATTTACTATTGTTAACCACATTTTTATCCTGTTCATATATTGGTGATTGTTCAGATATTAGTGTCGTGACATCACCTTCGACATTTCATATATGATACTAGAATTTCAATTGGTATCAGAGCAGGCATCCTGCTCTGGTTTTGGGTGAGATCTAAGGACGATACTTTCTGGTACTATGGACAAAGAAGGAGGATTTGTGAACAGACCACATGTTCTGGATGAGAGTAATTATGATTATTTGAAACCTCGCATGGTTTCCTTCTTAAAATCATTAGATAGTAAGGCCTGAAAAGCTGTTATAAAAGGATGAGAACATCTTGTGACTGTTGGGAAAGATGGAAATGCTACATCTGACTTGAAGTCTGAGGAAGAATGGATAAAGGAAGAGGATGAATTGCCTCTTGGTAACTCCAAAGCCTTGAATGCCTTGTTCAATGGAATTGATAGAAATATATTCAAATTGGTGAACAACTGTGAAGTTGCTAAAGATGCCTGAGAGATACTCAAAACTACTCATGAAGGTGCTTCTAAGGTAAAGATGTCAAGACTTCAACTGCTAACTACAAAATTTGAAAACCTAAGGATGAAAGATGATGAAAGCATACATGATTTTCATATGAATATTCTTGAAATAGCCAATACTTCAAGTGCTCTAGGTGAAAAGATGTCAGAGGAAAAGCTGGTAAGAAAGATTCTCAGGGCTCTCCCCAAGAGATTTGACATGAAAGTAACTGCCATAAAATAAGCTCAAGATATTTTCAAGATGAGGGTTGATGAACTTATTGGATCTCTTTTAACCTTTGAAGTGGGAATAAGTGCCAAATATGATAAGAAAAGGAGCATAGCCTTTATGTTAAATACTGAAAATGGAGAGGATGAATCTGATGGGGATACTAATGAAAGCTTGTACAATGCCATATTGCTTCTTGGAAGACAGTTTAACAAGGTGATGAAGAGGATGAATATGAAGTCAAGACCAAATGTCAAGAACAACTCTCATGACATCAGTAGGTCTAATGATGCAGGTAGAAGAACCAGGACTGAAGAAAAATCCACCCAAAGCAAAGGGATTCAGTACCATGGATGTGAAGGATTTGGTCACACTAGAGCTGAATGCCCTACCTATCTCAAGAAGCAAAAGAAAAGTCTTGCTGTCTCTTGGACTGATGAGGATTCTGACAGTGACCTTGAAGAAGCGTCTGCTAAACATGTGACTTCTTTGACTGGAAGATACTATTATGATGAAGACTCCAGTGATGATGAATTAACATTTGAAGAACTTGTAGCTTCCTAGAAAGAGTTGTGTCTTAGAAGTGAAGAAGTATGTCATCAAGGAGAAAATCAGAAGAAACTCATAATCAAATTGAAGGCTGAAAAGGAAGAACATCTTAAAACTATCACCGAATTGAATGGCAAAGTTGCTCAACTGACTTCCCAACTTGATCAAATGGGCAAGTCTGTTAGAATGATGAATAGTGGTACTAACACCCTGAATAAGATCCTTCAATCTAGAAAAAAGGCGGGAGACAAGACCAGGTTAGAGTTTGATGAAGAAAAGAAACCATCTTCAGACTGTAATCCATCTTCACACCATAATCCTTCTGGATCTAAGTGAAAGATGTCACATCCGATGTCTCAACATCATGACAGAGGTTAACCCAACCACCCAAGAAGAAGATTCCAAAGATGGAAATGTCATTATTGTGGATGTTTTGGTCATATAAAGCCTTTTTGCTTCAGACTGCATGGATATCCTAAACCTATTCCTCAAACTAAACCAAATCACAACATTTGTTCTACTAGGAAGCAATGGGTTCCTAAAGTTACTTCTATAAAGCAATGGGTTCCTAAAGCTGCTGCTACAAGCTTGATAGCTCATATGTCCCTCTAAGTCTCTGCTAAGGAAGATTTTTACTTTGACAATGGGTGCTCCAGACACATGACAGGGATTAAAAATCTCTTAGTAGACATCAAACCCCACTCTACTAGCTATGTGACTTTTGGTGATGGAGACAAGGGTGAAATCAAGGGAGTTGGAAAATTGAACTGCTCAGGAGCTCCTGACCTTGACAATGTGCTGCTGGTTAAAGGATTAACTGCTAACTTAATTAGCATCAGTCAACTATGTGATCAAGGACTCAATGTCAACTTCACTAAATTTGAATGCTTGGTTACAAATGAAAAAGGAGAAGTGATCATGAAGGGAGTCAGATCTAAGGACAATTGCTACCTATGGGTTTCTCAGGACTCTAAATGTGCTATAGCCAAGGAAGATGAAGTGAAATTATGGCACCAGAAACTTGGTCATCTACATCTAAAAGGAATGAAGAAAATCATCTCTATGGAAGCTGTCAGGGGAATTCCTAAGCTAAAGATTGAAGAAGGAAAAGTTTGTGGTGAATGCCAAATAGGAAAGCAAACGAGGATGCCACACCAAAAGATCCAACATCTCACTACTTCAAAAGTGTTGGAACTTCTCCACATGGACTTAATGGGACCTATGCAGGTGGTGAGTCTTGGTGGAAAGAAGTATTCCTATATGGTGGTGGATGATTTTTCAAGATACACTTGGGTGAATTTTATAAGAGAAAAATCTGAAGTGTTTGATGTGTTCCAAGATCTCTATCAAAAGATTCAAAGAGAAAAGGAAATCAAGGTTGTTAGAATCAAGAGTGATCATGGGAAGGAATTTGAAAATAAAAAATTTGCTGAATTTTCTTCTTCTGAGGGGATTAGCCATGAATTTTCTTCTCCCATTACTCCACAACAAAATGGAATTGTGGAAAGAAAGAATAGAACTATCCAAGAATCTGCCTGAGCTATGATCCATGCAAAGAAGTTGCCCTGCCACTTCTGGGCTGAAGCTATGAATACTGACTGCTATATCCATAACATAATGACTTTGAGAATAGGAACCATGACCAAGTTATATGAAATATGGAAGGGAAGAAAACCTATTGTCAAATACTTCCATGTGTTTGGAAGCAAATGCTACATACTTGCAAACCATGACCAAAGAAGAAAGATGGAGCCAAAGAGTGATGAAAGATTATTCTTGGGCTATTCTACTAACAACAGAGCCTATAGAGTATTCAACTCCAGAACTAAAACCATGACGGAATCCATCAATGTTGTTATTGATGATGTGCATAAGGAGACTGATATTGTAACACCCAAAATTTAATCAAAATATTTTAATTAATTTATTTAATTGAGAATATTCATTTTCGGTGATTTTCGGTGGTTTTGTGAAGTATTGAGAAAATATGCATTTTTGGACTATTTAATTGATTAATAGTATATAATATTAAATTATTAGTATTATTATTAATTAAAAGGAATATAAGTGGAATAAGGGTAATTTGGGTATTTGGAGGACTTAGTAAGGGTAATGAGGAAAAAACCCAAATTGGGAGGCCCAAGACTAAGTTGGACAAAATAGAATTCTGAAGAGATTTAGAATTCATTTGTTAACCGTGAAAAGTTTGGTGGCCAGAGCTCTGAAGGAAAGGTTGGAGGCAGAAGGTTCCCAGAGTCAATCGTGAAAGCTTTGAATCGGCTAAGGTATGAGGAGTATAGCTTTTCATGATTTTCCATGTATGCCTTTCGATGTGTTTATGGTTGATTTAAGATTTAAGGTATTTTGGGTTGATTGTGAGAAATTAGGGAAATTGATAGGACTCTAAGGTTATGGCTAGTGGTTAGTATTCATGACTGTTTGATGTGTAACACGAGCAATTAAGAAACCTTAGGCCTTCGTGGCCAAAGCCTTGCAATGTTATACGTCTGACCCTGAAGGGATTTGATATGAGAAATTATGATGCCTTGGGTAATTGTAGGGAAATAGTGGTTTAGGACATAAATATGTCCCAAAATTGGCCTAATAAACCGTAGGTTTTGTGCCGTTATCGCCGTATGACACTAGGGATGATTTAGGGATGTTTAGGGGGAATGGGGTGTGTGAATCGTATGAGTTTTTGGGTAGAAACCAGTTCTGGTGCGTAGCAGATTTTGCTATCATCGCGCTGTTCGCCTAGCAAAGAAAAGCTTCGCCTAGCGAACCATGTTTTCCCAGACTCGCCTAGCGAAGAAACTTGCCCCGACTCTCCTAGCGAGCATGCCAGCGAATGTAGCAGAGTTTCGCGAATGTTGATCGTGTGCAGCGATGCCTTGATGTTTGATTCTGAGATTTCTGAGATGAGTTAACATGAGTATGATAATGAGGAATTATGTGATTGATAGGCGATAGTGTGAGGATTTACCGCGAGTATAATTTTATGAATTAATATGAGATAATATGGGATAATATTATGAATTAATATGAGATAATATGAGATAATATGAGATAATATAGGATAATATTATGAATTAATATGAGATAATATGGGGTAGTATTATGAATTAATATGTGACAATATGATGGGCTAATATGAGGATGACTATGAGCTAATATGTGATTCGTACGTGATTATATGACGATTTCCAGGATGTGTGATGATGATTATTATGATGAATTATATGATGACATGATGTGTGAGATTAATTATTATGATGAATTATATGACGATTTCTATGATGTGTGATGATGATTATTATGATGAATTATATGATGACATGATGTGTGAGATTAATTATTATGATGAATTATATGACGATTTATATGATGTGTGATGATGATTATTATGATGAATTATATGATGACATGATGTGTGAGATTAATTATTATGATGAATTATATGATGACATTATGAATGATGATGATTATTATGATGAGCTGTTATGACATGATGTATGATGATGATTATGACGATGAGCTATGACATTTGATGATGATGAATATGATGAATGATGATGCACCTATGATGTTATTATGAGGATGATTTGTGACGTGTGCATCATGCATTCATGTGCATCCGGACTTCGGTTCAGGACCTCAATTACTTTGGCTTCAATCCCACTGTGCGGATGTGAAGTATTTTGATGTGCTCCGGTTCTCAAGTAGAATCGATCCTATTGATGGGGATCTATAGAGGGTTGATGGCCCAGTGTCCATCGAGCTGTGATGATTGGTACCACATGCATTGAGTTGTGTCACATTGCATTTCTGAGTCTTTTTGTATGAATTATGATGTTGTGGCCTTCGAGGCATATTTGAGGAATATCAATGTGTTTAATATAATTATGACGCTGTTTATGTATTGATTGCTATACATTGATTATTATGAATTGTTTTACTCACCCTGCCTGTTTGAATGTTACATCCACGTGGGTAGTGTGCAGATGACCAAGTTTAGCCGTGGATGTCGTCGAGGAGTATTTTTGAAGTCTTATAGTTGTTAGCCTTTTGGTTAACTTAGAGGGTCTTGCTCTGATATGTAACATCAGGTTGGGTTCTCTTGAGTTATATTATGTACCCTTAAGTTGTTTTGCTTACCTTCCCATATAAGGGAAAACATTGAGTTATGTTTTGAGTTCCGCTGCTTTGTGCAAATTGATGTATTTTGAGAAAACCCGTGTGTTAAGGAGCATTGACTTATTTTGAGACATTGAGAAATGTACGCCCTTTTTGTGGATTTTTATGAACGTTTATATTTTACTCTGAAATCCGTGTTATTTTGCCTTAATAATTTTGAAGTAGAAAAAGGTGTTACATTAGTGGTATCAGAGCAGGTCGGTCCGGCCGGCCAAGTTGTCTAATGTTGTTGGTTCCCTTGTATGCGACATGTGTGTGAAAACACTGTCGGTACACGTTTGTTCTAACCTTGTATGCAAAAGTGGGAATGATTCAAGTGGGGGAGAAGCTTGTGCTTCTCCAGGATGCTGTAAGTGTGGAGTTGTGGCTCAGTGTGTCGATGAACGCTCTTATAGTTTGGTAAAGATGGTTTATACCCCATCATGATTTTCGGCTGTCTATTGACAAATTGAGGAACTGATCACCCTTAATCACTTGTTGATAGTAGATGGAGTCATGTTGGATGGGATAGTCGTGTCTCGCAAGCTTAGATGGCGTGAACAGTGAACTGTTTTGAGTTAAGCTAAGTGCTTAAGAATTGTTTTGATGAGTCGGTGCAGGAAGGTGCTGAGATGTTTATTTGGATGAAAACTTCGAGTGTTAAGAAGAGTGGGGAAGTTGGTGGTTTGCCGATTAATTGTGGTTGTCTGGAAGTTATCCTAATAAGATAAGTGGTCTACTGCCAGAATGTAAGGTGGAGTTGCGATCGACTTAGTTACGTAAACTAGTTTGATAATGAGAGCTCCATATTATATGTCTGTTTGGATGGTCAAGAAATTAAATTGATTGAGTAATTTTGAGACTTGTGTCTGGTGTGTGTGCTAAGGAAACTGATTGTGAGGTCGAGTATATTAAAGGTGGACAGTGATTTCTGGTGATTATTAGAGAAAGTCAGATATGGAATGCAACAATGGTATAATTAGGCCTTTAAATATTTCAAAAGTTAAAGATGTATTGAATGGCCTCCTAAGTGTGAAATTGTTGTTGTACGTTGAATTTCGAGATCACAACTTTTTACGGAATCGAAATCGGACATCCGAAAGTCATGTAACGATCGAAAATAGAATTTTGGACTATTAGGTTCGCCAGGCGAGCAATATCCTTCGCCTAGCGAATAGCTCCAGGAGAAATTGGCCGCTCGCCTCTGTGTTCGCCGGGCGAACCGTAACTCGGAATAACGCACGGTTTGAAGCGTTGGAAAGATATTTCAATGCTATATGTGATGGTGGAGTAGTGCATGGAATTAATTTATTTATTGATAAACTATAATTGGATTTTGTAGTAAAAGCGGAAAGTGCGGTTCGTGTTTCTGCCATAACTCACAAATTGAGTGCCCGATTGGCATGGGGCTTCAGAAGGATGATGGCTTTGGGTTGAATTACCATTCGGGTAAAGCAGACGTGGTAGCTGATGCATTGATTTGGGATTCTTTGCATATACCGATGTTGATGGTAAAAGAGTTTGAACTTATTGAGCAATTTCAGGATATAAGTTTGGTTTGTGAAGAGACTTCTTATGGAGTTAAGTTGGATAAGTTGAAACTTACTAGTAGTGTCTCAATGAGATTTGAAGAGGTTAGAGATATGATTTAAGTTGGTAGACCGGTGGAATTTGATGAAGCAAAATCAAAGAGCTGATTTTTGAATTAATGGAAATGGTATCATGAGATATCGTGATAGAGTTTGTGTTCCAGATATTGTTGAGTTGGAAAAAGAGTATTATTGAAAAAGGACATTGAGGTAGATTGAGTATCCATCCCGGTGCCATGAAGATGTAACCGGATTTGAGGAAATTGTGTTGATGACCATAGATGAAGAGAGAAGTCGTTGAGGATGTATATGCTGGTTAGACTTGTCGAAAGTCGAAGATTAAACATCAGAGATCATTGGGTCTGATGCAACTGTTGAATGTTCCAGGTTGGAATTGGAATAGTATTTCCATGGATTTTGTGTCGGGTTTGTCGAAGAATGTGAGAGGGATATGATTCAATTTGGGTGATTTTGGATAGATTGACTAGAACAGCTCATTTTATACCGATGAGGATTAACTATTCTATGTTGAAGCTAGCTGAGATGTATATTGAGGAAGTTGTGAAGTTGTATGAGATATCATCGAATATTGTGTCAGATGGAAATCTGAGATTTACATCGAGATTTTGGGAGAGTTTGCAGACGCTTTGGGTACTAAGTTGAGGTTGAGTTCTGCCTATCATCCGCAGACGGATGGACAGACAGAGAAAACTATCCAGTCTTTAGAGGATTTGTTGAGAGCATGTGTTTTGGATCAAGGTGGTTCATGGGATATTTATTTGTCATTGGTTGAGTTTACCTACAATGACAGTTACCATTCGAGTATCGGAATGATACCATATGAGGCTTGTATGGTATGGGGTGTAGGACTCCTTTGTGTTGGTATGAGTCAGGCGAGAGTGCTGTGCTCGGACCGGAGATTGTGCAAGAGACGACTGAAAAGATCAAGATGATCCTAGAGAAGATGAAAGCGTCACAGAGTCGTCATAAGAGTTACCATGATAAGAGGAGGAAAGCACTTGAATTCCAAGAGGGAGATCACGTGTTTTTGAGAGTTACGCCGGTAACTGGTGTTGGCCGAGCTTTGAAGTCTCGAAAGCTCACACCTTGTGTTATTGGTCTGTATTAGAATGGCTCAACAGAATTGTGGTAGAAGTAGCACGTTAGACTGTTTTACCGCTGTTGCTTGTGAAATTGAATGATGTGTTTAAGTTGAGGAAGTACATTCCAAATCCGTCACATGTGATTCCGATGGATGATGTACAAGTGAGAGATGATCTGACTGTTGAGGCATTTCTACTTCGGATTTATGAACGAAAAGCAACTTTGAGGTGAAGGGATTGCCTTGGTAAAGGTAGTTTGGGGAGGTCCAGCTGAGGAAAGTTGGATTTGGGAGCGTGAGGATTAGTTGAGGAGGGTCTGTTGCACCCCAAAATTTGCCTATCCTTTTTCTTACTTGGTTTATGTTTCATTTCATTAGCATGCCATTTTTCTAGCATTCACATTGCATAGTCATGTTGCATTTTACAGGGGATCAAGGAAAGGTGTGCTTAGACAATTAAGGTTATCAAAGGTTCAAGGCCTAATCAAGGGATTATGTTCAAGTCATCAAGTGGTTATCATCATCAGAAGCAAGTCTAAGTCCTTGAAGAAAGGCAAGCAAGTGAATGTGGTTCATCTCCTGCCTAGGAGCCTATCTGAGGATCATCTGAGGAGTATAAGCCCATGGTTAGGGGTAGAGATTGTCATTGAAGCTCATTGGAGGCCTTTAGGGTCATGGTAGAGTTCATTTAAGTGTTTATGCCAAGTGTGGAAAGTCACAGTTGAAGGTGTTGCCATTAGGGTTTTCATCTGGTCAACCTTGAGTCAACTGTGCTATTAAAGGAGATCAAGACTCAATTCTAAGTCTCTGTGATCATGGAAGGTTTTGTTGATATACATGAGGTGTTATTCCAAGATCAATTCAAGAAGAATTCAAAGTGCGAGGAGTTGCTAAAGTAGGATTCTCAGGGTAAAATCCCCTATTTAGTGTCTGACTTCAAGACCACTTATCTCAAGATACAAGTTTCATCTCAATTGTTTACCAACATGGAACTTGTAGAGCATGTTCTTAGATTTAATTTGAGTACTAGAAGTCCTTGATTGGATTTATATAACTCAAGTTATGATCCAGACAAGTTACAGGTCATCAGATGAATGTGAATTTTATCTGTGAAAGTCCACCAACTTCCAGGACACTTTTGATCTATAAACATGTTTCTCCTCAACTTTTGGCCAACATGAAAGTTGTAGGTCTTAGTCTTAGCTTTCCAAAATGTACTAGAAGTCTTTCATCTGATTTGTAGAACTCAAGTTATGAGATTTACAACTCAGGGGTATTTTGGGAAAGTAAGATTATAGGTCATTTTTATTATAAGTCAATTTCACCACTTTGCACACTTCAAATGTAAATCTTGCCAACTTGAAAGTTGCTCCAAATGGGATTATTTGGTCAACCAAACCTCAAGGGATCATGGACATAGCTTGGAAATGAGAATGTATGGAGAAATTTTCATGAAAAGAAGTTTGAAAAGGCCTAGTTTGGATTTAATGCCAATTAAATCAATTTATGTCATGTTGGTGCATTTTTTGAGTCCAAATAATATTCTAAGAACAATGGCAAAACCAGAAATCAGAATCCTCTGCCAAACCACGGACAAGCTAGAAGCGACTGAGTCGCCAACAAGTCAAGATACAAGGAGCCCAGTTCCCAGAAGCTGGCAATCTGCATTTTATCATGTCATTTCTTTACATTTGTAGTTTCTTTCCTGTTAGAATTGAAAATTTCGTTTGTAAAGCTTGTTGTTTTCAATTGATATTGATAATGAAATAAATATGCATGTTTTGAATTAATCCACTCGTGTTTACTCTATTGCTTTCTTTTATTGCAAACGCTGGTTTAAGTGGAATCCGGGGAGGATGACGAAACCCAATGATGCGTAAGATTCCGATGCTATGCTGTTGAATAAAAACCTGTTGATGATGTACAAGCATTGTTTCAAATCCCAAACACCGGAGATATAAGGAAGATAATCCCTTGTTAACCCCTTTGAGCTTAGTTGTAGAAGTTGCTTTCTGAAAATGAAAAACCCTCAATCTTAACCCGGGGCAGGGTAGGTGTCAGTTAATTTGACCGAGCGTTCAAATTACAAAAAGAGTGTCCGTTCAAGGATAGATCACACCTATATAGGTCGTACCTAAAAAACCACAATGGTTAAGCCCGATCGATCAGGGGTGAAACGGTCACAATCTCTTTAACAAGTCATACGAGCCGATGTCATACGATTTGTTCCAAAAAAAAAGAGAGAAAAAGAAAAGAATCGAAAAGAAAAGCCCACTAAGTCGAATCTTAAAAGCAAGCGACTTAGGCAAAAATTAGGGTACCCCGCTGGACTTTAAAATTGAAGAAACTCTAAAGAGTTAGTCCAGGCAAAAGTTAGGGGAAAACGAAAAAACAAAAAACGAAAAGCGAAACGGGATTGCGAAAGAAAAATCCTCAAACAAGAACGAAATCGTGTGGCTCCAGACGCCAAAAGATGAAAAAGGAGCGACTGTCACTTTGAAAAGTGTAATTTCTTGAACTGTCACTCAATCTTTGAAAGGAGAACGCTAAGGTCGAATTAGCTGAACGTAGGATCGGAGAACGTCACGGAGAATGGGTGGGTTAAAATGAATTTTGAGCCTTTATCTTTTCTTTCATAAACCATGAACCTGACCATGTTACAACCTTTAAAAGTCCTAATTGAAATAGGTTTGTTTCGAAAGCATGCTTCGGTAAAGATCGCATCGGAACTGACTCCTAGAAAGGATTCCCATTACAATGCTGTATTAATGTTGACATGTTAATGAATGATTTTATACATTTTATGCCACAAAATTTTTCCAGTGAACAGGAGTGGATTTTGAAAACTGCCATATGCATTGCATTTGATATGTCTTTTATGCAGACCAACGTGTTTTACTAGCGAGTAAGCGCTTGACAGCGGGAAAGTTTCCACAATGGAAAGATTTGATCAGGACAAAATGTAGGACGCCAGAATATCCCGGCGAACCGGGGCAAGCTATGTCAAAGGATCGTGGCATGGGAGTCAGCCATCCATAAATCAGGTAAGCCGGGGCAATCAGGTCGAGATTTGATGAATCTCTCGCAGCCAAGGGTACTACTCCCCACAGATTAGCCCATGAGGGGCAAAGTCATGACAAGACTGGGGCATGCCACCCCAAGAGCACCAAAGCTATCCGTATCCTGAAGGCGATTAACTTGAAGCACCTCCGTATCAAACCACCAGAGTACAGAGATCTCAGGTTTCCTTTTGAAAGGATATGACGAAGATCTCGCAGGATGGGGCAAAAGCTGAAAGCGAAGGAGCCGTTCCTCTCCATATCCATGGAGTTTGTCAAAAGTTGTTATAGATGCTGGGGCAAGCCATTTAGAGTTCGTGTCATGGCATATTTTTCCAAGCAGGATGACTCCTTCTTCCCCAGCAGGTTCGGTCGTGTTTCCCCACAAAATATGAACCTGGGACTGTGAGCATTGATGTGTCTCCCCGAACGAAGATAGATTCTCCCCAACCAGATGCATCCTAGGCAGAGATCGTGTTTCCCCAGCCGAAGTTCCTTAACGTAAGAGCAGGCTCTATGTGAAACTTATTCCTCCCTAGCAGACGAAGTTTGCATTTTATCCCTGGAAGAGTTGTGTACAGGCTAGTAAGCAGTCAGACAGGTATGTGCATTCCCAGCAGTTGTCATGTGCATATTTAATCCCCAATAAAGTCCGCACAGAGTACAACCAGGTTGTCGGTGGTTCGAAAGGGTTATCCCCGCACAGGATTGTTCTTTCTGTTCTCCAGCAGGTTGTCTTTCCTCCAATAGGTTGTTCATCCTCTGCAAAGTTCGTAACTCTGAATTTTTTTGGGCTATCCCCCAGCAGGGTTGTTGTTTCTTCCCCCAGCGGAAGTTTGGTTTCATTCCTCCAGCATTTATTTTGCTGGAGCGCCTCTTTG
Source organism: Lathyrus sativus (assembly GCA_963859935.3). Taxonomy (NCBI): domain Eukaryota; kingdom Viridiplantae; phylum Streptophyta; class Magnoliopsida; order Fabales; family Fabaceae; genus Lathyrus; species Lathyrus sativus. The sequence goes on from OZ012737.1 coordinate 510,958,760, forward strand.
CATTTGCATTGTGTATAACATCTACCCCAAACATGTAGCATTTACATTCTGTATGGAGCATTACGCCATTTTTCAAACATACGCATTTTGAAACATAAGCCAGGTTGGTTGCCTCTTTGTTTTCAGGTGTTATTCCCTGCAGGTGATTGGAATTCTTGTTCAGGATGGTTTTTGGATATTCAAAATTTTGACATGAGATGTGATGATGACGTTCGTCCTATCATGTGTCCCTCATCAGAGTTGCTTGATTGAGTTTCTCTTCTTCCCCAATGGAGTTCTCCTCGGATTGCTGTTGCGTCAGTATTAAAAAATTTCATGATTTAGACCTTTGGAGTTGCTGCCCATTTTTGTTCAAGATGGATGTCTGGCAGTTGACGTCAGGATTTCCCCGTAGAGTCGTTTGTTCAAGTCTTCAGATGCCCGATTCGCGCTTTTATTTAGTGCATGCCCGCTTCTTCGGAAATGGAAGGTCAAGGATAATATATTGACGGTCCGCGCTTTTATTAAGTGCGATGCTCGTTTCTTCAGAAATGGAAGATCCAGGATAGTACATGGATGACGCGCTTTACGTAGTGCATGCTCGTTTCTTCGGAAATGGAAGATCCAGGATAGTACACGGATGACACGCTTTACATAGTGCATGCTCGTTTCTTCGGAAATGGAAGATCCAGGATAATACATGGATGACGTGATTTACGTAGTGCATGCTCGTTTATTTGGAAATGGAAGGTCAAGGATAATATATTGACAGTCCGCGCTTTTATTTAGTGCATGCTCGTTTCTTCGGAAATGGAAAATCTAGGATAGTACATGGATGACGCGCTTTACGTAGTGCATGCTCGTTTCTTCGGAAATGGAAGGTCAAGGATAGTATATTGACGGTCCGCACTTTTATTTAGTGCGATGCTCGTTTCATCGGAAATGGAAGATCCAGGATAGTACTTGGATGACGCGCTTTACGCAGTGCTTTGCTCGTTTCTTTGGAAATGGAAGGTCAAGGATAATATTTCAATATGGTCCTGTGGCTCGGTGCTCGTTTATTATAGCGTATATTTGAAGATTGATTGTGGTTGATTTAATATGTGGATTCAATGCCTATGGTGTCACACAGGTGGTTGATGTTGAAATCAGGTTCTGTATCAGATGATTGATCAGTTTGTTGCCGTGACAACCGAATTCAATTTTCTGGATATTTCTCCCCCAAGCAATCGTTGCAGCATATTTCCTTGGTTAGCAAATTTCTGGGTTCTTTGGTATTCAACCGTCTTTTACCTTGATTGTCTGAAAGCCGTTCGCTCTTCATCCAGTCAGGTCCAAGTCGCTTGAATAGGGGCAGCTGTTGCACCCCAAAATTTGCCTATCCTTTTTCTTACTTGGTTTATGTTTCATTTCATTAGCATACCATTTTTCTAGCATTCACATTGCATAGTCATGTTGCATTTTACAGGGGATCAAGGAAAGGTGGGCTTAGACAATTGAGGTTATCAAAGGTTCAAGGCCTAATCAAGGGATTATATTCTAGTCATCAAGTGGTTATCATCATCAGAAGCAAGTCTAAGTCCTTGAAGAAAGGCAAGCTAGTGAATGTGGTTCATCTCCTGCCTAGGAGCCTATCTGAGGATCATCTGAGGAGTATAAGCCCATGGTTAGGGGTAGAGATTGTCATTGAAGCTCATTGGAGGCCTTTAGGGTCATGGTATAGTTCATTCAAGTGTTTATGCCAAGTGTGGAAAGTCACAGTTGAAGGTGTTGCCATTAGGGTTTTCATCTGGTCAACCTTGAGTCAACTGTGCTATTAAAGGAGATCAAGACTCAATTCTAAGTCTCTGTGATCATGGAAGGTTGTGTTGATATACATGAGGTGTTATTCCAAGATCAATTCAAGAAGAATTCAAAGTGGGAGGAGTTGCTAAAGTAGGGTTCTCAGGGTAAAATCCCCTATTTAGTGCCTGACTTCAAGACCACTTATCTCAAGATACAAGTTTCATCTCAATTGTTTACCGACACGGAACTTGTAAAGCATGTTCTTAGCTTTAATTTGAGTACTAGAAGTCCTTGATTGGATTTATATAACTCAAGTTATGATCCAGACAAATTACAGGTCATCAGATGAATGTGAATTTTATCTGTGAAAGTCCACCAACGTCCAGGACACTTTTGACCTAGAAGGACGTTTCTCCTCAACTTTTGGCCAACATGAAAGTTGTAGGTCTTGGTCTTAGATTTCCAAAACGTACTAGAAGTCTTTCATCTGATTTGTAGAACTCAAGTTATGAGATTTACAAGTCAGGGGTATTTTGGGAAAGTAATATTACAGGTCATTTTTATTATAAGTCAATTTCACCACTTTGCACACTTCAAATGGAAATCTTGCCAACTTGAAAGTTGCTCCAAATGGGATTATTTGGTCAACCAAACCTCAAGGGATCATGGACATAGCTTGGAAAGAAGAATGTATGGAGAAAATTTCATGAAAAGAAGTTTGAAAAGGCCTAGTTTGGATTTAATGCCAATTAAATCAATTTATGTCATGTTGGTGCATTTTTTGAGTCCAAATAATATTCTAAGAACAATTGCAAAACCAGAAATCAGAATCCTCTGCCAAACCACGGACAAGATGGAAGCGGCTGAGTCGCCAACAAGTGAAGATACAAGGAGCCCAATTCCCAGAAGCTGGCAATCTGCATTTTATCATGTCATTTCTTTACATTTGTAGTTTCTTTCTTGTTAGAATTGCAAATTTCGTTTGTAAAGCTTGTTGTTTTCAATTGATATTGATAATGAAATAAATATGCATGTTTTGAATTAATCCATTCGTGTTCACTCTATTGCTTTCTTTTATTGCAAACGCTGGTTTAAGTGGAATTCGGGGAGGATGACGAAACCCAACGATGCGTAAGCTTCCGATGTTATGCTGTTGAATAAAAACCTATTGATGATGTACAGGCATTGTTTCAAATCCCAAACACCGGAGATATAAGGAAGATAATCCCTTGTTAACCCCTTTGAGCTTAGTTGTAGGAGTTTCTTTCTGAAAATGAAAAACCATCAATCTTAACCCGGGGCAGGGTAGGTGTCAGTTAATTTGACCAAGCGATCAAATTACAAAAGGAGTGTCCGTTCGAGGATAGATCACACCTATATAGGTCGTACCTAAAAAACCACAATGGTTAAGCCCAGTCGATCAGGGGTGAAACGGTCACAATCTCTTTAACAAGTCATACGAGCCGATGTCATACGATTTATTCCAAAAAAAAAGAGAGAGAAAGAAAAGAATCGAAAAGAAAAGCCTGCTAAGTTGAATCTTGAAAGCAAGCGACTTAGGAAAAAATTAGGGTACCCCGCTGGACTTCAAAATTGAAGAAACTCTAAAGAGTTAGTCCAGGCAAAAGTTAGGGGAAAACGAAAAAACAAAAAACGAAAAGCGAAAAGGGATTGCGAAAGAAAAATCCTCAAACAAGAACGAAATCGTGTGGCTCCAGACGCCAAAAGACGAAAAGGGAGCGACTGTCACTTCGAAAAGTGTAATTTCTTGAACTGCCACTCAATCTTTGAAAGGAGAACGCTAAGGTCGAATTGGCTGAACGTAGGATCGGAGAACGTCACGGAGAATGGGTGGGTTAAAATGAATTTTGAGCCTTTATCTTTTCTTTCATAAACCGTGAACCTGACCACGTTAAAACCTTTAAAAGTCCTAATTGAAATAGGTTTGTTTCGAAAGCATACTTCGGTAAAGATCGCATCGGAACTGACTCCAAGAAAGGATTCCCATTACAGCGCTGTATTAATGTTGATATGTTAATGAATGATTTTATACATTTTATGCCACAAAATGTTTCCAGTGAACAGGAGTGGATTTTGAAAACTGCCATATGCATTGCATTTGATATGTCTTTTATGCAGAACAACGTGTTTTACTAGCGAGTAAGCGCTTGACAGTGGGAAAGTTTCCACGATGGAAAGATTTGATCAGGACAGAATGTAGGATGCTAGAATATCCCGGAGAGCCGTGGCAAGCTATGTCAAATGATTGCGGCATGGGAGTCAGCCATCCATAAATCAGGTAAGCCGGGGCAATCAGGTCGAGATTTGATGAATCTCTCGCAGCCAAGGGTACTGCTCCCCACAAATCAGCCCATGAGGGGCAAAGTCATGACAAGACTGGGGCATGCTACCCCGAGAGCACCAAAGCTATCCTTATCCTGAAGGCGATTAACTTGAAGCACCTCCGTATCAAACCACCAGAGTACAGAGATCTCAGGTTTCCTTTTGAAAGGATATGACGAAGATCCCGCAGGCTGGGGCAAAAGCTGAAAGCGAAGGAGCCGTTCCTCTCCATATCCGCGGTGTTTGTCAAAAGTTGTTATAGATGCTGGGGCAAGCCATTTCGAGTTTGTGTCATGGCATGTTTTTCCAAGAAGGATGACTCCTTCTTCCCCAGCAGGTTCGGTCGTGTTCCCCTATAGAATCTGAACCTGGGACTGTGAGCATTGATGTGTCTCCCCGAACGGAGATAGATTCTCCCCAACCAGATGCGTCCTAGGCAGATATCGTGTTTCCCCAGCCGGAGTTCCTTAACGTAGGAGCAGGCTCTATGTGAAACTTGTTCCTCCCTAGTAGACGGAGTTCGCATTTTATCCCTGGAAGAGTTGGATACAGGCTAGTAAGAATTCAGGCAGGTATGTGCATTCCCAGCAGTGGTCATGTGCATATTTAATCCCCAATGAAGTCCGCACAGAGTACAACCAGGTTATCGGTGGTTCGAAAGGGTTATCCCCGCGCAGGATTGTCCTTTCTATTCTCCAGCAGGTTGTCTTTCCTCCAATAGGTTGTTCATCCTCTGCAGAGTTTGTAACTCCGGATTTTTTTGGGCTATCCCCCAGCAGGGTTGTTGTTTCTTCCCCCAGCGGAAGTTTGGTTTCGTTCCTCCAACATTTATTTTGCTGGAGCGCCTCTTTTCATTTGCATCGTACATAGCATCTACCCCAAACACGTAGCATTTCCATTCCACATGGAGCATTACGCCATTTTTCAAACATACGCATTTTAAAACATCAGAGTTGCTTGATTGAGTTTCTCTTCTTCCCCAACGGATATTTCCTCGGATTGCTGTTGCGTCAGCATTAAAAAAGATCATGATTTAGACCTTTGGAGTTGCTGCCCATTTTTGTTCAAGATGGATGTCTGGCAGTTGACGTCAGGATTTCCCCGCAGAGTTGCTTGTTCAAGTCTTTGGATACCTGATTCACGCTTTTATTTAGTGCATGCCCGCTTCTTCGGAAATGGAAGGCCAAGGATAGTATATTGACGGTCCGCGCTTTTATTTAGTGTGATGCTTGTTTCTTCAGAAATGGAAGGTTAAGGATAGTATATTGACAGTCCGCGCTTTTATTTAGTGCATGCTCGTTTCTTCGGAAATGGAAGATCCAGGATAATACATGGATGACGCGCTTTACGTAGTGCATGCTCGTTTCTTCGGAAATGGAAGGTCAAGGATAGTATGTTGACGATCCGCGCTTTTATTTAGTGCGATGCTCGTTTCTTCAGAAATGGAAGATCCAGGATAGTACATGGATGACGCGCTTTACGTAGTGCATGCTCGTTTCTTCGGAAATGGAAGGTCAAGGATAGTATATTGACAGTCCGCGCTTTTATTTAGTGCATGCTCGTTTCTTCGGAAATGGAAGATCCAGGATAGTACATGGATGACGCGCTTTACGTAGTGCATGCTCGTTTCTTCGGAAATGGAAGATCCATGATAGTACATGGATGACGCGCTTTACGTAGTGCATGCTCGTTTCTTCGGAAATGGAAGGTCAAGGATAGTATATTGACAGTCCGCGCTTTTATTTAGTGGGATTCTCTTTTCTTCGGAAATGGAAGATCTAGGATAGTACATGGATGACGCGCTTTACATAGTGCATGCTCGTTTCTTCGGAAATGGAAGATCCAAGATAGTACATTGATGACGCGCTTTACGTAGTGCATGCTCGTTTCTTCGGAAATGGAAGGTCAAAGATAGTATATTGATGGTCCGCGCTTTTATTTAGTGTGATGCTCATTTCTTCGAAAATGGAAGATCCAGGATAGTACATGGATGACGCGCTTTACATAGTGCTTTGCTCGTTTCTTTGGAAATGGAAGGTCAAGGATAATATTTCAATACGGTCCTGTGGCTCGGTGCCCGTTTATTGTTGCGAATATTTGAAGATTGATTGTGGTTGATCTAATATGTGGATTCAATGCCTGTGGTGTCACACAGGTGGTTGATGTTGAAATCAGGTTCTGTATCAGATGATTGATCAGTTTGTTGCCGTGACAACCGGATTCAATTTTCTGGATATTTCTCCCCCAAGCAACCGTTGCAGCTTATTTCTTTGGTTAGCAAATTTCCGGGTTCTTTGGTATTCAACCGTCTTTTACCTTGATTGTCTGAAAGCCGTTCGCTCTTCATCCAGTCAGGTCCAAGTCGCTTGAATAGGGGCAGCTGTTGCACCCCAAAATTTGCCTAACCTTTTTCTTACTTGGTTTATGTTTCATTGCATTAACATACCAATGTTCTAGCATTCACATTGCATAGTCATGTTGCATTTTACAGGGGATCAAGGAAAGGTGTGCTTAGACAATTTAGGTTATCAAAGGTTCAAGGCCTAATCAAGGGATTAAAGTCAAGTCATCAAGTGGTTATCATCATCAGAAGCAAGTCTAAGTCCTTGAAGAAAAGCAAGCAAGTGAATGTGGTTCATCTCCTGCCTAGGAGCCTATCTGAGGATCATCTGAGGAGTATAAGCTTATGGTTAGGGGTAGAGATTGTCATTGAAGCTCATTGGAGGCCTTTAGGGTCATGGTAGAGTTCATTCAAATGTTTATGCAAAGTGTGGAAAGTCACAGTTGAAGGTGTTGCCATTAGGGTTTTCATCTGGTCAACCTTGAGTCAACTGTGCTATTAAAGGAGATCAAGACTCAATTCTAAGTCTTTGTGATCATGGAAGGTTGTGTTGAGATACATGAGGTGTTATTCCAAGATCAATTCAAGAAGAATTCAAAGTGTGAGGAGTTGCTAAAGTAGGGTTCTCAGGGTGAAATCCCCTATTTAGTGCCTGACTTCAAGACCACTTATCTCAAGATACAAGTTTCATCTCAACTGTTGACCAACACGGAACATGTAGAGCATGTTCTTAGATTTAATTTGAGTACTAGAAGTCCTTGATTGGATTTATAGAACTCAAGTTATGATCCAGACAAGTTTCAGGTCATCAGATGCATGTGAATTTTATCTGTGAAAGTCCACCAACTTCCAGGACACTTTTTACCTAGAAGTATGTTTCTCCTCAACTTGTGGCCAACATGAATGTTGTAGATCTTAGTCTTAGCTTTCCAAAATGTACTAGAAGTCTTTCATCTGATTTGTAGAACTCAAGTTATGAGGTTTACAAGTCAGGGGTATTTTGGGAAAGTAAGATTACATGTCATTTTCATTATAAGTCAATTTCACCACTTTGCACCCTTCAAATGGAAATATTTCCAACTTGAAAGTTGCTCCAAATGGGATTATTTGGTCAACCAAACCTCAAGGGATCATGGACATAGCTTGGAAATGAGAATGTATGGTGAAAATTTCATGAAAAGAAGTTTGAAAAGGCCTAGTTTGGATTTAATGCCAATTAAATCAATTTATGTCATGTTGGTGCATTTTTTGAGTCCAAATAATATTCTAAGAACAATGGCAAAACCAGAAATCAGAAATGGATTCATTTACATGGAGATTTTCATGGTTTCTTGAACTTTAAGTCACAAATTCAAAATCAACCATCCATTTATTTCCAAGGCATTAATCTCAGCCCTACATGATCCTTGCATCATAAGGAACTGATATGAACAGAATTTGAAGCTTCCACATACCATGTTCATGGAAAACTCAAAGGAAAAAGTGAGGAAAATCAAAATTTTGGATTGAGTGAATTGGGCCACAATTGGGCCAAATAATGATCCATAACACTTCTATATAACACCATGGATGAATTCATAGCAAGGTTGGTGATTGGAAAAGCTTGAATGAGGTAAGAAGCACTTAAAAAAAAGTTGGTTAGAGGTGAAAATTGATTTTTTACTTTGAAGCAATTTCAGAGGGAATTAATCATTCAAGAAGCTTCTCCAAGCATCATGGAAGGATTTTGAACAACTTTGATCAAGAATTCGTGCAAAAACACCCCACCATTGAAGCTCAGGACAAGGTTCTTACTTCTCATTCATATGCTCTGTTCTTGATGAGTTATTGCGCCATTTTTACATAATTATGATCCTTGGAGTATGTAGAAGCTTTTAGGATTAGTTTGGTTAGGTTCCATGAAACTTCAAGAATTGACACCCTAGGTTGTAGTTTGATTTTCTCTCTTGTTAGTGGATGAAAATGGAAAAGAATTTGATATTCATGATGTAGAAAGTGAGAGGAAGAGATTAGTGCTTTCAATTTGGAGTTTTGATAAAATTGATTTTCTTGAGTGATTCTTGGAGGTTTATAAATTCTGAGTTTTCATGGAGGAAAGTAGAAATAAATTGGATATTTGGATTCTACACGGAAAAATACACAGATTTGGTTAAAGAAAATCGAATTTTGGTTAAGAAATGAGGAAGTGCCATTTTTGGTGAAAGGAAGAAGATGACCGGAGCTCACCTCCGGCCACCGTCCGCCACGTGCGCCGCCGCGGGATGAATTCCCTCCGTTTTGCATTTGAAACCCCAGACGCTACATGAGCCGTTAGATCGCACCCCAATCCTTCACTCCGTATGACTAGCGAACGACCAAGATTGGTTCTCGCGTGGCCTCTCCCATGTGCAGCAACGCTGCGTTTTGGCCTTGTGTAGTAAACAAAGTGCTGAGTTTTAACAGCTGGGCCTGTAGCGTCCATCTCGCTATTCCCGTCCCTTACGCGAGGCCCACATGGAATGCACACATGAAAATAATACTAACAGTACCCCCTGGCTTGTTCCCTTGAGATCAAAGTGCTGAGTTTTAATACTCAGCTAGGCCCAATTCCAGCGCCTTCTTATTCACACCCCACGCGCAGGCCCACATAGGATTAACACATAGGAACCTTACTTCTTGCACCCCTGGCCCATTTTCCTTTAATTTTCATTTTTCTTTTATTTCCATTTAATTAGCTGTTTCATTTTAATTCCAAAAAAAATATAAAATGATGTCATAAAATCATGAAAAAAATACTGTAGTTACTTTGACATGTCTAGAAAATTGTCACATTTTTTAATTAAAATTTTAATTCTTTTTCCATTTAATTTTGTATTTTTTCTTGTATGTGCTGTTCCATGAATAGAAATAATTCCATGTTAGTTTCTAGAATTTTGTTTCCTTATCAAGGCTTGGATTTAATCTCTGATTCTTTACATGGTGAATGTTGACACATTGTAGGATACTGTATGATTTTTCTTACATTTTTTAGATGACTCTAAGTTCTGTTTTAGAGTAGGTTTTTAGAGTTTTCCCCATGTGAACCTTCATTTGGTACCTCTTGGTTTAGAATTTCATTAGTGCCCTTAAACATTGATTTAGGCTATGGATTTTTTACCATAGGTTCTTAATACCTTTAGGACCTATTATAAATTTGTATATATTTTTAGGAGTTGATTTTCTATTTTAGTTAGATTTTACATCTAGGCTGTGTTTAAGTTGCTTCTAACATAGTACTTCCCCTAGTTGAACTCCAAAAGTGGCCATTAGCTCATAATAGGTTTTAAAATCTCTTTTGGTGGTTTAGTAGACATGTTGATGCTTCTGTAGACTCAATTGTGAGGTTTGATTTGGTACATTAATTCATTTTAGAGAGTTGCTTTTAGAGCTTGTAGAATTAGGGCTTTTAGAGCCTTTAGGAGTTTCTTCCTTTTTCATAATTTGTGGTTTGCTTTGGTTTGCATTCCATTTCCTATCCAATGATGCAAGGTTCCTTTGTGGGAGCCTAGTCCCTCCTTTGGAAGGACTAAAGGCCTACCATAAAAGGTAAAACCTTTGAGGATACCAATCTTAGATGAGTGGTTGAGTGCCATGATGGATTCCCTTGGTTTCCATCATGCTTCCCCTCATCATGCAATGATCTTTGTGTTAATTCTCATCATCTCTTGATGGAGCAAGTTGAAGCTTGAAGGTGAAGATCTTATTCCCTTTTCTCTTGAAGGATAGATTGGACATGAAGACAACTACAGACTGTTGAGCTGCTTTACTGCTAGAAGGCTGCTTTACTGTTGGGCTGCTTTGTTGTTGAGCTGTTGGCTTGCTGTTTTGTTTGCTGTGTTTGTTGATTGACTGTATTTGTGTGACTGTTTACTTGGTGTGTTGCATTAGAATAGGCTTTCATGTAGTTGATTTAGGCCTAAGTGCATTGAAAGGTTGAGCCTGGCTCCCTTTGCTTGTTTGCATCAGAATTTGAGTATGTCTCCCTCTGCTTGTCTGTTACTGTTTGGCTTTGCTTGTTGGCTGAAGGTTGAGTCTGTCTCCCTTGCCTGTGCCTTGTGTTGCTTTTGCTTGCTTGCTCTAGAAGTTGAGTTTGTCTCCTTCTGCTTGTATTGCTGCATTGCATGCATTTTACTTACAGTTATTTCTTTACACCTCATTATGCTTTTGCTGTTGCTTTCCTTGGCCATATTCCCCTAGGGACTCTAGCTTCTCTTATTCAAGAGAAGTTATGACAGACATTAAGGTTCTAACCATGCATGATAACATAGTACTCCCTCCTAACCTCAATCATAGGATCAACTTTGCATGACAACTTTAGGATTGGATCAGTTCCCCTTTAGTGCGTCCTTTTTTCTTCTCATCTGCAAACATCTTTAAAACACGTAATAAAGATTAACGCGTGTTGTATGCTACGAGCCTTAAGCACTTGAGAAAGGGTTGTTGGAGAGTTTCTCTTCAATAGATTGAGTGTTTAGTACGGTACCCTTTGGGTGACATGCGACGCATTCACTCTTAAGTCCAAGTCTTTAGTGCGACATGAGTTACAAACGAAACTCAAAACACTTCTTCTTTAAAAGACTTCAAAAACAAAGATCAAACCTCTTTTTGTCCTCTAGGACCTCTAATCCTTGGAAACCATTTTCATAAGGAGAGTTTTGTTAAATCTTAGTTCTACCGCAAACGGTAAACGCCTAAGTCTCCGACGAGCAAGCTGCATGCACCAACTGCTGAAACCGTTTGTTAACCCTACTCGGGTAAAACTTTTGAACCAAACCTGTGGTCTTGTTAGCCCGAACTACGTTTGCTCTGATCTTTCACACCGTGTGAAAGTACGTAGGCACGGGATGCAATGTCTCGGCGAGCAACCTTCCCCCGTAACCCGTAGTTAGGAGAACTACGTTGACTCTGATTTCTCGTTCCAGACGGGAATACGTAGGCATAGAACTGCTGTGTCCTGCCGAGTCATTTTCTTTTTATTTTCAGACCAGACTTTTAGCATAGATAGATAAAACCAAATCGTCAGATAAACACAACAAGCGTGAATCCCGTCGAGTACGACGGGCGTGAGGGGTGCTAATACCTTCCCCTTGTGTAACCGACCCCCGAACCCAGACATGGCTGCGATGACCTTGTCTTATACCTTTTCGTCAGGTTTTTTCGATCGTTTCCTTTCCCTTTCTGTGGGATAAATAACGAAAGGTGGCGACTCTTCTGTTTTGCCGACACCTTATTTTCGCGGTAGCGACAGCTGGCGAATCTGCTGGGGACTTTTCCCATCCCCTATGCTGGGACCGTTTCCCGTCCCCTGTGCAAGTCAATCCTAGCGCTTGCATGTTTATCTGTTGGGTTTATTTATCACACTTTACTTTCCGCATTTTATTTTCAGTATGATATCATTATTGTGCTGTTGTGGGAGGGGCTCTGATGAGTGATAAGCTAGACCCAGGCTTGAGTGGACACCTAACATTAGTTGTGGAAAGTAGTGGGCGCATGCATGCTTTGCATGTACTAGTGTCTCACGAAATCTACTCTCAGACGAGATTCTCCCGGTTGACTTCTTTTTCGGCCCTTTGGGCTTAAGGGGTTGTTGGTTTGGAGGATTGTCGACTGGGGACCGATCATATGTGATTCAGCTAAGTGAGGCCGCTTCAAGAGATGATGATGCCACACCTTCCTGGGTATCGTATCATCGTTTCTTGAAAGTCTGTGACGCTGGGAAACGCATAGGATGCCATACCTTGTCAGTGTATAGGATTCATACCTGTGAGCGGGGTCAGGTTATTGCAGGAAACCTTGACCTTCAGACAACCTGGTTTTCTTGACAGTGAATCAGTATTGTTGGTATCAGAGGGTTCTTATCATCAGAGATGTGTCCGTTCCCGACAGTGCATAATTATTGGTCCTCTTCAGGGTGTTATTATCAGAGCGGTGTTGTGATTGTGTTGAAATAGAGCCTTGATCTCCTCAACAGCACAATCTTGATCTCCTGTTGCATGACTGCATCTTGCATTTGCATACTCATTTGCATATCATTAACGTGTGTCTGTGTTGCAGGTGCATATACTATCCCCTGGTTTCGGTAATCTTGCCCTCTGTTTTGCTACCATGGGATCAGTAAAGAAGAATGTGGCTTACAAGCTCCCTACCCCAGATGTTACTTTGCTGTCTAGTTTGATTGCCTTAGCAGATGATACAGTGAAAGGTGAATTCAGAAAATCTTATGGGAAGTTGCTCAATCTGGTTCGTAAACCTCCGGTCTATGAGCTGAACGGGTTGTATGCGTTGCTACAGTTCTATGACCCTCCGTTGAGGTGCTTCACTTTTCCAGACTTCATTCTTGCGCCTACCTTAGAAGAGTATGCTGAGTTGTTGGATGTACCGGTTAAGAGTCAGATGTCGTTTGTTCACATGGATGCCAAGCCTGATCTGGCTAGCTTAGCTACTGCTCTTCATCTGGATGCCTCAGAGCTGCTTCTGACCAGTTGGAATGGAGTTCCTGGTTTTCTCTGCAGTTTCTGGTTGGGAAAGCCTGACAGTGCGCTAAAGACGGTTGTTGGATCGTATTCAATGCTATTCCGCTCTCTGCATCTATGGCATCATCTTGTTTCCCAACATGCCGGACTATATAGATTTGGGCGCTTTCCATATCTTCGCATCGGGAAATCCAGTTCTCACCTTGATTGGATATGTATATCATTCCGTCCATTACAAGAATGAAAATAGAAGGGGTAAAAACGTGTCGTGTCGTGCGCCCTTACTCTACAGATGTTTTGATAGCCATATGCCCAAGAAGGGTCTCTTTATTTCATCTGCAGCCACAACTGAGTGGTCTGAGCGCTTGATGGGTTTATCAACAAAGAGCATCGTTTGGTTTGATCGGGATATACTGGGTACTGAGGTCATCTACAGCTGCAGTGGTTTTCCTAATGTGCCCTTGATTGGAAGAAAAGGTTGTATTAACTATAATCCCTCATTACTTGTCAGACAGTTTGCGTACGCCTTGAGAGGTCCGCCAAAAGACGAGGAGGTGCAGGAATCTCTGTACCTCACGGGGCTTCTAGAGGGGGATATGTTAGCCAAGCTTCAACATGCATGGAATGATATCAGCAGACAAGGGAAATCATTGTTGGGTAAGAGCAATAGCCAAGCTTATGCTCCTTATGTGACTTGGATTCGAAGCAGGGCAGAGACAGTAAGGATGCCTTTTCCACCTGCTAAGCAAGAGTGCCTTCCGGTGGTCGAAGAACCTACTACTGTGTCCATTCAGAAATACAATCAGGTCTTGGCTGAGAAGGAGGAGCTGAAAAAGATCAACGAGGAGTTGGAAAAAGAACTGGTACAACTTAGAAGCGAGAGAAACGAAGCCATCTACTCCTTCAAAAATCAGACAGAGCTGGTGAACCGGCTAGGCACAGACTTGACCAAGCAGATAGCTGACCGTGAACGTTTAGGTCTAGATTTCAAGGCTGTCAATAATGTGCTTGCCACCAAAAAGCAAGATCTGGATAGTGCTTACCTGAGAATCTCCAAGTTCAACCAGCAGTGGAATGCCATCATAGCCAGCAACAAAGAGCGGGAGGACAAGCTAAAGCAACAGATCTCCAAGTTGAAGGCTCAGTTGAAGGCCATCGAGAAGAAGTTTGATGATGAAACTGCTCGTAGGTATGCCACTGAAGACATGTTAAACAAGGCTATTGCGAACCTGAAGGATCGCAAGCAGATCTTTGAGTCTAAGAAGCGAAGGTTAGAAGAATATTTTGGCAAAGAAGCGTGGGAAGACTCTGTTGAAGGTCTCCAGTACACCATCATGTAGAGGGAGTTACTTGTCGAAGGGTTACTCACTCAGCCATATCATACCAAAACGAAGGAGTTGCTGGAAGAGTTTTGCGCCTGTTGTCGCACTTGACTATCTTTGTAACCCTTTGTATTTTCTGATCATTGCTGTATGCTGACCATCACCAGGCTTGTTGGTCGAGGCCATGCTGTTGATTCTTCATGTATTCAGTGACATTGTATGCTACCTTGTTGGGCTTTATATATATACGAGACGTTATTTCCATGGCGGGATTCGGACTTCTTATTATCAGCACTGGCACTCTGGCGCTAGAATCGGGGGAGAAATCTCCCTAAGGCACAGACACACGTTTGCATTTGCATGAATCATTTGCATAGCAGGTACCTTGAGCTATTTTCCTAACCCTCTGTCGATGCAGGTTTCAGGATTGCCGATCAGCGAATCCATCGTTACTCTACAAGAAGTAATTGCAAGAAAGCTATGGATCAAATGCAAGCTGAGATGCAGGAGTTGCGTGACAGGATGGCGCAATTCATGCAAGTCATGGAAACTGTGGCCAAGGGCCAAGAGCAGTTTCAGACTCTGGTGCAGCCTCTGATTGCACGGGTTGACGGTCATGGTGTGCTACATGGTGGGGTTGCTACCAATCCTTCTCAAGTCGGGACTCCTCGAGCGGGTGATGCTGTACTGGTCGTTGTTCTCAATACTAATGAGAAGGTTAATGGAGCTGTGAATGGGAATGTAACTGGTAATGGTAACGGACATGTGGAAACCAACGAAAATGTTGGAGCTGGAAATGCTGGTTTGGTGTTGGTGCTGGAAACACTGGTGTAGGTATTGGTGTTGGCAATGCTGGTTTTGGTGGTGCCAATGTAGGCTATGGAAATCAGGGATTTGATAATGCAGGTGTTGGCAACGCAAGCAACAACAGTTTTGGGATCGGTGCCTACAACGCTGGTTTTGGGTCGGGTGTTGCTAATCAGGGCTTTGGTAATGTGGGGTATGGTCCCAGGTTCAATCAGACTGGCTTTGGTCCTAATGCCGCTTACGCTGGGTATGATAATGAGGATCCTCATTGGAGCGAGGATCGTCAAAAAGATGCTTTCTCTCCGCTGGGCATGGGTCTCGAGATGCCCACAGAAAAATGACCGAAGGTTCAAGCTGTTGGAGGAACAAGTGAGAGGTCTTGCTAATCAGAATTCCATGGGGTTGGACATGGCTAATATGAGGTTGGTTCCTGGTTTGAGGGTGCCTCTCAAGTTCAAAGCGCTTACTTTTGACAAGTATAAGGGGGATACCTGCCCAAGAGTTCATGTACGGTCTTATTATCGGAGAATGTCTGCTTATTCGAGTGATGAAAAGATGCTGATGCATTTTTTCCAAGATAGCTTGTCTGGACCATCACTGGAGTGGTATATGGGGTTAGAGCCCACTCAGATTGGTAGCTGTAAAGAGTTGGCGGAAGCCTTTGTAAGGAATTACCAGTATAACAACGACCTTGCTCCAAACAAGGTCCAACTTCAAAATCTTTCTCAAAAGAATGGCGAGAGTTTTAAGGAGTACGTCCAGAGGTGGCGTGAGCTTGCAGCCAGGGTGCAGCCACCCATGGTAGAGCGTGAGTTGATGGATCTTTTTGTGGGCACTTTCTCTGGTTTGTATTATGATAAGCTTCTCGGTAGTACGATGAGTAGTTTTTCTGATATGATACTCTTGGGAGAACGTATAGAGAACGACATCAAGATTGGAAAGATTCAAGCGGGAGAATCAGCCTCAGCTGGAGGAGGGAAAAGGGTATTTGGAAATAAAAAGCAGGGAGACACTAATTCGGTATATAGCGCTCGGAAAAAAGATAGAAGTCAGAATTATCGCGGGCAACAGATTGCCAGTGTGACAATTCCCGTACCTCAACAGCAACAGCAACAGCAACAGCCACAGCAGCAACAGAGACAACAGAATTCTGCTCCGCAAAGGTTCCAAGGTCGGGATAGGGTCGTGAAAAGAGTATTTGATGTGCCTCCATGTTGCACCCTAAAATTTGACCAACCGGTTCTCCTATCTGGTTCATGGTTCAATTCGTATTCGCATATCAGATGCATGACACTTGTGCACAGACAGAGGATGTCAGAGTTACAGCTTGGTTTTCATCTACCGGATATTTCAGATCCAGTCTAGATAATCAGGGTTTCATTTTCAGGAAATTGTGCACTTCTCGGTGTTTTCAGCTTACATGGTAGTTTTTGGGATATTCTGATGCCAGGGGTTTACTGTTTGCTTCAATCTGGTCGCACGCTCTTTTATGTTGGTTATTTGCCTTTGTTTGCATTTTTTAGGGTTTAATAGCCTTTCTATAGATTTAAATAGTTTTTTTATATTTTAAATAGGTTTTATAGATTTTCTAGAATTTAAATAGTTTTTTTAATGTTTTAATAGTTTTAAATCCTTTTTAGAATTTTATAAATTGTTTTAATAGATTTTAGAATATTAGGTTTTAATGTAGATATTAATTTCTTTTTAGGTTTAATATAGTTTTAATGGTTTTAATAGAATATAATAGATTTTTCTTTTTAAATAGAATTTTAATAGATTAGTAGAATAATAGTTTTAGATATGTTTTAATATAGGATTTAATAGTTTTTATTAAATAGTATAGATTTTATTAGAGATTTAATAGGAATTTAGTAAGATTTTAAATAGAAATAATTAGAGTTTTATTTTTATTAGTTAATAGTTTTTAGGCTTAATAGAGATTAATTAGGATTTTAATCTTTTAATTAGAGTGAGTCAGGTTTTAACTAGTTAATTAGGTTTAAGGCTTTAATTAGTTTAATTAGGTTTAATCCATTTTTAATTCAGGGTTTTGGGTTTATTAATATCATTTTCGTTTGGGCCAGTTCAGAGTTTTTGGAGGCCCAGATCTTTCAGGTCCTTTTTTTTTGTCCATGCAGTGACATGTGTCACTATTTAAGGCATCCACGCATTCAGTTTCGGGGCCCCCACCTCATAACTCCAATTCACCAGAATTTGCCACGCGTTTTTCCACTACTACTCTCAGCCCCACGTGGCTTCACGCATGCACTCTCCTTCTACCACCCAACCACCATGTGTCTGCACCTGATCCTCACCGGGAAAGTCCCCGCCGGCCATGCAAGCCCGGTGACAACCAACTCCGGCCACCCTAACGACCTCCGGCCGCCGCTCATCTCGCCGGAATCTGCAAATTTTGCAGATTCTCAAGAGCTTCATCTTTCTCCTCCGATCCTCAACAACATTCACCAGACGCCAGGACATCCTCGCCGGAAACTACATTGTCTCGCCGGAAAACTCATAGAACCTTCATCCGGCCATTTTTTCCAGATTTATCAGCAATATTCATCATGACCTTCAACCGTGTTCTTTCGTTTTCCCAGCAATACTCCTAGATCGCCGCCGTGTTCGTCACCACCTTCACCAGTCTTCATATAATTTTCCAGAAAACTTTCAGGACCTTCATCGTTCTTCTTATCGTTTCCAGAAAACTTTCAGAACCTTCATCGTCCTTCATCATATCTCCTGAAAAATCTTAAAGATCATCAACCGAGTTCTGCATTTTCCCAGAAATATTCATAGACCTTCATACGGTTTCTAGAAGACTCTCAAGAACTTCATCATTCTTCACGTTTTCCAGCAATACTCGCAGATCTTCATCATCCTTCAAGAAACTTCGTCATCAGCTTCGCTTTCGAGAACGTCCCCAGAATTTCTTCGCCAAGAATTTCATCATAACTGATTCTCCAATCTTCAGCTTCGTCGAGTCCACCGCATCGTTAGTCAAGATCTTCAAGGCTCCCCAGATCGTCTTCACACACCATCAAGTTCGTTGATCTTGAAGCGTCCACGAAGAATTCTCCAGAAGCTTCATCGTCTCCGTTGCTTCACCCAGGTTTTGATTCTTTTTGTCTCATAGTCGCTTGTTCAGTTGGATTAGGGCTCATGTTTTGAGATTTGATTGTCAGATTTGTTGAAGAGGATAATCTAGGTTAGGGTTGAATGAGTTGAGTTTAAGAATGGTGGTTCGTTTGAGATTTGTGAGAGTTTGAGAGTTTCAGAAGAGGGCTTGAGAGAGAATTTCAGAGGAGAGACGACGCAGTTAGGGTTAGGGATGAACAGTGAACGAAATGTTGGGGGAGAAGAGTGGTTTTGTTGTTTGGTAGTTGGGTTAGGGTTTAGATTGGGTTAGGCCCAAGTCTGATTTGCTGAAACGCACCCCTCTCTTTACTCGCTATACCCCCCCTGGGTTGTAAACTAATTAGATTTTGGTTTGGGCTTAGTGAAATTGCTGGGCGCACCCCCCTCATTTGGGCCCAATGCTGAAATAACTGAAGCGTTTTGCTATTTCCCCCCTGTTTTATTTTCTTTTTAAATTCTTCATTTTGTATCATGTTAGAAAATAATGCATAAAAAATAGTAGGAGTACCCAATTAATTCCTTTCTTTTTTCTGTAGGTTCATAATTCAATTAAGGATTTTAGGATGCAAAAATATTGAATTAATCATGCATTTTCATTTTTATTTGCATTTTTGTATTTTAATTGGTATTGAATAATTGGTTTGTGATGTGTCTGCCTTGTTGATTTTAGTTCTTTCACTTGGTACTGAATTTTGCTTTAGTTTTTTTAGTATGTTGTACTAGACTGATGCATGCTCCCCATAGGATTTTTGTGGATTTTTTAGAAATTGATTGATGTTGTTTTAGGGTTAGAGAGTAGAGACCTCATAACTTGCTGGTTAACCCTTGACCATTCACATGTTAGGGATTGTTTAGTAGCCTTAGAAGTTGACTTAGGCTTTGAGATTTGATCTTGGGATCATAGAGGCATGTAGGTTTCCCCTAGATTTTTGGTAGATTTTTATAGAATGTTCTGTTATTTTTGCTTGAGCTTGAGAATAGGAGAAGTCTTGAGGGCTTCTGACTTTGAAGTTCAACTGTGGTTGAACTTTAGAGATAGTTTCTTTTAGTTTGAGGGCCTGTGGTTTCTTCTTGAAGATGGAGGCTGGATGAAGTCTTGTTGGAGCTTGCAAGGATGCATGGATTGAGGTCCTGGTTTAGGAGCTTGCTCTCTTTCTGTGAGGTTTGAGACCCTGAAGTCTGAGGGAAATTCATGGTACTTTCCTGAGGAAGGTACTATGGATGTCTTTCATTCTTTCTTCTCACCTCTTTCTCAAGTATCCAATGATGTTGGAGCCTTCATGTGAGTTTAGTTTCTCCTGAGGAGGAATGTAAACCGTTCACAGTTGTTGAGCCACATGGGATATGATTCCTAAGTGGAAGCCCCCTAGTACTTTCCCGAGGAAGGCACTATGGGTCTGCTCACTTAGTTCCCTTAGTTCATGTAGGATTTCTCAAGTATCCAATGATGTCGGAGCCTTCATGTGAGTTTAGTTTCTCCTGAGGAGGAATGTAAACCGTTCACAGTTGTTGAGCCACATGGGATATGATTCCTAAGTGGAAGCCCCCTAGTACTTTCCTGAGGAAGGCACTATGGGTCTGTTCACTTAGTTCCCTTAGTTCATGTAGGATTTCTCAAGTATCCAATGATGTCGGAGCCTTCATGTGAGTTTAGTTTCTCCTGAGGAGGAATGTAAACCGTTCACAGTTGTTGAACCGCATGGGATATGATTCCTAAGTAGGAGCCTCCTAGTACTTTCCTGAGGAAGGCACTATGAGTCTGCCTACTTAGCTCCCTTTCTTTGGTAAGCTTGTCTTGAAGCTTGAAGACTGGGATTGATATCTCTTGTGTAGGGCTTTGCTTAGAGATTTGATTAGGGTTTTGCTTAGGGCTTTGCTTAGAGGTAGATTAGGGTTTTGTTTTAGGGTTGTTTAGGGTCTTGCTCAGGGTAGTTTCATGCTTTTGGATAGGAGTTTGCCCGGCTGGTTAGCCTTCTCTTTGTGTTGTTTGACTTGTGTGGTGCTGTGCTGCATTAGACTTAGGGGTTCATCTAGATATTTCTGAGATAGGTGCATCTTAGAAATAGGCTTTGTGTGCATGAGAAGTTGAGGTGGTCCTCCTTCTGCTTGATTGTTATTGAGTGGCTTTGCTTGTTGGTATTTGGTAGAGCTGAGCTCCCTTGCCTCTGTGGTTTGTGGCCCTTGTGCCTTGCTTGTTTGGTTGTTGCATTCATGCATATTTCCAGTATTTCTTTACTTTGCAGTGATTCCTGTTTGCTGTTTAGTTCCGTTGCCATGATCCCTTAGGAGCTCTAACTTCTCTGCTGTGGAGGAGTTATGATAGACATTAGGTTGGTTAACCAGGCATGATAACATTAGGTAGGTTCCCCTTTTCAACCATAGTTTTAGGGTGTCTCTTTCCTTTCTCAAAACAACGGAAAAACACATAATAAAGGATAAAACAAAAGTGAATTCATTTCTTCCGTTAAAAGATTTGAACAAACATCAAAACATTTTGTCCTCCTGGACTGTGAAAACCCTTGGTTAAGGTGCATTTTCCCATAAAAAACACTTGAACAGCTTGTGTCGTGCGTAGTCGAACTACGTTTGCTCTGATCTTCCATGCCGTGTGGAAGTACGTAGGCACAGGACGCGATGTCCTGGCGAGCAACCTTTCCCCCCCGTCTAGACATAGGTAGTCGAACTACGTTGACTCTGACTTTCCCATTGCACGAGGGAGTACGTAGGCCCAGAACGGCGCATGTTCTGTCGAGTCCTGTCCTTTTCTTTTCTTTTCAGACTGACCACTAGCGTAGATAGATATACACACCCTTTCCTTATAAACACCAAGCGTGGATCCCGTCGAGTACGACGGACGTGAGGGGTGCTAATACCTTCCCCTCGCGTAACCGACTCCCGAATCCAGGTTTTGGTTGCGATGACCATACCTTTCCCTTTTTTTGCGAGGTTTACTTCGAGCGTTTCCTTTCCCTCCTTTGGGATAAATAACGCACGGTGGCGACTCTTCTGTCAGCCGGCGCCGATTTTCGCAGTAGCGACAGCTGGCGACTCTGCTGGGGACTTGTAGCATCTAGGGAATTTTCCCATCCCTTATGCTGTGACCGTTTCCCATCCCCTACGCGAGTCAATCCTAGCGCTTGGGTGTTTATCTGTTGGGTGTTGTGCATATGTGTTTTATCTTTCCGCACTTTACTTTTCCGTACCTTTACCTTCCCGCATTTACTTTCAGCACTATATTATTATGATTATTGCTGTGGGAGAGGGAGGTTACTATGAGTGAGAAGCCGGACCTGGGCTTGAGTATGCACCTAGACATAGTTGTGGAGAGTAGTAGATGAACCTGTCTGCTGAGCAGGCACCGTTCCCTACGAAATCTGCGCTCAGACGAGGTTCTCTCCGAGGTGCTCCTTTCCGGTCCTGAGGATCTGAGGGGAGTCCAGACGTGAGGATTGTCGACTCTGGGGACCGATCATTTGGAAGTCAGCTAAGTGAGGCCTCTTCATGACTTGATGATGCCACTCCTTCTGGGAATCGTATCGTCACTCATGAAAGTCTGTGACGCTGATGACCGCATAGGATGCCGTACCTTTGTCCATGGATTAGGTCCATACCTGTGAGGGGGATTGGGTTATTGCAGGAAAACTGGCCTTCAGAAACCATGATTCAGTATTTATCAGATAGTTATCTTGGCTCGTTAACAGGTGTGTTGTTTGGATCAGATGGGTTTCTTGTTTGAGGTTGATACTATTATCAGATGGTTTTCTCGTCAGATACAGAGGTTTAGATGGATTTCTTACCAGGGGATTGGTATTTTGAGTGTCAGATGATAGTTAGTGTCATGAAGTTCTGGTGACTGTGGTGGTTTTCTGCTCTTGACATCACAAAGATGTTCCTCCTCAGGCTACAGCATGGCCCCTGTGTTCACTGATTGCATCATTTATCATATTGCATTAGTGCATTACCATTTGCATCCAACTAACGTGTGTGTATTGCAGGTACATATTTTTCCTCCCAGTTCCGGTGTTTGTTTCCTAGCAAGACATGGAAGCCATGAAGAGAGTGTTACCCTACAGATTCTCGTCTCCAGATATCAGTCTGTTGTCAGAGTTAATTACTATTGCTAGGAAGAAGGTGATGAGGGATTTCAGGAAGACATATGGGAGGATCCTGACTTATGTTTACCAGCCCTCGGCTTATGAGATCAGCGACATCTACACCCTGTTGCAGTTTTATGATGCTGAACTCAGGTGTTTCGTATTTCCTGATTTTGTCTTGGCTCCTACCCTGGAGGAGTATTCTGCACTCTTGGATATACCGATTCGCGAGCAGATGCCTTTCTATCACACGGACGCTAAGCCTAATCTGGCTAAGCTTTCTGCTATTCTGTATTTAGGAGAGTTTGAGCTGACAGGGAAGATGATCAAAAAAGGAGATGCGTGGGGATTTCCGTTGGTTGTTTTGGTGGAGAAGGCTCGGGAGTATGCCAAGAAGGGTGGCTGGGTTGTTTTTGACGCCATCCTTGCTGTGTGTGTTTATGGCATTGTATTGTTCCCAAACCTTCCTGATTTTGTTGATGCAGATGCTTTCTATATTCTGGCTGCAAAGAACCCAGTTCCTACCTTGCTGGGAGATATCCACCATTCCACTCACTACCAAAATGAAAAGCGGCGAGGAAGGAATGTCTCTTGCTGTGTACTTCTACTGTGCAGGTGGTTTACTAGTCATATGCCGAAGTCAGGGCCTTTTGTCACTTCTATTGATTCTTTAGGATGGCCTGAGCGCTTGATGGGGTTGACTTCTGAGAATGTGGTGTGGGTTAATGAGGAGGTGTTAGGAGTTGAGGTCATATACAGATGCGAAGGATTCCCTAATGTTCCTTTGATAGGAAGGAGAGGGTGTGTCAATTACAACCCTTCCTTATTAATCAGGCAGTTTGGGTATGCACCTCAGGAAGCGCCGAAGCCCGAGGAGATACAGGAATCTCTGTATTTCACTGGGGCAATAGAGGAAGAGATGTTGATCAAGCTTGAGAAAGCATGGAAGAACCTGCATAAGAGAGGGAAGCCTTCATGTAGAAAAGGGGGTACTCGAGTTCTTGGTCCGTATGTGGAATGGATTCGTGAACGAGCTACGAAATTCCTTATGCCTTATCCTGCAGTTCAGCCATTGTATCCTTCTCCGGTGGAGGAGCCCACCACTATAGACATGCAGGTATACAAGCAGCTGATGGCGGAGAAAGAAGAGTTAGCAAAGGTTAAAGAAGCTTTAGAGAAAGAGAACGCCTAGCTTCGTCATGAAAAGATTGAAACAGGATATTTTTCCAAGCAACAGGCCAAAACTTTGAAACATCTGAAGACTACTTTATTGGAGTTGACTGAAACCAAGAAGCGTCTGGAGTTAGATGTAGACTCAATTAGCAGTGTATTGGCTACTAAGAAACAAGAACTGGAAAGGGCCTACACGAAGTTAGCTAAGTTCAGAGAGCATTGGGACCTCACTATGGCCAAACGCAAAGAACGGGAAGAAGAGCTAAAGATACAGGTTGCTCAGTTGGGAGAACAGGTTAAAGTGAAGACTGAAGAGCTTGAAGAAGAAGCATGTCGTCGATACGAGGCCGAACGCAAACTGATTGATGCCATGAAGAATCTGGAAGATTATCAGCACAGAGCAGACACCAAGAGGCCCAAACCTAAGGATGGTGCCCAAGATAAGGCTTGGGAAGATTTTGTCAGAGATATCCATGGAACTGTCAGGAAAAGGGATCAGTTGATAGAAGGCTTGATTTACCGACCGGATCACGCAGAGACGAAGAAGCTGTTCGAGGATTTCTGCGACCGTACCCGCACTTGATTTCTCTCTTGTATTCTATGTGTTGAGATCACCACCAGGCATGTTGATCGGGATCGTCCTTTATCATATCAGTTGTATGGAACATAGTTGTGTAACGTCTTGACAAGACTGTCATTCCAATAAAGATATGAGGGTTTTTCTAAATATTGTCTTTATGGTTTATCTTGTCTTGCTACCTTGACACTGGAATTGGAGGGGAAATATCCCCAATGCACACATGCACGTTAGCATTTTTGCATTCTGTCTGCATAAATCATATTGCATAGCATTTCTCTAGCTGGCCAGAGCACTTATCCAGCCTTTGTTTTGACTCCAGAGGATGATTCTCGGGGGATTGTTCGAGGCAAGTGTGGAGTGTTGAAGACGACCAAGGGGTTGAAGCAGATTTGAGCAGAATCAAGCAGTAAAGTCAGTTGACAGTGGTTGGGAGCTATGTCAGAGAGCAGCTTCCAGTTTGTTGATACCTTGTCAGGTTTCACTGTGACGTCCAATCCTTTGTATGGATCTATGCATGACAAAGACTTTCCGCAAGTGAACAACCTTATTGCAGATCAGCTTGTACAACCTTCTGTTGAAGACCAAGGTCTACGTGAGCAGTTTGTTGTCCGAAGTGAACGTTATCCTTCTGTTGATACTCCAGACTACCAGGGTGTTGCCTTCCCTATGCCAAAGTCCCGAAGAGAGGTCCCGATAGCAAAGACTGAAGACCCATTAGCTCCCGTGTATGCTAGAAGGTTTCGTGCATTGGATGAAAGATTCAAAGCCTTGAAAGGTAAAGACGCTGTTAATCCTAATGCTGCAGACATGTGTCTGGTTCCTGGCCTAGTGTTACCTCCGAAGTTCAGAATGCCGAGGGTTGAAAAGTACAAAGGAGACAGTTGCCCGAAGCAACATTTGGTGATGTTCTGCCGAAGAATGACTTCATTCGTGCATAACGACAAGCTGATGATTCACTGCTTTCAGGATAGTCTGACTGGGGCATCTCTGAGTTGGTATATGCAGTTAGAGAGGGATCAGATCTGATCATGGGTGGATTTAGCCAACGCTTTTATGAAACAGTATGACTACAATATTGTTGAAGCTCCTAGTCGCATGCAACTGCAAGAGTTGTCTCAAGGGAGCAATGAACCTTTCAGAAAGTATGTTCAGAGATGGAGAGAATTTGCTGCTAGAGTACAACCACCGCTTCTAGACCAAGAGCTAAGAGGCATGTTCGTAAACTCCTTGCAGAGCCCGTACTTCGAAAGAATGCTTGGAGTCACACCAAATTTCTCTGAATTGGTCAGGGCAGGAGAGCGCATCGAGTATGGTGTAAAGAATGGAAAAATCCAGAATGTTGCAGGCGGTCAGGCTCGTCAAACCGAAGAAGGAGTTGTGGTCAACGCAATCAGGAATGATGTTGGGTATCCTCGAGTCGAATCGGTGAAATCTATTGGTTCTTCGCCTTCGCAGCGATCAGTATCTCCTGTGGCTCGTTATTCCGGACAGACCACTGTGCCTGGGGCACCATATCAGGAGTCTTATGTCGCTCAGCGAACTCGTGGCCAAGGTTATCAGACTCAGCGTCAGAATCAGAACAGACCTCGTAGCAATTTGGAACGAAGGAATGGTCCTTTCCACCCAGTTCCTGTGCCGTACAGTCAGCCTTTGCCACAGTTGGTTCAGAACGCTTTGGTGGAGCCGAAAGCTCTCAAGCCTGTGCCAGAACCTTACCCTCCTGGGTACAATCCCCAAGTTCAATGTGGTTACCATGGTGGCTCTCCAGGGCATGCAACTGAAGATTGTAAAGCGTTTCAGGCGAAGGTACAACAGTTGATCGACCAGGATTGCATTTCCTTTCGAGAAGGATTTCTGTTTGTTCATACTAACTTCTCAGCTGTCTAAGCTCGTAGACTCGAAAAGTATTCCCCAGCAAAAGCCAGTGGTCCAGACAGGCAGGCGCCCTCAGCATTGGCAGTCCTCAGACTTTATATCATTTGCATTTGTAGTTTCTTTTCTGTCAGTTACTACTTGCTGTAAACATTGTATGTTTCGAATGGTAATAATAATAAAGTGACTATGCATTTTTCTGAATTAATCATGTCGCTGTCGCTCATTTACTGCATTGCACTGACACTTGCATTTTATTCACTCCACTTTATCACTGTGATTAGCAAAGACTGGAGGGAGGATGACGAAATAAACTCATAACTGGTGATCGTATGCTTTCAGATAAAACCTTGCCGATGACGTACAAGGCATTGTTTCAAATCCCCTAAACACCGGAGATATAAGGAGTTAGTCCCTTGTTAACCACTTCGAGCCAGGAAGAAGAAGTTTTTTCGGACTTTTAAACCCTCACATCTTAACCCGGGGCAGGGTAGTTGTCAATAGCTTGACCGAGCATTCAAGTCTTACAGAGGAGTGTTGTCTTTCGAGGACTAATTACAGTTTACGCCTCTCAAGAGGTCGTACCTCGTCAACCACAGTGGTTAAACCTCACCGATCAGGAGTGAGACAGTTACAATCCTTTCGGAGCAATCAAGACAACCAGTGTCACACGAATTTGTTCCAAAAGAAAGAAAAAGAAAGCCCGCTAAGTAAAAAGAAAGAAAAAAGCTGGAAAGCTAATACTCAGGCAAAAATCAGGGCATCCCGCTGGACTTCAAAAGAAAACGAAAAAACGAAAGGAACTCAAAAGGAGTAAGTCCAGGCAAAAATTAGGGAATAAAAAAGAATGGAAAAGAAGGGATAGAAAAAAATATATATAGATCCCCAGTGAAAGACAAAGTCGTGTATACAGACACCGAAAACGAAGAAGGAGTAACTGTCACTCCGAAAAACCCTGTGAGTTCCTTAATTGTGGTTCTTACCATTCAACATACCTCTCGAAGAGG
This sequence comes from Lathyrus sativus, assembly GCA_963859935.3. NCBI lineage: Eukaryota > Viridiplantae > Streptophyta > Magnoliopsida > Fabales > Fabaceae > Lathyrus > Lathyrus sativus. Next base: position 510,985,692 of record OZ012737.1, read on the forward strand.
CGAGCGCTCGTGCCAGGTTAGTTGAACCTTAGGATCGGATATCATCACGTAGAAGGGGTGGGTACAAATCAAAATTTGAGCCAAATATCCTTTGCTTCACGAACCGTGAACCCGACCATGATACAACCCTTAAAAGACCTAATTGAGGCAGGGTTTATTCTGAAAGCGCATTACGATAAGGTTGAGTAACCTGACTCCTTCGTGACTTGCTAGTCACATCCTTGTTGTGTTTTTCACTGACCACGTAAGCACTACGTCTGAACGTTGGTTCATTCGTCACTCAATCATGACATGTAAATGAGTGACAGCACAAATTTTCAAAATCTGCATAAACATTGCATTAGAATTACCATTCGTGAACAGACGATTTTTTTACTTGCAGGTTAGTAGTTGACATGAAGGAGATTCCAACAGGGAATAATCAAGCAGGACCGAGTAATTCAGCAGTCTGAACCAGGATGGTATATGTTGTGAAACCCAGTGAATCAGGGGCATTGACTTCCAGTGAGTTCGGAATCAGTTAGTCTGAGGACAAGTCCCGAAGCTTCAGTTGATCAAGGGGCAGTATGCTTGAGAGGCAGTTAATCAGAAGTGAGTCTTCTCGAGATCCAATCAGGGGCAATCATACAGAACGTGGAGATTTGAAAGCAGATACTTCAGGTGGATAATCAGATCAGGTTAAGTCGCTAGAACGCTCATTCAGGGGCAAGTCACCGCAGAGAATGTTGAAACCAACTGGGTTGATCAGGGTTTAATGGAGATCGAATCTTTTTGTCGTATAGATACCGGGGCAAGTAATCTCGAGGTCGTCTCGTAGCAAGCTGTTCAGAGCAAGTATTCCCAGGAGTTAGATAGGGGCAAGTTGAGTGCACTGGGGCAAGTTAGCCAAGCCAGTCTGTTTATCCCCGCCAGAGTCCATGGCGGGCTAGTACCCTCTCCAGGGGATGAATGTTGTGTCTTTCCTCAGTGAAGCCGCCCCAGGCAAAATTGCGTGTTGTCTCCCCGGGAGAGTGGAGATTGCGTCAAAGGAAAAGATCAATGTATCTTCAATAGTTCAGAATTGGCTTATCATGCAGGATAAAATCCTCCCCAGCAAGGGTCGAGACGGATATGATTAACTCGCCTGAAAAATCTTGTGTAGTGCGAATCAGAGTACACCGGCCAACCCCTAGCTCAGCGATAGCAGTATGAATTATCACCACAGGGCGTAACCAGAGGGTTGATACCTTTGGAAAGCAGTTTCCAGGATTGCTTTTCTCTTTCCCCAACAGGTTGATCCGTCCTCGTCAAGACGATCATTTTCAGCAGAGTTTGGAGTTTTGAGTTTGTGAGCTACTTTCTCAGCAGGATGGTTACCCCCAAAGGAGTTAGTTCATCTTTCCAACATTTATTTTGTTGGAAGTGTTCCGGTAGTATTCCGGTCATCCCCAGCGGATCCAGTTTGGCTTCAGCATTTATTTTGCTGAAGTAATCCTTTTCACAAGCATGCATCATAAGCACTTGCATTTTGCACGAATACGTAGCATTTCCATGCAGTATGGAAGCATTACGGCATCATCAAACATGTGCATTTGGAACATAAGCAGGATTGATTACCCGTCCAGCTTCAGGTGTATTTTCTGTTGATAAGTGAGATCGTGGTTCACAGAGATGTGCATAAGTTTGGTTTGCGGCACAAGACGCGCAGTGATCGTGTTTCCTCCTGTCAAGAGGGTTGTGGCGCAAGGCACGCAGTGATCGTGTTTCCTCCTGTCAAGAGGATTGTAATGTAAAGTACGCAGTGATCGTATTCATCCCGTATTTGTTTGTGGCACAAGACGCGCAGTGATCGTGTTTCCTCATGTCAAGAGGGTTGTGGCGCAGGGCACGCAGTGATCGTGGTCGTCGTTATGTTGTGGGGGTTTTCGCGGAAGAGGTACGCAGTGATCGTAGTCATCCCGTATGTTTGGTTTGTGGCACAAGACGCGCAGTGATCGTGTTTCCTCCTGTCAAGAGGGTTGTTGCGCCAGGCACGCAGTGATCGTGTTCGTCATGTCATATTCCCTTAACAAAGTTTGTTTGGTCAAGCACCCTTTTTCCCCCAGCAGAGTCTTTTTTCAGGATGCTGTGGTGTCAGCATTAGAAGATGGTAGAGCAGATTTTTGGGTGGTTACCCGTAGTTTCCCCAGCAAAGTTATATTCCCCCAGCAGGGTGTTACTTCAACGAGTTTCTTGGTTAAGTTCCTCGTATTTTCCAATAAAGTTATCCTCGTCAAGTGGCTTGGTTAAGTTCTCAATTTCCTCAGCGGAGTGTTTTCAGGATACCTACTACCAGAAAAGGTATTTGACGACCGTCGTCAGAATTATCCTCTCAGAGCTGCTTGGTTAAGTTTCTCGTGTCCCCGCAGGGCTGCTCGTTCAGGTACGAACGGAAGGTTGGTAAGTGAAATCAACATTTTCTCGCTGTTTAGTGGATGCTCGTGCAGGTACGAACGGAAGGTTGGTAAGTGAAATCAACATTTTCTCGCTGTTTAGTGGATGCTCGTTCAGGTACGAACGGAAGGTTGGTAAGTGAAATCAACATTTTCTCGCTGTTTAGTGGATGCTCGTTCAGGCACGAACGGAAGGTTGGTAAGTGAAATCAACATTTTCTCGCTGTTTAGTGGATGCTCGTTCAGGTACGAATGGAAGGTTGGTAAGTGAAATCAACATTTTCTCGCTGTTTAGTGGATGCTCGTTCAGGTACGAACGGAAGGTTGGTAAGTGAAATCAACATTTTCTCGCTGTTTAGTGGATGCTCGTTCAGGTACGAATGGAAGGTTGGTAAGTGAAATCAACATTTTCTCGCTGTTTAGTGGATGCTCGTTCAGGCACGAACGGAAGGTTGGTAAGTGAAATCAACATTTTCTCGCTGTTTAGTGGATGCTCGTTCAGGTACGAACGGAAGGTTGGTAAGTGAAATCAACATTTTCTCGCTGTTTAGTGGATGCTCGTTCAGGTACGAACGGAAGGTTGGTAAGTGAAATCAACATTTTCTCGTTGTTTAGTGGATGCTCGTTCAGGTACGAACGGAAGGTTGGTAAGTGAAATCAACATTTTCTCGCTGTTTAGTGGATGCTTGTTCAGGCACGAACGGAAGGTTGGTAAGTGAAATCAACATTTTCTCGCTGTTTAGTGGATGCTCGTTCAGGTACGAACGGAAGGTTGGTAAGTGAAATCAACATTTTCTCGCTGTTTAGTGGATGCTCGTTCAGGTACGAACGGAAGGTCGGTAAGTGAAATCAACATTTTCTCGCTGTTTAGTGGATGCTCGTTCAGGCACGAACGGAAGGTTGGTAAGTGAAATCAACATTTTCTCGCTGTTTAGTGGATGCTCGTTCAGGTACGAACGGAAGGTTGGTAAGTGAAATCAACATTTTATCGCTGTTTAGTGGATGCTCGTTCAGGTACGAACGGAAGGTCGGTAAGTGAAATCAGCATTTTCTCGCTGTTTAGTGGATGCTCGTGCAGGTACGAACGGAAGGTTGGTAAGTGAAATCAACATTTTCTCGCTGTTTAGTGGATGCTCGTTCGGGTACGAACGGAAGGTTGGTAAGTGAAATCAACATTTTCTCGCTGTTTAGTGGATGCTCATTCAGGTACGAGCGAAAGGTTGATAAGTGAAATCAGCATTGTCTCGTTTGGTTAAGCGTTTGCTCGTTTCTTCAGGATACGAAAGGTTGATAAGAGAGATCAACAATTCCTCACTGTTCAGTGTTTGCCCTCTTCTTTGGAATGGGATGGTCTATGGACAATATCAGATTATTTCATAAGCAGGTTGATGAATATGGTTTTAGTTGTCGCTGTGGCAATGGAAATCAGTTCCCTGGTTAATTCTCCCCAAGAAGTGGTGCGCGCAATTTATTTTTGCGGTTGGCAAATTTCAGGGTTTCATTGGTATTCAACCGTCATTTACCTTTGAATGTTTGAAGGCTGAGCGCTCTTCACCCATTCAGGTCCAAGCCGCTTGAATAGGGGCAGCTGTTGCACCCTAAAATTTGACCAACCGGTTCTCCTATCTGGTTCATGGTTCAATTCGTATTCGCATATCAGATGCATGACACTTGTGCACAGACAGAGGATGTCAGAGTTACAACTTGGTTTTCATCTACCGGATATTTCAGATCCAGTCTAGATAATCAGGGTTTCATTTTCGGGAAATTGTGCACTTCTCGGTGTTTTCAGCTTACATGGTGGTTTTTGGGATATTCTGATGCCAGGGGTTTACTGTTTGCTTCAATCTGGTCGCACGCTCTTTTATGTTGGTTATTTGCCTTTGTTTGCATTTTTTAGGGTTTAATAGCCTTTCTATAGATTTAAATAGTTTTTTTATATTTTAAATAGGTTTTATAGATTTTCTAGAATTTAAATAGTTTTTTTAATGTTTTAATAGTTTTAAATCCTTTTTAGAATTTTATAAATTGTTTTAATAGATTTTAGAATATTAGGTTTTAATGTAGATATTGATTTCTTTTTAGGTTTAATATAGTTTTAATGGTTTTAATAGAATATAATAGATTTTTCTTTTTAAATAGAATTTTAATAGATTAGTAGAATAATAGTTTTAGATATGTTTTAATATAGGATTTAATAGTTTTTATTAAATAGTATAGATTTTATTAGAGATTTAATAGGAATTTAGTAAGATTTTAAATAGAAATAATTAGAGTTTTATTTTTATTAGTTAATAGTTTTTAGGCTTAATAGAGATTAATTAGGATTTTAATCTTTTAATTAGAGTGAGTCAGGTTTTAACTAGTTAATTAGGTTTAAGGCTTTAATTAGTTTAATTAGGTTTAATCCATTTTTAATTCAGGGTTTTGGGTTTATTAATATCATTTTCGTTTGGGCCAGTTCAGAGTTTTTGGAGGCCCAGATCTTTCAGGTCCTTTTTTTTTGTTGCAGTGACATGTGTCACTATTTAAGGCATCCACACGTTCAGTTTCGGGGCCCCCACCTCATAACTCCAATTCACCAGAATTTGCCATGCGTTTTTCCACTACTACTCTCAGCCCCACGTGGCTTCACGCATGCACTCTCCTTCTGCCACCCAACCACCACGTGTCTGCACCTGATCCTCACCGGGAAAGTCCCCGCCGGCCATGCAAGCCCGGTGACAACCAACTCCGGCCACACTAACGACCTCCGGCCGCCGCTCATCTCGCCGGAATCTGCAAATTTTGAAGATTCTCAAGAGCTTCATCTTTCTCCTCCGATCCTCAACAACAATCACCAGACGCCAGGACATCCTCGCCGGAAACTACATTGTCTCGCCGAAAAACTCATAGAACCTTCATCCGGCCATTTTTTCCAGATTTATCAGCAATATTCATCATGACCTTCAACCGTGTTCTTTCGTTTTCCCAGCAATACTCCTAGATCGCCGCCGTGTTCGTCACCACCTTCACCAGTCTTCATATAATTTTCCAGAAAACTTTCAGGACCTTCATCGTTCTTCTTATCGTTTCCAGAAAACTTTCAGAACCTTCATCGTCCTTCATCACATCTCCAGAAAAATCTTAAAGATCTTCAACCGAGTTCTGCATTTTCCCAGAAATATTCATAGACCTTCATACGGTTTCTAGAAGGCTCTCAAGAACTTCATCATTCTTCACGTTTTCCAGCAATACTCGCAGATCTTCATCATCCTTCAAGAAACTTCGTCATCAGCTTCGCTTTCGAGAACGTCCCCAGAATTTCTTCGCCAAGAATTTCATCGTAACTGATTCTCCAATCTTCAGCTTCGTCGAGTCCACCGCATCGTTAGTCAAGATCTTCAAGGCTCCCCAGATCGTCTTCACACACCATCAAGTTTGTTGATCTTGAAGCGTCCACGAAGAATTCTCCAGAAGCTTCATCGTCTCCGTTGCTTCACCCAGGTTTTGATTCTTTTCGTCTCATAGTCGCTTGTTCAGTTGGATTAGGGCTCATGTTTTGAGATTTGATTGTCAGATTTGTTGAAGAGGATAATCTAGGTTAGGGTTGAATGGAGTTGAGTTTAAGAATGGTGGTTTGTTTGAGATTTGTGAGAGTTTGAGAGTTTCAGAAGAGGGCTTGAGAGAGAATTTCAGAGGAGAGACGGCGCAGTTAGGGTTAGGGATGAACAGTGAACGAAATGTTGGGGGAGAAGAGTGGTTTTGTTGTTTGGTAGTTGGGTTAGGGTTTAGATTGGGTTAGGCCCAAGTCTGATTTGCTGAAACGCACCCCTCTCTTTACTCGCTATACCCCCCCTGGGTTGTAAACTGATTAGATTTTGGTTTGGGCTTAGTGAAATTGCTGGGCGCACCCCCCTCATTTGGGCCCAATGCTGAAATAACTGAAGCGTTTTGCTATTCCCCCCTGTTTTATTTTCTTTTTAAATTCTTCATTTTGTATCATGTTAGAAAATAATGCATAAAAAATAGTAGGAGTACCTAATTAATTCCCTTCTTTTTTCTGTAGGTTCATAATTCAATTTAGGATTTTAGGATGCAAAAATATTGAATTGGTCATGCGTTTTCATTTTTATTTTCATTTTTGTATTTTAATTGGTATTGAATAATTGGTTTGTGATGTGTCTGCCTTGTTGATTTTAGTTCTTTCACTTGGTACTGAATTTTGCTTTAGTTTTTTAGTATGTTGTACTAGACTGATGCATGCTCCCCATAGGATTTTTGTGGATTTTTTAGAAATTGATTGATGTTGTTTTAGGGTTAGAGAGTAGAGACCTCATAACTTGCTGGTTAACCCTTGACCATTCACATGTTAGGGATTGTTTAGTAGCCTTAGAAGTTGACTTAGGCTTTGAGATTTGATCTTGGGATCATAGAGGCATGTAGGTTTCCCCTAGATATTTGGTAGATTTTTATAGAATGTTCTGTTATTTTTGCTTGAGCTTGAGAATAGGAGAAGTCTTGAGGGCTTCTGACTTTGAAGTTCAACTGTGGTTGAACTTTAGAGATAGTTTCTTTTAGTTTGAGGGCCTGTGGTTTCTTCTTGAAGATGGAGGCTGGATGAAGTCTTGTTGGAGCTTGCAAGGATGCATGGATTGAGGTCCTGGTTTAGGAGCTTGCTCTCTTTCTGTGAGGTTTGAGACCCTGAAGTCTGAGGGAAATTCATGGTACTTTCCTGAGGAAGGTACTATGGATGTCTTTCATTCTTTCTTCTCACCTCTTTCTCAAGTATCCAATGATGTTGGAGCCTTCATGTGAGTTTAGTTTCTCCTGAGGAGGAATGTAAACCGTTCACAGTTGTTGAGCCACATGAGATATGATTCCTAAGTGGAAGCCCCCTAGTACTTTCCCGAGGAAGGCACTATGGGTCTGCTCACTTAGTTCCCTTAGTTCATGTAGGATTTCTCAAGTATCCAATGATGTCGGAGCCTTCATGTGAGTTTAGTTTCTCCTGAGGAGGAATGTAAACCGTTCACAGTTGTTGATCCACATGGGATATGATTCCTAAGTGGAAGCCCCCTAGTACTTTCCCGAGGAAGGCACTATGGGTCTGCTCACTTAGTTCCCTTAGTTCATGTAGGATTTCTCAAGTATCCAATGATGTCGGAGCCTTCATGTGAGTTTAGTTTCTCCTAAGGAGGAATGTAAACCGTTCACAGTTGTTGATCCACATGGGATATGATTCCTAAGTGGAAGCCCCCTAGTACTTTCCTGAGGAAGGCACTATGGGTCTGTTCACTTAGTTCCCTTAGTTCATGTAGGATTTCTCAAGTATCCAATGATGTCGGAGCCTTCATGTGAGTTTAGTTTCTCCTGAGGAGGAATGTAAACCGTTCACAGTTGTTGAACCGCATGGGATATGATTCCTAAGTAGGATCCTCCTAGTAATTTCCTGAGGAAGGCACTATGAGTCTGCCTACTTAGCTCCCTTTCTTTGGTAAGCTTGTCTTGAAGCTTGAAGACTGGGATTGATTTCTCTTGTGTAGGGCTTTGCTTAGAGATTTGATTAGGGTTTTGCTTAGGGCTTTGCTTAGAGGTAGATTAGGGTTTTGTTTTAGGGTTGTTTAGGGTCTTGCTCAGGGTAGTTTCATGCTTTTGGATAGGAGTTTGCCCGGCTAGTTAGCCTTCTCTTTGTGTTGTTTGACTTGTGTGGTGCTGTGCTGCATTAGACTTAGGGGTTCATCTAGATATTTCTGAGATAGGTGCATCTTAGAAATAGGCTTTGTGTGCATGAGAAGTTGAGGTGGTTCTCCTTCTGCTTGATTGTTATTGAGTGGCTTTGCTTGTTGGTATTTGGTAGAGCTGAGCTCCCTTGCCTCTGTGGTTTGTGGCCCTTGTGCCTTGCTTGTTTGGTTGTTGCATTCATGCATATTTCCAGTATTTCTTTACTTTGCAGTGATTCCTGTTTGCTATTTAGTTCCGTTGCCATGATCCCTTAGGAGCTCTAACTTCTCTGCTGTGGAGGAGTTATGATAGACATTAGGTTGGTTAACCAGGCATGATAACATTAGGTAGGTTCCCCTTTTCAACCATAGTTTTAGGGTGTCTCTTTCCTTTCTCAAAACAACGGAAAAACACATAATAAAGGATAAAACAAAAGTGAATTCATTTCTTCCATTAAAAGATTTGAACAAACATCAAAACATTTTGTCCTCCTGGACTATGAAAACCCTTGGTTAAGGTGCATTTTCCCATAAAAAACACTTGAACAGCTTGTGTCGTGCGTAGTCGAACTACGTTTGCTCTGATCTTCCATGCCGTGTGGAAGTACGTAGGCACAGGACGCGATGTCCTGGCGAGCAACCTTTCCCCCCCGTCTAGACATAGGTAGTCGAACTACGTTGACTCTGACTTTCCCATTGCACGAGGGAGTACGTAGGCCCAGAACGGCGCATGTTCTGTCGAGTCCTGTCCTTTTCTTTTCTTTTCAGACTGACCACTAGCGTAGATATATATACACACCCTTTCCTTATAAACACCAAGCGTGGATCCCGTCGAGTACGACGGACGTGAGGGCTGCTAATACCTTCCCCTCGCGTAACCGACTCCCGAATCCAGGTTTTGGTTGCGATGACCATACCTTTCCTGTTTTTTGCGAGGTTTACTTCGAGCGTTTCCTTTCCCTCCTTTGGGATAAATAACGCACGGTGGCGACTCTTCTGTCAGCCGGCGCCGATTTTCGCAGTAGCGACACTCCAATGCCGTATGCGCAGTTTTTTCAAACTCTATTACAACTGCAGCTTGTTGAGAAAATGACGTTAGCTCCGCCGAAGGGCACACCTCCCTTTGGTTATGATGGCAATGCACATTGTGAATTCCACTCCGGGGCACCCCGTCACGACATAGAGAATTGTCATGCATTCAAGCACAAGGTACAAGACTTGATCGATAACAAGGCAATTAACTTCTCCGATGAAGTTCCCAAAATGGTACAGAATCCTCTGCCAAACAACGGACAAGCTAGAAGCGGATGAGTCGCCAACAAGTCAATATACAAGGATCCCAATTCCCAGAAGCTGGCAATCTGCATTTTATCATGTCATTTCTTTACATTTGTAGTTTCTTTCTTGTTAGAATTGCAAATTTCATTTGTAAAGCTTGTTGTTTTCAATTGATATTGATAATGAAATAAATATGCATGTTTTGAATTAATCCATTCGTGTTCACTCTATTGCTTTCTTTTATTGCAAACGTTGGTTTAAATGGAATCCGAGGAGGATGACGAAACCCAACGATGCATAAGCTTCCGATGTTATGCTGTTGAATAAAAACCTGTTGATGATGTACAGGCATTGTTTCAAATCCCAAACACCGGAGATATAAGGAAGATAATTTCTTGTTAACCCCTTTGAGCTTAGTTGTAGGAGTTTCTTTCTGAAAATGAAAAACCATCAATCTTAACCCGGGGCAGGGTAGGTGTCAGTTAATTTGACCAAGCGTTCAAATTACAAAAGGAGTGTCCGTTCGAGGATAGATCACACCTATATAGGTCGTACCTAAAAAACCACAATGGTTAAGCCCGGTCGATCAGAGGTGAAACGGTCACAATCTCTTTAACAAGTCATACGAGCCGATGTCATGCGATTTGTTCCAAAAAAAAGAGAGAGAAAGAAAAGAATCGAAAAGAAAAGCCTGCTAAGTCGAATCTTGAAAGCAAGCGACTTAGGAAAAAATTAGGGTACCCCGCTGGACTTCAAAATTGAAGAAACTCTAAAGAGTTAGTCCAGGCAAAAGTTAGGGGAAAACGAAAAAACGAAAAATGAAAAGCAAAAAGGGATTGCGAAAGAAAAATCCTCAAACAAGAACGAAATCGTGTGGCTCCAGACGCCAAAAGACGAAAAGGGAGCGACTGTCACTTCGAAAAGTGTAATTTCTTGAACTGTCACTCAATCTTTGGAAGGAGAACGCTAAGGTCGAATTAGCTGAACGTAGGATCGGAGAACGTCACGGAGAATGGGTGGGTTAAAATGAATTTTGAGCCTTTATCTTTTCTTTCATAAACCGTGAACCTGACCACGTTACAACCTTTAAAAGTCCTAATTGAAATAGGTTTGTTTCGAAAGCATACTTCGGTAAAGATCGCATCGGAACTGACTCCTATAAAGGATTCCCATTACAGCGCTGTATTAATGTTGACATGTTAATGAATGATTTTATACATTTTATGCCACAAAATGTTTCCAGTGAACAGGAGTGGATTTTGAAAATTGCCATATGCATTGCATTTGATATGTCTTTTATGCAGAACAACGTGTTTTACTAGCGAGTAAGCGCTTGACAGTGGGAAAGTTTCCACGATGGAAAGATTTGATCAGGACAGAATGTAGGATGCCAGAATATCCTGGCGAACCGTGGCAAGCTATGTCAAATGATCGCGGCATGGGAGTCAGCCATCCAGAAATCAGGTAAGCCGGGGAAATCAGGTCGAGATTTGATGAATCTCTCGCAGCCAAGGGTACTGCTCCCCACAAATCAGCCCATGAGGGGCAAAGTCATGACAAGACTGAGGCAGGCCACCCCGAGAGAACCAAAGCTATCCTTATCCTGAAGGCGATTAATTTGAAGCACCTCCGTATCAAACCACCAGAGTACAAAGATCTCAGGTTTCCTTTTGAAAGGATATGACGAAGATCCCGCAGGCTGGGGCAAAAGCTGAAAGCGAAGGAGCCGTCCCTCTCCATATCCGCGGAGTTTGTCAAAAGTTGTTATAGATGCTGGGGCAAGCCGTTTCGAGTTCGTGTCATGGCATGTTTTTCCAAGCAGGATGACTCCTTCTTCCCCAGCAGGTTCGGTCGTGTTCCCCCATAGAATCTAAACCTGGGATTGTGAGCATTGGTGTGTCTCCCCGAACGGAGATAGATTCTCCCCAACCAGATGCGTCCTAGGCAGAGATCGTGTTTCCCCAGCCGGAGTTCCTTAACGTAGGAGCAGGCTCTATGTGAAACTTATTCCTCCCTAGCAGACGGAGTTCACATTTTATCCCTGGAAGAGTTGGATACAGGCTAGTAAGAATTCAGGCAGGTATGTGCATTCCCAGCAGTGGTCATGTGCATATTTAATCCCCAATGAAGTCTGCACAGAGTATAACCAGGTTGTCGGTGGTTCGAAAGGGTTATCCCCGTGCAGGATTGTCCTTTCTATTCTCCAGCAGGTTGTCTTTCCTCCAATAGGTTGTTCATCCTCTGCAGAGTTTGTAACTCCGGATTTTTTTGGGCTATCCCCCAGCAGGGTTGTTGTTTCTTCCCCCAGCGGAAGTTTGGTTTCGTTCCTCCAACATTTATTTTGCTGGAGCGCCTCTTTGCATTTGCATCGTACATAGCATCTACCCCAAACGCGTAACATTTCCATTCCATATGGAGCATTACGCCATTTTTCAAACATACGCATTTTGAAACATAAGCCAGGTTGGTTGCCTCTTTGTTTTCAGGTGTTATTCCCTGCAGGTGATTGGAGTTCTTGTTCAGGATGGTTTTCGGATATTCAAATTTTTGACATGAGATGTGATGATCACGTTCGTCCTATCATGTGTCCCTCATCAGAGTTGCTTGATTGAGTTTCTCTTCTTCCCCAACGGATTTTTCCTCGGGTTGCTGTTGCGTCAGCATTAAAAAAGATCATGATTTAGACCTTTAGAGTTGCTGCCCATTTTTGTTCAAGATGGATGTCTGGTAGTTGACGTCAAGATTTCCCTGCAGAGTTGCTTGTTCAAGTCTTTGGATGCCTGATTCACGCTTTTATTTAGTGCATGCCCGCTTCTTCAGAAATGGAAGGTCAAGGATAGTATATTGACGGTCCGCGCTTTTATTTAGTATGATGCTTGTTTCTTCAGAAATGGAAGGTCAAGGATAGTATATTGACAGTCCACGCTTTTATTTAGTGCATGCTCGTTTCTTTGGAAATGGAAGATCCAGGATAGTACATGGATGACGCGCTTTACGTAGTGCATGCTCGTTTCTTCGGAAATGGAAGATCCAGGATAGTACATGGATGACACGCTTTACGTAGTGCATGCTCGTTTCTTCGGAAATGGAAGGTCAAGGATAGTATGTTGATGATCCGCGCTTTTATTTAGTGCGATGCTCGTTTCTTCAGAAATGGAAGATCCAGGATAGTACATGGATGACGCGCTTTACGTAGTGCATGCTCGTTTCTTCGGAAATGGAAGGTCAAGGATAGTATATTGACAGTCCGCGCTTTTATTTAGTGCATGCTCGTTTCTTCGGAAATGGAAGATCCAGGATAGTACATGGATGATGCGCTTTACGTATTGCATGCTCGTTTCTTCGGAAATGGAAGATCCAGGATAGTACATGGATAACGCGCTTTACGTAGTGCATGCTCGTTTCTTCGAAAATGGAAGGTCAAGGATAGTATATTGACAGTCCGCGCTTTTATTTAGTGGGATGCTCTTTTCTTCGGAAATGGAAGATCTAGGATAGTACATGGATGACGCGCTTTACGTAGTGCATGCTCGTTTCTTCGGAAATGGAAGATCCAAGATAGTACATGGATGACGCGCTTTACGTAGTGCATGCTCGTTTCTTCGGAAATGGAAGGTCAAGGATAGTATATTGACGGTCCGCGCTTTTATTTAGTGCGATGCTCGTTTCTTCGGAAATGGAAGATCCAGGATAGTACATGGATGACGCGCTTTACATAGTGCTTTGCTCGTTTCTTTGGAAATGGAAGGTCAAGGATAATATTTCAATACGGTCCTGTGGCTCGGCGCCCGTTTATTGTAGCGTATATTTGAAGATTGATTGTGGTTGATCTAATATGTGGATTCAATGCCTGTGGTGTCACACAGGTGGTTGATGTTGAAATCAGGTTCTGTATCAGATGATTGATCAGTTTGTTGCCGTGACAACCGGATTCAATTTTCTGGATATTTCTCCCCCAAGCAATCGTTGCAGCTTATTTCTTTGGTTAGCAAATTTCCGGGTTCTTTGGTATTCAACCGTCTTTTACCTTGATTGTCTAAAAGCCGTTCGCTCTTCATCCAGTCAGGTCCAAGTCGCTTGAATAGGGGCAGCTGTTGCACCCAGTCACGGTGAAAATCGGATACCAAACTATTGATTAGTTTGAATCTTTAATTCAATTTGCAACCGAACTTTGATTTGTCCAAAGGAAGGGATAAAGATTGAAATTCCCACAATGCAATGCAAATGCAAGGTTTAGAGAGTTTAGGTTTGGGGGTTGGTTAAACTTAGGGAAGGTACTAGCATCCTAAGTTTCTGTAGTATCCTACAGGAACCTCTTGTTTTATATTGTTTATTGCTATGGTTTATCTGCTTAAGAGTTTAAAGACCTAGGGGTTTATTTCTAAGTATACTCGATAAGATGTCGTATCTCATGCCTACATATCCTTACGGGAGTGGAATCAGAGTATCTGTAGTTCCCCTAAAGGGTTTGATGAGTTCTTTGACTGTGGTCAAAGTTCCTACGGGTTTAGGGTAGTTGGTTGATTGATTTTAGGAGAAGAGATGTGTCTTCATTTTAAGGGAGATTTAACCGCCACAGGTTGTAGGAAAATAGTCTTTGCATCGTCTTAAGAAAAGGGCTTAAGTACTCGGATTGTTTGACAAGTATGCCTTTATTTCTCTTAAGGCAAAGTTCCTACGGCTTGATTGTATTGTTGTGGGGTGGGTCTTTGATGTTGCAGGACTTTGTAATCCACATAGGACCAATCGTAAAGGCTGGATATAAATAGGTCATTCTTGGCATGTACAAGCAGTAATGAGTATCAGTGGGTCCTGGCCAATGTTAATTGACAGGCTTAAGTTTCACTATTGTAGTGTTCTTCTGACTTTTCATGTATGCTTCGGATACTACTTTGTATTTAGAATCTGTTCTCATATGTCTTCTTGGTCTATTTCCAGTGTTGTATTTAACTAAATGTTTCCATATTAAGCCCCACTTTAATGGATATATGTTATGTGATTTAAAAGCAGATGCCATAATCATACAGCAGGTGCTAGAAGAGCTATCTAGTTCTAATTATGGGCTCCATCTCATGTGTTGCAAGGACATCACGTGAGTGAAAAATGAATTTTAAGGAAAACTTGGGCTTCCATGCTTTGTGAGCCTTTGAACTCAAATTGGATTTAACTTGTCTTTCACAAGATCTAATTGAATTTGCAACTTGAGTAGGGGTTTTGAACGGGTGCTTGGGCGTGAACCCAATATTCTCAAAAAAAGGGACATAACCTGACTCTTTCATCTTGGTCTTGAAGAATCAAAACTCTTCTGACTTTGAGCTATATCTTGATGAGTATGAAGGCCATTCTGGTCCTTGTAGGGGATCACATGTTGATCGGACTTGTAATCCTTGAATTTTCCCCATGTGCTTATAAAGGGTAATAACTCGTATGGTCCTTTGAAGTAACTGAGATGCCTGTGCCATGCTTTCATTCAACCACTTGGTTTACATTCAATAATCTTCGCTTCACACACAACTTTGACATCTCTAAATCGTCCCTCGTTTATGACCATTCGGTTACGCGCTTCTTGGCTTTGGTATGGTGCTCTGCCTTCAGTAAAGGCCCTGTGGGGAATAAGAAATCCGCATAAAGCTTTCATGACCTCCTGCTTTCAGCAACAAACCTAACTTCACGAAACATGAACAAAACAGTTAGAGCGGTTATTTATACATAAACGACTGGCCGCGAGAACGAATACTATCTCCACTCGAAGTCACTGCATCTGCGCAAGTTGGTTAGTCGCAAAAAACATAAATATTAAAATAAAGTCAAATAATAACAGAAAATGCGCAAAAAGAGGTGGCATCTTACGGTAAAAAATTAGGGTGCGACAGATGCCCCTATTTAAGTTACTTCTATCCGAAGATATGGAGATTGAAATCTTCGTATCAACGAGATAGGAGAGACTTAAATACAAACATTGCACAAATTTTTTTGGCCCTAAGAAGCCACCGAATGCATATGATATGCAATGATATGAAATGCAAGACAAAATGGTCCTGTGGAGACATGAGGCCACATGGGAGAAACTGGACGCGACATGCGAGAAGCACAGGAGTAACGAAGGACAATAGGTCCAGCAAAGCGAGACCTCACGGGAGAGAAAACGACCAGCATTGTGGATTCTTCAAAGTGAAGATACAATGTAATACCACCAGGAGTACAGTAGCTTTGACAGCAAAACGAGATCTTGAAAGTGAAGGGTAGTCCATTACCAATGTGTGGCGGCCTAAACAAAGGATATCCGGTTGAAGCAAAGAAACGTATGTTATCGACTATCACACATATGATAGTCTAAGCCAATGTGTTTGACCAAAAGACGATATATTACCTACTATCAAATGTATGATAGCCTAAGCAAAGGTAATAACCAAAAAGACAGGTCACCTACTACCAAACATATGGCAGCCTAAGGAAAGGCGTCTGACCAAAAGAAAGGTGTATTATACCTACTATTAAACATATGATAGTAAACACAAGGAAAGATGACCTACTACCAATTTTGGCAGCATAAGCGAAGGTATCTGACCAAAAGAAAGATTGTGTTATACCTACTATCAAACATATGACAGTAAACACAAAGGAAAGATGACCTACTACCAATTTTGGCAGCATAAGCGAAGGTATCTGACCAAAAGAAAGATTGTGTTATACCTACTATCAAACATATGACAGTAAACACAAAGGAAAGATGACCTACTACCAATTTTGGTGGCCTAAGCAAAGGTATCTGACCAAAAGGGATGGTATATTACCTATTATCAAACATATGATAGTAAACACAAAGGAAAGATGACCTACTACCAATTTTGGCAGCATAAGCGAAGGTATCTGACCAAAAGAAAGATTGTGTTATACCTACTATCAAACATATGACAGTAAACACAAAGGAAAGATGACCTACTACCAATTTTGGTGGCCTAAGCAAAGGTATCTGACCAAAAGGGATGGTATATTACCTATTATCAAACATATGATAGTAAACACAAAGGAAAGATGACCTACTACCAAATTTGGTGGCCTAAGCAAAGGTATCTGATCAAAAGGGATGGTATATTACCTATTATCAAATGTATGATAGTAAACACAAAGGAAAGATGACCTACTACCAATCTTGGTGGCCTAAGCAAAGGTATCTGACCAAAAGGGATGGTATATTACCTATTATCAAACATATGATAGTAAACACAAAGGAAAGATGACCTACTACCAATTTTGGTGGCCTAAGCAAAGGTATCTGATCAAAAGGGATGGTATATTACCTATTATCAAATGTATGATAGTAAACACAAAGGAAAGATAACCTACTACCAATCTTGGTGGCCTAAGCAAAGGTATCTGACCAAAAGGGATGGTATATTACCTATTATCAAATGTATGATAACCTAAGCAAAAGTAATAACCCAAAGTAGGAGAGACCACTTACTACCAAACGTATGGCATCCTAAGAAAAGGTGTCTGACCCAAAAGGATGTATTGCAGATTGTAAAACTCCAACAGGGATCTTAAGAAGATATGTCATTTGATGGAATTATTCTTGTGATGAACTCATTGGGGAAATTATTCCTGGAGAGTATTTCTTGTTGTAGTTGTAAAATATTCTGTGAACTCTCAAATAAAGAGGGGTGTCTTATAATGTCTTCTCTTATGAATCAAAAATGTTGAAGGACCCACCGAGGGTAAATGATCTGTCTTGTAGAAATTGTCGTTTGTCGTTTTGAACAAGATCCTGATCAAAACGAGTTGCTCAAATAAAGAGATTGTTTGCAATCCATATGTAAATTATTGAGGAATCCTTGTAATATTCTTTGGAGAGATATCTGTCTTTAAAAGTTATCTTCATAAAGACCATTCCTTGGGAGTAAAGTGCAAAATAAATGCGCTTAATCCATATCCAAAAGCTGGAGATGTCCACAATGTGATTGCTAAGGACCGGAGTTCAATTCAGGGAATAACTGAAGAGAAACTACCAAACAAGACCCGGCCATTGAGGCATGAACTCAAATGGGAACATACTAAAACAACCGTCTTCCATGAGGATCGAACTTCATGGGGAAAGTAGAAATATTGTGCTCTTTCTGCCTAGGGCTGACAACTCTACATTGGAAGGAGAAGACACGCTCAAATTACTTAGGGATAAACACAGCCAAAGTGAGAGAACAAACATAACAGAAATGCAAAATGCATATGCCATGCTATCTATCTATATGATATGCGTATGAAGAAAAACATTCTGGGCACTCAAACCAAATCTTCACAGATCAAACATTGCTCGGAGGGTGTACACTCACTTTAGGAGATCAGAGCTATTGAATATGCCGGAGTTAAAACTTCGATCAGGGATGAAACAAACGTCCGCTTTGTTGGAGAGGTGAAGCTAGTCAGCCCAATGGGAATTCTTAGGTCACCGATTGGATATTTCTTGCGTTGAGAGTATTCGTTACGGAATTGTCAATCACCTTTGATTTTCAGATGCCCCAAGTCATAAGGTTCACTATAAAAGGTCATCTTGAGAGGATTTTCCAGAAAACATGGTGTCTAAATGCCCCACTGTTTTCAAACTCTTGAAGAGATTCGTAGAAGATCGACGTAACTTCCCCTGATTGACGGTATAACCGAGTCTTCGAACTTGTGTTCTAAGTAAAGTTAAACTTATATGGATCAAAACCTCTTGGAAAATGACTTGCCCCAGGTTAGCAAAGTCTTCCCATTTAAATCGGTGATTTCTTCGCGTAATCTTTCTAAGACATCAGGCAAATCTAGCAAGTCAGAAATGTTAATTCTGAAACTGTTAATGCAACACATATGTTTGTCTTGAAGTTTTGAAAAGAGATCACGATAACTTGTGACAAAATCACTAGTTAGGATATTAATTTAAATTTATAATTCCAACGTCAGATTGAGCGTAGCTCATAGGAGTCAGGTAACGTTATCTCATCGAGTATGCTTTGGAACTAAACCTTACTTCAATTAGGACTTTATGGGTTATATATATATGGATTTATTTTATGGTTTGTAAAGTAAAGGATAAGGGTCAAAGTATATTGGTGCCCACCCAATTTTGAAAGATGTTCATTTTGATGCCCTCTTTTTTTGAAAGTTTTATTTGTAAATTACCCTGCCCCAGGTTAAGAATGAGGTTTTGATTTGGGAGAGAAAGAACAAACCCTTTCTCAAGTCTTAAAAGAAGGGTTGACTATTTCTGGTATTTTGGGAGGTTTGAAACAATGCCTTACATCATCAGTAGGGTTTTTATTCAAAAGCATACAATGAGAGATCTTGCGTTTTTCTTCATCATCCTCCCTCCAATTATTCACCAAAGTGAGAGAATTGGGTATAGTCAGCATTATAAACTGTGAGAAATGTTTTACGAGTGAAACAAATGGATTTCTTCAAGACAAACATTTTATTGCATCAATTATTCAAGATAAACAAGCCATACAAGCCAAACATGCTTTTAATCAAAGAAATGAAATACGCATAAGCAAACGAAAAGAAAACACCCTGATGAGCCCTTCTCAGGATTTTATTCAGCCTTTGCATGGAATGGAAAAGCTTGCAGAATTGTCTGATGTGTCACCTTCGGATCCATTTTCAGGCACTAAATTGGTACGAGCTTCCCGAATAACCTTGGATCATGTTCGCGGAGGACGAACCATGTTGAGGTGGGGGATTACCTTGCACATAAGGAACGAAACCCTTAAAGGATAAAATTCCATCCTTAACCAACCTTTGAACGTCTGCCTTCAAACCGTAACAGTTCTCAGTATCGTGGCCTGGAGCACCTTGATGGTATAGGCAAAATTTGTCAGCTTTGTACCAATACGAGAGCTTCTTGGGTACCTTAGGTGGAGCTCTCGTCTGGATGTGACCTTTTTGAATCAAATATGGGAACAAGTCAGCGTATGTCATCAGGATGGGATCGAAGTCCGGTCTTTTGTGTACACGATTCTGATTTTGTTGATTTTGTTGATGTGGTGGCTGATGAACCGCAACAACCTGATGTGACAGCAGATATCCTCTCTTGGATCGCCCCTGCTGCACAACACTTGCCTCATGTTCTCTCTTTTTCACAAAACCGCTCCCATACTTCTTAGCATTATTGGAGGTACTCCCTTCCTTGACTAGTCTTCCTTCACAGACTCCCTCTTCCAAACACATGCCCATGTTGACCATTTCAGTGAAGTCACTGGGTGCACTTGCTACCATTTTCTTATAAAAGAACGGACCTAGAGTCTTCAGAAAAATTTTGGTCATTTCCTTTTCTTCTAACGGTGGTATGACCTGCGCGGCCAACTCGCGCCAACGCTGAGCATATTCTTTAAAATTCTCCTTATCTTTCTGTGCTATAGCTCTCAATTGATCACGGTCGGGAGCCATGTCCACATTATACTTGTATTGTTTGATGAATGCTCCACCTAGATCGTTGAAAGTTCTAATCTTCGCATTATCCAATCCCATATACCACCTGAGCGTAGCGCCTGTTAAACTGTCTTGGAAATAATGAATGAGCAATTGATCATTATCAGTTTGGGCAGACATCTTCCTGGCATACATAATGAGATGACTTTGAGGACAAGTATTTCCTTTGTACTTCTCAAAATCAGAGACCTTAAACTTTGGCGGAACTCTGACATTCGGAACCAAACATAAGTCGGAAGCACTTTTCCCAAACAAATCCTTCCCACGAAGGGCTCTCAATTCTTTTTGTATCTCAGAAAATTGGTCTTGAAAACCATCCATCCTTTCTTCCAAACCCACAGTTTCACTGGGTACTCTATGGAAAATTGGTTCGTCTAGGATATGTGGAGTAATATTCACACGTGGAGGTGCACTAGTCATTACAGCAGTAATGGTAGGGATGGCTTGAACATTGGTCATGGCAGGGACCTCGGGAACAGGTGGACGATAACCGGCCATAGTGAAATAAGGAGGCATTCCCCACGGGAAACCTGGCGGCATGCTGTAGGTTACTTCAGCAAAAGTAGACACCACTGGGATCGGTGCTGATACTACTTCGGAGATAACGGTCCCCTGAACTTCTTGATTGTTGAGTGCAGATTGGTTAGACAGAGCTTCAACAATACCATTCAACCTTTCTAAACTCTCTTTCAGAGTTGCAACTTCGTCACGGAGCACTCTGTTCTCTTGTTCCAATTGATCCATCTTTTGGCGTCGACTGGCTCGAGTGTTGTACAGGTGATTCAGCTTGTCTGTGAAGATGAAGCAAGAGTGAGACCCCCCGGAATGCAAAGGATTCTATGCAAAAATGCGAAATGCAAAAATGCAAGAATGCAAAACGAAATGTTTCATGGAACTTAAGTATTTATAAACATCACAGAGTATCCGAAGAAAATTCATTTTTGTTGGATTACAGGTGAATATTCTCATGAGAGTCCTAACATAATAGCTAAATAAAAGCTAGAAAAAGTCCTAAGGAAGTCCTTCATCGTGCTTCTTGGTTTGCTCTTCTAACTGAATCTTTTCGAAGATAAGTTGGCGACGATTGACTTCTAAAGAATAGTGTGATAGAGGAAAATAAATCCTCTATCTTGTTGGAAAATAAGGGAGGAAGCCCTTGATTACTTAGATCTTCAATGTTGATGATAGCTTTTTGAAACCTCATTTGATCCTTAATAATAAAGGAAAAACCTCTTATATTTGTCTTTCGAGTTCTTTTCAATCTGAGCTCCTACCTCTTTTAGGACATCCAAGTTAGGGCTCTTAGAAGAATATCTCAAAAATATTTTTTGTAATCCCTATTGGTTCTATGATGTTTATAAATAGACTCGGGACTCCATGAAACCAATGCAATATGATGCTATATGAATGCAACAAACACAAACTAAGCACATAAGGACACAAAGGATAAACAGATAAAGGTGACCCTAGGTTTGCAACGAGCATGGAGCAAAGGTATACCCATTCCAAAGGTTATGGACTAAAGGTTGTTTGTACCTGCAGAACAAGGTTCTAATAAGGTTCCCAAAGTCATTAGCCCGTCTTTCGGATATTATCAACTTCCCAAGTGCTCGGTGTTTAATAATATTCTCAAGAGAACCTCTTTTGAGTGTAGCATCGTGTAGCACTATTTCAGGGGTACCCCCTCATAGCCCCGCACTACATCCTAGTAAAGGTCAAAGTGGGGTTAAGGTAACTACGGTCCTCAATATCATAGGCTCCAACATTGAATATAGCGCATGTTTTCACGATTAAGGACTCGTTCAACAATACAACTTTCGAGAGGGCCTCAATTGAGCGTGATTTTCAAGTCAGCTTGGTCGGGATTCCACCCCCTATAAGCCTCTTTGAACATATCACTATCCTATCTTAAGTTCACTCAAGCCCGGGTGTAGGACTTTGTCTCACCACTCAAGAGTATCAACCCAAAAGCAATAAGCAAACAAGTAAACAATTATACAAATAACAAATATAAAGCAATAAACAAGTAAAAACGAGATAGGGAAACCCACTGAAGCATCCCCAGTGAAGTCGCAATTTCTGTCGCGGTGAAAATCGGATACCAAACTATTGATTAGTTTGAATCTTTAATTCAATTTACAACCGAACTTTGATTTGTCCAAAGGAAGGGATAAAGATCGAAATTCCCACAATGCAATGCAAATGCAAGGTTTAGAGAGTTTAGGTTCGGGGGTTGGTTAAACTTAGGGAAGGTACTAGCATCCTAAGTTTCTGTAGTATCCTACAGGAACCTCTTGTTTTATATTGTTTATTGCTATAGTTTATCTGCTTAAGAGTTTAAAGACCTAGGGGTTTATTTCTAAGTATACTCGATAAGATGTCGCATCTCATGCCTACATATCCTTACGGGAGTGGAATCAGAGTATCTGTAGTTCCCCTAAAGGGTTTGAGGAGTTCTTTGACTGTGGTCAAAGTTCCTACGGGTTTAGGGTAGTTGGTTAATTGATTTTAGGAGAAGAGATGTGTCTTCATTTTAAGGGAGATTTAACCGCCACAGGTTGTAGGAAAATAGTCTTTGCATCGTCTTAAGAAAAAGGCTTAAGTACTCAGATTGTTTGACTAGTATGCCTTTATTTCTCTTAAGGCAAAGTTCCTACGGCTTGATTGTATTGTTGTGGGGTGGGTCTTTGATGTTGCAGGACTTTGTAATCCACATAGGACCAATCGTAAAGGCTGGATATAAATAGGTCATTCTTGGCATGTACAAGCAGTAATGAGTATCAGTGGGTCCTGGCCAATGTTAATTGACAGGCTTAAGTTTCACTATTGTAGTGTTCTTCTGACTTTTCATGTATGCTTCAGATACTACTTTGTATTTAGAATCTGTTCTCATATGTCTTCTTGGTCTATTTCTAGTGTTGTATTTGACTAAATGTTTCCATATTAAGTCCCACTTTAATGGATATATGTTATGTGATTTAAAAGCAGATGCCATAATCATACAACAGGTGCTAGAAGAGCTATCTAGTTCTAATTATGGGCTCCATCTCATGTGTTGCAAGGACATCACGTGAGTGAAAAATGAATTTTAAGGAAAACTTGGGCTTCCATGCTTTGTGAGCCTTTGAACTCAAATTGGATTTAACTTGTCTTTCACAAGATCTAATTGAATTTGCAACTTGAGTAGGGGTTTTGAACGGGTGCTTGGGCGTGAACCCAATATTCTCAAAAAAAGGGACATAACCTGACTCTTTCATCTTGGTCTTGAAGAATCAAAACTCTTCTAACTTTGAGCTATATCTTGATGAGTATGAAGGCCGTTCTGGTCCTTGTAGGGGATCACATGTTGATCGGACTTGTAATCCTTGAATTTTCCCCATGTGCTTATAAAGGGTAATAACTCGTATGGTCCTTTGAAGTAACTGTGATGCATGTGCCATGCTTTTGTTCAAACACTTGGTTTACATTCAATAATCTTCGCTTCACACACAACTTTGACATCTCTAAATCGTCCCTCGTTTATGAACATTCGGTTACGCGCTTCTTGGCTTTGGTATGGTGCTCTGCCTTCAGTAAAGGCCCTGTGGGGAATAAGAAATCCGCATAAAGCTTTCATGACCTCCTGCTTTCAGCAACAAACCTAACTTCACGAAACATGAACAAAACAGTTAGAGCGGTTATTTATACATAAACGACTGGCCGCGAGAACGAATACTATCTCCACTCGAAGTCACTGCATCTGCAAAAGTTGGTTAGTCGCAAAAAACATAAATATTAAAATAAAGTCAAATAATAACAGAAAATGCGCAAAAAGAGGTGGCATCTTACGGTCAAAAATTAGGGTGCGACACACCCTAAAATTTGCCTAAGCTTTTTCTTACTTGGTTTATGTTTCATTGCATTAGCATACCATTGTTCTAGCATTCACATTGCATAGTCATGTTGCATTTTACAGGGGATCAAGGAAAGGTATGCTTATACAATTGAGGTTATCAAAGATTCAAGGCCTAATCAAGGGATTATATTCAAGTCATCAAGTGGTTATCATCATCAGAAGCAAGTCTAAGTCCTTGAAGAAAGACAAGCAAGTGAATGTGGTTCATCTCCTGCTTAGGAGCCTATCTGAGGATCATCTGAGGAGTATAAACCCATGTTTAGGGGTAGAGATTTTCATTGAATCTCATTGGAGGCCTTTAGGGTCATGGTAGAGTTCATTCAAGTGTTTATGCCAAGTGTGGAAAGTCACAGTTGAAGGTGTTGCCATTAGGGTTTTCATCTGGTCAACCTTGAGTCAACTGTGCTATTAAAGGAGATCAAGACTCAATTCTAAGTCTTTGTGATCATCGAAGGTTGTGTTTAGATACATGAGGTGTTATTCCAAGATCAATTCAAGAAGAATTCAAAGTGTGAGGAGTTGCTAAAGTAGGGTTCTCAGGGTAAAATCCCCTATTTAGTGCCTAACTTCAAGACCACTTATCTCAAGATACAAGTTTCATCTCAACTGTTGACCAACATGGAACTTGTAGAGAATGTTCTTAGCTTTTATTTGAGTACAAGAAGTCCTTGATTGGATTTATAGAACTCAAGTTATGATCCAGACAAGTTACAAGTCATCAGATGAATGCGAATTTTATCTGTGAAAGTCGACCAACTTCCAGGACACATTTGACCTAGAAGGATGTTTCTCATCAACTTTTGGCCAACATGAAAGTTGTAGGTCTTGGTCTTAGCTTTCCAAAATGTACTAGAAGTATTTCATCTGATTTGTAGAACTCAAGTTATGAGGTTTACAAGTCAGAGGTATTTTGGGAAAGTAAGATTACAGGTCATTTTCATTATAAGTCAATTTCACCACTTTGCACACTTCAAATGGAAATCTTGCCAACTTGAAAGTTGCTCCAAATGGTATTATTTGGTCAACCAAATCTTAAGGGATCATGGGCATAGCTTGGAAATGAGAATGTATGGAGAAAATTTCATGAAAAGAAGTTTGAAAAGGCCTAGTTTGGATTTAATGCCAATTAAATCAATTTATGTCATGTTGGTGCATTTTTTGAGTCCAAATAATATTCTAAGAACAATGGCAAAACCAGAAATCAGAAATGGATTCATTTACATGGGTATTTTCATGGTTTCTTGAACTTTAAGTCACAAATACAAAATCAACCATCCATTTATTTCCAAGACATTAATCTCAACCCTACATGATCCTTGCACCATAAGGAACTGATATGAACAGAATTGGAAGCTTCCACACACCATGTTCATGGAAAACTCAAAGGAAAAAGTGAGGAAAATCAAAATTTTGGATTGAGTGAATTGGGGCAAATAATGATCCATAACACTTCTATATAACACCATGGATGAATTCATAGCAAGGTTGGTGATTGGAAAAACTTGAATGAGGTAAGAAGCACTTAAAAAAAAGTTGGTTAGAGGTGAAAATTGATTTTCTACTTTGAAGCAATTTCAGAGGGAATCAATCATTCAAGAAGCTTCTCCAAGCATCATGGAAGGATTTTGAACAACTTTGATCAAGAATTCGTGTAAGAACACTCCACGATTGAAGCTCCAAACAAGGTTCTTACTTCTCATTCATATGCTCTGTTCTTGATGAGTTATTGCGTCATTTTTACATAATTATGATCCTTGGAGTATGTAGAAGCTTTTAGGATTAGTTTGGTTAGGTTCCATGAAACTTCAAGAATTGACACCCTAGGTTGTAGTTTGATTTTCTCTCTTGTTAGTGGATGAAAATAGAAAAGAATTTGATATTCATGATGTAGAAAGTGAGAGGAAGAGATTAGTGCTTTCAATTTGGAGTTTTGAGAAAATTGATTTTCTTGAGTGATTCTTGGAGGTTTATAAATTCTGAGTTTTAATGGAGGAAAGTAGAAATAAATTGGATATTTGGATTCTACACGAAAAAATACACAGTTTTGGTTAAAGAAAATCAAATTTTGGTTAAGAAATGAGGAAGTACCATTTTTGGTGAAAGGAAGAAGATGACCGGAGCTCACCTCTGGCCACCGTCTGCCACGTGCACCGCCGCGAGATGAATTCCCTCCGTTTTGCATTTGAAACCCCAGACGCTACATGAGCCGTTAGATCGCGCCCCAATCCTTCACTCCGTATGACTAGCGAACGGCCAAGATTGGTTCTCGCGTGGCCTCTCCCATGTGTAGCAACACTGCGTTTTGGCCTTGTGTAGTAAACAAAGTGCTGAGTTTTAACAGCTGAGCCTGTAGCGTCCATCTCGCTATTCCCACTCCTCATGCGAGACCCACACGGAATGCACACATGAAAATAATACTAATAGTACCCCCTGGCTTGTTCCCTTGAGATCAAAGTGCTGAGTTTTAATACTCAGCTAGGCCCAATTCTAGCGCCTTCATATTTGCACCCCACGCGCAGGCCCACATAGGATTAACACATAGGAACCTTACTTCTTGCACTCCTGGCCCATTTCCCTTTAATTTTCATTTTTCTTTTATTTCCATTTAATTAGCTGTTTCATTTTAATTCCAAAAAAAATATAAAATGATGTCATAAAATCATGAAAAAAATACTGCAGCTACTTTGACATGTCTAAAAAATTGTCACATTTTTTAATTGCAATTTTAATTCTTTTTCCATTTAACTTTGTATTTTTTCTTGTATGTGCTGTTCCATGAATAGAAATAATGCCATGTTAGTTTCTAGAATTTTGTTTCCATATTAAAGCTTGGACTTAATCTCTGATTTTTTTACATGGTGAATATTGACACATCGTAGGATATTGTATGATTTTTCTTACATTTTTTAGATGATTCTAAGTTCTGTTTTGGAGTAGGTTTATAGAGCTTTCCCCATGTGAACCTTAATTTGGTACATCTTGGTTTAGAATTTCATTAGTGCCCTTAAACATTGATTTAGGCCCTGGATTGTTTACCATAGGTTCTTAATACCTTTAGGACCTCTTAGAAATTTGTATAGATTTTTAGGAGTTGATTTGCTATTTTAGTTAGATTTTACATCTAGGCTATGTTTAGGTTGCTTCTAACATAGTACTTCCCCTAGTTGAACTCCAAAAGTGGCGATTAGCTCATAATAGGTTTTCAAATCTCTTTTGGAGGTTTAGTAGACATGTTGATGCTTCTGTAGACTCAATTGTGAGGTTTGATTTGGTGCATTAATTTATTTTAGAGAGTTGCTTTTAGAGCTTGTAGAATTAGGGCTTTTAGAGCCTTTAAGAGTTTCTTCCTTTTTCATAATTTGTGGTTTGCTTTGGTTTGCATTCCATTTCCTATCCAATGATGCAAGGTTCCTTTACGGGAGCCTAGTCCCTCCTTTGGAAGGACTAAAGGCCTACTTTAAAAGGTAAAACCTTTGAGGATACCAATCTTAGATGAGTGGTTGAGTGCCATGATGGATTCCCTTGGTTTCCATCATGCTTCCCCTTATCATGCAATGATCTTTGTGTTAATTCTCATCATCTCTTGATGGAGCAAGTTTAAGCTTGAAGGTTAAGATCTTATTCCCTTTTCTCTTGAAGTATAGATTGGATATGAAGACAACTACAGACTGTTGGGCTGCTTTACTGCTAGAAGGCTGCTTTGCTGTTGGGCTGCTTTGCTGTTGAGCTGCTGGCTTGCTGTTTTGTTTGCTGTGTTTGTTGATTGAATGTATTTGTGTGACTGTTTACTTGGTGTGTTGCATTAGAATAGGCTTTCATGTAGTTGATTTAGGCCTAAGTGCATTGAAAGGTTGATCCTGGCTCCCTTTGCTTGTTTGCATCAGAGGTTGAGTCTGTCTCCCTCTGCTTGTCTGTTACTGTTTGGCTTTGCTTGTTGGCTGAAGGTTGAGTCTGTCTCCCTTGCCTGTGCCTTGTGTTGCTTTTTCTTGCTTGCTCTAGAAGTTGAGTTTGTCTCCTTTTGCATGTATTTCTGCATTACATGCATTTTACTTACAGTTATTTCTTTACAGCTCATTATGCTTTTGCTGTTGCTTTCCTTGGCCATGTTCCCCTAAGGACTCTAGCTTCTCTTGTTCAAGAGAAGTTATGACAAACATTAGGGTTCTAACCATGCACGATAACACAATACTCCCTCCTAACCTCAATCATAGGATCAACTTTGCATGACAACTTTAGGATTGGATTAGTTCCCCTTTAGTGCGTCCTTTTCTCTTCTCATCTGCAAACATCTTTAAAACACTTAATAAAGATTAACGCGTGTTGTACGCTACGAGCCTTAAGCACTTGAGAAAGGGTTGTTGGAGAGTTTCTCTTCAATAGCTTGGATGTTTGGTACCCTTTGGGTGACATGCGACGCATTCACTCTTAAGTCCAAGTCTTTAGTGCGACATGAGTTACAAACGAAACTCAAAACACTTCTTCTTTAAAAGACTTCAAAAACAAAGATCAAACTTCTTTGTGTCCTCTGGGACCTCTAATCCTTGGAAACCATTTTCATAAGGAGAGTTTTGTTAACTCTCGGTTTTACCGCAAATGGTAAACGCCTAAGTCTCCGACGAGCGAGCTGCATACACCAACTGCTGGAACCGTTTGTTAACCCTACTCGGGTAAAACTTTTGAACCAAACCTATGGTCTTGTTAGCCCGAACTACGTTTTCTCTGATCTTTCACGCCGTGTGAAAGTACATAGGCACAAGATGCGATGTCTCGGCGAGCAACCTTCCCCCATAACCCGTAGTTAGGCGAACTACGTTGACTCTGGTTTCTCGTTCCAGACGTGAATACGTAAGCATAGAACTGCTCTGTTCTTCCGAGTCATTTTCTTTTTCTTTTCAGACCAGACTTTTAGCATAGATAGATAAAACCAACCCGTCAGATAAACACAACAAACGTGGATCCCGTCGAGTACGACGGGTGTGAGGGGTGCTAATACCTTCCCCTTGTGTAACCGACTCCCGAACCCAGACATGGTTGCGACGACCTTGTCTTATACCTTTTTGTCAGGTTTTTCCGATCGTTTCCTTTCCCTTTCTGTGGGATAAATAACGAAAGGTGGCGACTCTTCTGTTTTGCCGACACCTTATTTTCGCGGTAGCGACAAGTTCGTATCCGACTCTGTTTTCTTGAGGTAATTTTCGAGGACGAAAATTATTTTAAGTGGGGGAGAGTTGTAACACCTCAAATTTAATCGGAATATTTTAATTGATTTATTTAATTGAGAATATTCATTTTCAGTGATTTTCGGTGGTTTTGTGAAGTATTGAGAAAATATGCATTTTTGGATTATTTAATTGATTAATAGTATATAATATTAAATTATTAGTATCATTATTAATTAAAAGGAATATAAGTGGAATAAGGGTAATTTGGGTATTTAGAGGAGTTAGTAAGGGTAATGAGGAAAAAGCCCAAATTGGGAGGCCTAAGACTAAGTTGGACAAAATAGAATTCTGAAGAGATTTAGAATTCATTTGTTAACCGTGAAAAGTTTGGTGGCCAGAGCTCTGAAGGAAAGGTTGGAGGCAGAAGATTCCCAGAGTCAATCGTGAAAGCTTTGAATCGGCTAAGGAATGAGGAGTATAACTTTTCATGATTTTCCATGTATGCCTTTCGATGTGTTTATGATTGATTTAAGATTTAAGGTATTTTGGGTTGATTGTGGGAAATTAGAGAAATTGATAGGACTCTAAGGTTATGGCTAGTGGTTAGTATTCCTGACTGTTTGATGTGTAACACGAGGAATTAGGAAACCTTAGGCCTTCGTGGCCAAAGCCTTGCAATGTTATACGTCTGAACCTGAAGGAATTTGATAGGAGAAATTATGATGCCTTGGGTAATTGTAGGGAAATAGTGGTTTAGGATGTAAATATGTCCCGAAATTGGCCTAATAAACCGTAGGTTTTGTGCCGTTATCACCGTATGACCCTAGGGATGATTTAGGGATGTTTTGGGGGCATGGGGTGTGTGAATCGTATGAGTTTTTGGGTAGAAGTTCTGGTGCGTAGCAGATTTTACTGTCATCGCGCTGTTCGCCTAGCGAAGAAAAGCTTCGCCTAGCGAACCATGTTTTCCCAAACTCGCCTAGTGAAGGAAGCTTCGCCTAGCAAAGAAGCTTTCCCCGAATCGCCTAGCGAACATGTCAACGAACGTAGCAAAGTTTCGCGAATGTTGATCGTGTGCAGCGATGCCTTGATGTTTGATTCTGAGATTTCTGAGATGAGTTAACATGAGTATGACAGTGAGGAATTATGTGATTGATAGGCGATAGTGTGAGGATTTACCGCGAGTATAATTTTATGAATTAATATGGGATAATATTATGAATTAATATGAGATAATATGGGATAATATTATGAATTAATATGAGATAATAGGGGGTAGTATTATGAATTACTATGTGATAATATGATGGGCTAATATGAGGATGACTATGAGCTAATATGTGATTCGTACGTGATTATATGACGATTTCCAGGATGTGTGGTGATGATTATTATGATGAATTATATGATGACATGATGTGTGAAATTAATTATTATGATGAATTATATGACGATTTCTATGATGTGTGATAATGATTATTATGATGAATTATATGATGACATGATGTGTGAGATTAATTATTATGATGAATTATATGACGATTTATATGATGTGTGATGATGATTATTATGATGAATTATATGATGACATGATGTGTGAGATTAATTATTATGATGAATTATATGATGACATGATGAATGATGATGATTATTATGATGAGCTGTGATGACATGATGTATGATGATGATTATGACGATGAGCTATGACGTTTGATGATGATGAATATGATGAATGATGATGCACCTATGATGTTATTATGAGGATGATTTGTGACGTGTGCATCATGCATTCATGTGCATCCGGACTTCGGTTCAGGACCTCGATTACTTTGGCTTCAATCCCACTGTGCGGATGTGAAGTATTTTGATGTCCTCCGATTCTCAAGTAGAATCGATCCTATTGATGGGGATCTATGGAGGGTTGATGGCCCAGTGTCCATCGAGCTGTAATGATTGGTACCACATGCATTGAGTTGTGTCGCATTGCATTTCTGAGTCTTTTTGTATGAATTATGATGTTGTGGCCTTCGAGGCATATTTGAGGAATATCAATGTGTTGAATATAATTATGACGCCGTTTATGTATTGATTGCTATACATTTATTATTATGAATTGTTTTACTCACCCTGCCTATTTGAATGTTACCTCCACATGGGTAACGTGCAGATGACCAAGTTTAGGCGTGGATGCCGTCGAGGAGTATTTTTGAAGTCTTATAGTTGTTATCCTTTTGGTTAACTTAGAGGGTCTTGCTCTGATATGTAACATCGGGTTGGGTTCTCTTGAGTTATATTATGTACCCTTGAGTTATTTTTCTTACCTTCCCATATAAGGGAAAACATTAAGTTATGTTTTGAGTTCCGCTGCTTTGAGAAAATCGATGTATTTTGAGAAAACCCGTGTGTTACAGAGCATTGACTTATTTTGAGACATTGAGAAATGTACGCCCTTTTTGTGGATTTTTATAAACGTTAATATTTTACTCTGAAATCCGTGTTATTTTGCCTTAATAATTTTGGGGTAGAAAAGGGTGTTACAGATGTCCCAGAAGATGTTGGAACATCCCTTGATATCTCAGCAGAGTCGGCAAACAAAGACACTAATCCTAATCCTGCCAACATTGAACCTGAACCAGTTAACAAAGGATCCTCTATCAGAATTCAGAAAGACCATCCTATGTATCTCATCATAAGTGATCTAAATAAGGGGGTTACTACTAGATCTAGAGAATTCATTTCAAGTTCTTGTTTTGTGTCTAAGATTGAGCCAAAAAACATCAAGGAAACATTAACTGGTGAATTCTGGATAAATGCCATGCAAGAAGAGCTGGGGCAATTCAAGAGAAACGAAGTATGGAGTCTTGTGCCAAGGCCTGAAGGAACAAATGTGATTGAAACTAAATGGGTTTACAAGAATAATTCTGATGAAAAGGGAGTGGTCACCAGGAACAAAGTCAGACTGGTTGCACAAGAATACACTCAAATTGAAGGGGTTGACTTTGATGAAACTTTTGCTCCTGTAGCTCTCCTTGAATCTATCAGATTGCTTCTGGGAGTTGCCTGCATTCTGAAAATCAAGCTGCTTCAGATGGATGTTAAGAGTGCTTTTTTAAATGGCTACCTAAATGAGGAAGTCTATGTGGAACAACCTAAGGGATTCATTGATCCAACTTTTCCTATTCATATTTTTAAGTTGAAGAAAGCTCGGTATGGACTGAAGCAAGCTTCTAGAGCATGGTATGAAAGACTAACAGAGTTTCTAGTTGATAATGGATACAGAAAAGGTGGTATAGATAAGACATTATTTATCAAGGAAGAAGGAGGAAAACTCATGATTGCTCAAATATATGTTGATGATATTGTGTTTGGTGGGATGTCTGATGAGATGGTTCAACATTTTGTCCAGCAAATGCAGTCTAAATTTGAAATGAGCCTTGTTTGGGAATTAACTTATTTTCTTGGGTTGCAAGTCAAACAGATGGAATAGTCTATATTCCTATCTTAGAGTAAGTATGCCAGGAATATAGTTAAGAAGTTTGGAATGGAAAATGCCAGCCACAAGAGAACACATGCACCTACCCATCTTAAGTTGTCTAAAGATGAAAAGGGTGTTAATATGGATCAAAGTCTTTATAGAAGCATGATAGGAAGCTTGTTATGTCTTACAGCAAGCAGGCCTGACATTGCCTTTGCTGTGGGTGTTTGTGCTAGATATCAAGCTGAATCCAAAGTGAGTCATATCAATCAAGTCAAGAGGATTTTGAAATATATTAATGGGACAAGCGAGTATGGGATGCTGTACACTCATGGATCTGGTTGTGTGCTGTCTGGATATTGTGATGCTGATTGGGCTGGAAGTACTGATGGTTGGACAAGCACATCAAGAGGATGCTTCTTTTTGGGGAACAATCTCATATCTTGGTTCAACAAGAAGTAAAATTATGTATCTCTATCTACTGCAGAAGCTGAATATATAGCTGCTGGGAGTAGTTGTTCTCAACTGGTGTGGATGAAGCAAATGCTGACTGAGTATAATGTCACACAAGATGTCATGACATTATATTGTGACAACCTAAGTGCTATAAACATATCTAAAAACCCTATTCAATATAGAATAACCAAGCATATTGATATCGGTCATCATTTTATAAGGGAGCTTATTGAAGATAAAATCCTTACCCTAGAGCATGTTACTACAGAAAAATAGCTGGCTGATATCTTCACTAAGGCATTGGATGCCAGTCAGTTTGAAACTTTAAGAGGGAAATTAGGGATTTTCATTTATGAATATTTGTAGAAATTATTGCTTAGTGGGAATATCGTTCAAGAGGGGTGGTATTTTCCAAAAATAAAGATGTCTCAACATCATTCATTATTTCAAAACACGTTTAAAGACACTACCACACGCTGCCCTAATCACTCTTTTCTCTCCAACTACCCGTTCACCTCCTATACCCTCACAGAGTTTCTACTTGATTCCCACTCTCTGCTTGAACCTCTGATTGAAACCTATTCTCCCACTCGCAAAAACCTTAAGATGTCTCCTAAGAATGTTTCAAATTCATCCAAATCTTCCAGGTTTGATTCTAAAACAAAGGCTCAACCTATGAGCATCTCATTTGAGGGAGTTCTTGATGTTGCCCCCTTGCCATGGTTCTATGCCACGATGCTGAAGTGACCAAGTCCACACCCACACATGCAAGCGACTCAAAACAAGACCATAAAGGTAAATCTTCTGATACCTCTGTTGATTTCACAACCAAAAATAAGAACAAAGAGGGTAGTGCTTATGTCGATAGAGCCATTAGGAAATTAGTTACTAAAGTTCTCTATGGTGGACATAATGTCCCTGGGATTTCTACCTTTCTGTCTCGTATGGAGGCTACTCCCATTACTGCTGCTAACCAAGGTGAAGAAAAGGATGTTGATGACTCTCTTTCTGAAAAGAACCCTAACACAAATAATCTGCACAAGCTAGCTAACTATTGTTGCACCCCAAAATTTGGCCAACAATTATTTATTCATTGAGTATTTGAAAATGGATACCTTCATTAGAAAGTTCAAGAGATCCTCAGAGAAGTGGTTTGAAACCAGGGTTGTGTGCTTCACAGTTTGAAAGTTGTGGGTGCCCCTCAGATGATTCTGAGGCTTTGAGAATGAACTTGATGTTTTGAGAAAGCCTATGGGATGTCTTGATAGCCTTCATGAACACCAGAGAAGTCATTATGTAAGAGTTCAGAAGATTCAACCAGGAAAGGTAGAATTAGGGTTTTGACTGGGTCAACCCTAGACCAGCTGAAGATTGGGAGAAGGTTGAGACTTAATCCAAGGGCCATGAGATCATGGAATGATGCATAGAGATTATATAAAGATGATTCCTAGACCAACTCATCATGATTGAGGAGTTTGAGAAGTTTTGAGTTAGGGTTTCTGAGGATTGTCAGTGAAGAAACCCTAATTTGATCCCTATCTTCCAGGCAGTTTTAGCACTAGATGTGTTTGATATCTCATTTTCCCCACAACATGAATGTTGTAGAGCTTGTTCTAAGCTTTAATTTGAGTGGTGGAAGTCCTTGATAGGAGTTACAGAGCTCAAGTTATGGTTTTGACAAATTACAGGTCAGTTGATGTGTGTGAATCTGGGTCCTTGAAAGTCACCCAACTTCCAGACAACTTTTGCCCTAGTAGGTTGATTCCTATGGTTTCTTGGTCAACATGAATGTTGAAGAGGATCTTTTTAGCTTTAATTTGAGTGGTAGAAGTCCTTGATTGGATTTGTGGAACTCAAGTTATGGTTTGAACAAGGCAGGGGTATTTTGGTCATTTGTCAGTTATAGGTCATTTTAGCCAATGCCTAAAACTCCTATTTCCAAGCCTCAAATGGAAAAACTCAAAACATGAAAGTTGCTCAAAATGTGATTTTAAGTCTAGAAAGAAGGTCACAAATTGATGAAAAAGCTCATAGCACAAGATTCCATGATTGGTCAAAAATGAACTAAAAATGACTTATAACTTTGAAAAGTTGAAATTGAAAAGTGATTTGGGAGATCTACAAATCCAAAATAGGTCATCCAATATATCATTTTGATTGGAAAAACTATTTTAAGAACTTTGGTTTAAGTAGAATTTTCATTTGAGGTTCCAAAAATGGACTTCCTTTGGAAATTTGTTACTTAAGAAAGAAGGCAATGTTAGAAAATCCTACACAAGCCAAGAATGCACTTGTTTTTCACACATTCCTTCTTAATAACTCATGTAAGGGTATTTTAAGTCAAAATAACAAGGCATGGCATATGAGATGAGATGACCATTATGGAATATCATGGAACTTTCAAGAAACTTCCACACCCTTCTAGATGAATCTAGAAGCATCCAATCAATCAATATTTAAAGAGGGCATCAAAGAGTGATGAGAGGTTGGTGAAAGTGAAGCCAAGTCAGAGGAGAGAGAGAAGTGCATAGCCATTGGAGAAGTTTCTTCAAGTTGAAGCAACTTGAGTTTTCTTTCACTTCAAGCCACCACCTTCAAGAATTGTGCAAACAGAAGGCTATTCATCCTCAAAGGATCATCCTGAAGGATTTGCAAGACCTGGTTCGAGCCATAGCATCACTCACCATAGCTTCTTGACAGGTTGGTGAACTCACTTCTTTCTCTTTATTTATGCTTAGATAGAACATATTATAGGTGTAGAGAGATTGTGTTAGGGTAGAGGATTAATCCCTGAGAATTAGAGCAAGATTGGTGAAGTTTCACACCAGGGCCATGAATCTTGAATCTTCCATAAGTAGTTGTTTAATGAGTTTTAATCAGCATGGATTAGTGTATGATAGCTGGCATGGCTTGTAGAACAAGTTTGTAGCTTTATAATGAAGTTTAATGAAGGTTGATGTCAGTTAACCATGGTGGTACCAAGGTGTTTAGGCATTCTGTTAGAACAATCTAGGGCGAATTAGAAGAAACTGGTCGTACCATTGTAATCTAGGCATTTAGTAGATCGTTTTTCATGTTTGAATCGAGTCCAGCCGTGGAGTGTGGAGAGAGATAGGAGAGCTCGAGGGTTTGCGCATGGAGGTGGGGGTTCTGAAAACCCTAATTCGTTTGGAGAAGACGAAAGGGAGGCCGTTGGATCAAGTCCCAGAGTTGACAATGTATTCCAATCGTGTGGCTGAGATCGCGTCTGAGAGTGAGAGGGAAAATTCAAATAAGTTGAAACGCAGCGTTTCATTAAAGGGCATTCTGGGCCCAGAACGCTACTTGCACCCCCTTTTTTGTGTAGCCCAATTAATATAACTGGCACGCTTGCTTTCTGCCCCCCCCCCTTCTTTAATTCATTTTATTTCTTTTATTTTCTTTTTAATATTTTTCTGTTTTGTAAAATTCATTAAAAATAGTTAAAAAATGATTTTTAATTTCTTCTTTTTTTCCTGAGTAGATTAAAATGAGTAGAAAATTATAAAAATAAAATTGAGATTTTATTTTTAGGTTTAATATTTTTAGTAGATTTTCCAATTAAATAGCTTTTTAATTGTTTCATTTTGATATTTGATTTTGTAGGAATTGTTTTAGTACTTTCCATTAATCTTTTTTACCCATTCTTTTTTGTGCAATTAGATGATTAGTCATACTTCCCCATAGGATTTTTTCTAGATTTTTTAGAATTGATCTTGGTTAGTTTAATTAGGGTTGACTTAGGATAGTCTAATTAGGGTTTAAAATGGTGTTTAGGTGATGATTCCTTTCTTTGATTGAGTTTTATCTTGATTTTTAGGTAGAAACCTTTGTAGATGTTATGAGTAGGTGTTGAGGACCCTTGTGAATATTTGTTAAATTTTTCCCCATTAGTTTAGTATTTTTAGGTATTTTCTGAGTTGCCTGATGATTTGGCCTGTTCAGTGGGTTATCTGTTCATCTGTGGGGTTCTTTCTGAGGAATTTGATGAAGGGCTTGTGTTGCCTTGAGGACTTTGATGGAGAGCATCATGAGGAGAAGCCTGTAGACCAAGATGCAGAGACCCAGAGCTTGTCTCATCTCCTGTCTGTGAGGTTTGAGAGCCTGAAGTTTGAAGGAAGTTCATGGTACTTTCCTGAGGAAGGCACTATGAATGACTTTCATTCTTCCTTCTCACCTCTTTCTTAAGTATCCAATGATGTTGGAGCCAACTTGTGAGTTTAATTTCTCCTGAGGAGGAATGTAAACTGATCACATGTTGTTGAGCCACATGGGATACAACTCCTAAGTGGAAGCCTCCTAGTATTTTCCTGAGGAAAGTCCTATGGGTCTATTCACTTAGTTCCACTAGTTGATCTAGGATTTCTTAAGTATCCAATGATGTTGGAGCCAACTTGTGAGTTTAATTTCTCCTGAGGAGGAATGTAAACTGATCACATGTTGTTGAGCCACATGGGATACAACTCCTAAGTGGAAGCCTCCTAGTACTTTCCTGAGGAAGGTCCTATGGGTCTATTCACTTAGCTCCACTAGCTTAAATAGGATTTCTTAAATATCCAGTGATGTTGGAGCCTGCTTGTGAGTTTAATCTCTCCTGAGGAGGGATGTAAACTGATCACAGTGGTTGAGCCACATAGGGTATGACTCCTGAGTATACACCTCCTAGTGTTCTCCTGAGGAAGACACTATGAGCTTGCTTGCTTAGCTCCCTTTCTTTGGTAAGCTTATTCTGAAGCTTGAAGGCTGGGAATGATTGCTCCTGTTTAGGGTTGTGCTTGAGAGCTTTGCCTTGATTTGATTAGGACTCTGTGATTAGGGTTAGGATTAGAGAGTAGGTGATTCTTTTTCAAATGTGTTTTGTTTGCCTGATGGTACTTCATTTCCTTTATCTGTATGATTGCAGTTTACTGTTTTGCTTGATAGCATGTTGATTATTTTCAGTATGATTGCTGTTATTTCATGACTGGCTTGAGGTTGAGATGAGCTTGTGGAGGCTGAAACCCCACACACATTTCCTCCCTCACTTGCATTGCATGCATTTTACTGTTAAAGCTGATGTTTTTATCTGTATTCTGTGTATCATTGATATGATCCCTTAGGACTCTCATTCCCTCTGATGAGGATTTGATGATAGACTTTTAGGTTGAAACCTATGCATGACAACATCTAGGAGTTCCCTGTTCAAACCTCAACCATAGGATGAATCCATGGCATGATAACAGTAGGACTTGATAGTCTCCCTCCTAGTTGAGTTGTTTCCTGTAGTTTCCCGAACTACGTTTGCTCTGATCTTTCATACCAGATGAAAGTACGTAGGCATAGGATGCGATATCCTAGCGAGCAACCTTTCCCCTCATAATCCCGTAGTTAGCCGAACTACGTTGACTCTGATTTCTCATTCTCTGATGGGAATACGTAGGCATAAAGCGCGACGCTTTGTCGAGTCATTTTTCTTTTCTTTTCAGACCAGCCTTGATAGGTAGATAGATTATAACCAACCCGTCCAAGTAAACAAACAAGCGAGGATCCCGTCGAGTACGACGGACGTGAGGGGTGCTAATACCTTCCCCTTGCGTAACCGACTCCCGAACCCAGACAATGGTTGCGATGACCTTGTCTTACCCTTATTCGTCAGGTTTTTCCGATCGTTTCCTTTCCCGCTCTGAGGGATAAATAACGAAAGGTGGCGACTCTTCTGTCATGCCGGCACCTTATTTTCGCGCAAGCGACAGCTGGCGACTCTGCTGGGGACGCAAGCATCTAGGGACTTTTCCCATCCCTTATGCTGGGACCGTTTCCCATCCCCTACGCGAGTCAATCCTATCGTTTGTGTGTTTGCTTGTTGGGTTGCGTTTGTTTATCGCATCTTTACTTCCCGCACTTTACTTCCTGCATTTTATTTCCCGCATTTTATTTCCAGTTCGATATGATTATCTGTGCTGCTGTGGGAGAGGGATGTTACTGTGAGTGAAAAGCCGGACCTGGGCTTGAGTACACACCTAGATATAGTTGCGGAGAAGTAGTAGACGAACCTGTCTGTTGAACAGGCACAGTTCCCTACGAAAATCTGCGCTCAGACGAGATTCTTGCAGAGGTGCTCCTTTCCGGTCCTGAGGATCTGAGGGGAGTCCAGACGTGAGGATTGTCGACTCTGGGGACCGATCACTTGGAAGTCAGCTAAGAGAGGCCTCTTCATGACTTGACGATGCCACTCCTTCTGGGAATCGTATTGTCACTCATGAATGTCTGTGACGCTGACAACCGCATAGGATGCCGTACCTTTGTCCGTGGATTAGGTCCATCATACCTGTGAGTGGGGTTGGGATATTGCAGGAAACTTTGACCTCCAGACTACCTGGTTTTCTTGACAGTGGATCAGTATGTTGAGTTCTCAGTTGCAGATATGTTCTTGATAGAGCAAGGGTTTGATCAGAGGATCTTATCATCGGGTATTTGTCTGTTCTTGATAGAGCAGGCTTTGATCAGTGTATTATTATCAGAAGTTTGTCCTGGATGGAGCAGATTTTTGAGTGGGGTCTGAGGATCTCGTCAGCAGTTGTCATTTTGTTCTTGATAGGGCAGGCTTTGAGTGAGGTTTGAAGATCTCATCAGCAGCCGTGCAGTTGTTCTTGAGAGGGCAGATTTGTGATTTGGGGTCTGAAGACTTCTCCAACAGATATTCCTTGATCTTGCATCCAGGGTTTTTTATTATCAGGCCTTCGTTCTTGTCAGAGCAGAATCTTGATCTCGATCCTACCAGATGGTTATTCACAACAGATCAGATCAGTGGTTTACACCGGGGTTTCCTTCTCAGCAGTGACTGTTGACATCGAATCTCCACAGCAGCCTTGGATATATTGTTGCATGCCTGCATTTTGCATTAGCTTGCATAATCATTCCATTAGCGTGCGTCTGTGAGGTTGCTGTCTCCATGATTGGGCCTAGATTCCTCTCTTCATTATTGTCAGCAGATGCCAGGATCGGGGGAAATCTCTCAAGCACACAGACTCACGCATGCATTTGCATGAAGCATTCTTGCATGACATACATTCTGTTGCTTTTCCTAACCTTTGATCTTGACAGGTTTTTCAGGTACTCAGGTCCCTTGCTGCTTTCAATTTTCAGGATTGATCAAAGATTCATCCACCGCTACTCGACTCGCGCCAATCAAACGAGAATCATGGACCAGGTACAATCAGATGTTCAGGAGCTTCGTGAAAGGATGGATCGTTTTATGGAGTTGATGCAAGTAGTTGCGAACGGGCAAGAGCAACTTCGTACTTTGGTTCAACCTCTCATCTCCAGGGTTGACAGCAATGGAATTCTTCACGGCGGGGCCGTACCCACTCCTCCTCCTCAAGTGGATACTCCTCAGAACGTTGTTCCTGCTGCCGGGGGCAACGGTAGTGCTAACGGCAATCTTATGAATAATCTCGGACTTAACGCGGCGGGCGCCGTCAATGGTGGTTTGGGAGCCAATGTTGGTGCAGGAAATATGGTGGTGCCTCAACCGTGGCTGGAGGACCATCAAGACGACATTTTCTCTCAGAGAGGTGTAGAGGCTGAGTTGACTGCTGAAGCTAGACTCAGGTTCAAGGCACTGGAAGATAAAATGAGAGATATAGAAAATCAGAATACATTGGGCGTTGACATGTCCAAACTTGGGCTGATTGCTGACTTTAAAGTACCTCACAAGTTTAAGGTGCCTATCTTTGAGAAGTATAGAGGCACTACTTGTCCCCGTGTTCATCTCCGATCATATTACAGAAAGATGTCCGCTTACTCTGATGATGAGAAGTTGCTGATGCACTTCTTTCAGGATAGTCTTTCTGGCCCATCGCTTGAATGGTATATGGGTTTGGAACCCGCTGCTGTGCGAACGTGGAAAGACCTCGCTGAAGCATTTGTTCTCCACTATCAGTATAATAGCGACTTGGCTCCCAACCGAGTTCAGCTCCAGAATCTCTCGCAGCGGAGCAATGAAAGCTTCAAGGAGTACGCCCAGCGGTGGCGTGAATTGGCTGCTCGGGTTCAACCGCCGATGGTTGAGCGTGAGTTGGTACAGATGTTCGTGGCCACTCTTCCCGGAGTCTATTATGAGAAGTTGGTTAGTGGCATGTCCGGGACATTCTCGGCCCTCATCACTTTGGGCGAGCATGTTGAAAATGGTATAAAGATCGGCAAGATTCAAGGCGAATCATCCTCATCTGGAGGAGCCAGCAAGAAACCTTATACTGGCAAACGCCGAGAGGGCGATGCCAGTGCTGTCTCTAATACTAGGAGAAAGGGCAAGGGCCCTCAGTCTCAGATCGCTAGCATAAGCATCCCAGTTGCTCCCCCACAGCCGCAGCAGCAGCCTCAGCAACAGAATAATCCGGGATATAAGAAATATCAGCATCGGGGTCCCCTGGCAAACCGTCATTTGGAAACTCCTCCTATGTCGTATGCCCAGCTTCTGCAGACGTTGCTTCAGCTCCAATTGGTTCACAAGAGGACAATGGCTCCCTTAACAGGGGCACCACCACCCGGGTACGATGCTAATGCTACATGTGAATTTCATTCTGGGGCACCTGGCCATACAGTTGAGAACTGCAAAGCTTTTAAGCATAAGGTCCAGGACATGATTGACGCCAAGATAATAAATTTTTCTGACAACGTGCCCAACGTCACCAAGAATCCGATGCCTCATCATAGGGGGGGCGGAGTAAATGCTGTCATCACTGAAGAGAATTCAGACTTGCTGACTGATGTCAGAGATTTGAAAACGCCACTGAGTTTTGTTAAAGCTAAACTGCTGAAGAAAGGCTTCTTTCCCGGGTGTGGGGAATTTTGTATGGAATGTGCTGCACTTCCTGACGGGTGTGAGCAGTTGAGTGAAGGTATCCAGAGTCTGATGACCGAGGGTATTTTGCAGTTTAGTCGAAGCGTTGAGAATGCGTCAGGGGAAGTCGTGCTGACGCAGGCGGACGAGGTTGCTACCATCACCATTCCTCGCCACCCTATCACCATTTCTGCACCTCGTCCACCTACTATTACCATCACCAGGGCTGGACCAATCCCATTTGAGAGTACCAATGCCGTTCCATGGCATTACGGCGCTGAAGTGTATTGTAATGGCCAGAAGGTAGAGATTGAGCCGCCCAGATCGACTGCGCAGAATCTTGCTGAGGCCAGTGGTATCACCAGAAGTGGCAGAGTGTTCGCGCCGGCAGAGGGTGCGGCAGAGAAGGTAGTCAGGGCTGATGCTGCTGATAAGGGCAAAGGTAAAGCTGTTGAGGAGGTTCCTGCAGGGGCAGAAAAAGACTTGTTGGTTAAAGACGCAGAAGAGTTCATGCGACTGATCAGGAAAAGTGACTACAAGATTGTAGATCATCTTCACCAGACTCCGTCAAAGATCTCAATTCTCAACCTGTTGCTGTGTTCTGAAGCACACCGCAACGCATTGCTGAAAGTATTGAATGCTGCATACGTGCCGCAGGAGATATCCGTTAATCAACTTGAGGAAGTAGTAGCCCATGTCAACGCTGGTAATGGGCTGGGTTTTACAGATTTGGAGCTGACGCCCAAGGGAAGAGACCACAACCATGCCTTGCACATCTCGATAGAGTGCAGGGGCACGATTATGTCACATGTCCTAGTAGATACGGGCTCCTCGCTGAATGTGCTTCCGAAGAAAGCACTAATGAAGTTGGATACCCGGGGACTGCTGTGCACGCCCAGTGATCTGGTCGTAAAGGCTTTTGACGGAACCAAACGCCACGTCTTTGGAGAATTGACCCTGCCGATTCAAGTCGGTCCAGAGACGTTTAATGCAGTGTTCTATATTATGGATATCATGCCCGCCTACAGTTGCCTCTTAGGTCGGCCGTGGATTCATTCTGCTGGTGCCGTAACGTCTACGTTGCATCAGAAGCTTAAATATGCTGTTGGGGGCAGCATAGTGACAGTTTGCGGAGAGGAGGACATCATGGTAAGCCACCTGTCATCCTTCAAGTATGTCGAAATGGATGGAGAGATCCATGAGACTCTTTGCCAGGCGTTTGAGACCGTCAAGGTGAAGGAGGTAGCTCCCGTTGTTGCAGAGAAGCAGGAGGTGAACCTCTCTTCGTTTAAGGAAGCTAGAGCCGTTGTCGAAGCTGGTTCTACCCCAGGCTGGGGGCATGTCTTGGATATACCATTCAAACAAGATAAGTTTGGATTGGGATATTCTCCGGAAGCTGAAGCTTCAACTTCTTCTGG
Source organism: Lathyrus sativus (assembly GCA_963859935.3). Taxonomy (NCBI): domain Eukaryota; kingdom Viridiplantae; phylum Streptophyta; class Magnoliopsida; order Fabales; family Fabaceae; genus Lathyrus; species Lathyrus sativus. The sequence continues at coordinate 511,028,789 of OZ012737.1, forward strand.
TAGCTCATCTCGTGGAAAGGGGCCGATCCTATTCACCAAAGGAGGAGTAATATTCGAAAGTGTCAACGCAGCGTCGGAGGACAGCGGGGACAGTGACTGTGATCTCGATGCCTGGATTCAACCGAGCAAGCCAGGCGAGCGCCTTCACAACTGGACCACCAAGGAGATTATCGAGCTGACAAGTGAAGAGATCCACGTAACAGACGACATCGACTCTGGACCCTCTACGGCTCACTACGACTTTGATTGCCCGATCTATCAAGCCGAGGATGAGATTGATGAAGACGAAGACCTTCCGGAGGAATTGGCCTGCTTGTTGAAACAAGAGGAGAAGGTTATTCTGCCTCATGAGGAGGAGATTGAGATCATAAATCTGGGTTCTGAGGAGCTTATCAGGAATGTCAGAGTCGGGGCTGCGCTGCAGAACGATGTCAAGCATAGACTGGTCGAGATGCTTCGAGAGTATAGTGACGTCTTTGCTTGGTCATATGAGGATATGCCTGGACTTGACACAGATATCGTGGTTCATCGCTTGCCGTTGCGAGAGGATTGCCCTCCAGTCAAGCAGAAGCTTAGGAGGACGAGACCAGACATGGCTGTAAAAATCAAAGAAGAGGTCCAGAAGCAGTTGGATGCAGGATTTTTAGCCGTTACCACCTACCCTCCGTGGGTCGCCAACATAGTGCCTGTACCGAAGAAGGACGGTAAGGTACGTATGTGCGTCGATTATCGGGACTTGAATAGGGCGAGCCCTAAGGATGATTTCCCGTTGCCTCATATCGATGTGTTGGTCGACAATACAGCCCAGTTTTCCGTGTTTTCATTCATGGATGGCTTCTCCGGTTACAATCAGATTAAGATGGCGCCGGAGGACATGGAGAAAACAACGTTTATCACCCCCTGGGGCACGTTTTGCTACAAGGTAATGCCCTTCGGTCTGAAGAACGCAGGGGCCACTTACCAGCGAGCAATGGTAACTTTGTTTCATGATATGATTCATCACGAGATTGAAGTCTATGTTGATGACATGATTGCAAAGTCCCAAACGGAGGAGGAGCATCTGGTCAATTTGCTGAAGCTGTTTGAAAGGCTTAGGAAGTTCAAGCTGAGGCTGAATCCTAACAAGTGCACTTTCGGAGTGCGGTCCGGAAAGTTATTGGGGTTTATCGTTAGTGAACGAGGTATTGAAGTTGATCCTGCGAAGATAAAAGCTATCCAAGAAATGCCAACGCCGAAAACAGAAAAAGAAGTTCGTGGTTTCTTGGGCCGAATAAACTACATTGCAAGGTTTATCTCTCAGCTCACGGCCACTTGTGAACCGATGTTCAAATTGTTAAAGAAAAATCAGGCGATTACTTGGAATGAGGATTGCCAGAAGGCATTCGATAAGATAAAGCAGTATCTTCAAGAACCTCCGATCTTGATACCCCCAGTGGCTGGACGGCCATTAATCATGTACTTGACAGTTCTGGAGAATAGCATGGGGTGTGTTCTCGGTCAGCACGACGAGACGGGCAGAAAGGAGCATGCCATTTATTATTTGAGTAAAAAGTTCACTGAGTGTGAATCTCGATACTCGATGCTGGAGAAGACGTGTTGTGCACTAGCTTGGGCCGCCAAACGTCTACGACAGTATATGCTCAATCACACCACTATGCTGATTTCGAAGATGGATCCGATCAAGTACGTCTTCGAGAAGCAGGCTCTTTCGGGCAGGATTGCCAGATGGCAAATGGTGTTAACAGAATATGATATTCAGTACGTCTCTCAGAAAGCCATCAAAGGGAGCGTATTGTCTGATTACCTTGCCGAACAGCCAATCGAAGACTATCAGCCGATGAAGTTCGAGTTCCCTGATGAGGACATTATGTTTCTCAAAGCAAAGGATTGCGAAGAGCCATTGCCCGACGAGGGGCCAGATAGGAAGTCTCAGTGGAAGTTGATATTCGACGGAGCGGTTAATTCCTATGGAAGTGGTATCGGGGCTATCATCACGACTCCTCACGGATCCCACATCCCGTTTACTGCGAGACTGACGTTTCCAGTTACCAACAACGAAGCCGAGTACGAAGCATGTATTATGGGTCTAGAAGAGGCAATTGATTTGAGAATCAAGAATCTAGACATATATGGTGACTCAGCGCTTGTAATCAATCAGATCAAAGGGGAGTGGGAAACTCGTCAACCGAATCTAGTGCCGTACATGAATTACGCCAGAAGGCTGCTTCCGTTCTTCGACCGAGTAGAACTTCATCATGTACCACGGGCTGAAAATCAAATGGCTGATGCTTTAGCCACGTTGGCTTCTATGTATAAGGTCAATCTTTGGAATGAGGCTCCAAGCATTGTACTTTCGCGTCTTGACAGACCAGCATATGTGTTCGCAATCGAGGATGCCACTGACGGCAAGCCATGGTTCCACGACATCCAGACCTTCCTTATGACTAAGGAGTATCCGGCGGGTGCGTCAACCCAGGATAAGAAGACTCTGAGGAGGCTATCTGGAAACTTTTATCTCAACCCTGATGGAGTGCTGTATAGAAGAAACCACGATCTCGTGCTACTCAGATGTGTAGATGAGAAAGAGGCCAGTATGCTCATGGAGGAAGTCCATGAGGGCACATTTGGTACGCACGCCGGCGGGCATGCCATGACGAGAAAGATCCTGAGAGCAGGATATTACTGGTTGACTATGGAGTCGGATTGCTTCAGATTCGCGAGGAAATGTCATAAATGCCAGATTTATGCTGATAGAGTTCATGTGCCGCCGTGCCCCTTGAATGTCATGTCCTCCCCTTGGCCGTTCTCCATGTGGGGCATTGACATGATAGGCAAGATCGAGCCCACCGCATCCAATGGTCATCGTTTTATTCTGGTAGCTATCGACTACTTCACCAAGTGGGTGGAGGCAGCCTCGTACGCTAATGTGACCAAGCAGGTGGTTGCTAAATTCATTAAGAGGGACATCATCTGTCGCTATGGAATTCCCGAGCGGATCATTACTGATAATGGTTCGAATTTGAATAACAAGATGATGAAGGAGCTGTGCCAGAGCTTCAAGATTGAACACCACAACTCATCCCCTTATCGGCCAAAGATGAATGGCGCCGTTGAAGCGGCCAACAAGAACATCAAGAGGATTGTTCAGAAGATGGTTGTGACGTATAAAGATTGGCACGAGATGCTGCCGTTTGCCTTGCATGGTTATCGTACGACGGTGCGTACGTCGACCGGGGCAACTCCTTTCTCCTTGGTGTACGGTATGGAAGCTGTCCTACCGCTAGAAGTGGAGATTCCCTCTTTGCGGGTTTTGGTTGATGTGAAACTTGATGAGGCAGAATGGGTGACGAATCGCCTGAACCAGCTCAGCCTGATGGACGAGAAGAGGCTAGCATCGATTGCATTTGGTCGTCTGTACCAAAGCCGAATGAAGAAAGCTTATGATAAGAAGGTGCGTCCTCGAAGCTTTCAGACGGGTGATCTCGTCCTGAAGAAGATTCTTCCACCACACTCCGATCACCGGGGCAAGTGGACTCCGAATTACGAAGGGCCGTATGTCGTCAGCAAGGTCTTCTCGGGAGGAGCTTTGTTGTTATCCACGATGGATGGTGAAGATTTTGCATCCCCGGTGAACGCGGACGCAGTTAAAAAATACTTTGCTTGAAAGCGACCCGCTGGACAAAAAAAAAAAAAAAAAAAAAAAAAAAAAAGAAAGAGTCCAGGCAAAAAAGGGGCATCCCGGCGAACCAAAAACAGAATAAAAGGTTCGGGCAAAAATTAGGGATATATTGAAAAAATGTACACCCGCGAAGTCGAAAACCTACACTGGGCGGCTTCGGCAAAAAAGGGTATCCCGGTGAACTGAAAACCCGAAAGGGCGGTTCACGCAAAAGTTAGGGATTTAAATAAGCAAATGACTGCGTTCCGCGTATGGACTTTCATTGTTTAGTGGTTCGGAAGACCTGAGGGCCGTTTATCTGAGTCAATCTCTTCCAAAGCTGAAGCATCGGAGAAGTATCGAAGTCGAGTGGGTCTTAGAGGGATCAACTCATGGTGTTCGTCTACGCCTCGATTGCCGACATTTGTATATACTGATGTATATTTATGTTTTCTTTCTTGCGCGGCTTCCTCATTTCAGGAGCTTGCCTCTGTTGTAAAACATTTTTGCCCATTCAGGGGTTCACCATCAATAAAATGCACATTATTCAGCAATTCTACTTGTCTGTTTTGCATTTATCTGTTTTGTTTGCGAATGATAACGCCGATGTGTTTTTTGATAAAATGCGCATACATAAACCTGCGGGCCTAAGCCCATTGATTGTCGAAACAATTAATTAATTGAACGTTGTCGCGAGATAATAACCCTGATAGGCCCCTTTGAGGAGGGTATCTTGTCTGTTTGTTTGTGTCGTTGCAGGTATAGCACCCGTCAGAAGATGTGTCGTGCATATCCCCGAAGCAGGATGAGTCCTCCTTCTTCAGCAGAGTTCAGTGATCTCTCCTCCGCGGAATCAGAATCAGATAGTGAGCATTGATATGTCTTCCCCAGGTAGAGGTGATTCTCTTCCCCAAGCAGACGCATCCTGAAGGAACGTCACCTCATCAGCTGAGTCAAGCACCGAAGACTGATGTCGCCTTTCCCCAGCACCGGGTCACAAGTGCAGAGTTCATAGAAGTGTTCGGGTGCCGAAACTCGTGTTTTCCCCAGTAAAGTCACTGAAGCAGGATTTCCCCCCCGCACCGGGTCACAAGTGTAGGTTTCGCAGGAAGCTAGTCGTATACCGAAGTGTGCAGTAACTGATGATGCCAGACTGAAGTCTCCAGTGGAATTGAGATTCCTCACCAGAATCAGGCTCTCTCCTGAAGACGGACGATTCCTTCTTCCCCAGTAGAGTGTTGGAACAGCTGATGTTGTATTCCCCGGCAGAGTTGTACTCTCCCCCGAAGTCAGATGATCCTTTCTTCCCCGGCGGAATTGAAATTCCCCATCAGGGTCGTACTCTTCAGTGAAGTAGAATGATTTCTCTCCCCGGCTGAGTCCGCAGAAAAGCAGAATCCTGGGAGGTTGATCAGATCATGATCAATTCTCCCCAGCAGAGCATGGAGCAGCCGATGCTGTATTTCCCCAGAGTCGTACTCTATCCAGTAAAGCAGAATGATTTCTCCCTCCTCAGCCGAGTCTGCAGATGTCCAAGGGATCCGAATCCTTGGAAGTGGATCAGATCATGATTGGTTTTTCCCCAGTGGGGTGTTGAACAGCTGAAGTTGGTTCCCCACGGAAGGGTTATCCCCAGAAGAGTAGCCGAGACGGCCACGCAGTTCATTCTAGCGATTGATATCAGCAGATCCAGGTTCTCGTAGAGCTTCATCCCCTGCAGCAGTCAGCTGAAGTTGTTCCCCTGCAGCGGTTCGCGGAAGATTGATTCCCCAGACAGAGCCTAATTGATATTGGCGTGTTCACATTCTCCTCAGCAGGAGGATTCCCCCTTCGGCATTTATTTTGCTGACGGGATCGCATTATTGTGCATGATTGCACGTCATTGTGCACGATTGCATAACATTGAGCACGATTGCATAGCATTAAGCATGAGTGCATGGCATTGAGCGTGATTGCATAGCAGAAGCATATGCATCATAAGCATGATCTAGGTCATTATTATTCTTGTTGTACAGGTGTACTACCGAAAGACCGGTTGCTCAGGACGATTCTTGAAGTTCTCCCCAGCAAGGTTATTTTCTTAGATGAATCTGAAGACCCCGGTGATCCCCGCAGTCGCTCGCTCAAGATGATTTTTGAGATCCCCAGCAAAGACTTCGGTTCGAGATGATTCTCAAACCCCTCAGCAGGGTCATTTGCTTAAGACGATTCTTAAGACCTCAGTACAGCTTCCCGAGTTGTTCGCCTAGTATGATGCTTGAGTTCCCCAATAGCATCTCCAGCAAGAGTTGCCCAGGAAGATTCCTGGAATTCCCAACAGAATGTTTGCTCCAGAAAGGTTATTAGTTCAGGACGATTCTTGAAGATGCCCGATGGATCTGTTTGTTCAAGATGATTCTTGAAGTCCAGGGTAGCATGATATGTATGCTCCAACAACGATGTCTAATCTGAAGATGGATTTCGTAAGCACCCGAAGGCGATATCAGAAAGTTCCTGTGAGTTCAGATTTCCGTGTTGATGAATCAACGGGTGGCTGAAGATAAGGTTCCAAAGGTTGTAGATACAACAAAGTGATTCGTGTGAGTCTGAAGACCAAGTCAGTTGTCCTGAGGTGATGATTGAGCGCGATCAAGTGAATGATACGTCTTCTGATTGATGTCAGAAGATAGTCCTCCAGCGGTGATGCGGGGTATTTTGATTTTCCGACGGTGATGTCAGATTTAGTTCTCCAGCGGTGATGCGGGGTATTTTGATTGTCCGACGACGATGTCAGATTTAGTTCCCCAGCGGTGATGCAGGGTATTTTGATTTTCCGACGGTGATGTCAGAAGATGTTTCTCCAGCGGTGATGCGGGGTATTTTGATTTTCCGACGGTGATGTCAGAAGATGTTTCTCCAGCGGTGATGCGGGGTATTTTGATTTTCCGACGGTGATGTCAGATTTAGTTCTCCAGCGGTGATGCGGGGTATTTCGATTGTCCGACGGTGATGTCAGAAGATAGTCCTCCAGCGGTGATGCGGGGTATTTTGATTTTCCGACGGTGATGTCAGATTTAGTTCTCCAGCGGTGATGCGGGGTATTTTGATTGTCCGACGACGATGTCAGATTTAGTTCCCCAGCGGTGAGGTTGGGTATTTTGGTTGATCGACGGCGATGTCAGAGTTAGTTCTCCGGCGGTGATGTTGGATGTTTGTTTCCCCGAGTTATGGTTGTTTCTGACGGTGATGTCAGGTGGTTTAGTCTTCCAGCGACGATGTTGGGTGTTTTGGTTGTTTGATGACAATGTCAGAAGAATTTGATGTGTATGACTGACGGTGATGTCAGATCAGTATCTCTCCAGCTAGTTGCCGTGCAGCTAGCATTGCAATATTCGAAGATTTGTCCCCCGCAGAGTGCCGTGTGCTCGTGCAGTTGGCAAATTTTCGGATTTACCGGTATTCAATCGTCTCGCACCTTGATTGGGTGAGAGCCGTTCGCTTCTCACCCAGTCAGGTTCAAGCCGTTTGAATAGGGGCAGCTGTTGCACCCCAAAATTTGGCCAACAATTATTTATTCATTGAGTATTTGAAAATGGATACCTTCATTAGAAAGTTCAAGAGATCCTCAGAGAAGTGGTTTGAAACCAGGGTTGTGTGCTTCACAGTTTGAAAGTTGTGGGTGCCCCTCAGATGATTCTGAGGCTTTGAGAATGAACTTGATGTTTTGAGAAAGCCTATGGGATGTCTTGATAGCCTTCATGAACACCAGAGAAGTCATTATGTAAGAGTTCAGAAGATTCAACCAGGAAAGGTAGAATTAGGGTTTTGACTGGGTCAACCCTAGACCAGCTGAAGATTGGGAGAAGGTTGAGACTTAATCCAAGGGCCATGAGATCATGGAATGATGCATAGAGATTATATAAAGATGATTCCTAGACCAACTCATCATGATTGAGGAGTTTGAGAAGTTTTGAGTTAGGGTTTCTGAGGATTGTCAGTGAAGAAACCCTAATTTGATCCCTATCTTCCAGGCAGTTTTAGCACTAGATGTGTTTGATATCTCATTTTCCCCACAACATGAATGTTGTAGAGCTTGTTCTAAGCTTTAATTTGAGTGGTGGAAGTCCTTGATAGGAGTTACAGAGCTCAAGTTATGGTTTTGACAAATTACAGGTCAGTTGATGTGTGTGAATCTGGGTCCTTGAAAGTCACCCAACTTCCAGACAACTTTTGCCCTAGTAGGTTGATTCCTATGGTTTCTTGGTCAACATGAATGTTGAAGAGGATCTTTTTAGCTTTAATTTGAGTGGTAGAAGTCCTTGATTGGATTTGTGGAACTCAAGTTATGGTTTGAACAAGGCAGGGGTATTTTGGTCATTTGTCAGTTATAGGTCATTTTAGCCAATGCCTAAAACTCCTATTTCCAAGCCTCAAATGGAAAAACTCAAAACATGAAAGTTGCTCAAAATGTGATTTTAAGTCTAGAAAGAAGGTCACAAATTGATGAAAAAGCTCATAGCACAAGATTCCATGATTGGTCAAAAATGAACTAAAAATGACTTATAACTTTGAAAAGTTGAAATTGAAAAGTGATTTGGGAGATCTACAAATCCAAAATAGGTCATCCAATATATCATTTTGATTGGAAAAACTATTTTAAGAACTTTGGTTTAAGTAGAATTTTCATTTGAGGTTCCAAAAATGGACTTCCTTTGGAAATTTGTTACTTAAGAAAGAAGGCAATGTTAGAAAATCCTACACAAGCCAAGAATGCACTTGTTTTTCACACATTCCTTCTTAATAACTCATGTAAGGGTATTTTAAGTCAAAATAACAAGGCATGGCATATGAGATGAGATGACCATTATGGAATATCATGGAACTTTCAAGAAACTTCCACACCCTTCTAGATGAATCTAGAAGCATCCAATCAATCAATATTTAAAGAGGGCATCAAAGAGTGATGAGAGGTTGGTGAAAGTGAAGCCAAGTCAGAGGAGAGAGAGAAGTGCATAGCCATTGGAGAAGTTTCTTCAAGTTGAAGCAACTTGAGTTTTCTTTCACTTCAAGCCACCACCTTCAAGAATTGTGAAAACAGAAGGCTATTCATCCTCAAAGGATCATCCTGAAGGATTTGCAAGACCTGGTTCGAGCCATAGCATCACTCACCATAGCTTCTTGACAGGTTGGTGAACTCACTTCTTTCTCTTTATTTATGCTTAGATAGAACATATTATAGGTGTAGAGAGATTGTGTTAGGGTAGAGGATTAATCCCTGAGAATTAGAGCAAGATTGGTGAAGTTTCACACCAGGGCCATGAATCTTGAATCTTCCATAAGTAGTTGTTTAATGAGTTTTAATCAGCATGGATTAGTGTATGATAGCTGGCATGGCTTGTAGAACAAGTTTGTAGCTTTATAATGAAGTTTAATGAAGGTTGATGTCAGTTAACCATGGTGGTACCAAGGTGTTTAGGCATTCTGTTAGAACAATCTAGGGCGAATTAGAAGAAACTGGTCGTACCATTGTAATCTAGGCATTTAGTAGATCGTTTTTCATGTTTGAATCGAGTCCAGCCGTGGAGTGTGGAGAGAGATAGGAGAGCTCGAGGGTTTGCGCATGGAGGTGGGGGTTCTGAAAACCCTAATTCGTTTGGAGAAGACGAAAGGGAGGCCGTTGGATCAAGTCCCAGAGTTGACAATGTATTCCAATCGTGTGGCTGAGATCGCGTCTGAGAGTGAGAGGGAAAATTCAAATAAGTTGAAACGCAGCGTTTCATTAAAGGGCATTCTGGGCCCAGAACGCTACTTGCACCCCCTTTTTTGTGTAGCCCAATTAATATAACTGGCACGCTTGCTTTCTGCCCCCCCCCCCCCTTCTTTAATTCATTTTATTTCTTTTATTTTCTTTTTAATATTTTTCTGTTTTGTAAAATTCATTAAAAATAGTTAAAAAATGATTTTTAATTTCTTCTTTTTTTCCTGAGTAGATTAAAATGAGTAGAAAATTATAAAAATAAAATTGAGATTTTATTTTTAGGTTTAATATTTTTAGTAGATTTTCCAATTAAATAGCTTTTTAATTGTTTCATTTTGATATTTGATTTTGTAGGAATTGTTTTAGTACTTTCCATTAATCTTTTTTACCCATTCTTTTTTGTGCAATTAGATGATTAGTCATACTTCCCCATAGGATTTTTTCTAGATTTTTTAGAATTGATCTTGGTTAGTTTAATTAGGGTTGACTTAGGATAGTCTAATTAGGGTTTAAAATGGTGTTTAGGTGATGATTCCTTTCTTTGATTGAGTTTTATCTTGATTTTTAGGTAGAAACCTTTGTAGATGTTATGAGTAGGTGTTGAGGACCCTTGTGAATATTTGTTAAATTTTTCCCCATTAGTTTAGTATTTTTAGGTATTTTCTGAGTTGCCTGATGATTTGGCCTGTTCAGTGGGTTATCTGTTCATCTGTGGGGTTCTTTCTGAGGAATTTGATGAAGGGCTTGTGTTGCCTTGAGGACTTTGATGGAGAGCATCATGAGGAGAAGCCTGTAGACCAAGATGCAGAGACCCAGAGCTTGTCTCATCTCCTGTCTGTGAGGTTTGAGAGCCTGAAGTTTGAAGGAAGTTCATGGTACTTTCCTGAGGAAGGCACTATGAATGACTTTCATTCTTCCTTCTCACCTCTTTCTTAAGTATCCAATGATGTTGGAGCCAACTTGTGAGTTTAATTTCTCCTGAGGAGGAATGTAAACTGATCACATGTTGTTGAGCCACATGGGATACAACTCCTAAGTGGAAGCCTCCTAGTATTTTCCTGAGGAAAGTCCTATGGGTCTATTCACTTAGTTCCACTAGTTGATCTAGGATTTCTTAAGTATCCAATGATGTTGGAGCCAACTTGTGAGTTTAATTTCTCCTGAGGAGGAATGTAAACTGATCACATGTTGTTGAGCCACATGGGATACAACTCCTAAGTGGAAGCCTCCTAGTACTTTCCTGAGGAAGGTCCTATGGGTCTATTCACTTAGCTCCACTAGCTTAAATAGGATTTCTTAAATATCCAGTGATGTTGGAGCCTGCTTGTGAGTTTAATCTCTCCTGAGGAGGGATGTAAACTGATCACAGTGGTTGAGCCACATAGGGTATGACTCCTGAGTATACACCTCCTAGTGTTCTCCTGAGGAAGACACTATGAGCTTGCTTGCTTAGCTCCCTTTCTTTGGTAAGCTTATTCTGAAGCTTGAAGGCTGGGAATGATTGCTCCTGTTTAGGGTTGTGCTTGAGAGCTTTGCCTTGATTTGATTAGGACTCTGTGATTAGGGTTAGGATTAGAGAGTAGGTGATTCTTTTTCAAATGTGTTTTGTTTGCCTGATGGTACTTCATTTCCTTTATCTGTATGATTGCAGTTTACTGTTTTGCTTGATAGCATGTTGATTATTTTCAGTATGATTGCTGTTATTTCATGACTGGCTTGAGGTTGAGATGAGCTTGTGGAGGCTGAAACCCCACACACATTTCCTCCCTCACTTGCATTGCATGCATTTTACTGTTAAAGCTGATGTTTTTATCTGTATTCTGTGTATCATTGATATGATCCCTTAGGACTCTCATTCCCTCTGATGAGGATTTGATGATAGACTTTTAGGTTGAAACCTATGCATGACAACATCTAGGAGTTCCCTGTTCAAACCTCAACCATAGGATGAATCCATGGCATGATAACAGTAGGACTTGATAGTCTCCCTCCTAGTTGAGTTGTTTCCTGTAGTTTCCCGAACTACGTTTGCTCTGATCTTTCATACCAGATGAAAGTACGTAGGCATAGGATGCGATATCCTAGCGAGCAACCTTTCCCCTCATAATCCCGTAGTTAGCCGAACTACGTTGACTCTGATTTCTCATTCTCTGATGGGAATACGTAGGCATAAAGCGCGACGCTTTGTCGAGTCATTTTTCTTTTCTTTTCAGACCAGCCTTGATAGGTAGATAGATTATAACCAACCCGTCCAAGTAAACAAACAAGCGAGGATCCCGTCGAGTACGACGGACGTGAGGGGTGCTAATACCTTCCCCTTGCGTAACCGACTCCCGAACCCAGACAATGGTTGCGATGACCTTGTCTTACCCTTATTCGTCAGGTTTTTCCGATCGTTTCCTTTCCCGCTCTGAGGGATAAATAACGAAAGGTGGCGACTCTTCTGTCATGCCGGCACCTTATTTTCGCGCAAGCGACAACTATGTGCCTAAAGAAGGAAGAGTAGAAGGTACTGTTAATGAGGTTGCTGGTACCTCTGGTACGGAAGACAAAACAAATAGTTCTGTTCAAGGTAAGAAGAAGGTAAATTTTTTTGATGATGTGGTGGACCTTGAGAGTGTTCCATCTAATGATGATTTAATAAAGAATGTGGCACCTGGAATTGCAAAAAGGATGAAGACTAGAAAATGTAAATCTGTGATTGATCAATCTCCCTCTAAGAGGAATATAAAGAAAACTGTTGTTGGTCCCCCTAAGGCTTGGAGCAAAGTCACTCCTGTCTCAAAGAAAAGAAAGGTTAGGTTAGAAACTGATTCTGATGAAGATGTTGAGGATGATGTCCAGGATATCAGTCATGTTAAGAAATATGCTACAAAGAAGAGAACTGATACTGTAACTGCTGCCCCTCTAGACAATGTATCTTTCCACTCCATTGAAAATGTGGCAAAGTGGAAATTTGTGTATCAAAGAAGGATTGCTTTGGAGAGATAATTAGGGAAGGATGCACTTGAAATTAAGGAAGTCATGAAGCTGATCTCTGATGCTGGGCTGATAAAAACCGTGGTTGGGTTCTCAAAATGCTATGATATGCTAGTTAAGGAAATCATTATGAATATTCCTGAAGAGATTACTGATAAAAAGAGCAAGGAATTTATGAAGGTGTTTGCGAGAGGAATATGTGTGGATTTCTCTACTAATGTGATCAACAAGTTTTTAGGTAGGGATGAGGAAGAGGCTGGTGAACTGGAAGTTACTGACAATCAGGTTTGCAAGGTGATAACTTCTAATCAAGTCACTGTATGACCCTCAAAAGGTAAATTATCTACTGTCCAACTAAGTGTAAAGTATGCCATTCTACATAGGATTGATGCTGCCAACTGGGTACCTACAAATCACACTTCAACCATTGTTGTTGGTCTAGGAAGATTTATTTTTGCTGTTGGGACCAATGTTAAATTTGACTATGGAAGTTACATCTTTGATCAAGTTGTGAAACATGCCACCACTATTGCTGTTAAGCTACTCATTGCTTTCCCCTCTCTAATCTGTGGGATTATTTTGAGCCAATGCCCTGGGATTCTCTCAAGCAATGATATGGCCTGCAAAAGAGACTCTGTTCTATCACTTTACTATAAGCTATTTGCAGGAAGACATGTCTCAGACATTGTATTAACATTTTCTAAGAAGACATCCACTTCAATGGCTGGGGTTATATCAGATTTAAAGGAGACCCGCATGGAATTAAGAGAAGTTATTAGTGTGGCTACAACAAGGAAGCTTAAGCTGGAAGCTCTGATAAAATTTCTGGAACGAAATGAAGAACATGCAATGAAGGATGCTGATGATTAGGAAGAGGAAGATGAGGAAGTTTCTGGTTCAGGTGAGAAGACTGATGGTAATGCTTCTGGATCTACAGCCGCTGGTGAAGATGAGAGTTCTGGGTCTGAGGAAGAAGATTGATAATGCTTGACTATGGTGTTCTTTGGTTTATGAATTGTTTTGTCTGCTGTTTCAGAATTTGTTCTCCTTGCACTTAATGTGCTTTTGTCTTGTACTTTATTTGGGTTCTCTCTATACCCTTAACTCTATTTGGACCTGTTTTATTGATCTATGCTATTATGCTATCCTTAGTATGTTTTCCTAATTTATGGCTAAAAAGGGGGAGAAGGTGTTGCTGGTGTGATGTTGCTTGTGTTGCTAATACTAAGAATGAATTGAGGAGTTGCTGTTTATGTGGTTGAGGGGGAGTTTTGTCTGTTACACTTTATTTTGAAGGGGAGGGATCATTCTTTTCTGTGATTTGTGTTTTTGATGTTGTGCTCTCTGATATAGGAGCTCTTGTGATCTATTGGATGTTTTAGCCAAAATTTGCCAAGGGGGAGTTTGTTAGTTCTTGACTGGCAAGAATTTTGGTAAAACTTGGTGACATCACAAGATGTCCTACAGGATGTCTTGACATATGTTCTTAACATTCTGCAGGTGGTTATTTTTATTGTTGTAGGGTTTAGTTCATGATGTCAAGTATGATGTCCTGACATTTGTGAACAGAACATTCAGTGAGAATGTGTTGGTTTGACGGTTGCATTTTTGTGCAACTCTTTGCGCTGTTGTGATTAGAGTTTTAATGGTTCAAATATGCGTGGAAATAGTCCTTATTCAAAAGAGTTTTTGGTGCATAATTCGTGGAGTAACTATGAAATATTTGGTGCTATTTTGTGCTATTTTCTGAAGAAAATCTTTTCTGAATAATATATATATAACAAATGTGTCGAATTTAGTAACATGACAACTCTGATATTCTTTACCATATTCTGTATAACAGAATTCAATGTTGAATTGAAAGGTAATATCATATAGATAATCTTTATACAATTTAACATCAATCGAAAATCATTTGATATGTTAAAGAGAAGGATCAAAATTAACAGTTTTGTTAAATTTTTTAAGACGTTAATTTTTATGCATCTCGTTGACATATCAAATAATTTTCGATTAATGTTAAATTTTGTAGAGATAATATATATGATAATAGCTTTGAATAAAACGGTTAATTTTGTTATACGAACATGTGGTGAAGAGTTATCGAAGATGTAATGTTAATAAATTTGACATCTTAATATCATTTGATTCCGGATATATATATATATATATATATATATATATATATATATATATATATATATATATATATATATATATATATATATATATATATATATATATATATATATATATATATATATATATATATATATATATATATATATTCGTTAATATAATTTATTTTAGTTAAAAAGTTTTCCACCTAGTTCCTATCTCGTCTAGAATATCATTATATTATTAATTAATATATATAATATTAAATTTATACATAATTTTTATTTTTTATTTGATATTATATATATATATATATATATATATATATATATATATATATATATATATATATATATATAAAATTAAATATAAGTAATGTTTGTAAATTAGAGATATTTAAATGATTATTTTAAATTTTTTAAGTTGGAAAATTTGGTCGACATAATTCTCACGGGTTTAGAAAATATATTAATGTTAGTAATATAGAGAGATTCAATTGATTATTATAAATTTTAAAGTTTAAAAATTTTGTGGTCATAATTCTTACAAGTATAAGTATAGATTAAATATTATCAAAATAATATATTTATCGTAATAAATTAGTATTTTAATTTTGTTTGGTTTATTTTTAATTTTTGGGAACTGACAAACTTATGATCGAACCAATGAATATAATTACACTTTAAATATTTTATTCCACCCATCATTAAGTCTAAATTTTGTATCGGTTTAAACATTCCCCATCATTATTTACACTTCATTTTTTTTAGCAAAACATACGTCTAGAATCAAACTCCTAAACATAAAAAGTAAAAAACATAAGTCACAAAAACTTGCTTTCACTAAACTGATGCTCTCGCTGCCCACCATAACTATTGCTTTCTTTACTTTCGTTCTGATATGTTATGGTCATCTTCTTTGTCTTCAAGTTCTCTTCGTTAATTTTCATATTTTCTTTTTACCTTTTTTGTTTCTTCTTCTGCGACAAAATTCCTTCTAGTCTTGTTACAAAATAGTTTTTATGTGTGCTTGTGGTGACAAACATGTTAATTGACGTGTATTTTGTTGTGTTATATTTGTTAAGCTTTCAAATTCCTTTCTAATCTTTTGATGCCAAGTGTCAACTTTTATATTTGATAATGAACTTATTTTATGATGCAATGAAAATCATGTCACTGTTTTATATAGATTAAGAGAAATTTGTAATTTGTTTGAAAAAATAGAGCAGGAAATAAAAATGACATGAAAAATATTATTTAAAAAAATAATTGTATAAAATATATCAAAAACCCTAATAGTAGAGATTATACAGATGCATATAATGTTTGAAAAAAATATTGTAAACCGATCAACCGAACTAAACCAAACCAAACCAAATCGATTAGTTTGATTCAGTTCCATTTTTGCAAAATGTTAAAAATCAAACTGTTCTGGACTGGGCCCCGGCTTGACCGGGCAGGCCCAACCCAATGCTACTTGGGAAAGCCCAAACAGACCCATATCACGAACGTCGAGCACAAGGATTCTCTATCGAGCAGACGCTACCCTATGCGGGCAGAACCTTCCATAGTCGGGCAGAATAACGTGTCCTCCACACATTCT
Organism: Lathyrus sativus; assembly: GCA_963859935.3. NCBI lineage: Eukaryota > Viridiplantae > Streptophyta > Magnoliopsida > Fabales > Fabaceae > Lathyrus > Lathyrus sativus. The sequence goes on from OZ012737.1 coordinate 511,044,883, forward strand.
CCACGTGCTCCCCTTCGCGGGGACACGTCATCAGACAACTACCCACTTCCGAAAGAGCAGGTCAGCCCACCTTTCGGAGATCACGGGACAGTTGACCTAGGGCAAAGACCACGTCCCAGTCTTCAATACGCCATGTAAGCCCTAGCAGTCACTTGGGTTGGGCCTGGCCATCCAGCGCAACTCAAATGACCGTTGGCCCATGCGCTAGGGTCTCTATAAATACCCTCTTTCACAAGAGGGTCAGGTATTCAATTCAATTCTCAACCTTCTCTCTGTATTTTCTTCACTCTGGTCCTCTCTCATTTTGGCATTGGAGTGTCTTGCAGGTACACCCCCTCCTCCTCCTTACCACCGGTGAACAGGAAGTAGCTCAAAGACGCGTGGTGGTCTAGTGATTCCCTTTTGATCAGGTCAGATCAGTGGCGCTGTGTGTGGGAACCTAAACTTCCCCGTTCCTCTGAGCAGAGGACCAAAGTTTCACCTCTCAACACTTCAGAATAATGACTAGCCCACACCATGTTGACGCTGTTCACAACTCCTCCGTCGTCCCCACCACCAACAGCGACGGTCACATATGGACTTCTCTACTCCGTGAGACCGACGTCAGGGACGGCCAGACTGCCTCCCGTTCCCCCAAGGGCACATCGCACCAAGAGGTCCCTCAGGCAAGAAGCCCGACACTGCTCCAGCCCATCCCCACTCCGGTTGGCACGGACCCAATGATGGTCGCCCTCTTTGCGGCCATCAATCAGGCGAATTAGATGCTGTTCCAACAGAATCAGCGCATTGATGCACTTGAGGGCCTGTCCCACTCCCCTCTGCGGGAAGAGTAGTACGGGAACTCGAGGAGTCCATCACCTCGTCCACGAGGTCGCCGACCACAGCTGGGGAGACCCTAACCCGTTGTCTCCAAGAAGCAGACAAGTTCGCCAACCAGGAAAGAGAGGCGAGTTCAGGAGCCTAGTGTCGCTACTGCGAAAATCGAGGTCGACAATGACAGAAGAGTCGCCACCGTGCGTTATTTATCCCAAGAGAGGGAAAGAAAACGCTCAGAGAAAACCTGACGAAAAGAGGGATAAGATCGGTCATCGCAACCAAATCTCGGGTTCGAGAGTCGGTTATGCAAGGGGAAGATATTAGCACCCCTCACGTCCGTCGTACTTGACGGGATCCATGCTTGTTGTCTATCTAAAAGGGTGATTGAAACTATCTAACTACAGGCTTAAGGACAAAAGAAAAAGAAGTGACTCGGCAAAGCAACAATGCTTTGTGCCTACGTATCTCATCTGAAATGAGAAGTCAGAGTCAACCTAGTTCGGCTAACTACGGGTGAAAAGGGGGGAAGGTTGCTCGCCAAGACATCGCGTCTTGTGCCTACATACTTTCATCTGGTATGAAAGATCAGAGCAAATGTAGTTCGGGCTAATGGGAACACAGGCTTGTTCAACAGTTTTTAAACAAGTAGGGTTAACAAGTAGTTCTAACAGTTGGTGTATGCAGCTCGAGCATGAGAGACTTAGGCGTTACCGTTTGCGATAGAACTAAGAGTTAACAACACTCTTGTTATGAAAATGGTTTATCAAAGGATTAAAGGCCCCAAAGGGCAAAAAGAAGTTTGAATGATTGTTTTTGGTGTTTTTTAGAGGAGAAGTGTTTTTTTTAATTGGTTCGCAATTCATATCGCAATAGAGACTATGACTTAGGAGTGAATGCCTCGCATATCACCCAAAGGGTGCTATACTAAACAATCAAGCCATTGAAAGGAAACCATTCAACAACCATTTCCCAAGTAGCTTAAGGCTCATAACATACAATATTCATTAACCTTTATTAGATGTTTTGGATTGTTTAGGAGATGAGAAAAGAAAGACACAAACTAAGGGGAAACTTGACCCTAAAGTTGTCATGCATAATGCTCCTAAAGTTGGGATGAAAGGGGAATGAAACTATCCTAATGTTTTTATACATGGTTAAGATCCTAATGTCTATCATAACCTCTCTTGAACAAGAGAGATTAGAGGTCCTAAGGGAAAAGAGACAACAGAGGAAACAAGAACAACATAAACAATGTAAGAATGCAAACATGGAATGAGGGAGGAAATTGGTGTGGGGCAATAGTCTCCACAAGCTCATCTCAACCTCAAACAACAATATGGAATATGCAATAGAAGAAAGGACAAGCAAATGCACCAATGAAAACAAACAAGTGCACTAAAATGGGATGCAATGGTCTAAACCAAACAACATCAACCATAAGGCACAAAACAAAATACAAATGAAATATAAACAAGACCTAAGGCAAAGTGAGGATGGAAGATCATGTGAGGACAACAAGGAACTCACAATAGACACTCAACCATGAGCATCACAAGCAAAATACAAAGAAGCACAAAGAAGTCACCAAGAAAAGTCCTCAAGGATTCCATCATTCTAGGTATGCTTCAAGTACCTCCAAAGGAGAGACCAAGCCACCTTAAATGATATTCCTAGGTCATTAGACAGCAAGGGACATAAACTAAAAGCTCTCAAAATCCAAAGCAAAACAAAGCACAAAGGAGTGCAAGTCAATTCCCAAAGGGAAGCACACATGTTTCACAAAGAAACCCTAATTGAAAGCTCAAAAGTAAGCAACCAAAAGAACAAGCTAAACACAATATAATGACCTACAAATGAATAAGAATCATCCTTAACATGTTATCAACATGAATCAAAAGGCATTGAAGGCTCAAAGGATCCAAAAATTTCATATCCAAAGCAAACTAGGTCAACATGTTTGTATGGACCTTCCTTGGAATAACTTGACTTGCAAGCTACTCTAAAAATAGGAAAATGATCCAAAAATTAACAAATAAAATTCAAGAAGACCATAAATGTAATGGCAATCAGAGGCCAAAATAACTCAATCAAATTCACTTCACAATATCACCATAGAAATTGATTCACAAGGGTTCTCCATTGTGAAGGAGGATTGCATAGGGTCAAATGTAAGGCTACAAAAGTCAACTCAAAAGTCAACCAACAGGGGCAAAATGGTCCTAAAAAATTCCTCGACTCATCATTAATATGAGGATTGAATCTTATTCATTGGATCCAAAGGAAATGAGAGAAACAATTAAAAGAGCAAGCAATGTCACAATTTAAATCATTTAAAACAACTCCAATATTTAATTCTATAAAAAAAATGAAAAATAATCTGAAAAATAAAATAAAAAATGTCTAAAAATAATAGACATCACAAGGTTTCTAAAACATATTTTTATGAATTTTTTGGAACATTGGAGCTATTTTAAATGAATTAAATAGAAACAAAGAACAAAAGAAAATATTAAAAGAAATAAAAGAAAAAGAAAATACAAGGAAAATCCACAGCCAACGGATGAAGGGACTGGTCAACGGATCTAAGGGATGAGGGCGCGCCAACATATTAATGAGTTCAAAAGTAATCTGGTGTGGTGCGGTCAACACGGGTACACGATAGGTCTTAATCGTGACTGTTATAATGCAAAGTAATCACAACGGACGCATGAAACGGAGACACCTAAGCATCTTCAACCTCAAGACTTGGAGGGAAGAGAAGGTGGCCGGACTGCAACTCCGGTCACCCCTACCACGTTTCCGGCCGGCCACGCAACAACAACAACAACACAGTTTCATCATTCTCCACCGTTTTACACATTTTTTATATCAAAATTCATCTACATCTTGTGAGGATCTCATATCTACCATTGGTTTTAAAAAATAAAGCTTAAATAAAGAGAAATGAAAGGAAAAAGAAAACGAGCAAAAACAAAAATATTCACAAAAAAGCACCAAATGATACCAGAATCCATCTATGCAACATGAGGATTAATAATATGTAAAAATGGCATGAAATAGATGTGTAAACAGAGAGAAAACATGAAAAGTAAGTAACCTAAAAAAAAGCTTCCACAAAGCTTGATGTGCTTTCAAAGCTTGAAATAAGTTGTTCAGAAATGTTCTAATCAACTCAAGGAATGTTTTTGGATGTTTAAAAATGGTTGAAACTCAAAGAAACTCAGAAAACGATTTTCACTCTCACTCTCACTTTTTTTCAAACTGTTCTTGCTCTCCCTCTCTCCAAATTCACCTCTGAGGACTTGGAAATGTTCCTGAGCTTAAGTATGTTGGATTTAGATCAAGAGGAGGCCAAATGACAACTACTTAAGCCCAAACCAATTTTCACTTTTTCAAACTTTTCCCACTTGCCAAGTACACAAATTTGTCCTTTCCAAACTGTCAAGAAGGCATGGCTGACTTGCATAATGTCAATGCTGATCCAAGGGCTGAAGATTGCCCCTTGGTTTGGCCTTATGGTGTGTTTTTAAGATGTTACTTATCATTGAAGAAAGTGTTAAAATGGCCATTAATTTGAGTTCAAACTCCACATACAATATTGGCATTGTATTTGAAATGTCATTGGTACTTAAAAAATGCACAAAGTTGATCCAAAATGTTTCCAAATGAATAAATTATGAATTTCTATTTTTAAAGCTTTTTTCATGGAAATTGCATTGGGGATTCTTCAATCCAAGCCAAATCTTTGATAACTTGATGTTTGACAATGCAAATGACCCAATTTGGATCAAGTTTGATGTTGGAAAGATTTTCATTTGAAGTGTGCAAAGTGGTGAAATGGACCTATAATGAAAATGACCTATAATCTTACTTTCCCAAAATACCCCTGCCTTGCAAGCCTCATAACTTGAGTTCTACAAATCAGATGAACGACTTATAGTACTTTTTGGAAATCTAAGACCATGCCCTACAACTCTAATGTTGGTCAAAAGTTGAGGAGAAACATCCTTCTAGGTCAAAAATGGCTTGGAAGTTGGTTGACTTTTGTTGACCAAAATCACATTCATCTGTGGACCTGTAACTTGTCTGCATCATAACTTGAGTTCTATAAATCTAATCAAGTACTTCTAGTACTCAAAAGAAAGCTAAGAACATTTTCTACAACTTTCATGTTGGCCAAAAGTTGAGATGAGACTTGTATCTTGAGATAGGTGGTCTTGAAGTTAGGCACTAAACATGGGATTTTACCCTGAGAACCCTAATTTAGTCACTCCTCATACTCTTGCTTCTTGATAAACTGATCTTGAAATGATATCCCATGTACCTTAACACAACATTCCTTTACCATAAAGACTTGGAATTGAGTCTTAATCTCCTTCAATTTCACGATTGACTCAGGGTTGACCAGATGAAAACCCTAATTGCACCATCTTCAACTGTAGCTCTTCACACTTGTCATAAACACTTGAATGAACTCCACAATGACTCTCAAGGCCTACAATGAGCTTAAATGACAATCTCCCCTCATGACCATGAGCTTGGGATCCTCAGGTGACCTTCAAATGGCCTCTTAAATAGGAGGTGAACCACATACACTTATCTGCTTGTCCAAAGGGCTTGGCCTTGTCTATGATGATGATAACCTTCTTGTTGACTTGAATACAACCTCTTGATTAGGTTTAGAACCTTTGGCACATCTCTCTTGTTGCTCACACATATCTTGATCCCCTGTAAAAATGCAAAATGCTATGCAATGCAATATGCTAGAACAAATGAAATGAAACATAAACCCAGTAAAGAAAAGGTTAGGCAAATTTTGGGGTACAACAACTGCCCCTATTCAAACGGCTTAGACCTGAATGAGTGGAAAGCGAACGACTTTCACACCATTAAGGTAAAAGACGGTTGAATACCAAAGAACCCAGAAATTTGCCGACCGCATAAAGGAACCTTCAACATCGCCGTCAGGAGCCTATATCAAGTAGAATATCTGACTTCGCCATCAGTCACCAACCAAATAAACATCTGACCTCGCCGTCATTCACCAGAATAATCTGACCACGCCGTCAGAACTCCCTATTGAAATTGGTAAAACATCTGACCTCGCCCCCAGTCCTTAAAGTCTCCTGACTTCGCCGTCATTTCTCAAAACTACCTGACTTCGCCGTCAACTTCCAAAGTAACCTGACTTCGCCGTCCACTCTCAAAGCAACTTGACTTTGCTATCCATTCTTAAAACAACTTGACTTCGCCATCAATCCTCAAAATAATCTGACTTTGCCGTCTACTCAATACGATCGTCTAACTTCGCCGTCATCTCTCAAAATAATTTGACTTCACCGTCATTTCTCAGAACAAATTGACTTCTCCGTCATTTCTCAAAATAATTTGAATTTGCCATCAACTTCTAAAATAGTCTTGACTTCGCCGTCAACTCTCAAAGCAACCTGACTTCGCCGTCCATTCTTAAAACAACTTGACTTCACCGTCATTTCTCAACATAATCTGACTTTGCCGTCAAAACAAACATCCAACATCGCCGTTGAAAAACTGAATTACTTGACATCGCCGCCAGAAACAAACGTCCAACATCGCCGCTGAAAAACCGAATTACTTGACATCGCCGCCAGAAACAAACATCCAACATCGCCGCTGAAAAACCGAATCACTTGACATCGCCGCCAAACCTTCGCTAAATTAAAGCGAGCAACAAGATCCAACGAAATTAGGATCATCCCTTGATGATAATCACAAAAGAACTCCGATGGGGAAATAAAATGAGTCAGAGTCTAGCCAACACACGAGCAAAGATACTAATCATCTGCGAGATTCACCTGAAACAAGGAGATAATGACCTGGCTTATGTTTCACATGCACATGTTTGAATATGGCGTAATGCTCCATACGAAGTGGAAATGCTACGTGTCTGGGAGGATGCCATGCACGATGCAAATGCAAAGGAACCACATCAACAAATCAAATACAGAAGAGAGGGAAACAACTCCGCTGGGGGGAAAACTAGGCACGTTTAGTGCAAACAGACTCATGCTGGGGAATACAAGCCTTGGATGGCTTCCGAGAAAACTTCTAGGTAAAACTGCTCTGTTAAGCACAAATCCACTCCGCTGGGGATCAAAATCAAACTCTGCTGAGGATGGAGAATAAACAATCTCGGGGGAGAAAACCAACCCGCTGACTTGGCTGGGGATTAGGTAAGGAGGGAATCGCCATCGACCTCTGCTTGGGGAAAATGAGCACAACACTCAACAACATCGACCTCTGCTTAGGGAAATGAAACAACGTCCCAGATTCTGAGGGGACAGGAGCTAATTGTTCAAGCTCTATGGGGAAGACAAAATTCTACATCCATTCCACTGCTGGGGATACATCCACATCTACCTGTCGGAAATGATCCTACTCTGCTAGAGACACCAATCTCGACCTACTGAGGGTAACCTTAACTGTATGAAGTTTCAAACTGCTGAAGGGTGAACGCGCTTAGCTTGCGCACTTCCTTTAGATGCGGGACTTCTGGAAAAGTTTCGAGGCTGGGAGTTCTGCAAATAACAAACAGGAAAATACGTTTTGTGCCGCAAACATCGTCTTACTTATCACCTGTGACATTATCCAAGCAAAAACATTGTTTCGATTGTGGTTAGCAGGGCCCACAAAGTTATGTATGCAAAGTTTTATCAAAAACATCAGGCGTCTTTTACAAACAAAATGGTAAAAGCTGAATCAAAGACAAAGGTTTTCTGGATAGTATGCTTTATTGATGGATAGCCTGTAAATAGGCAAATTTACAAGGGGACGCAACTCCTGAAATGAGAAAGCTACGTAAGCAAAATATAGAAATGCACAAGAATATACAAAAATGTCGGCAATGTGGCACAGACAACCGTCATAGAACGACTCAACTATGACTCGCATGACTTCGACGCCTTTCCGATGCTTCGTCTTCTGAAGAGATTGATTTGGACGGATGATTCTCGAGTCTTCCCATAATCCACTATGCTTTAAGATCTATGCACGGACCGCAGTTGTTTTTTTTTCAAGTCCCTAACTTTTTCCTGAATCGCCCTTGCGGGTTTTCGATTCACCGGGATACCCATTTTTGCAAAAGTCGCCTTTTCAGGTTTTCGACCTTGCGGGTTTACATCTTTTCTTTTTATCCCTAATTTTTGCCCGAACCTATCTTTTTATGGTTCGCCGGGATGCCCCATTCTTGCCTGGATTTTCTTTTTCTTTCCAGCGGGTCTATTTATGCAAAGTATTTTTTGACTGCGTCGCGTTCATAGGGGACGTAAAATCTTCACCATCCATGGTTGAAAGTAGCAAGGCTCCTCCGGAGAAGACTTTGCTCACAACATACGGACCTTCGTAATTGGGAGTCCATTTGCCCCTGAGATCATTCTGTGGTGGGAGAATCCGTTTTAACACCAAATCACCTGCATGAAAGCTTCGAGGACGTATCTTCTTATCGAAGGCTTTCTTCATCCTGCTTTGGTATAGACGATCGTATGCGATGGACGCCAACCTTTTCTCATCTATTAGACTGAGCTGATTCAACCTATTCTTCACCCACTCCGCTTCATCCAGTTTGACATCAGCCAGAATTCTTAAGGAAGGTATCTCGACCTCTAATGGTAGGACAACTTCCATACCATATACCAACGAGAAAGGAGTTGCCCCGGTTGAAGTACGCATCGAGGTACGATATTCATGCAAAGCAAAAGGCAACATCTCGTGCCAATCCTTGTAAGTCACAACCATCTTCTGCACTATCTTCTTTATGTTTTTGTTGGCTGCTTCCAAGCGCCATTCATCTTCGGACGATAAGGAGATGAGTTGTGATGCTCAATCTTAAAGTTCTGGCACAAATCCTTCATCACTTGTTATTCAGATCGGAGCCATTATCGGTAATGATCCTTTCAGGTATCCCATAACGGCAGATGATGTCCTTTTTGATGAACCTAGCTACAACTTGCTTTGTGACATTAGCATAGGAGGCTGCTTCGACCCATTTGGTGAAATAATCAATAGCCACTAAGATGAAACAATGCCCATTGGATGCAGTCGGCTCGATCTTGCCAATCATATCGATGCCCCACATGGAGAAAGACCATGGAGATGACATGACATTCAAAGGACACGGCAACACATGAATCTTGTCAGCATACATCTGACACTTGTGGCATTTCTTGGCGTATTTGAAGCAATCAGACTCTATAGTTAACCAATAATACCCTGCTCTCAACAGCTTTCGAGACATGGCATGTCCACCTGCATGCGTTCCAAAGGCTCCCTCGTGGACCTCTTCCATAAGCAAATTCGCTTCTTTTTCGTCCACACATCTTAGCAGCACTAAGTCAAAGTTCCTTCGATAGAGTACACTGTCTGGATTCAGGTAGAAGTTACCAGATAATCTCCTCAAGGTTCTCTTATCTCGGGCCAATGCCCCAGGCGGATACTCTTGATTCTTGAGAAAGTTCTAGATGTCGTAATACCATGGCTTGCCATCAGAAGCTTCTTCTATTGCAAAAACAAATGCTGGTCTATCGAGGCGCGGGATAACAATTCTTGGTGCATCGTTCCAGAAATTCATTTTGTACATTGAGGATAAAGTAGCCAAGGCGTCTGCCATCTGGTTTTCTGCTCTCGGCACGTGGTGAAACTCCACATAATCGAAGAAAGGCAGCAATCTTCTTGCATAGTTCATATAAGGGACCAGATTTGGTTGGCGCGTCTCCCATTCTCCTTTGATCTGGTTGACCACCAAAGCTGAATCACCGTAGACATCAAGATTCTTGATTCTCAAATCGATTGCTTCCTCGATACCCATCATACATGCTTCGTATTCGGCTTCTTTGTTTGTACAGGGAAATGTCAACCTGGCAGTGAAGGGTATATGCGTCCCATGGGGGGCTGTAATGATTGCCCCAATTCCACTGCCATAGGAGTTAACAACACCGTCAAAGATCAATTTCCACTGGGAGCCTAACTCAGGACCTTCATCTGGTAGTGGCTCATCACAATCTTTCATTTTTAAGTACATAATGTCTTCGTCAGGAAAATCGAACTTCATTAGCTGATAGTCGTCAATTGGTTGCTCTGTGAGATACTCGGACAGAACACTCCCTTTAATAGCTTTCTGAGACACATACTAAATGTCGTATTCTGTCAGAACCATCTGCCATCTAGCAAACCTTCCTGACAGTGCTTGCTTTTCAAATACGTACTTAATTGGATCCATCTTTGAAATCAACATGGTTGTATGGTTTAGCATATACTGCCTTAGGCGTTTGGCGGCCCAAGCCAGTGCGCAACAAGTTTTCTCCAACATTGAGTATCTGGACTCACAGTCTGTGAACTTTTTACTCAAGTAATAAATTGCATGCTCTTTTCTTCCAATCTCGTCATGCTGACCGAGAACACAACCCATGGAATTCTCAAGAACTGTTAAGTACATTATCAACGGTCTTCCAGCCACCGGGGGAATTAGTATTGGAGGCTCCTGCAGATACTCTTTTATTTTTTCAAACGTTTTCTGACAATTCTCATTCTAAATGACCGCCTGATCTTTCTTTAATAACTTAAATAATGGCTCACAAGTGGCTGTGAGGTGAGATATGAACCGAGCTATGTAGTTCAATCTACCTAAGAAACCACGAACTTGTTTCTCAGTCTTTGGTGCTGGCATTTCTTGAATTGCTTTGATCTTTGCAGGATCAACCTCTATACCTTTCTCACTGACGATGAACCACCCCAATAACTTTCCTGACCGTACACCGAAAGTACACTTGTTTGGATTCAGCCTCAACTTGAATTTCCTCAATCTCTCAAACAACTTTAGAAGATTCACCAGATGCCCCTCCTCCGTTTAGGACTTTGCAATCATATCATCGACATATACTTCAATCTCATGATGAATCATATCATGAAAGAGAGTCACCATAGCTCGTTGATAAGTTGCCCCTGCATTCTTCAAACCGAAAGGCATTACTTTATAGCAGAACGTCCCCCATGGCGTGATGAAAGTCGTTTTCTCCATGTGATCCGGTGCCATCTTAATATGATTGTATCTGGAAAAGCCATCCATGAAGGAAAACACTGAGAATTGTGCGGTGTTATCAACAAGCACGTCAATATGAGGGAGCGAAAAATCATCCTTTGGGCTTGCTCTATTAAAGTCTCTATAATCAACACACATCCTGACTTTTCCGTCCTTCTCAGGCACAGGCACAATGTTTGCAACCCACAGAGGATAGTTTGTCACAACAAGGAATTCGGCGTCTAACTGCTTATGGACTTCTTCTTTGATCTTCACTGCCATATCAGGCCTAGTTCTTTCAATTTCTGCTTAACAGGAGGACACTCTTCTCAAAGAGGCAAACGATGAACCACAATATATGTGTCGAGTCCAGGCATATCTCCATATGACCAAGCAAAGACATCTTTATACTCTTGGAGTAACTCAACCAGTCTTCGCTTGACATCGCTTTGTAGCGCGACCCCTATTCTGACTTCCTTCTTATCTTCCTCAGTTCCCAGGTTGATGAATTCAACTTCCTCCTGATGAGGCAGGATGACCTTCTCCTCTTGTCTTAACAATCTGGTGAGTTCTCCGGGCAGGTCTTCGTCCTCATCAATCTCTTCTTCTGCTTGAAAGATCGGATTGTCAAAGTCACACCGAGTCATAGACGAGTCTGAGTCAGTGGTATCTAAAATGTGTAACCTGCAATGATGATGGTTTTATGCTTAAATGATATGCAACAAACAAACACAAACCACATTGCCATTTTATTGTTAGAAAATAAAAGCAAGAAAAACAAGGATCACAAAATTTTGAATAAAAAAGACGCCTATTCGATTGATAATGATAAAAAAATTGTTTGCGCACATAACAGATAAGGCCCCTACAAAATAAAGACCACTATGCTCTGGGCAGAACATAGGGCGATACATTAATCAAAACAAAGAAATTACTCTTCATAGGTCACAGAGATGACTTCCTCCACAGTCCAATTCTTCAAACCCTGGCCAGGGACACATGGCTTGATCCACGCATCCATGTCGCAGTCGCTGTCTCCTTCCTCGTCAGATACAGCGTTGATTTTTTTGAATATCACCCCACCACTGGTGAACTGAACAGGTCCCTTGTAACGTGGAGCGTCTTGTGAAGAAGATGCATACAGGCTGTATCCTAATCCAAACATATCTTGTTTGTTGGGGACGCTCACCACCTTCCCCTATCCTTGTGCTGCCCCAGAAACAGATCTTCGGGTCCCATCAAAGGCTCGCACGATCAAACCGCTAGGCGTACAATAAAGACCCTGATGATCTATCTTCATCAATGCCTTCTTTGGCAACACATTCAAGGACGACCCTGTATCGACAAGGACGTACGACACCACTGTTCCTCGGCACTCAAGTGAAATATGCAGAGCCAAGTTGTGGTTTCTTCCTTTCGGTGTCAAATCACAATCAGTGAATCCCAACCCGTTATTTGCATTGACATGGGCCACCACTCCTTCCAACTGATTCACGGATATCTCTTGAGGTACATAAGCATTATTCAAAACCCTGAGCAAAGCATTCCTGTGAGCTTCAGAACACAATAGCAACGACAAGATGGAAATATTTGAAGGAGTCTGTTGCAAGTGATCCACAATTTTGTAGTCACTCTTCCTTATTGTCGCTACTGCGAAAATCGGCGCCGGCTATGACAGAAGAGTCGCCACCGTGCGTTATTTATCCCACAAGAGGGAAAGGAAACGCTCAGAGTAAACCTAACGCAAAAAGGGAAAGGAATGGTCGTCGCAACCAAATCCTGGATTCGGGAGTCGATTACGCAAGGGGAAGGTATTAACACCCCTCATGTCCGTCGTACTCGACGGGATCCACGCTTGTTTTCTAGTACGGATTGTTATTCTATCTACACTAAAGGGTCTGGGTTAAAAAGAAAATAAAATGACTCGGCAAAGTATCACACTTTATGCCTACGTATTCCCGTCTGGAACGAGAAATCAGAGTCAACGTAGTTCGCCTACCTACTGGAAAGGAGGGGAAGGTTGCTAGCTAGGATACGGCATTCTATGTCTACGTACTTTCATACAACATGAAAGATCAGAGAAAACGTAGTTCGGGCTACGGAAGACACAAGCTTGTCTGACTGTTTTTATTACCTTCAAAAAGGGTTTTTCTTGATTAAGAGTCCAAGCGGACAAAAAATGACACTTTGATGTTTGTTTTGAATCTTTTATGAAAGAAGTGTTTTTAGTTTGTTTGCAATCTCTGACGCACTAGAGACTATGATTTGAGAGTGACTACGTCGCGTGTCACCCAAAGGGTGCCACACTAGGCAGCCAGACTACTAGAAAGAAGCTCTCCAACAACCCTTTCTCAAATAGCTTAAGGCTCGTGACGTACGACATTGATTAACCTTATTACTGTATTTTTGAGTTGTTTTGAGATAAGAAGAGAAAGAAGCTCTAAAAAGCCTAGGGTTGAAAAGGGAATAAAAACTAACCTAATGTTGTCATGCATGGATAAGAATCCTAATGTCTGTCATAATTCCCTCTTGCACAGAGGAAATCAGAGATCCCAGGGGATAAACAGAAAAGAAAGCAAGCAAATACAGTAAAATGCATGCAATGCAGCAATACAAGCGAGGCAAGGGAGTCCTGCTCAACCTCGAACCTGGGAAAACAACAGGCAAAGTGAATCAACATTCACTTCAAACCTAAGGGGCAAGCTGCACAAGCCAACAAACAATACAGAAAACAAAACCCAAACAGAGGAGGCAGCCCAAGCAGCAACACCAAACTCCTACAGTTGACAGCACAAGCAGCAGCTCTGACAGCAACAGGTTGATTAAACAGCCTTCATCTTTATGAATAGCTCCTATCTTTAAGCTCCACTAAACCTTCAATCCTCAACAAGCACCAAGCTTCACCAAGCTTCAAACTTCAACAAGCAACCAGCTTCAACAAGCTCCTGACTTTATCTTCAACAAACAGCAAAACCCTAGCTTCAACAAGCAACCAGCTTCAACAAGCACAATCCTAGCTTCACCAAGCAGACAACTTCATCTTCAACAAGCTCCTATCTTCAACAAGCACAAACTTTCTCTTTACCAAGCTTCAACAAGTACCTCCAAAGGAGAGTCAATTAACAAGATCAAATGGAAGTGTTAAGAAACTCAGTGACAACCAAGGGAAGTCATTAAGATCTTGACACTGTAATAGACTGGCATCCTCAAAGTTCTACTCTTAAAGCATGCCACTCATCCCTCCAAAGGAGATATGTGACTTCTTTAAGAGGACTTTATGTCATTGGATTGAATGGAGATGAACAATATACTCCATGTTTGAAGAAAGAAACAAAACTAGTCTAATGCTCTTCCTAAAACCCTAGTTCTCCTAAGCCCTTGAACAAGCTCCCACAAGATGAGGAAATCTTCATGTCCAAGCTCCTTCAAGCTCTCCAAATCATATTCAGTTGGTATTCATCTTCATCCAAGAACAAGAGCACCACCACCCTAATCTAAGGGGAACTATTGAATTAAACTAGCCAAGTTAGTTCACTAGAAACACCTAGAAGTTAGTCTTAAAACTAATTCTAATTAAAATACCAAAAGTGATTGAAAAATCCTACAAAAAATTATAAGGGATCCTAAACCTCTTAAGAATATCTCCATACAAAAACCAGGGGGTTAACCATTCATTTAGGCCTAAAACTATGCCCTAAATCTAAGGGTACTATCCTAAAACCCTAATTCTACAACACCTAATGTTCAATGTTCAAACTAGCCTAAAATTCTCTCAAAAAATTATGATAAAATTACTAGGGGTACATGCATATCTAACCTATCTAGCCCAAAAAGAATCAACTAAAAAGTCATCACCAATCATCCACAATAAAATCAGCAAGAGCACATATCAAACATATTGAAAATAAAAGCAATTAAAATGCAAAAAAAAATACAATTAAATTCTAAAATGCATGAATTATGAATTTTTTTATCCTATTAAATTCTACACTTTCTAAGGAATCAAGGAAAAAAACCTAGGTTAAAAAGACTAATTTTCCTAATTATTGTGAATTATTTCCTAAACTATATGAAAATATAAAAATAAAGGAAAAACAATTAAAAATGATAAAACCTGCGTGTCAGATAGCAATTTATTTCAGTTATAATCCAGGCCTGGGCCCAAGAGGGGGTGTCAATAGCGCGTCTGACTAAGCCCAAACCACAATGAAAAGAAATCAGAAAATAAATGGAAAAATAGAAAAAAACGTGTGGCAAATAGCAAGTGTTTTCAGTGCATATTTCAACTTGGGCCAAACATGGGGTGTGAAGAGCAAGGATCCCTTAAGCCCACCCAATAGCATTTAATGAAACGCAGTGTTGAGGTATCACTCTCAATTCTCTTCAGAATTCGTCATGCAAACGTGGCTATTGGATTTGGTTTGAGTCAAGGGTCAAAGCATGATCTAAGGGCCCTAGGTCATCGTCCCCAAATGTTTGAAAAATGGAGGGAGAAACTCAGACGGTGGCCTGAGCTTTGCGCCACCATCTTCTTCGGCATGGCACATCTAAAAATGCATCAATCAGGCCAACTGAATACCCTATCTCATTTGAAATTCCATCCTGAGTCCAAAAAAGACCTCCATTTCCATTGATTCTAACCCTAAAGCCAAACTCGATCCAAGTTGCAGAGATTCATCCAATTCTTGATCACCACCAAACTCAAAATTAAAGTCATCAATTTCATCTACACTCTTCAAGGATCAAAATTAACCACTCAGCCATGCCTAAAGCCTCAAGAATCTCAAGATATCCCTCTCAACAGAATTCTGATCACAACCTAAAGTGTCTCTAATCATCCCAAATTTGTGCCTAAATCCAACCTAAAAACATCTATATCCTAACCACATATCAAATGCTAATCAATTTCCCCTAATCTAAGCTACAAACTGAAAGTTACAAACCTGGAAAAACTGGATGAATAGAAGGTGCAAATGCTCGATTCAACCTCCAATCTTTTGCAGAATCACTCAAGAACCACTCCTAAAGCTTCTCCAATGATCAATTTGCCTTGAATCCCCTTCAATCTCTAAAACCGATTTTGAGATGCAGTTGAGAAAATTCAGTTGCTCTCTCTGATTCCTTGCTTAATCCTTGCCAAAAAACCATCTGAATCAGTTGCAATGCTTATATAGAATGTGATGGAAACCTCTAGAACCTTCTGTAACAACCTGAATGAGAAATTCAATTTCTCACATTCCTTGAAAATATCATATGTGGAAATCATGCCTTGCTGTGTTCTAGCTCTCACACTCACTTTAATTTCTCTCCTCCTGACATTTTGAATTGAAAGGGAATGATATCTTCCTTGTTTTTTATCCAAAGGTATGTAATTCAAATGTTGCTTCCATCTTAAGTAACAAAAGGGAACCATGTGAAATTGGACTCAAATCCCAAAAGTAATATTTCCATCCTTTCCAAAATATGTTTTCTGATCATTTTGGTATATAACATTGCTTGGTTTGGCCATAAATCAAGAATTCACATTTTTGGCCTTTTAATCACTTTAATTTCTTCATTTCAAAGCCATTCCAAACCAACTTCTCCTATGAGCCAATTCAAAGCCTCCTTTATGAATGTTCAAGGTTAAAACCATATTTTGAGCAACTTTCTAGTTGAACAATTTTCCATTTGAGGCCTCTAAGTTGGAGATTTTGACCCATGCTTGAGAATGACCTATAATCACCAATACCCAAAATACCCCTGGATTGCAAAGATCATAAATTGAGTTCTACAAATCCACTTGAGGAGTTATAGCACTCTATGGAAAGCTAAGATCAAGATCTACAACTCTTATGTTTGCCAAGAATCCATTTGAAACTTCCTTGAAGGGCAAACGTTGCTTGGAAGTCAAGTGACTTTCACAGATAAATTTCAGTGTCCTCTGGTGACCTGTAATTTGCAAGAACCATAACTTGAGTTCTATAAATACCCTTGAGGACTTCTAGTACTCAAATTAAAGGTATTGAGATGCTCTGCAAGTTTCATGTTGGCCAAAGATCCATTTGAAACTTGTATTTTGACTTATGTGGCTTTGAAGTTGGGCACTAAATAGGGGATTTTACACTGAAACCCTAATTTAGCAACTTCCCACATTCTTGATCTTTCTTTGCTTAACCTTGGCACAACACCACACATGTATCAACATACCAATCCATGAACCCCATGACCTCAAAGTAGGCCTTGATGCTCTCCAATTACTCAATTGAGTTAGGATTGACCCAGATGAAACCCTAGTTGACTGCACCTCAACTGTGGCTCTTGTACTTGAATCAATGACTTGTCTCAGCTTCAATAGGGCCCTCTAGGCATTCCATGAGATCCATACACACCTAAAATTCACACCTCATGATTCTCATCCCACTGATGATTTTCAATATTCCTTAAGATAGGAGCAAAACCCACATATAGGCACTCAAACTTCTCAAGACTTCAAATCACTTCTTGATGGCTTGGATGACTTCTCATACTTGGATAAGACCTCTTGCTAGGCTCTTCTCTTGCTAGACACATTTGATCCCCTGTTGGATGCATGCTATGCTATGATATGCCAATGATTGAACTATGTACATGAGGTAACTATGCAATGAAACATAAATCAGGCAAGAAAAGGTTGAGCAAATTTTGAGGGACAAAAACCAATCTACTTCACGAGCAAGGCCCTCCACGGCCCCGAAGTAAGGTACCAACAGATCGAGAAGGTCGCCTTGGCCCTCATCAACGCATCCAGACGTCTTCGATACTACTTCTTAGCCCACACCGTCGTGGTCAGAACCGAGCAACCTATCAAATAACTTCTCGGCCGACCCGACATGGATGGTCGCATGCTGAAGTAGTCACTGGAGCTCTCCGAGTTCGACATCATCTACGAAGGAAGGAAAGCCCTCAAAGACCAAGTCTTGGCCGACTTCATCAGGGAAATGACCCCCGCGTCGGAATCGACCCCTAGAGCCCAGAAATGGACCATCTTTGTCGATGGCGCCTCAAGTTCTTCAGGGAGTGGCGTGAGCATCATCCTCGAAAACGAGGAAGGCACCATTGTAGAGGTCTCCCTAACATTGGCCTTCTCGACGACGAACAACCAGGCAGAATACGAAGCCTTCCTGGCCGGACTCCGCCTGGCGGCAGACCTCGGAGCCAGAAAGATCAAAATCTCCACAGACTCCCAGTTGGTCGCCTCGCAAGTACGGGGAGAATACCAAGCGAAAAACGACAATCTGGCCGAATAGTTAGCCCTCATAAGAGAGTGGATGAAGAGTTTCAACTCTGTGCAGGTCCAGCACGTGCCACGCGAGCAGAACACACGAGCTGACATCCTGTCGAAACTGGCGAGTACCAAGAAGAAGGGCGGGCACAAATTCGTCATTCAAGAGATCCTCGTGCAGCCGAGTACGAAGATAGCAAATGCGCTGCTAGACGTCAACGCCATCGGGGACGCCAATTGTTGGATGACTCCCATACACACCTACCTCGACAGGGGAGCCTCCCCGCTGATGCGAAGGAAGCCAACGCCGTCTAACGATGATCCTGCTCGTACGTCCTGCTCGACGACAAGCTCTATCGCAGAGACTTTTCGATCCCACTCCTCAAGTGCGTCGACCAAACCCAAGCCTCTACCATCTTACAAGAGGTCCACAAGGGCATCAACGCGCAACAACTCAGAGGACGATCCTTGGTAAGGAAAGCCCTGCGAGCAGGGTATTACTGGCCGATGATGCAGGAAGACGCAAAAGAGCATGTCAAGAAGTGCGACAGGTGCCAGCGGCACGGGGACATGCACCTCACCCCTATGAGCGAGCTCAAATCCCTCTCCTCACCTAGGCCGTTCGCTTGGTGGGGGATGGATATCCTCGGCCCGTTCACCTTAGGCTCATATCAGAACAAGTACCTGATAGTGGGCGTCAACTACTTCACCAAGTGGGTCGAGGCTGAAGCCCTCGCCAAAATCACGGCACACAACATACTCTGGTTCTACAAAAGGAACATCCTCGCCAGGTTCGGCGTCTCGCTTGCCATAGTCACCAATAACGGGACACAGTTGGCCGACAGAAACTTCCGGGACTTTGTCACCAAAATCGGAACCAAACACCACTTCACCTCGATCGAACATCCATAGACAAACGGCCAAGTCGAGGCCGCGAACAGGGTAATCCTCCGAGGATTAAAACGAAGACTCGGCGATGCCAAGAGAGGATGGGTCGAGGAGCTCCACAACGTGCTCTGGGCATACCGAACAACACCTCACTCGATCACCGGGGAAACCCCATTTCGCCTCATGTACAGAACCGAGGCCGTGATCACAGTCAAGATTAGGGAGTCATCCAGAAGGACTGAGGAGCCCCTCGAAGAAGAAGCCAACGAAGAAGCTCTCTAGGAGGAGCTCGATCTAGTCGAGGAGATCCGATCAAGAGCGGCTCTCCGCGAAGCCAGGTTAAAATAAAAAATAGCTCTACGCTACGACAGCAGAGTCCAAAAGCGCGAGTTCCAGATTGGCGACCTGGTCTTATGAAAAAACCAAAAGGACTCACAAGATGGCAAACTTGCCGCGAATTAGGAAGGACCCTATCGTGTTCGAGACAAGATAGAGCACGAGGCCTATTACCTCGAAAACCTTCACGGGGACCAACTAGCTCGACCATGGAACACTGAGAAGCTGGAAAAACACTACAGTTAAAACGCTGCCTGCGACGACACATGCCGCGACCTCAAGAGCGCGACATGGTACCATCACACCTCCTTGAAGCCAACGAAATAGCAAGCCTCTACCTTTGTGTCCGTAGGAAGAAGGCTCTGCTCAACGGAGAACCCCTCGACCGAGACTCCCCGTCGCTGTACCATGCTCGGCAGGACACCCAGCTCATGATGGGATGTTCACGCCGCGGGGAATGGTCCACGATCGTGGTCCACCCCCTTAACTGACCAGGTAACCACCCCGGTCACCCCGACCAGTTCCCTACACTACCGGGCACGATTATCGTCGAGCTACTCCCTTAAAAACTACTAGATAACATAGTAAACATACATTTCGAGTGTACAAACGTGCAAAAATAAAACAGACATATCATCATGCAATCACAAATGAGCACACACTTAAACAAAACAAAATATTGTATTATCAAAGCGGGCACCAGCCCAGTAGTCAATTACAAACCCAAAAAGGGCACGCAGGCCCAACAAAAAAACTTAAGCAAAAAATAGCAAAGTATTGGCGCACAAGCCCATAAACCACGAGCACGCTGGCCCAGACAAATCTACATATCTTCTGAACAGTACACCTCATGCTCGTCTGTAGGGGCAGAATTATCAGCAGCTTCAGAGTCAAGATCGACCACCCGTCCATCAACTATCTGGTGGAAGGGCCCGATCCCATCTACGACCAGGCTGACCATGGGCTTAACCACCTTGAGTTGGTCCACATCACTGGAAAAACCAACCCTGACTGCCTCCAAGCAATCACTCTCCAACTCTCGGATCCTCCCAGCAGATCCGCACGGGTGACCATAAGCTTGTCTTCATCCGTCTCGTCGTCGGCAGGACGGAGAGAGCCTTCCAGCTCCCCCACGTGGGCCTTCAGCGCCTGCACCTCCACCTCTGTAGCCTTCAGCTTCTCCTCGGCACTCTCCCCCCTCTTGCGCTGCACAACGGTATCTTCCTAACTCTTTTCCAACTCCCCGGTCAGCTTGGTCAGCTGTGACTGCGCGAAAGTGAGATTACCCTGCAGCTTGGCCAGCTCGGCTGAGGAGCAGCTTTCATCACTCAGGACGAAGGTCGTCGAGAACACTTGCATCATGGCAGCCAAATCCTCGGTCAAAACCTACCTCCAAGTATCCCGGTCCAAACCGAGGACCTTTTTTGCCTCCCCGACCGGTACGGCTGGCGACCTAGCACCATGAAAGAAGCCAGGATGATGATGGCACGGTGGGATTAGGAATCCCTCCTCGGAAAACCCTGCCGCCAAGTCAACGAAACCCTCGGGCTGGTGAATCTTGGCCCGCTTAGCAGCCCCTTGAGACGACGGGGATTGGCTGCTCTGGGGCGACGAGGAAGAACCATTGCCTCCCTGATCAGAAACAGCTTGCCTGACCACCTGGGCAACCCGCGTCTTATCGGTCTTAGCGGCGACTCTGGCGGCAACCAACTTCTTCACTCTCTCCTCAGCAGTAGACATGTTCCTTGCAAAACGAAAGAAAGATATCAGCAAAAGAATAAATAATTAAGGGGTCAAGAGAAGAGTGAGACGACCACCACCTAGATAACTAAGGGCCTCCTCCTCCGTCAAACACTCGAGCAGAGCCTTCGTGCTGATCAGCCTCTGCTTCTGACAACCGTGCCCCTCACTTTCGTAAATATACCTACCGTAGGGCGTCACGAGGTTCGATGGGGGAAGGCCGGCCATGAACGCAATTGTCTTTTGATAACCGGCCAGGTCTTCCTCGTTTAGGGTCCCCGCCCGTACTATGTATCGGTTAGTACCCCTCGAGAAATGCGCATCGGTCCACTCCAAGGGCACCTTCGGTATCAGGACTTCCTCCCGCAACCCATTTACTACTCGCTCCCCTCTCCTTTACAACGAGGAGCACGCTCCATGGGATATCGGCCTAACAACGAAGAATCGAGCTTTGAAGTCTCGGACATAATCCATGTACGTCCGAAAAAGCTTCTTCGGTTGTTTCAGCGAAACCCATCCGTGCCGACCATCCACCGTCTGTCGCTGCAGATGGAAAAACCGGAAAAACAACGGCAGCGTCGCCCCGATCTCCAGATATCGACAAACGATCTCGAACGCTCGAACGAAGGCTACATCGTTAGCGTGCAGTTGCGAGGGAGCTAACCGCAACCAGTCGAAAACCTCCAATTGGAAATCTGTGAACGGAAATCGGAGCCTGGCTTCGCGGAAACAAAATTTGTACATGGGGAAACGCATCTTCCCAAACGAAGAATAGATACGGTGGTGCTCGTGAGGCCGGTATGCCTGCCAGTTTTTAAGGTCATCCTCGCGCCTATCCTCGACGGTGGAAAATGCGCCATTCTGATCATCCACAAAGTACGAGGGTGTATTCAGGGGTTCCTCGGTCACCCACTCGTCAATCGGATAAGTTCTATTCTCAATGGTAGGAACCTCTTGCTCTTCATCCTCGTCCATGGTCCCCGGGACCCACGATGTCATTAACACCTGAAAAGGAGAAGAAAACAGTGAATTTGATGTCCAAGATCAAATTCACCCTTCCACCGCAAGCCAAGTGAAAGGGCGACGGGGACAACATCCGCAACGATAAACACTTCTAAGCCCCTCAACGTCCCGGGGGGATTCATCCTTCCCACAGATCCTTCCCGGGGCATTCATGGAATACTACTGTCCATCCACGGGGTGTTCATCTGAAACTAGTGCATGTCCCTGGGGAATTCAAACCTCACTTTCTCATGACCTCAGCGCATTCATCATAAACCTAGAAAATGCCACCTATAGTGGCGGATGTTCACCTCCCTCCTCGGGACAGGACGGCAGAGACTCACCTCCCTCCTCGGGGCATTCAACACGCCCTGACGCCAGCTCTAAGGTACAAAACTAGAAAAGACAAGGAGAGAAAAACTTACTGGATTGTAGGTAACGGCGGCGACGGTTGTTGCGGCGGTGACGACGAGCAGGCACGAACGAATCAGTCGTAAGAAAAGAAGCGGAAGCGGAAATGATGAATGAGCAGGGACCCGCTTACTTATACCTCGACACGGGACTCGAAGCGTCCCTAGGCATTTGAATGCCCTAGGATAGTCGCCGCACATGGCCCATCCAACGTTTGACACGTGGCGTAGGCTGACAGTCGCGTCCCTTCACGTTTCCCCGCCAACAACGTCTGTTGGGGGCACGTCCTCGACCTATACGCCCTGCAGCCCGGAGACACCGTGCTTACACGTCCTCGCGAAATACACTCCGACGGAACCTCTCCCCGCGCATACCTCTTGCGTCGACATAACGTCATCAAGTCCTCACTCCCTCTCCTCGAGCTTCGACTTGGGGGGGCTTCTGTTCTGGACTGGGCCCCGACTTGACCAGGCAGGCCCAACCCAATGCTACTTGGGAAAGCCCAAGCAGACCCATATCACGTACATCGAGCACAAGGATTCTCTGTCGAGTAGACGCTACCCTATGTGCGCAGAACCTTCCATAGTCGGGCAGAATAACATGTCTTCCACACGTTCTCCACGTGCTCCCCTCCGCGGGGACACGTCATCAGACAACTACCCACCTCCGAAAGAGCAGGTCAACCCACCTTCCGAAGATCACGGGACAATTGACCTAGGGCAAAGACCACGTCCCGGTCTTCACTACGCCACGTAAGCCCTAGCAGTCACTTGGGTTGGGCCTGGCCATCCAGCCCAACTCAAATGACCGTTGGCCCATGCGCTGGGGTCTCTTTATAAATACCCTCTTTCACAAGAGGGTCAGGTATTCAATTCAATTCTCAACCTTCTCTCTGTATTTGCTTCACTCTGGTCCTCTCTCATTTTGGCATCAGAGTGTCTTGCAGGTACACCCCCTCCTCCTCCTTACCACCGGTGAACAGACAGTAGCTCAAAGACGCGTGGCAGTCCAGTGATTCCCTTCTGATCAGGTCAGATCACAAACCAAATCAAAATGATGGAGATATCATCGGTTCGGATATTTTTGGACCAAAAGTCGATCCAAATCGAACTGATTACATTCCTAGTTAAGGGTGGATTGAATTTTTTTTTAAATACAAAAGACTTAGACATATGCAAAATTCTATTTAACTAAAAAGGTGAGACAACATATCATAAAAAAGTTTTTAACATAAATAAATATAAATTAATTTATTATTTTCATATTTTAATTTTTTATTTTAAATTAAAGTATAAAAATAAAATAAAATTTAATTATCTTAAAAAACTTAATAAAGTAGGTTGAAAAATAATTTTAGTTATAAATTGTTATTATACAGTATTTAAAAATAAAATTTCATAAATTTATTTTATTAGGTAAGATCAGATAATTCAGAGTAAAAAAAACATTAAATTTTATTATTATTTTTTAATTCATTAGTTTATTTAGATATTAGTTGAGTAACTTATTTATATGTATTCAAATGAAATAAATAAATATTAAGCTTTCGAAAAGATTAAACTCATTTTAAAAATTAAATTTTAACAGGTTTTAACTTTTTTAGGTCAAATTTAAGCTTGATAAAGTATAGTACACCAACCTATTTACACTTATAGATTAGAGGAAAATAACTTAGAGAGGAGAATGATTATGATGATTGTTTTTTATTTAAAAAGTTTTCCAAAATTTCTTTGCGAATATTTGGATAGAAGTAAAAAAAAGTATTTGAAGATGATTTTGGAGGATTAATATAATTTATTTTCTCTTTTTTATTTTTATTTAATAATTACTTCAAAACTTATAAGTAATTTTTTCATTCTCTACAAAATATTTATTGTAAGATGTCTTAGTTAAGAGCACTTGAATGAGATGATAAGAGATCTCTTATATCATAATTAGAGGCCTTTAGTTCAAACCTAATCTTAAATAGACATCGCAATTGCACGAAAATAAAATAAAATATGACTTTCTCTTCCGTGTTCTTACGGAGTCAAAAGTTTTTAATTTTTTTCCTTCTAAGTCTCAATCAAAGCATTGATATAGACTTAAAAAAAATAAATAACTTACGTTAGGACAATATAAATAGTCTGGATTGAGATTAGGTGATTTTTGCGTTTGAAAATTGTAGAGTTTCAATTTTTTTCAACCATTGGATTAATCTTGCATCTCTAATGTCTGACGTGTGTTTATTTTATTAAAAAATTTTAAAAAATAATTGTAGAGTTTCCATCTTCTTCCAATTGGAAAAGCACACCACTAAATCCAATCATTATTATGGAGTCCGACCACCACCAGCGGGTCATTTTAGAACGCCACAACCACATCACACTGTTATGGAGTCTGACAACCACCGACGTCTCATTTTAGAATACCACAACAAAATCACGTTGTTATAGACTCTAACCACCACTAATGTCTCATTTCATAACAAATCAACTACATCACGTTGTTATGGACTCCGACCATAACCAGCATCTCGTTTCAAACACTACAACTACATCACACTTCTGAAAACTCCTTCATCATATTTTCAATTTACAACCAACATTCTCAACAAGCTTTTCTTCTCTAATTAGGAAATTGTGTGATAGCTAGAGGAGTCAAACTGCACTGGACGTTGGACGCGGTCTTGACTGATTCTTGAATGACAATGTGTGGTGTGGCGAAGGAAAACATGGAGGATATGAAGTTGTATAGTTTATTTTTTTTTCTGTTTCAATTTTTTTAATAAATATTGAAACATGACATAAGATCAATCTAATGATTGATAAATATTGAAATTTATGGCGACTTTCACGCTCTAAAGCCACTGAATCTCAATCCAAATTGGATTGAGATTCAATGGCTTTAGAGCGCGAAAGTCACAATAAGTTTCTAACTTTATCAATCATACGATTGTTTTAATTCTATCAATATCAATTACTAACATACATTATAGTGTAAGGGTGACAATGGATACAGTTTGGGTAGGGCACTATCGTTACATGTCCTCACACCCATGGTTTAAAAAAATAATAGTAGCCAAGTCCATACCCTCGTGGGCACTGTCATACCTCAAATTTGTCCTACCTTTTCAAATTTTTATTTGCCCGACTTAATTTTCAACTTGCATCGCTTGTACATCGTAACCTAGTCTCCAGCAAAAATAATCTTTTGTGTGGTTGATTTAATTTCTCAGGCACATTTGTCGTTCGACTTTTGTTCATTTTTACCCGTTTTATTTTCGTCAAAATGTCTAGAATAATTAATGTTTTTTTTAAACTTGCATTTTATTTTTTAAACATATTATTTGATAAGGATTTTCAAAATTTTCACCTTTTGTCAAATGAATTTGTGACACGTGCATTTTTTAAATTATTTTTTATTTATTTTTATTTTTTGCTTTATAATTTTATTTTAAGAAAATATTAATATAATATAATAGTAAGGTTGTAATATTAATTAATTAATTAATTAATTTAAAGATTAGATTTTTAATTAGAAATTAGATTAGAATTTTAATTTAAAAAATAATATTAGAATTAGAATAAAATTATTAATTAAAATAGAATTAGAACTATTTTTTATAATTAGAATAGAAATAGAAATTAAAATGAAAGAAATAGAAAAGAAAACAGAAAAATTATAAGAAAATAAAAAAAGAAAAAGAGAAAGGGGCAGAAGGAATTGGGGATTAGGGTTAGGGAATTGGGATAAATGGGGGGATTTACTGTTCTTCTTCCCCAATTTTGAGAAACACCAGCCGCCGAAAACCCTAGCCCATTTCTTCGTCTTCCTCCTTCTTCCCAAACATCACCGCCGCCAAACCATAACCTTTATCACCTCTTCCTCTCACAACGAAACCTAGCTGCCGCCGGATAATCTCATCACCAAAATCCCTCTGTCTCCACACAAAACCTAGCTCTTTCTCTCCCTCACCGACAACACATCACCCCCGAGCTTCCTTCTCCTTCATCAAAAAATGCAACCACCATCCCTTTCCTCTTCCCTCTCGCGAAACCCAGATAACCTCACCTTCTCCTTCTTCCCCTCCGAAAAGAGCTGCCGCGAGAAAACTCGGTTTTCTTCCTCCTCACACTGACACTCTTCTTCTTTCTCCTTTGACATTCAACATCAACATCATTCACAATCCTCTAACGTTGTTTACGAGTTGGTTTCGCAAAGCAAGTTGTGATTTTTTTCCGACCCAAGCTGCAACATCATCACCTTCCATCTTGTAGCATGTTTTCTTCCACAAAGTTGACACTGCCGCAACTCAAGGACCCGTTCAATGACAATGTTAGCCGCAACAACTATTGGGATTAACTATCAGATGTATCCTCAAGTGAGAATCGAGGCTTCCGACTCTACTACCATCGCGACTGATGGAAATAGGTTCGATAAAGTGTTGAACTCAACAAATTTGATTTGCAGTAGCACAACTCCATACGCATCAACGAGTCCGATCAACGAATTCACGTCTCCTCAATAACAAACTGCAGTTTTTGTCATCAAAGTTGCGACAATGGTTTGTCGACAAACCACCCACAACAGCAAATGCTTTTAGTGTCGCGTTTTTAAGCATTAATAATCACAAATCATTCTCCATGTTTAACATGTTTACATTTTGCTAGTACACTATATTTTCAACTTACTTTAGCAAGAAAGAACGTCGTAAGTAGGCTCAATAGCATCACAACTTAGCAATTCCGAGACGATGCCGACATCAAAAATAGAGAAATAAGGCATGTGAGAAGATGGCATGGAATGGTTTGAGTGCAGGTTTGCATCGACAACCGATGAACTCTCTCCTCAAGCCGCTGCTAGGATGCGGGTCTGCTGCGAGTTTTCAATTCGGTTACGATTCGGCAATCGACTCAACAACAACTTGTATTTTTCAGTAACATTTCGAACCGAGAGCGTCGTTACCAATTTGAGCTATTTTATGTCATGTTTCTGTCATTTTTATTTATTCATTTTAATTTTGAATCAACAATGTTAGCATTTGTTGAATCCTAATGGTTGGATTTCATTTTAATGTGTGGAATCATGATAAGAACACCAGTGTTGTAGCTGGTATACTGGTTTTCTGCTTTGAAACACTTTGGAATGTTTTTTTTTATTTGAATGCTTTGATATGCATAGCAACAACATAAGATTCTAGGTTCTGTTATATTGTTTCAAATGCTGAAGTATTGTTCATATTGGGTATTGTTTCTTTCAAAGCGTGTTGTTCCCCGAGGATGGTTTCTCATTCTGGTTTTAGTCTTTTGATATACACACCTAGCTAGTTAATACACAATCCAGGCTTTATCTCTTGGGCTTCGTATCCTCATTTGGATTAAGCTCAAAGGTTTGTTTTTTATCACTAAACTCTTTATCTATAGCAGGATTTAATTGGTATAATTAGATTCTCTTTACTGCTAATTGGTGTAGGCTGCTTGAAGTAAGGAATTAAGCCTACGTCCTTATTTTCTCATTATTTAGTAAATGCACTTTCCATGAATTTGTGGTAATTTAGTGATGAGGTGGATGTTGATTTAGATTAAAGTCATTTAACTATGTTAATCAAGTTTAATTAATTTAATTATTTGATTGCATTAACTCATAACCGAATAATTTTGGTAATTGGTTTAGATTAATATAATTAAGTGATTTAATAAATTTGGATCAGTTGACTTTGTTAAATAAATCGGGCTAAGATCAAGGGATTCCAAAACTACATCTCGTTTATATACATTTGTTGTTTCATTTTCTCCCTATTTGATAAAAATGTACCCCCACTCCCAAAATGTAATAATTTTTATCGCTTTTGTCTTATTTATACTTTAATACTTTAAACCCTTTTCAAAATAAATTCTTGATTCGTCGAGCCACTTTCCACCTTGTAAGTCGACTGCTTCCTATGCATCATCATCAACCTCTTGATCACAATACACAATATTTAAAGCTTACTTCTGGACTTCCTTATAGTGAGACCTATTTGATCAATTATTTCTAGTTGGTCATTTAGAAGACTAGCCCACTTTGCTAGTATACACGATTAAAACTCAATTTAATTGCCTGTTCATTTATCGAAACTCTAAATTCAAACCTCGACTCTCCTCGAGTATTTTTCTTCCAATCAAACTAAAACACTTAACAATACTTAAATACAATTTCAATAAAGATGAAAAGGGAGTTGGAATCGAGTCTTCAATTCCTCTTCTCAATTGTTTGGGCCTGAGGAGTCTTTCTTAAGCTCGAACAATTATCTTCTAAAATGATAAACGAATTCAAATCTATTTTCCTAAACACGTAGATGAAAAAGAGAGAGAGTGGAATCTTCCACTCACTATCCCGATTACTTGGGCCCGAGGACTCTTTCTTAAGCCTCGAGTAATTGTCATTTGAATTAATTTACTCTAATTATATCAAAGATCTTTCATAATATTTGATGAGAAAAAAGAGAGATTAAAGCCTTTGACTCATTCTGATTACTTAAGGTCCGAGAAGTCTTTCTTAAACTTCAAGTAATCCTCATCCGTTAAAATACTTCAACCACCTCCCATCGTTCAAAACGCTTTCCAAGCGCAACCCCCTCTTAGATGAAAAAGAGAGAGAGAGTCAAGTCTTTGACTCGCTCTCCCAATTACTTGAGCCCGAGGAGTCTTTCTTAAGCCTCAAGTAGTCGTCATTCATTAACTACCTTAACCGTATCCAAATCCTTTCATACTTAAGGTTGAAAAGAGAGAAAGTTGAATCTTCAACTTACTTTCCCGATTACTTAGGCTCGAGAAGTCTTTCTTAAGCTTCGAGTAATCGTCATTTGATTAACCTACTCGAATCATATCCTATCCTTTCGCAATCAAGGTTGAAAAAGAGAGGGAGTCAAGTCTTTCTTAAGCTTCAGGTAATCGTCACCTCTAGCTAAAAATTCGATACATCTAACCTCGTTTTCTCGTCCCCGTGCGACCATTGCCCTAAAACCTTTTCAAATCTATCCTCTTTTCCAAACCAAAATACTTAACATATCAAACTGTCTTTTCTCGCCCCCGTGTGATTGAAACTTCTCCAAACACTAATTCTTCGCCCCCGTGCGATATACAACTCAAACATATTTCCCAAAGAACATTGTTTAGTCCTTTCTTCCGCGCATAACAAACTCGTGCTTCAGCCTCCCCTAGCGAGCAGACAAGCCAATGTTTAGCAGTTAGAATGCGAACTAAACTCTCGTTCGACTCAAATACACCTTTTTACCAAGAACATTGTTTTGTCCCTTCTTCTTCGCATACAAACTCGTGCTTCAGCCTCCCATAGCGAGCAGACAAGCCAACGTTTAGCAGTTAGAATGTGACCTAAACTCTCGTTCACTTAAAACGCAAACCCAACCGTAGTAGGCCGAACTATGGCTGCTCTGATTCCTCATTCCCTAATGAGGATACGTAGGCACGAGGATCTTTATCCTTGACGAGCACACTAACAACTAACTTCCCCTTTCTCTTACCCCAGTGCAATCGAGACCAACCTGTTATTCAAAACCTATTCTCTCGCCCTAGTGAGATCAAGACCCAACCGTAGTTGTCCGAATTACGGACACTCTGATTCTTCATTCTCTTCTGACTGTAAGATATGTAGGCACAAGATCGGGATGATCTTGGCGAGCACATTTCCTACAATTTCTTTCTTTTTCCCGTAGTCCCACGAACTATAATGCTATGAATTTCCCATTGCACAAGAGAGTAAGTAGGCACAAGGGCCCCAATCCTTGGTGAGCACCCTAGTATAAAAACCACCCTTTTCCCCTTAGTAAGCAATTCCTTTAGAAGATAAACAAACTTAGCTAACTTTTTCTCACGAATCGAATCAAGAGGTTCTCGTTGAGTACAACGGACGTAGAGGGTGCTAATACCTTCCCTTTTTGTAATCGACTCCCAAACTTAGAATTTAGTTGCGATGACCATGTTCTTATCTCTTTAAAGGTTTTATCGATATTTTACTATTCCTTCCTTGGAATGAATAAAGTTTGATGGCGACTCTGTTCGAATATTTTTTTTTTGCGTTCATCGCGAGGATCATATTTTTCGAGGTACGACAGATGGCGACTCTGCTGGAGACAATGCATAACCCTATGCTAGAGAGAGTCAAGCCTAACTTGACCCAATTCGCAAGAGTTGGATCCGCTTATTTGTGAATCTTCTTTTATTGCTTGCTTGTTTTAATTATTTGTTATTTACTTACTTGTTTGCTTATATATATATATATATATATATATATATATATATATATATATATATATATATATATATATATATATATATATATATATATATATATATATATATATATATATATATATATATATATCTTATTGTTGTTTCTTGTGATACTATTGGGGTTCTCTGATTGTTGGAACTTTGTGAGATGACTCTACACCCGTGTCTGAGGAAAAACATAGGATTAGAATGGTGGTTGTGTAGTGGAATCCCTTGAGGAGTCTTTCTCGTTGGGAGGATAGAAAGCCCCGCTTAGAGTTGATTCCCTTAAGGATGTTATTGTCGTGGTGAGCCTTAGCCATGGTAATAATGTTTTTGAGCCTGGATCTATAACTCTAAGGACCTTTTACCCTTTTTCCATGGTGGTTGGTAGTATTAACTCATGAGGGTCACTCCTTGTTGGGTTGATACCAACGCCCCAATCAAATGAGATCCCTTGAACGTATCGTTATTCTGACAATGATATTTTCAACCTTGATCTATGACTCTGAGGTCCCTTTAAGAAGCCTTGGACTCAATGGTTATGTAGAAGAGACTCACGAGGAGCCTTTCTCGTGAGACGACGCGAAAACCTCACCTAGAAGAGATACTTCGAGGGTATTATTATCAGATGAATCTTTGTCATGGAAATAATATCTTAGAAAAGATCCATGACTCTAGGAACCTACCCATTTAGAGCCTACCCACGAGGTTCCCTTTAATCAGAGAAATCTGTTATTTACCCGTTGTTCTATCTGACCTCAGAACATGATGGAACCTGTGATCCTGTTTGTGCCTGCATTGCATTTGCATGTCATTGCATTTGCATTTCATATCATTCTCTCAACCAGAAATCTTATCCATCCTTTGTCCATAATCCGCAATTGATTTCCCGATACACGTATTAGACTTGAAGTAGCACTGGAAGACCATGGAACGCTTGAAGTAGAGTCAGGTTGAGCTAAGAAAAGATGAGAACAACAGGAAAGGCAAGATGAAGCAGCTACCATAAGCTATAGGCCTCGCAATAATTTGGGAAGAAGGAACACTCCTCTCCATACTATTCCTGTGTCTTACACTCAGCTTCTGCCACATTTAATTCGAAATTCACTAGTGGAGCCTAAGTCTCTCAAGCCGGTGTCAGAACCATACCTCCTGGGTATGATCCCAAGGCACATTGTGGATACCATACTGGATCAATGAAGCATTCAACAGAAGATTGCAAAGCTTTCCAGGCCAGGGTGCAGCAATTGATTGACGAGAGATGCATATCCTTTCAAGAAGGGAGTTTGGTTGTGCCTATCCTCCTCGCACCTAAATGAGTTCGAAGACTTCAAGATGTAGCTTCTCAAGACAGCAAGCCGAGAAAGAAGGGCCCAGTTCCTCAATGCTGGAAATTTTAAGATCATGTTATTTCTTTGCATTTGTAGTTTCTTTTTTGTTAAGTGCTATTTGCTTTTAGACATTATTGTTTATTAATGGTATTGTTAATGTGATAATTATGTATGTATTGATCAAATCCATTCGTATTCACTCACATTTTCTCGTTATTGCAAAAATCACAATTTTTTTCCTTTATCGCACTGCTGTTTAGCAATGATTTGAGGGAGGATGAAAAAAACCAAATACCCATAATTGCTGATAGTATGCTTTCGGATAAAATCCCTCTGATGATGTACAAGTATTGTTTCGAATCCCCAAATACTGGAGAGATAAGGAGTTAGTCCCTAGTTAACCACTTCGAGCCTAGAAGTAGGAGTTTCCTTCGAATCGATAAACCCTTACGCGTAACCTGGGGCAAGGGTAGTGTTTAGTTAACCTGAGTACACACTCAAATCACGAGAAAAATCCAAGAGATGATAGTTGACCAATGACTTGGCAGTCACAATTCTCCAATATATAATAAAAAGCCTGCTAAGTCGAACACCTTAAAAGAAGACTTAGGCAAAAGTCAAGGCAATCCCGATGGATTTGAAGAACAAAATCAGTCCATGCAAAAATTAGGGATAAAAAAAAAATCAAAAGAGGTTCTTCAAATCCTCAACAAAAAAAAAGATTCAGTAACCACCATATTAAGAATCAAAAGGGTCACTGGCATCCATAAAAAAATAAGGGTGACTGCTATTTCAAGCATACCTTGAATCATCAAGCTTACACCGTCAAGCTCTAAGTGCGTGTGTAGAATTAAACTGAATGTAGGATTGGAGTTCATCACGAAGAAGGGGTGGGTTAAAATTAAATTTTGAGCTTTATAGCATTTATTTCTATAACCGTGAATCAGACCATGTTGCAACCCTCAAAAGTTCTAATTGAGACGAGGTTTATCCTGAAAGCATACTACAACAAGGTTGCGTAAACTGACTCCTAAATATTTGCTACTCTCCTATATTGGTGTCATATTCTTGCTATGTCTTTCACACACCAGTAAATCAGCACTGCGTTTAGACTAATGGTCCAATTTGTCACACACTATCACATCTTTTCTAATAAATGTGATTTTTTAAACTTGCATGAATATCGCATTAAAATTACCATTTTTGAATGAATAATTTTTAAACTGCAAATTAGTACTTGACATAATGGAAATCCCAACAAAGAGTAATTAAATAGGAACTTGATCTTTCACTGATACTAGCTTGAATCAAGACTACCTCACAACCTTGTGAATCTGGGGCAGGTCCTTCCAAGGTTCAAACAGGGGCATACTGCCATTGTAAGATATAGACACTGAGGAAAAGGAGATCAAACTATGTCTTGGTGTAATCGCTCTCAAAGTTCTCATTCCAGAAGAAATCCTTCAAATACCTAGCAGACTGGGGCAGACAAGTTGAATTGGGGTAGACTAGTTGAACAGGGGCAGTTTCTCCTTCTTACTTTCAAATTGGTCAAGCTGACCGCGCTAGATGCCAGTAACTGTTGAGGTTAACAAGCGTCAAAAGCCTCGGGGCTGAGCAAAAGCACGATTAACATGCCTTGGTTAAGTCTCTATGCTCGCACGGTTAATATGCCTTGGTTAAGTCGCTACGCTCGCACGGTTAACACACATTGATTAAGTTACCACGCTCGTGCAATCAACATGTTTTGGATAAGTCGCTTACGCTCGTACAATTAAAATGCTTTGGTCATGTCACAATGCTTATACCATCATTCATGAGCTATCATGACATATCCGCTAGAAGTGAAGTTCTTACAAGAACAAGTAGACCACTTCTGCAAAGGATCCAACTTGGTGCCTCGAGAGCATCCACAACTGTCCTCTGATTATGGCACCGTCAGATACTATGTGTCGAGAAGTCAAATCCTTCTACCAAATAAAGTCCCATCTCGCTTGGCACATCTTCAAAGTCCAATCTTTTATGGGCAACTACGTAAAAGGTCCAATCTTTTATTAGCAACTACATAAAAGCCACTCCAATTGGCATCTCAAAGTTACCCTAAAAGTCCAGTCTTCATTGGCAACCACTAAAAGTCCACCCTTGTTGGCATCCTCATATAACCAAAGTCCAATCTCCTTTGGAAAATACAGTAACTAAAGTCTAATTTCGCTTGGCAACTATCCAAATCCAGTCCCTAGGGGTATCCCAACATATATTTATCCCCAGCGTACCTAATCATTTGCATTGTTATAAGCATGACATACAATATCATAATCATATCAATCATTAGCACATCATTTGCATTCATATATGCATTAGACTCCTAGCAGTTGCATCTTAATTACAATGGACGTTGGAGGCGGTTCTGACTGATTCTTGAATGACAATATGTGGTGTTGCATAGGAAAACACGGAGCAGATGAAGTTGTATAGTTTATTATATTTTTCCGTTTCAATTTTTTTAATAAATACTATTAACAAGGCTAACATAGCAATATAGGACATAATATCAATCTAATGATTGATAAATATTGAAAGTTATGGTGACTTTCATGCTCTAAAGTCACTGAATCTCAATCCAAACTATTTAGATTGAGATCAAGTGCCTTTAGAGCGCATAAGTCACCATAACTTTCAATCTTTATCAATCATTAAATTGTTTTAATTATATCAATATTAATTATTAACATACATCATAGTGTAAGGATGGAAATGGATAGAGTTTGTGCAGGGTAGTGTCGTACCCTTTCTCACACTCATGGTTAAAAAAATCCTAGTATCCGAGTCCTTACCCTCGCGGGCACCAACATTTGTACTCGTACTCATACTTTATAGGTATCTAAGTACCCATAACCATATCGGTTTAACATGCATTTCTAATACAAAATTTGTTTAATTATAAATCATGTCATTTTAAGTTTTTAACAACATTAAAAAAATTCAAGGATGTTATTGTTGAGTTAAGAAATAAACAAACCTTATATTAAAATGTATACAAGTTTGTCCTGTCAAGTCTGCTTAGTTGATAGCTATGCAGGGACATTAGATGCCGGGGCGCGTGTTTGAATCTACGACATCCCTCTTATTCATCTTTACCTACATTTCTAATAAAATTTTTGATCAATTATAAATTATGTCATTTTAAGTTTTAACAACATTAAAAAAATTCAAGGATGTTATTATTGAGTTAAGAAATAAACAAATACTTATATTAAAACATGTACAAGTTTTTCCTATTAAGCCAACTCCATTGATAACTATGCATGGACATCAGATGCTGGGGTGACTGTTTGAACCCACACCATTCCACTTATTCATCTTTGAAAAGGTGGATTCCATCCACTAGACTATATAAAAAAAAGAGTACACATTTAATAGTGATTTATTTCATAAAATTGATAAGCATACATGTTTATATAATAATAAAAATAAAAAATATAAATATATATTATGCATGTATGGGGGGTGAGGTAGGTACTAAGGTATTCATACTTGTGCAATTACCCATTTATTTTAATGTGTAATTGTCCGTACCTATGCCCATATCCATTTTGAGAGTTTTTACCTTACTTGTTGTGAGTAATTTTTATGGGAACCCATCAAGGATAGATCCAATTAGGAATGTAAATGATCAGGATTTGGGTAGGGTACTATAATACCCGTCCCCGTATCCGCAGTTGGAAAAAAATCCTCATACCCGAGCCCATACCTGCTTGTGTATCAACATTGACACTCGTCCCCGTACCTTATGGGTATCTAAGTGTCCGTACCCGTGCCCTTTACCCGCATTTCTAATTAAAATAAATATAGAGTATAAAATATCATAATATTTTAAGTTTTTAAAAACATTAAAAAATTTTTAAAAAATTTATTATTTAATAATGAAATAAATGATCACTTATATTAAATATGTAGTAGTTTAAAGTTAATTTTTTTAAAAGTTTTATAATAATTTATTTTTATATAATAATATAAATTAAAATATATAAATATATATTATGCGGGTATAAGACGGGGTGGGTACTAAGGTGTCTATCCCCGCACTCATCCTCACTTATTTAAGAGGATAATTACCTGAGGCCGTGCCTGTACCCATTTTTGCGAGTTTTTATCCTATCTGTTCTGAGTAATTTTGTGGGTACCCACTAGGGATGAGCCGAATTTCCATCCTTAGATCCAATTGTTATCCCTAGTTAGAAAAATGGGTACGTGCTTGGACATGTTCAATTACTTAGTAAAATAAGTGGGTGTGGCACAGGTACGAGTACCTTAGTACCCACCCGCCGTATACCCGCACAATATATATATATATATATATATATATATATATATATATATATATATATATATATATATATATATATATATATATATATATATATATATATATATATATATATATATATATATATATATATATATATATATATATATATATATATATATATATATATATATATATATATATATATATATATATATATATATATATATATATATATATATATATATATATATATTATTTATTATTATGTACACATGTTAATGTATCAATTTTATTAAATACACCACTATTAAACTTGTACGTATTTTAACATAAATGTTTGTTTTTTTCTTAACTCAACAATAATATCCTTAAATTTATTTTAATGTTGTCGAAAAAATTTAAAATGACATGATAAATTATAATTGATAAGTTATATTTTATTAGAAATGTGGGTAAGAAGGTATGGGTATGAATACTTAGGTACCCATAGGATACGAGTACTGGTAAAAACGTTGGTGCCCACACGAGTATGAGCTTGAGGACGAGGGTTTTTTCAAACAACGGGTATGGGTCAGGTAGTATAGTACCCTCCCCAAATCTTACCCATTGCCATCCTTATTGTTAACTATTTTGTATTGGAACCATAAATAGTTGAAGTAGACGGTGTATAATCTTGAACATGTGGTGCTGATATCTGATATAGTGGCGCGATGATGAACCTGTAAGGTTAACACTCTAATGCCCAAGTCAGTTCAAGATTCAAGGTGAGTGTAACGAAAAAAGGATATCACAAAGTGCAACTTTCATTTTGTATGAGATGAATTTTATACCTTTGGTCATGTGAAGTTGATTTGCATTGATTTAGGCCTCAAGGATTTGGGCCCATGGTCGATCTAGAATAGTTTCCCCCAAGGCTTGCCAAACACTTAGGGAGATAGGGAAGTCTTTAGTGGTTGTGGCCGACCTCTAAGGATGTCGTCTATTTTGATATAGAAGCGAAACATTTGGAGTCAGTTGAAAAAGTAGTGGTGAGCAAGCGCATTAAATGCATTTCTATCACTGAAACATTTCCCTGCTTCTCTCACACACATGGGCTGAAGTTGTAAGAACAAGATTTGGTTCTGCATTTGGCCTTAAGTTTTGATGATAACAATACACAGGTTCTTAAAGAACAATTTTTTCATCCTAATGGTTTTGTTAAGTGTGCAACTACTAGATACAAGTTCTGAATTTGAGAAAGTGACGAGTGGCGTCATTAGACTCTGAACCTAGTGCACTCTGATTCAAAGAATTAAAATAAGACGTTTTCTACAAAGATAATCAAGCTCTGAATTACTCTGCTCAATACTTCTGATCATCGCTCATCTAAAAAGCTTCAATTTATGACTCTGATAAGAGAAGCCTTTGACGTTATCAAGCTCTAAAGTCTTGCGCTCAACAACTCTAATGAACTGTGTCACCAGACTATGGATCAAGACTTTGAAGACCAGGTTATGAAGACTCTCTCATACAACCTTTGATTCTTCTATGAATCCTTCATCAACTCTCTTTTTGAAGCCTCTGAATATTAGAAGATAAGTTCAAAATGTTTTACGTGAGAAAATAATACACAATATAAAATCAATATTCATTCCACCACACTGGTTTCGTGGGAAAAGGACTGTATTATTGTACCATTTTGTCTTCCATTTTCACAAAACGTTATGGAAGGATACAACTACTTGTGGAATTCCATTTCTTTCCTCAAACAAATCTTTGTATTGCCTATATAAAGGAGTCTTGGAAGAATGAAACTGTAACAACAACTTCTACGTGAACACTGCATACTATACAACTTTTTGAGAGAAATAA
Source organism: Lathyrus sativus (assembly GCA_963859935.3). Classification (NCBI taxonomy): domain Eukaryota; kingdom Viridiplantae; phylum Streptophyta; class Magnoliopsida; order Fabales; family Fabaceae; genus Lathyrus; species Lathyrus sativus. The sequence continues at coordinate 511,083,116 of OZ012737.1, forward strand.
AAATATACACGCAAGGAAATTTTGTTCATATAGTTTCATAGAAACTTTTTTGTATGTAAATATTTGTAACACGTTTGTGTAATCTGCTTTCATAGACGCATCTTTGTAACACAATTCATTTCTCAACTTTTGAGTTGTATTTTCTTGAGAGACTAGAGTATAGTTAAAATTTCTCAAGAAGACATTGACAATTTGTCTTTGTGGTTGTAATCAAGTTTGGTTATAATGGTATAAGTCCTCGTGATAAGACAAAATCACCTTGGCATGTGTGTGTGTGTATAGACACACATTGACGGAGCTAGTAAGAGGAAAGGGTGGGCCCATTCCCCCGTACTTTAATCTTTGAGTCATAATTTAATATTATATGTAATATATTAACCTATTTAATGTATTAAAAATTATGAAGGAAAACTAATTAATGCCCCCACTTAAAAAATATATGGACTATCACACCCATTTAAATATCTAATTAATTATTTTATTTTTTCTTTAAAAAACAATTAGTTTTATATAATAAATAAAATATATATTTTAAATAAAATTAAAAAAAAACTAACTTTTCCTATTCCTATTCCTATTCCTATTATTCATAATTCTCTTTGACTGTTTGCAAATACAAACAAATCACTTTTGATATCCCTCTTTCTCTCACTCCTCTTTCTCTTACTGCAAAGAGTCTCTCTGTTACTAGCTTCTTCTCCCTCCATTGTTGATCTTTTAAAAGGTATTTTTTTTTTTTAATTTTAATCTAAATGAATTTATAATTTATTTTTATTATTATAATAAGAGCACAAATGTATTATTACATTATTGAACAAGAGATTATGTTAATGGTATAAAATTTATTTTTAGAGTTTTGTAGTATTTGTTTGAATTTGTTATATTTGTATCAATTTTATAGTATTATTATAAATTTTTTAAATAGGATTTCAATTGTGATTTTTGTTTGTTTTGTTTTTAGTAATAAGCAATGGAAAAACATTTTAAAAGAAAATCAACAGAGAAATCATCAACTTCTAATCCTCAAACACCTAATGAAGGTCGAAGTCTCAGATTGATTCCTCCCATGAAAAAAAGGTTTTTAGAGTTTGAAGTGGAAAAACTTCCTAATGATCCTAGTTTAAGGCCAAAAATGTCAGATTATCATCCAAGTGGTAAAGATGAAATTAGAAGATACTATTTGCAAAAGGGTCCTTGTCAACCAAAAGAAATTACTTTTTCACAAAGAAAATTTGGAGATACCTTTTGTAAGTTTAATTCGGATTGGTATTTAAAATATGTTAGTTGGTTAGAATATAGTCAAAGTGAGGATGCTGCATATTGTTTATGTTGTCATCTTATGAGGTCACACGTTGAAGAACATAAAGGTTGTGGTGATACCTTTATAACAGAAGGCTTTACAAATTGGAAAAAAAGTGAAAGGTTTCGAGTTCATCTTGGAGATGTAAATAGCTCTCACAATCAAGCATGGAGAAATTGTGAAGCTCTAATGAAACAAAAGCAACACATTGAAGGTGTCTTGTGTAAATAATCCAATCAAGTTAAAGAGGACTATCGAATTCATTTGACATGTATAATTGATTGCATTTGATATTTATTAGCACAAGGTTTAGCTTTTCGTGGTAATGATGAGTCAATTTCGTCTAGAAATAAGGGGAATTTTCTTGTTAACCACAATGAAGATATTTATAAAGTTTGGAAAAATTGTTGTGGAAATCTTAAGTTAACATCTCCTGATATTCAAAAGGATATTGTTAAAGCTGTTGCAACAATCACTACTCAAGTTATACTGGATGATCTTGGAGATGACTTATTTGCTATTTTAATTGATGAATCTCGTGATATCTCAGTGAAGGAGCAAATGGTTATGGTTATACGTTATGTAAATAATGAAGGAAAAGTTATTGAGTATTTTCTTGGTGTTGTTCATGTTTCAAATACTAGTGCTCTAACATTGAAATCGACTTTGGAGTCATTATTTACAAAATATGGATTAAGTTTGTCAAGGATACATGGACAAGGCTATGACAGAGCAAGTAATATGCAAGGTGAATACAATGGTATAAAAAGCTTGATTTTAAAAGAGAATTGTTCGGCATTTTTTATTCATTGTTTTTCCCATCAACTCCAATTAGCTCTTGTGACATTAGCAAAAAAGAATTCTAAAATGACTTTATTTTTAAGCACCGAGATATTCTTCGTGAAAGTCAAGCTACAAAGGTGAAAGAAGCATTGGAACATGGAGAAGTATCCAGTGGGCGTGGCTTGAATCAAGAAATGAAAACTAAGAAGACGGGGGAAACAAGATGGAGATCACATTATGCTACATTACTTAGTATAGTTTCTTTATTCTCTTCTATGATTGATGTGCTAGAAATGGTTGAGGAAGATGGAACAGATTTAGGTAAAAAAGGTGAAGCACTAATGTTGATGAATTATATGCAATCTTTTGAATTTATTTTCATCTTACACTTAATGAAAATATTTTTAGGAATTAGACATGATTCATCTCAAGCATTACAAAGAAATGATCAAGATATTGTAAATGCTATGAACTTAGTAAAAGTGTCCAAAATAAGGCTACAAGCTATAAGAGATAATGGTTGGAATTCTTTGTTGAATGATGATTCATTATTTTATGAGCATAATGATATTGATATTCCAGATATGGATGACACTTTTCAACCGACACAAAAAAAGTCAAAGAGAAAAATGGAGAAAGTATCTAATTTACATCATTTTCAAGTTGAATTGTTCTATGAAGTGATTGGTTGGCAACTTCAAGAGCTGAACAACCATTTTATAGAAGTGAATACTGAGTTGCTCCTTTGTGTAGCTTGTTTAAGTCCAAGAGATCCATTTTCTACATTTGATAAGGAAAGGTTGGTCCATTTAACTCAATTTTATCCTTCAGAGTTTTCTCAAGTGGAATTATTGGCACTAGATTGTCAGCTTGATAACTATTTCTTAGATGTATGCTCTGACACTGAATTTTTCAGAATTAAAGGGGATTGATGATCTTTCTATCAAGCTCGTAGAGACCAAAAAACATGTTGTGTACCAGTTGGTATATTTTCTTTTAAAGTTATCTCTGATATTACTTGTGGCAACTCCAACAACTGAAAGAGCTTTCTCTGCTATGAATATTATCAAGAATCGAATGCGAAATCACATGGGTGATGATTGGTTAAATGATTGTTTAGTTATTTACATTGAGAGAGATATTTTTGTTGATGTTGAAAATGAGAAAATCATTCAACATTTTCAAAACATGAAAAATTGTAGAGAACAATTATAATTTATATTTATATTGACCCCACTACTCAAAATTTCTGGCTCCGTCCCTAATATATATATATATATATATATATAGACACACACACACACACACACAGGGTTATTTAGTGCAAAGAAAATGTTTTGCAATTCTTAAGTAGTCAGCTTCCATTCATAAGCATTTTTTCTTAGCAAGCGTATCCTTCTATTCTTTTCTGAAAGTTGCAAATCTTTTCTCAAAGCTTATTCCTTTCCCCATTACTTTTCTTCACCAACTTCGCCTAACCAAGTACCCGTTTCAATTTAAAATTTTACCTTCAACATCTTCTATTTTTTTAGTCAAGATGATGTTGAATATATATCTACATATACAAAAGGGGTGGGGTATGTGAGGGGTGAACTATGAGTTTCAGGAAAACTTGAACTTGAGTTTGAAAAAAACTAAGGATTGGATTTAGAGTTGAAATTTATTTAACAAATATTTTAGAAATTCGTAATGAAAATTAAAGAGTTAAGGGATAGAGAGATAATGCCAAGAATTGTAGAGGCCCGGTAATAAAGAAAAGACCTAATCCTCTCCCAAGATTTGTTTTTAAGAGTATCTAGTAAATCTTAAGAGCTTTCTTAGGTTGAAATCTCAAACCCCTTTATACAAGGAAAATGAAGTTTTTGGCTAGCTTTCAACCAAATAACAACCAAATGACATAAGCGATTAGTCTTCCTTCCAAACGACAAATTCAAGCGATTATTCTTCTTTCCAAAATTGGAACAACTACTTCCCAAGCTAAACCGATATTTTACACGAGCTTATCTCAAACTAAGGTGAGCTTTTAAACTAGGATGAGCTCATGAACCTAGCTAATGGTTTGATGGAATGACCACAAATCTATGGGATTTTGTGTCAGGCTTATCTTCAACCTTAGTAATATTTTAAATAGGGATGAGCTTACGAACCAAACCAGGGTATTAAACTAGATTGTAATGAACCAAGTTGAGATTTTACACGGGCTGATCTCTAACTGATGAAAATTTTTGAATAGGCTGAACTTACGAGCCGAATCAACGACTAAGTAACTAAATCCCCAAACCAAAGCTTTTAAAGGGTTTAGCTTCAAACCCAAATATTACACTCTTTATGGATAAATTATTTAACCAAGGTAAAAATATTCCTTGGATAATTTATAATACTACCCTTCCAAAATTACAAAGATGTCTCACTAAACAAAATGACTTTATCGAAAGCGCTATTGCTAAATATAAGTGTGAGAAAGGATATAAGTTTTTCAAGAAGGTCTAAGGTTGTTACCTTTAGACCTTTTTAATTTATCAAAACAAAAAGGTTCTTAGTGCCCTAATTTATTATAGTGAGAGCATTTATAAACAAGGTGTTTCTTTTTCTTGTTATTTAAGCCTTTACTAGGTGTTCTATCTGGCTTGAATCCTAGTCCACTTTTATTTAAGGAAGGCTATTAATTTAATAAGATCATGTCAACGTTTTCTTTCCCCTTAGTAAATTTACTTATGGTTCCCTGCAAATCTGTCACTTCCTTTTTCAATGAGACACAAGTATCACAAACTTTTGTTGAGTTTCTAATATCGGTTATTTCAAATTTAAGCAATTTATTTCTTTCTTCAAGAAACTCTAGATATTTCTTAAGGTCTAAGTTGCATTTTTGATCCTATTGATTTCTTCAACAAAATTAGCACTAATTTTAAATAATTTCTTGTAACATGGTTTAGTTACCTTATAATTATCTTCCTCGTATGATGCCTTTAAGCAAATTTCCTCTTCTTTGTTTAATGAGGATTGCTCCATGGTTGTCCCCGAGGTTGATGCATTTTTTTCTTTTCTTATTTCAGTGGTTTCACTGGATGATACTTCTTATTTGCAACCTATTACAACCGAGGTTCCTTTATTCGATGTTGAATCTTTAGAAGATCGTTCAACTACTGAGTATGTTCTTTCAAAGGAAGCCATGAGATTTGTTTTATAGGATATGGGTGAGGTTGATGATTCTTCAATCTTTAATTATGTACCTTCATCTTTAAGTAATTGAACTATTTCATTCAATTTCTTAATGATCTTCTTTTTCTTTGATTTTTCTTGAAATTTACAAACATTCACATCTTTTGATTTAAGTATTGGATTATGTTTCCAACTATTTATTAATATATATTAATTATTGACAAATATTCCAATATAATTTTTAGTAATTCTAAAATTTGAAACACACTGATGAATAATATCCCCATCTTCTTCGCCTCATATATTCATTTCCTCTTGAATGATACTTAGAGAAACTCCATATATCATTTCAAAAGTATCTCATATTTCCTTGGTAGTTTTACAATTATAGATATAAATAAGATTACTATCATCTAAAGTCATTACTACAAAGTTCTTGGCTTTGAGATCTATTTCAAAATTTCTCTTTTCTTCTACAGTCCAAAGAGAATCAGGTTTATATACTAATTCTCCATCTATTTTGTGAGTAAGGATAAACAGACCATTGATTATAGTTTTCCACAGTTCAAAATGAATACTTTGAATACATATTCAAAATCTAGCTTTCCATATTTAAAACTTAGCACCATTAAACGCTCGAGGTGTGCTTAGGAAATAACTCTTGTTTAAAAAAGTGTTGGAAGCCATATTCCTCTTGAGATGATTAGTCCTTCTTCCAAACTACATATATTCTGTAGGTTGAACTCCCGAATCCCCTTATACAAGGAAATAAAGTTTCTGGCCATTTTCCAACTAAACAACAACTAAAGGAGAGAAACAACTAATCTTCCTTCCAAACTATGGATTGAAGCGATTAGTCTTATTTCCAAAATTGGAGTGGTTAGTCCCCAAGCTGAGCCTATATTTTACATGGGCTTATCTTGAACCAAGGTGAGCTTTTAAACCAGAATAAACTCACAAATCGAACCAGGGTTTTGACGGGCTGACCACAAGCCTATGATATTTTATACCAAGATTATTTTTAATCTTAGTAAGATTTTAAACCAGGTTGAGCTTACAAACGGAACCCGGGTTTAGAACTGTCACTACATGAAAAAATACAGAGTCACCATCAAATTTTATTTATTCCAAGAGAAAGGGAAAATATTGATAAAACTCCAAAAGGTGAAGAATATGGTCTCGCAACCAAATTTGGGTTCGGGAGTCGATTATAAAAGGGAAGGTATTAGCTCCCCTCACATCCTTTGTACTCAACAGGAACCGTTTTGATTATTCTATGTGCGAATGTGTGTTACTATCTAAAGGTTACTTGCGAAAGGGGGGAAAAGTTTATAATTAGTGTGCTCGCCAAGATTTCGCGATCCTGTGCCTACGTATCCTTATAGTGCAATAAGGAAATCAGGACTTCGTAGTTCGGGCTAGAAAATAAGTGTTTCTTGATTATTTTTAGTGAACAATGTTAATGTTCGTGTCCTAGCATTTAAGTGTTTCTTGTATGCTCGCGTATGAGATACTTAAGCGTTGTTTGTATTACGGTAGAACAAAAATAACATGTCCTTTTTGAAAGGTTCTGAATGCCCTAAGGCAAAAAATTGAATTTCATTGGTTGTGATTAATTTTTGAGTATGAGACAAGCATCAGACCACAAGTTAAGTACGACCGAAAATCCGAGTACTTGAAAGTTGAAAGGACAATGGTACCCAAACCTCTCTTTTTCTTCCAAAGAATTCTTGTTTATGAAATTTGTGAGGTGATTTTAACTGTTGGTACTTAGAGGGAGACAATCATCTAACCATATGCTAAGTACGACCAACAATCATAATACTCGGGAGCTGAAAGGACAATTCATACTTACCTCTCTTTTTCGCCCTGTGAGGATCGAATTTAACTCGTTTTATTTTTAGGTGTTTTTAATGGAAGACAAGCATTAGACTATAAGCTAAGAATGATCGATAACCCAAGCACTTGAGAAATGGTGTGCACAAGTACGTACGCCTCATCATTTTCATCAAGTTTATTGTAAAAATATTTTAAAAAATGACTTGACGTTAAATCAAGTGTTTGAAGATTGAATCGAATAAAATGTGTGAATCAAATGGAAGAGATACTTGACATTGAATCAAGAACTCGTGTGGAGTTTGATTTGGAAAACATTTGACGTTGGATCAAGTGTATTTTTATCTTTTGAAAAGATTATTTTAATTGTTTTTTGGTTATGTTAAGTTAACGAACGATTAAAGGAAATCGATAAAAAATAGGAAGTGCTAAGACTATTACACGTTCATGGGGATTGATAACATTTTACCCACAATGGAAATGCACAAACCATACAACCATTACAAACATTAAAAATGCACAAAATTAAACACATCCACCATGCAAAGTAAAAATAACAAAAAAAATGCAAGTAAAATATACTAAAGAAATTAGCACATAATAAAACCATATTGGATTGAAAAAATCAAATGAAAAGGATATATCTAAGGTTATTATCTAAAAATTATTCTAGAAAGAAATTCTAAAAAAATATTGAGAAAACTATCTTAAAAAATGAAAGGCAAAAATATTGTTTTAGTCCTTTAAGTTATTTTAAAATATCAAGTTAGTCCTTTAAGTTTCTTTGTAATGCTTTGGTCCTTTATCTTAAGTAATGTTTGTATCGTTGACCTTTTAAAAATTCTTGTTACAATAAATTGCAAACTCATATACAATTTGAACTGGTTTTTTGCGTCGATCACGAATATATAATTAGTTTTGCGTTTGATTGTGTATTTTGGTCAGATCGAATGATTTTTCATTATGTAGTTGTCCACTTTTTTCCTGATTCTCATGAACCATAACTTGTTTGGTAAATTTGATTGCATATTCGTGATCAGCGCGAAAAACAAGTTCAAATAGTATATGAGTTTACAATTTATTGTAACAGAGATTTTTAAAAGGTCAACGACACAAATGTTACTTAACATAAAGGACCAAAGCGTTACAAAAAAAACTTAAAGGACTAACTTGATATTTTAAAATAACTCAAAGGGCCTACACAATATTTTTGCCAAAAATTAAAATAGTAAGTGTTATTATGCATGAGAATGTATGTGTAAAAGGAAATAGTGTTGGATTGAAACAAAATAAAACTAAAACAGGCCCAAGGCAAATTGATCTCATTATTAGTGCAGAAAAAATAAAAAAGTGGGGTGTGGATAGAGAACACTAAAAATGGGGTTGAAAGTATTAAAAAAGAAAGAAAAAGAAAGGACCCCTGAATGGGACCAGCTGATTGGGATGAACCGGACCAGACCGACCCACCCTCTATTCCCCCTACTATGCTAACGTTTCACACAAAAGGGGAAATGGAGTAACCGATCCTATGGTGTCAACGCATGCACAAGAGGGTCGGCTGGTGGGCCATCCATGGCAACAACGACGGCGAACCCCTTCCTAAGGGGGTGATGACTTCTCATCTTGTCTCACCTGCTCCATGCTATCTTCATCCATTAATGGCCTTTGAAGGTAAAGTGTAAAAATTTAATTTTTACTCAAAAATCATGTAAAAAAAAAGAGAGTATTATGTTATAATTTTTATGGGTTTTAAGATTCTAGTACTAATTCTAAGCTAAAACTATGAGTGGGGTTTGGTGTGGATTGTTGAAATTCAAGAAAAGTGCTTATTGTATTCTATGCCAAAGTTTGGGATTTTAGTGTAAAAAAGTGACTTTTCAAATAAGCTATTATATGTTTCCATACTAAATTCAATGCTTATACCATGCTAATGCAATGCTATACTAATTATGAGGAAGATTCTTGCTATGCTAATTTTTGTGCTACTTGAATATGTTTTTTTTAATGCAAATAAGTGATTTTCTAAATAAGCTTTTCTTGGCAGTAGCTTAAATTAAATAACAAAAGTATTCAACAATTCGTGGCAATGATATTGGGGGAAAAGTGATGAAGAATTACGGACGAGAGCAGAGATTTGTTCTGGTTAGAAGTTGTTTGTGGATGACACGTCGAAGAGAAAAAAAAACTTCAAGAGGCAAGCTCTTACACTTACATCAATTCCCAAGCTTGATTGAATGTAGAATTTGGTGGATGTGCTTGAATCTTAATGATTGAAATTTATGAATTCTTGATGATAAATTTTCTTGAATTGTTGAAACTTTGATGATTATGCCTAAAATTGAATGGTGAATTAATGAATGATTGTGGCTAAGTTCCACCAACTTAGAACTTCAATGTGAAGTTCTAAAATGGTGATGAATATTAACTTTGGTGAGGGTTAGGGAGTTAAAAAGAGAGAGTGTAGAAAATGGTGGTAAAAAGTGGTTATGGTTGTTAATAGTGGTTCAAAGTGTTAACCCCCAAAATTGTGAAAAATGACATGTCTATATAGTTTTATGAATGATTGTAAACCTTTGGATTATAATATAAGTAAAACTTTTATCAATGGTTGAAAATTAATAAAAGCTCAAGTTGCGGATCACTAATTATAACCCTCCGATCAAACATTAATAATAGTTGGGATTAAATGGAATTTGGTTGAAAGTTGGAAGTTAGAAATTGTGTTAGTTTGTTAGGTAGAGAAGTTATGGGTAATTAGGGAAATGCTTGAAAATAAACATAAACCGATTAAATCCACGATTACCAAACCTTGACCTAACGATTGTGCTATACAAAATGCAATTAGTGGTATGTTAAATGCATGACCTAATTGAATGAATTAATGACCATGTATGCAAATGATTTTGAACCATAAGCCAGATAAATTAAGTAAATGGTAGGACAAATTTTGGGGTATGACAGCTGCCCTTATTTAATCTTCTTGGACCTGAAGGCATGAATAACAATGATTTTCAGGCATTCAAGGTGGAAGAGGATTACGTATAAAGACCCAAAAAAATTTTCTTCGAGAAGGGAGTGGATGCAATTTAAGTGTGTTATGGGAATTTTATTTATTGGGGACATGAAATGGTAGTCTTTTATAGGTTGATTTACTGGGGATTGACTAATATATTCTGTTGTGGGGATAGATCAGTCGTGAGGGAAATGCTTGATATACATGATATATGCAATGTATAATTGATTTCCAATGAGGTGTGAAGTTATGCATGCTATGTAGCAATGTGGGTTATTTTTGTTTTGCCTTCATTGATGATCTTTAGTCGATATTGGTAGCCAAGACATTCCCGCAGGGTTCCATAAAGGTATAAGGATTATGCATTTGTAAGAAAAAGGGTATAAAAGTAATTTTACTTTGTCTTCTGCAAAATGTAGAAAGACGTTTTGCAAAAGGCAAGTATGACTTGGCTAGGGAATAAAGTTTCTCGCGTAAAAGGCAGAAAGAAGACTCTGTGGGTATTGAAAGGATTTTCCGCTACAAAAGGTAGAGGAGACTTGCAAAAGGTCAGTAAAAGAGTATGGTGTTTCCTCATGCAAAATTAAAATTAGGACTCTTTGGATAAAGGCCAAGAAGATGGGTGAAGATGAACATGATTCATCATATAAAAGGTACTGACAACACCTTAGCAAAAGGAAAAGAAGAAGGAAGGAAATGAATTATACTTCCCATACCAAAGGCAAACGAGAAACTCCTTGGCAAAAGGCAAGGAAGGCGAGACGATGGAATGACTTCTCATATTAAAGGTAATGAGAACTTCTCGGCAAAAGGATAAGAAGGCAAAATGATGGAATGGCTTCTGATACAAAAGTTGATGAGAACTTCTCGAAAAAAGGCCAATAAGGTGAAATGGTGGAATGATTTCTCATACAAAAGGGAGAACTTCTCGACAAAAGGCTAAGAAGGCGAGCTAATGGAATGACTTCTCATACAAAAGGTAATGAGAACTTCTCGAAAAAAGGATAAGAAGGTGATATGATGGAATGACTTCTCATACAAAAGGTAATGAGAACTTCTCGGTAAAAGGTCAAGAAGGCGAGATGATGGAATGACTTCTCATACAAAAGGTAACGAGAACTTCTCGACAAAAGGTCAAAAAGGCGAGATGATGGAATTATTTATTACATAAAATATAGTAAGAACTTCTCGACAAAAGGCTAAAAAGAAGAGCAAACTGAATTGATTTCCACTCGCAAAAGGCGAGGAAAATTTCTTAGTAAAGGATAAGAAAGCAGATGTTTTCCCAAACAAAAGGTAATGAGAATCTTTAGCGAATGGCTAAGAAGGTGAGATGGTGAATAGGATTTCTCATACAAAACGTAATGAGAATCCTTAGCAAAAGGCTAAGACGATTTGTAAAAGGAAAGTGAATAGTAGACACCATCCTTCACGCAAAAGGCAATGAAGGATTTCCCTCACGCAAAAGGAGAAGGGGACTTACAAAAGGCGAAGGATTTTATATTTTAAATAAAAATATAAAATTAATATCTAACTAATAACCATAATTTTTCCAAAAAAAGTTTTATTCTCCACCAATAATACTACTAGACTAATTAGTTTAAGTAATTCTAAGATTAAATTTTGTTTCTTATTTTATTTTGTATCATTTCTAACTTATGTATTTTATGAAAATAACATATCTTGTTGAAATGTATAATATTATCAAGTGTTATGTTGTGTTGATGAATTTTATTAGATATTATATGATGTGTTTCATTGAATTTGAGTGTTATAAATGAGTATGATTGTATTGAGTTGTGTTACATTTTTTTAAACGGACAAAAAGAATCATAGTTTTTATTTATTTATTTGAAACACAACTCGCGAGCCCAACACATAAATGAACTGGTCGGTTTTAACAATGAAATTGAGGGTTGGACGACGAATGCAACCCATTAAAGTTTGAACGGGTTGAATAGTGGGTTAGGCCAAACCCAGTTCAACCCAACTCGTGTACATCCTTAAGGATATCTGCTAAGTGAGATGAATAATGCTTATTCCAATTTGCTATTTATAAAAAAACACCACACAAATTAGTCGACTTTCATTGGACGTGGGACTTCTGCCAAAGGCAACCTTCGGCCAATGGATGTTATGGCTGATTAAAAAATTTATTAAATTAAAAAAATTTTAAAATTAAATTTAATAATTATTATAATTCCTCTTAAAAAGAACATAGTAAAAAAATTGATAAATAAAAAGAAATTTATTATTAAAATATTACATTTATTATTAAATTAATTCTTAAAAAACTAATTTAAATCAATAAATAAAAAATAAAAATAAAACACTTGAGCTAATGGATGGTCGAGGGTCTTCATGAAATTATCCTTTAGATATGCTCTACCAATGAATGGGCAACAGACGATGTTGAAAAAGTGAGGCATCTTAAAAAAAATATTATATTAGTTTTCTTTTGTCAAATGTAGGGAACTGCGAGCAAAAAGTAGTTAAACTACTCTATCTTCTTCAAATGACTTGACCCTACTAAGAAGTAACAGTAATTGGTGAAATTTTAATAAAAGTAACTACACTTCTTATCATCTATTAAATTTGTGATCAATTAATATTTGTTCTTGAAGTTAACTATTTAGTATTAATTATAAAGATATGGGTTAACTTTTTTTTTTTCAAAATTAAAATTTCCCTAATAGGAATAGGGGTGTTTAAAAATGAACCAGTTCAATAGAAAAACGCAAACCAAATCAAACTAATTTAAAAAACAACATTTGGTTTGAATGTGTTTGGGACATTTTTTAAACAAAATCGCATGGTTCAGTTCGGTTTGGTTTGCGGTTTGTATTTTTCAAACCAAACCAAACTGCATTATGCTACAACCTAAACTTCACTTATCTCACATTCAACCAAAACTCAAACCTATTATGCCTTAACCTTACAATTACGAATGATTTTCTCTTACTCGCACTTAGGGTTTCAAAATTAACCTTCACAAATCTCTCCTAGTAGTATCGCGCATTCTTCTCATCTTATTTGCCATGTGCGTCTTGACTCTTCTAATCTAATCTCTCATCTCTTTTGTTCTTTCTTTTTCATCTTCTCATTTTTATGTTACTATTTTCTCTTCCAATTACGTTTTTATCGCACTTTTCTTCTCTAATCTCACATCTCTAATGTTCTTTCTTTTTCTTCTTCTCTAATCTTTCATATATGTTTTCTGTGTTTTATTATAATGTCTTTGATATTACTTTTTGCTACTATTTTATGTTTTTTATTCCACTTTTGTCTAGTCTGATTTTTGTATATTGAATGAGAAGATTTTGTTTGAATATGATGAGTTTCGATGTTATTTGATAATGTATGAATGACTAAACACAAAGTTATGTCTATGGGTATATGTGTGGCTCAATAAATTTTTGTAAAAATCTGAACCAACTAAACCAACTCAAACCACATTGATTTAGTTTGGTTTTATTTCTGAAATACAAACGAACCAAACTAAACCACATGTTTTTTCTCTCTCCTAGTTCAGATGATTTTTATCGTCAAAACCATCCAAATCGCACCAAGAACACCCCTAGATAGGAATGCTCAAAAAATTATAAATCTTTATAAAAAATCCTTTAAGAAAAATAAAACTATAGAACCGAATCGAATCATTTTCAAATAACCTAACTATTCTTTTTAGTTGAAAAATCGAGTCGAATCACAAACAACAATTGTTAATCATATATATGAAGGTTTTAATTTGCCACCCCCTTATACCCGATACCCCCCATAATTTTAGAATTCTGAGAAATGTCATTGCTACTATTTACCAACTAGATTTTGTTAGACGAGGGAAACAATCTAGAAGGGGGATTGAATAGATCGCCAATAAAAATTTGTTATTAAAAATTCTACTTTGAAAAGTATTTTCTATGGTAAGCGGAAGGAAATCCGGATTGAAACTCGTCTATCCGAACCTTTATTGGTAGAATCAGATATGTGCATAAACCGTATTAAACATATGCTACATACGAGAAGGGAAATCAATATGTTTGAATTAAATCACACAAAGATAAATGACTTCCAATGAAATCAAAAAAATAAACTTGACTCAAGAAATATATAAAAAACTTAGTGTGCAGTCAATTTATCAAACACTTGGTATGAAATAAACCAAGCTTAATTCTCTTTGTGTTGAAGGTATAACAAATCAATTGCAATTGTTGAGATTGCAATGGTTTATAAAACAATTTAAGATACTTCAACACAACCAAAACGTTCAACAAATCAAATTACTCAGTAAGTGTGTGAACAAATTGTCCTCATTATGGGCACGTCTTCCATCAATTCAAAATAGAATTTAGATATGTAAATAACCTTTTCAAGAGTATTTTAGAAGAGAAGTAGTAGAAATTCAAACCCCCAAACCCTATGTTTAATGTCAATCTGAGCTTCTTCTCTTCCCTTGATCTTAGCTAGAACAAGTCACACAAGACTTCCAATTGATCCTCCGGTTACCGCTACTCATTTGATTGAACCTTTATTCTTCAAAGCTTTCACTCGAATGAATCCAAATTGCGAAATCTTGACCTAAGTCTTTCAATTGATCCTCCGGTTACCACTGCTCCTTTGACAGAACCCTTGTTCTTCAAAGCTTTCACTCGGCCAAATCCAAGAGTTAAAGACTTGTGCAAAAATCCACAAATCAACCCTTGATCTTGGAGGAAAAATCCTAAAGGTTTTATCAATGAAACCCCCAAATAAAAACTCAACCCAATTTGATTACAACAACCTAAATTGGACCTTATCAATCTATTCTTGATTACACTTAACAAAAATGATTATGTGTAGTTGTTGAATATATGCAAATAAAAGTTGAAGATGATGAGGAAGTTGTAAGTGTGTTCTTGGTTTCAATGATGAGAAATGATACATGAATGCATATTTATATGTGTGTAAAAGAATTAACAAACAAAATAGATTTTTATAGAAAAAGTTACAAGTTTTGGAAAAAATAAAACTAAATGTATTGACTTGAAATTCGAATGAGTCAATACATAAGGTTGTGAGTCAATATATAGCTCTAATGAGTCGATACATTAATACAAGAAAAATCTCCTTAAAAAAATTTCTTCAGTAGGAGTTGACTTTAATTCAGGATATGTCGACTCAATCGAAACTTGTATTGACACATAAATTCTTTGTATCGATACATAAGAGGCAAGTACATATTTTCAAAAACCCTTTCAGTTGGAGTCGACTCCAATAGAGGATTAGTCGACTCAATTGCAACATGTATCAACTCAAGATGCCTTTGTATTGATACATGAAAAGTAGGGATAAGCATAACCATATTGCTTAAAAATATTTCAGAATGAGTCGACTCATTCACAACTTGTATCAACTCACATAAGATAGGGTTGTGTTTTTAACCATTCTGCATTATGTATTGACTCATAGAATTGATGTATTGACTGATAAACTTGTTTTTCATGAAAAAATCATATCTTTTTTTACTTCTAATGGCTAATATAATCTATATCTAAATGTCTTACTATGACGATGGACATCTAGACATAGACAATAAGATCCAATATACACAAAGAACTAGGTGACCTAGTTTTGACATCATTCAAAACATATCTAAGAGACTAGTGCACTCACATACTCCCCTTTTTTGATGATGACAAAACTTACGAAGCACTTGGTGTCTTTGTCAAATCTCCCCCTGAACATGTGATAACATCAAAAAGAGACAAAGGCGGAAAACGTGAGAAGTATCATAAAAGTTACACAATAACATATAACTCACTCAGAGGCATTACAAATATTAAACGAATCAACTATAATATGCACTAACATAGAATTACGTCAAATTGAAAATGATGCTTACTCATAAATACGTAACCAATTATAGCCAAAAGAGATAATATCCATTACACATTTGTCATAAAAGGTTGCAACATAATAACAAAACAAACATAAAGATATGGAAACATAAATGCATACATAAGAGACATTGTCTATAATGAAGCACAACTAATGGCAACAACCTCTACGCCCCTATGATACTGAGGACCACCCCTAGGTTAAGGTCGATATCCAAAAAACCATGCCCCCTCTTGGTCACCATACAGATAGTCTAAAATATCACACATCTCTTTGGAGAATTGCTAATAGTGATTGTGATTGTCATGTTGAGTACGACTTATGGTACGAATGACAACTTCAGTTTCAGCATGGTTTAAATCCATGTTATGACGAATCTCATTAAATTGCTTCGTAGCATAAATGAGAACATGATGCTTGCAAAGCGCAATCTTACACGCGCAGGATAGATTGAACAAATTCGTCACTGAACTTTACTTATTCCTACGAAGGAAATAGGAAATATCGATAAAACTCGAGAAATAACGACAATGATATTGGTCGTCGTAACCAAATCAGGCTTCGGGAGTTGATTATACAAGGGGAAGGTATTTGCAGCCCTCACGTCTGTTGTACTCAACGAGAACCATTTATTTTATTTTGAATGAGTGTTAGTGTGATGATAGTTTGAAATCTTCTACTTATTTAAGAGAGAAAATAGAAATGTTTTTGCATTTTTTATTAATGTGCATAGTATTAAAAAACTATTTTTATTAGGGAGCAAAGAAGGAAGAATCTAAAAAGGATTTCTATTATTAGGGGGTAAAGAAGAAAGGACCTAAAAAGGTTTTTATTATTAGGGGGCCAATAAGAAAGGACCTAAAAAGGTTTTTATTATTAGGGGCCAAGAAGAAAGGACCTAGAAAGGTTTTTATTATAAGAGGGATGATAAGACTTTGCAATCCTTCTCCTATGTATCTCCAGATGCAATAAAGAATTTAAGGCGTACGTAGTTCTGGGTAGAAAGTATTTGTTTGTTTGTCGATTTTTGCAAAATCTATTTTGTATTAATCGAAAGAAAACATTGTTTTACCCAAAACAGGTGAGGAGCAGTCGTTTTCATCACATTGAATCGATTTCTGGGTATCAATATTCACGAGAAAATGTCACTTATCTCAACTAAACAATTGTGGATGAAACATTATTTTGCATCATCTTAAGACAAGATGTCTTTCATTTATATAAATTTTTTTGTGATCACGTGACAACGAGAAAAAAGAAGTTTGATGTATTGGATGTATTTTATAGGTGAATAACGAACGCTTGATGAGAACGAGACATAAGCCCTATGATCAATCATTTCGGGTTCCACCGGAATTCTAGATTTCAACGGTCCTTTTCCATTCAAGTTTTTTTATGATAATTGTTTGATGGATAACAAACGCTTGATAAGAGTCAATAGTTTAAAGACTTACACCTGAATGCTTGATCCCAACAACCCTTATTTGTTCAAGTTAATATTAAATGTTTAAAGAACGAAAGAAAAGAATGAACAGTTAACCCAAATTGCGTGGGTAGGGACCGATCATTCAAGGGTTCCCACCGGAATGCTGGATCCTAATGGTCCCCTTCTTTTGTGTTTTAGAAAAAAGGTTTTAAAGTCATGTTTGATTTAGGAAAAAGATTGAAAATGACTTGATTGTAATAGTTTGAGTTGGTAAGGTTTTGAAGGGACTAGATTAATCTTAAGTGTATCCTGAAGAGTTAACTTTGCATCCATCTCTTATCTCATCTAAACGATTAATGGTCTAAACATCACATTAGATAAACCATAAAGCATAACATATAACTATCCCAACTTCAAATGGAAAACAAGTCATACAAGCCTACTCATATTCAAACAAAAGTTAAACGAATTAAGTCAATCCGAGTCAAAATCATTTCTTAAGTACCATTTATTTTTGAAAGAAGAGCTATTATTTTTATTATAATTTTTTAGAAATAGACAAGACAAAAAACCAAATTCATAAATTTAAAACTTCTAACAAAAAAATGTGTTTATTCTAATTTTTTAAATAAGGTAAAAATAAATTGAGAAAATAAACTAAAACATTATATACAATTTTATTAAGAAAACTTGACATAATTTTAAATTAATAAAACTAAAATAGTTTTTTAAAATCAAAATGATTCCTCTTCTTTTCCTTTTAAAAATTATTATTTTTTAAAAATATTTTCATAAAAAAGGAGATAAATTAGTTAATAATAATGATGATGAAATGATAAATATAAAATAAAAATGAAAATAAAAAAGATTATACAAAGAACGGTTGATTTGTTTGAAGATGTTACTAATTAAAGAATTATAAAAGACTAATCTTTGTTTAAAAATAACTGAGAAAAACTTATTAAAACTAATTAGAAAAAAACAATAACTAAGAAAAAAAAACAATAATGGGCCAAGGGTAGACAGGGGGGAGGGGGGGGGGGGGGTCCAGGATTAAATAAATCTAGCAAGGCTATTGAGCAAACACACGTCAAAGGACTCGATTTAGTTTTGAATCGACCCACTAGTATTAATCAAAATGTGGTTTCTCACTTGCAAACCTTAAACATAGTCATTCCTTCAAACATGAATCCCTCCAACTTTACGAAATTGGAACCAGTATACGAAGAAATCAGAAGAATCAGCAAAAAAATCAAACCTAAATTCAATCGAGGCTTCACTCAAAACTCCAAACGAAAATCTTTCTCTCTTTACGATCCATTCTATTCACGAGTTTTTTTGGAATCAATATTTGTACAAAGTTCTATGGTTCACTCGATTTATTGGTTCGTTTAAATAAAACAAACAATAGAAGGAATCCAGAGCCCTTATGAAATCTCAAGCTAGCAAATGTTTCAGAATCTATGACAAACACAAAGAGTCAAAGATGAAACAATGAAGAAAAGAAATTACCCGCACAAAAGGGAGATCCGCGCAAATCGTTATGGTATTTTCTCTTTTCGTTACTTCGAGTACTGCAAACATGTTCTTCTGACCTATATGAATCTTTGAATTTAGGGCTGTTTAAACTTTACTCAAGATTGATATGAATTATGATAAGACTGAATTGGTTGCAGTGAAAAGGAAAAAAAAACTTCTCTGAAAAATTAGTTATGCTACATAGTTTAGATATTTAATGATGGAAATGGTTTTCTCATTTTGAATTTTCTTCCTCTGATATGTGAGCGTTTGGACATTTTTGTTAAGCTTTGTGTGGAAATTCTGATATTGTTTCGATTTCTCCATCTCTAATGTTCTGGATTTTGTTTTATATCCAAGTTATGTTATTAGTTTTTTCTTGTAATTGTTGTTGTATAATAAAAAGAGTAATGAGGTTGATTAACCTTTTGAAGCAAAAACACTGTTTTAACATTTGATGAAAAAAGGTCTGCTAGGCTGATGTTTGTTAATAACATGTTACTTACTCTTTCAATTTTGACTCTTTTGCTTGCACTTATTTTACTACTAACTGTCATGGTGAGAATCAGATACAAAGCTATAGGATGAGCTTGGCTCGTAGAACAATGATGTCACCACCAAACTTTTATTTTATCCAAGGGAAGGGAGAAAAGATCGAACAAAAACCCTAAGTAAAAATGAAAAGCAAAAAGAAAGGCCTAAAGCTAAGCAAACGAGAGATCAAAGGTACGAGGAGTTGGTTATACCAAGAGAAGGAATTAGCACCCCAAGCATCTGCAGTATTCTACAGAAACCTTTTGAAATATTTGTGTTTTGGCTAAAAATTGTTTGCTAAAGGGAAGGATGAGAAAGAAAGGATAAAAATATGGAAAAAGAAAAAGGTAGCTCTCTAGGATCTCACAATCCTATGCCTACTTATCCTTAACGAGAAGTCAGAGCAATCGTAATTCAGAGACTACGGGTAAAAAATAAAGGGACAAAAAAGAAAAAGAATGCTCGCCAAGGATTGAGACCTTGTGCCTACGTATTCTCAAAAGGAACTTTGAGAAATCAAAGCGTCTGTAGTTCGTGGAACTACGAGTTGTTAGGTTTCTAAGAACCAAAACACAAATAAAGAAAAACATACAAGGGGACATGCACACCGACAATAAGTCAACATTCAATCCCTTCTTTGGATTAGGTCAACAAGGATCAAAAGAAAGCAATAGATACATGGAAGAACATCATGTAAATAACATCAAAGACACAAACACAATACATGGAAAGAACATCATGTATGGTCAAAACATACAATATAACACAAATTACACATGGAAAAGTATCATGGTGTTGTACTTGTACCTCGAAAATTCATTCGAACATACGACCCTCGCGCAAAAGGCACGGAAATGCGGTTCGACAGAGTCGCCACCGAACTTTATTTATCCCGAATGAACGGGAGAGGAAAATATCGAGAAAACCTCTTAAAAGCAGAAAGGAACACGACCTTCATAACCTAATGTTCCTGGGTTCGGGAGTCGGTACGCGAGGGGAAGGTATTAGCACCCCTCAAATCCGTTGTACTTAATGGGAACCTCTTAAGTCGAGTTGTGATGAAAGTTTAGCTAAGCTTATTTCTTCTCTTCTCTATACTAAATACTAAAACAATACTATAAAGGGATAAAGACGATAAGGGGAAAGGGGATGGTTTAGAGGATAGGGTGCTCGCCAAGGATTGGGGCCCTTGTGCCTACGTATGCTCATTCGGACGAGAATGAGAAATTAGAGCATCGTAGTTCGACTACGGGAAAGGATCGGAATTGGAAGATGGAGGGGATTGTGCTCGCCAAGATCATCGCAATCTTATGCCTACGTATCTTACAATTAGACGGGAATGAAGAATCAGAGCAGTCGTAGTTCGTGGTAACAACCACGAAAAGTATACGGGGGAAATGGGAGGATGGATAGAAGGTAGCTCGCCAAGATCATCGCGATCTTGTGCCTACGTATCTTACATTCAGACGAGAATGAAGAATCAGAGCAGTCGTAGTTCGTGGTAACAACCATGAAAGGAAACGGGATTGAATGGGTTTGAAGTGGGTACAGATGACGATTATTCGAAGCTTAAGAAAGACTTCTCGGACCCAAGTAATCGGAGAGGGAACCAAAGACTTGGAAATCTCTCTTTTTCATCTTAAAGATAAGGTTGTATGAAAGGTGAGGTTGATCGGATGACGACTACTTGAAGCTTAAGAAATACTTCTCGGACCCAAGTAGTCGGGAGAGCGAACAAAGACTTGGAACTCTCTCTTTTTTATTACAAAAGAAAGTTGTTTGAGTGGTATCTGAAAGGATGAGTAGTTGGACAATGGTTGAATGTTGTCGAGTTGTTAATGTTATTTAAAGGCGTCAATTGCTCACCCACGAATAAGATAACTCGCATCCAAACAACCGAATGCAAGATCAAAAACTTGAACCTACTCTTTACACCTTAAAAAGAATTGAATAGTTGTTAATTGATTGATAGTTTGTCATGAAAATACGCTTGACGTTGGATAAAGGGTTTGACTTATTATCACGCGCAAAACCTTGTAGTGGACTGGAAATGGTTTGAGAAACGAAACCGACTTGACTTACGTATCAAGGGTCGAGTTGTGAGAAACGATACTAGTCCCTGGGGGTGCCCCCAATATCAAAACCACAGTGTAGTGTGTGCAATAGGTTGATGGAGAATGCGTATGAGCACTCGACTTACGAGGGTTTGAAAATGGCTTGATGACGAATTAAGAATTAGATTGAAAATATTTGATCCGCTCTAGTCCCTATTGGTACTCCTAGGAGATAAACTGATAATCAAAGAAATGCAAAACATACATCGGAATGGGAGAGGGGTACGTGTAAATTACACGGGATCACACCAAATAAAGGGGTCTCATTGTCAGGTAGCCTAAGAGAAAGCCGTGTGTGTGCATTGTGTCCTAAACTACGCCTTGAGCAAAGTCGGACACAACTCAATGTTAGGGTTCCTACAAATGACCAATGATCCAACCGTCCACCAATTTGGCTTTTAGGATTTCGATAGTTTATTATGTGTTTTCGAATATGGGTGAATGAGAATGAATAATATGAATAGTATAGCAAGATAATATAACAATAATATTCACAATAATATTTGACGGAAATTAAAGTTAGTAGTTAGTTTGGTTTGGAATTAAATCATGGCAAATGTAACACTAAACCATCATAGTTCGACTTATAATTAAATTCGGTCTATAGGAGGTCGCGTGAGTTGATATCCTTGATATGAACAAGATAGAGAAATGATATTGAGAACCATTCTCCAGTTTAATCATGTCGCACGAATGAAAATAGGTGGATCTCGTCTTAATCGCAAACAAAATGTCGATTAACCGAAGTTAGCTATCACGATCCCAAAGTTAGAAAATGACCCAAATGGTCATTCTCCATAGATTTGAAATCGAGAAGGTTATCAACTTCGATACACGACGCTTACGAATCGGAAGACATCATCGATCGAAAAAATGAATAAAAAATGGAAATCAATAAGAAAAAAAGAGATAGAAAATAAAATAGTCTCGAATAAATTATCATCTATTAATAGTTTGACCGATAATAATTCTTAAAAATCGTCATTGACCAAAAAGGAGTAAGAATCGAATAAAAATGAATAAAAATCGATAAAAATCGAAAATGAGAAGTTAAAGAGAAGTTGGTATCGGGTTTGTTATTTTTCATCAATAATTTGACAGAAAAACAACTTTGAGGTCTCGTCATCGACCGTAAAAAATGTAAGTGAAATAAAATGCCTAATGAGAAATAGAAATAAAAATCTAACTCTAAAAATAAAATAGTTCCAAAAGAAACTAATAAAAACCTCTAAAAGGAAAATTAATAAAAATTGACTAATATATCTTCATAATAACAGTATGTATTTTTAAAACTAATACAAAATTATATACTATATTTATAACCAAATTGTTCAAAAATAAAATAGTACTTATAAATAAAAGAAAATAGGGGGGGGGGGGGTATCAACAAAATGGGAGGTTATATAAAGGGTGGAGTCAAACGGGCTTGAAGAGGCCCATCACCATAAAAATAATAAAAAAACAAATTAAAATCCATATGGCTAGAACGAAACCGTCCGCCTCATTTCCAACTTTTGGCTTTTCACTCAAAACCATCTCCCTCTGTTTCGTTTTTCTGAGGTGGTCTCACCTTCTTTCGATCTCGTTTCTTTCTCATTATTTCTGGGTGGGTTTCGTCTGGTTTTTTAAAGATGAGTTGGATTTTTTTTTACTGGAAAGAAGTTTTTGTTGTTACGGTTTTATCACTATGTTGTTGAAGGTTGGTTCAGATGAGGTTTAAGGGTTTATGTTGTGATGATTTTGGTTGAAGAAGAGGGGAAAGTTAGGTTAAACAGGTTTCTTTGTTGTTGATGCTAAGAGTGGATATGAGGTTGTTGAACGAAGAATAGGGAAAGTGGGTTTGTTGAACAAAGATGGTGATGACTCTTGGAGGTTTGAGGTGGTTCGAAGGGAAGTAGAAGATGGTGGTGAAGGTTCGGTGTCGCGTTTCTGAAGGTGGTTTTAATGGAGGTTCGAATGGGTTTCAAATGGGTGTTCAAAAAAGGAAAAGATTGAAGTGTTTTGGGTTTTATGGTATTGATGATGAAAGTTCGTTTGATTGTTGAACAGGTTTTGTTGTTGAGAATGAATTTTTGGGTTTGCAAGTTTGGCTTCATTTGATGATTCGAAGGTTTGTTTTGAAGTTGAGATGAAGATTTGATACTATGAGAGTTGGGTTTTTTGGGTTTCGAGGGACGTTTTGGGGTTGTTGAAGAAGTTTCAAATGCCGGTTTATGTTGATCGAAAAAAGACGATGATGTTGAGTGGTCGGTGAAGATGAGCAGATGAGATCCTCCGCCGCCTAGGGTTTTTTGGGTCTCGTGCCGTCTCCAAGGAGGGAGACAATGAACAGTGGTTTTATACCACTCAGAGTGACACGTGGCTCTACTTAAAACTTGGTTAATGCTAATGAACATGCTGATTAACTAATTAAACTGATGATTAAATGAAAAGCTTACTCTAAAAAAAAACTGATCCTAATTAATATTAACTTAACTCAATATAATCCTAAATAATTCTAAACTGACTATTAAAACAATATCCTAGATAATTAATCTAAAAACAGATAAAATCTAACCTTAATTAAATTATAAACCAAGACTTAATAAAACTAACCTCTAATTAATTCTAATTAAAAAAAAAATAATTCTAAAGAAAATCTAATAAGTAAAATTCTATATTAACAATCTATTTTCTATTAAAAGCTATTTTCTAAATAACAAATATATCCTATTTCTATTTCTAAAAAAGAACTAAAAAAAAATATTACAAAATATCTAATAACTATTTCCTAAAAACCAAATAAAATTCTATCCTAAATCAAATATTAAAATTCTATTTAAAAATTTTATTAAATAATAAAAAAAACAAAAATAGCTTTAGTCCACATTTCGCATTATCATTGGCCAGAAATGATAAAAAAATGGAAAATCCTCCAATGGTAAGCGGATGCGTGTCTAAATAACAAGCAACTATACAGGCAATGCAAAACTGAAAATAGAATCAAAAATGCAAAAATATTTAAAATGTGTAGGACAAATTTAGGGTATGACAGATGCCCCTATCTAATCGGCTTAAACCTAGGGAAATGAACTGCTGCAACGTTCATTCTCCCGAGGTAGAAGTCAATTAGATATGAAGAAGACCCTTAATTTTTCCAAAAAGAAAAGAAATGCTTGAGAATTGAGATATGCCTCTGAGTAAACTGTGGATAAATGGAAAAATATCGTCATCACCAAAAGGTTGATGGGATGAAAAACGCATGGCTACTACCACCAGAAGGGTGATAGAGCAAAACACAATCGCACAATCTGACATTAAAGAAATGACAGACCCACCACCAAAAGGATGACGGGGCGAAACACAGATCGACCACTACCACCAAAAGGATGATAGGACAAACACTATCGCACAATCTGGCACCAATCCAGATGACATACCCCCCACCAAAAGGATGACAGAGCAAAACTCACATCAGCCACTATCACCAAAAGGATGAAAGGTCAAACACTATCGCATAATCTGAAACCAATCCAAATGACAGACCCCTCACCAAAAGGATGACAGAGCGAAACTCACACCGACCACTACCACCAAAAGGATGATAGGACAAACACTATCGTACAATCTGACATCAATCCAGATGACAGACCCCCCACCAAAAGGATGACAGAGCAAAACTCACACTGGCCGCTACCACCAAAAGGATGATAGGACAAACACTATCGCACAATCTGACATCAATCAAGATGACAGATCCCCTACCAAAAGGATGACGGAGTGAAACTCACACCGACCTCTACCACCAAAAGGATGATAGGACAAACACTATCGCACAATTTGACATCAACAAGATGACAAACTCACAACCAAAAGGATGACGAAGCGAAACTGACACCGGCCACTACCACCAAAAGGATGATAGGACAAACACTATCTCACAATCTGACAACAATCCAGATGACAAACCCTCCCACCAAAAGGATGACAGAGTGAAACAAACACCAGTCACTACCACCAAAATGATGATAGGACAAACACTATCGCACAATCTGACATCAATCCAGATGACAGACCCCCCACTAAAAGGATGACGAAGTGAAACTCACACCGGCCACTACCACCAAAAGGATGATAGGACAAACACTATCTCACAATCTGACATCAATCAAGATGACATACCCCCTACCAAAAGGATGACAGAGCGAAACTCACACCGGTCGCTACCACCAAAAGGATGATAGGACAAACACTATTGCATAATCTGACATCAACAAGATGACAGACCTACCACCAAAAGGATGACGGAGCAAAACTGACACCAGCCACTACCACCAAAAAGATGATAGGACAAACACTATCGCACAATCTGACATCAATCCAGATGACAGACGCCCCACCAAAAGGATGACGGGGCGAAACAAACACCGGCCACTACCACCAAAAGGATGATAGGACAAACACTATTGGAAAATCTGACATCAATCCAGATGACAGACTGTAACACGGTGGGAGAACTGACTTTAAACAATGTTGCGGATAGCAAGAGTCGCCACCGACTTTTATTTTATCCATAAGGAAAGGTTATAAAAGAACAGGAAAGACCTTAGAGAATATTTTGGGTCCGGGGGGTAGGTTATGAAAAGGGAAGGTGTTAGCACCCTTTTCATCCATGGTTATCCATGGGCTCTTAGGTACTTAAGCTCACTTTTGAATTGTTTTGAAAGTGTAGTGTGTGAATAGAAAATTTTCAGAATAGTTAATAAATAATCCATGTAAGGATGTGTTAAGAACTTGTTTGAAAACTTGTTGAAAATTTGTTTAAGTGTGAAACAGTTTTGAAGTGAGCAAGCACCTAGGAGTAACCTACCCTAATGTTTAAAGGTCTTTCTTATTCTTTATTCTTTCCTTTAGTAAGACTATCCCTACTATAATGGAGTAGGTAGTCCTTACTTTGGATGTTAAGGGACATGTGAGGGACAATTGGATTTTTGAAGGCCATTGTGGGGTGTAATAAGCAAACTAGGGGGACTATCATCATTTTTCGAAAGGGACTCGATTCGTAAAGGCAACCATAAGGGACTTTGATGATTTTCTTTTTGAGGGACTTGCTTTATACACCCCACTTAACCAATATTCATAGGCAACTTGAGGGATATCCTTAAGAAGTGAGACGGCGATTAAAATCGACTTACGTGTGTGACGTGTTTATTTTAATTATCTTTATTTAAAATGATCTAATTTATTTTTTTAAATATCATACATATTGGCACTCCCTAATTACTAACCATAATGATAATAATAATTAAGTAATTACAATTTACATCCAAGAGACAATTACAAAATTATAATAAATAAAAAAAATAACAAATAAGCAAATAAAATATTAGGGTTAGTAAATAATAAGAAAAATTAAATAAGGTTAGTATAAATATAAAGTTAGTGAAAATAATTAGTTGAAACAATAATAATGAGAAAAATAGACAAAGTTAGAAAAAATAATAAGATAGAAATTTCAAAATAATAATAAGCAACAAAATATGATTAGCAATAATAATTAATTAATAACGTGATTAAACATAAGATTTGATTTTTATTTAGAAACATAAATGATTAAATAATTACTATAATATAAAGTTCTAAATATCATAAGATTTGATTTTTATTTAGAAACATAAATGATTAAATAATTACTATAATATAAAGTTCTAAATATCATAAGATTTGATTTTTATTTAGAAACATAAATGATTAAATAATTACTATAATATAAAGTTCTAAATATAACATAATTATAAATTTCTTAATCATTTACAAAAATTTAATTATCTCTAATTATATATTAACAATTATTAAGAAAAATATTTACACATTATGATGAAAACAAATTTTAACTAATCAATAATCACATTCACCAAAATTTTACATTAAGTGTTTATAAGGTTTAATTTTATTTACAAAAATTTACAAGAATTATAATAAATATATACATAGAATCATATAGAAAATTAAAATTAGGTTTTCATATTAATTTGGAAAAAAGATGTTAATGTCATTTATTTTTAAAAAAACAGATTTTTATATTACAACAAATTTTAATAAATTAATGATAACAATAATAATAATAATGATAATAATGATAATAATAATAAATAATGATAATAATAATAATAATAATAATAATAATAATAATAATAATAATAATAATAATAATAATAAAGCAATAATGAATTTTAAATGTGCCAAATAACCCAACAATGTTGCTAACGCAGAAATGCGCTCATCGCAACCAGATCTAAATCGGACGAAACAAAATTTATCGCAAAGAAAAAGAAATTAAGCAAAAAATAGTATTATTGCTCACACAAAAATGCGATCATCGCAACCAGATCGAACTAACACAAATGTCACGCGTCATGCACACAAATGTGCAAACATCGTATCGACATAATTCGATCAAAAATCTTATATATATAAACTCTAACAATTTAAAAATTATATATATATAAACGCAACAGTAATAGATAAAGAAAAAGAAATAACGGTAATAGATGAAGAAAAAGAAATAACGGTAAAAGATGAAGAAAAAGAAACAACAGTAATAGATGAAGGAAAAGAAATAACGGTAAACGATGAAGAAAAAGAAACAATAGTAATGGATGAAGGAAAAGAAATAACGGTAAACGATGAAGAAAAAGAAACAATAGTAATGGATGAAGAAGAAAACTAAATAACGGCCAACGACACTCACTCCTCTTAGGTTTTTTTCATTCTCTCCTCTTTTCCAACAAGGCAACACATGTATATATAGGGAACAAATTAGGGTTAACACCAAATTGTCAATAATGTCCCTAAAGCCCATTTTAAAGCCCAAACTAAATAATTAGTTAAGAAAAAATAAAATTTAAATAATTTAAAATAATTAAAATAAACTTAAAATAAAAACTAATAATCCTATTGATTCCTAAAATAAAAAATATTATAAAAAGAACAAAATTTTTTCAATATTTTTTTATTTTATGATTTTTTGGATATTTTTATGAATAATTTAGAAAAAAGTGAAAAAAATAATATTTTAAAAAATGATTTAATTAAAATACGAAAATAATAATTAAATAATAATAAAAAACTATTTTTGTTATTTTTTTTTAATGAAAGATAGAAAAATTTAGAGTAAAAATAATAAAAACAACAAAAAGTGCCAAAGGTGAGATTCGAACTCTCAACCTCTCACACTCATAACTCCTTACACATGTCCTCCTGCCAATTGTGCCATTTTTACTTTTTAGAAAAAAAATGCATGCCATATGATATTTACCTGCAAAAAGTCAAACGACTACACAAATTTGTTAGTAATTGATTAAATGCAATGAAATGCGACGACAAATCTTAGGGCAAAATTTGGGGTATTACAGTTATTATGATAATATTTCTCACCCAACCTCTCTTTGATGTTGGCAAAAAAAATCATGAAGTTTGACTTTGGTTTGACCAAGTTGACCTCAGTTTGACCTTTTAACTGCATTGACTGCTTTTGACTTATCTGATCATCTGACTGAGCAAACTTTTGAGAAAAGTCTTGAAACTTGACATGGGGGTTCTTATACACATATAAGATGTTATGAAGCTCACTTGAAGTCTTGGAAGTCCATTTAGCCTGATTAAAGTCAAAACCCTAGTTTTGGATGCACTGCTTAGGAGGTGCATTGTCTGAGGGAATTGTCAACTCTTCTGACCAATTATGAATTTTGTGAACCTTGTGAACCTTCTTGGAACACAAAGTCTTGTATTGTGAGGGCAAATTTTGGGGTGCAACAGCTGCCCCTGTTCAATTTTCTGAAACCTGAGGGGTTAGATTGGTATATTTGCCAGTCGTAACCTGGAAGGTTGAAGGGGATTGAACACAAAAGCCCAAAAATTTGCACTCACCAGTGCATGGAGTGATATTGATGGTTGGTTGAACATGATTGAGTGGGCTTAAAGATGCCACTAGGGGAAAGTTCTTCAGTAGTATAATGAGAGCTGTCATGAGTCTGGAGTAATACTGATGTAACAGCATGTCTTCATGAGGATAGAGCGATCAATAATGATAACCCTAAAGCAGTCTTGAAGTGATAAATCGGACCTCAGGAGGATAGAGCAATCAATAGCTCTAAAGCAGTCTTGAAGTAATAATGGCTTCAGGAGGATAGAGCAATCAATAGCTCTAAAGCAGTCTTGAAGTAATAGAATGGCTTCAGGAGGATAGAGCAATCAACAGCTCTAAAGTAGTCTTGAAGTAATGATTTCAGGAGGATAGAGCAATGAATAGCTCTAAAGCAGTCTTGAAATAATAACGTGATATGTCTTCAGGAGGATAGAGCAATCAATAGCTCTAAAGCAGTCTTGAAGTAATGATTTCAGGAGGATAGAGCAATGAATAGCTCTAAAGCAGTCTTGAAATAATAACGTGATATGTCTTCAGGAGGATAGAGCAATCAATAGCTCTAAAGCAGTCTTGAAGTAATGATTTCAGGAGGATAGAGCAATGAATAGCTCTAAAGCAGTCTTGAAATAATAACGTGATATGTCTTCAGGAGGATAGAGCAATCAATAGCTCTAAAGCAGTCTTGAAGTAATGATTTCAGGAGGATAGAGCAATGAATAGCTCTAAAGCAGTCTTGAAATAATAATGTAATTTCAGGAGGATAGAGCAATGAATACTCTAAAGCAGTCTTGAAGTAATGATTTCAGGAGGATAGAGCAATGAATAGCTCTAAAGCAGTCTTGAAATAATAACGTGATATGTCTTCAGGAGGATAGAGCAATCAATAGCTCTAAAGCAGTCTTGAAGTAATGATTTCAGGAGGATAGAGCAATGAATAGCTCTAAAGCAGTCTTGAAATAATAATGTAATTTGTCTTCAGGAGGATAGAGCAATCAATAGCTCTAAAGCAGTCTTGAAGTAATGATTTCAGGAGGATAGAGCAATGAATAGCTCTAAAGCAGTCTTGAAATAATAATGTAATTTCAGGAGGATAGAGCAATGAATACTCTAAAGCAGTCTTGAAGTAATGATTTCAGGAGGATAGAGCAATGAATAGCTCTAAAGCAGTCTTGAAGTAATGATTTCAGGAGGATAGAGCAATGAATAGCTCTAAAGCAGTCTTGAAGTAATGATTTCAGGAGGATAGAGCAATGAATAGCTCTAAAGCAGTCTTGAAATAATAATGTAATTTCAGGAGGATAGAGCAATGAATACTCTAAAGCAGTCTTGAAGTAATGATTTCAGGAGGATAGAGCAATGAATAGCTCTAAAGCAGTCTTGAAATAATAATGTAATTTCAGGAGGATAGAGCAATGAATACTCTAAAGCAGTCTTGAAGTAGTAATATGACCTCACGAGGATAGAGTAATGAATAGCTCTAAAGCAGTCTTGAAGTAATAGGATGATTTCAGGAGGATAGAGCAGTCAGTAGCTCTAAAGCAGTCTTGAAGTCATGAGAGGCTATCAGGAGGATAAAATAACCCTGAGGTTACAATAAAGCAGTCCCAAAGTAATAAGAAGCTCATCAGGAGGATAAAGTAACCCTGAGGTTACAATAAAGCAGTCCCAAAGATCATAAGCTTGTTTGTTGGATAATTAACCTGAAAACAAGGTAGCATTCTGTATAACAACATTAGTTTATGCTTTATGTATGCATGTATGACATGATGCACTTAGGTAATGTACTATAGACATATATGTTATGGTATGATGTAAATGATGCATGTATGATATGACACTGCTGGAAGTGTCTGGATATCCTTGTATAACAACTGCTGGCCAAGGAAAATAAATCCCGATTCGTTGTTGAAGAATACATAACCCTCCGTCTGCTGGGGATAACAAGGTATAGATAACCTCCCATTGTTGGGGATACCAAGGTATAGATAACCTCCCGTTGTTGGGGATAGTAGGGTATAGATAACCTTCGTTTTCGTTTGATAAGTATAACATCCCGTCTTCGTTCATCGTGCCCTTATTGGAAAGTAATTTCCCGTATATCCGTATGAGGATAAAAGAGATGGATATAAATTCCAGGGGAGATTAGACTTTGTGAAAATGGATTAGTCCTACTGATGGTTTGTAACTGTCTTGTAAAGATGAACCGGCGAAGCTTCGTTGAAATCCTTCCCTCGTTCGTCCTTAGTAAATACTATTACTGCATTTTCATGCATTTCTGGTAAACATCAATCATATTAAAAGCATACATGCGTTTCTGGTAAACATCAATCATATTTAAAGGCATACATACATTCAAACACAACCAATGGACGTTTCGCTTATGTAAATAGGGTAAAAGTGAATCTGGATTCAAAAGATGGAATTTATTTATATCAAAAGTGACCCATACACGGGTAAGTTTGTACAAGGAGACATAAACCCTAGTAAGAGAATTTTGTCATGAAGCTTTACAAAAAGAATCAGCTATGTGGGAAATAATCCTATTGAGTTTCAATTCTACTATTGCCCCTCAAGTATCTCATCTTCTTGCTGTTGAGACGGAAACGATTGGATTGAGCTTTATCTGTTTGAGCTTGAGTAAGTAGTACAACTGGTTGCAGTTTCATGAGTGATCCAAACGAGACATAGTCATACGCTTTAATCCTTAACTTTTGCCTGGATTGCCCTTTCAGGTTTTCAATCCACCGGGATACCCTTTTTTGCCCAAGCCGCCTTTTCAGGTTTTCGACTTGCCGGGTGTACATCTTTTTATATATATCCCTAATTTTTGCCCAAACCCTTTTGGTTTGCCGGGATGCCCTTATTTTTGCCTAGGCCTGTCAACCTAGCGGGTCTCTTTTTATGCGTAGTATTTTTTAACTATGTCTGCGTTTACAGGTTGTGGGAAGTCTTCACCATCCATTGTAGTCAATATCATGGCACCTCCTGAGAACACTGTCTTGACTACAAATGGTCCCTCATATGTTGGAGTCCACTTGCCCCTAGGATCACCCTGTGGTAATATGATACGCTTGATTACCAAGTCACCAGCCTGATATACCTTTGGCTTAACCTTCTTGTTAAAAGCTTTGATCATCCGTTTCTGGTACATCTGGCCATGACAAACTGCTGCTAACCTTTTCTCATCAATCAAATTTATCTGGTCAAGTCGAGTCTGAATCCACTCATCTTCATCCAAGCCTGCATCCTTCATAATTCTCAAGGAGGGGATCTGAACTTCAATAGGCAGAACTGCTTCCATACCATAGACCAAGGAGAATGGGGTTGCCCCGGTTGAAGTACGTATTGTAGTACGATAACCATGCAGAGCAAATGGTAACATCTCGTGCCAATCCTTGTAAGTAACAGTTATCTTCTGTACAATCTTCTTAATGTTCTTATTAGCAGCTTCAACTGCCTCATTCATCTTTGAAATCAACAAGGTAGTATGGGTCAACATATACTGTCTTAGTCGGCGAGCAGCCCGTGCCAAAGCGCAGCAAGTTTTCTCGAGCAGTGAGTATTTTGTTTCACAGTCGGTAAACTTTTTGCTAAGGTAGTATATTGCCTGCTCTTTTCGACCAGACTCGTCATGTTGCCCCAATACACACCCCATTGAGTTGTCTAATACTGTTAAATACATAATCAAGGGTCTTCCATCAACTGGTGGCATTAAAATTGGAGGTTCTAGCAAATATCTCTTGATTTCATCAAAGGCAGTCTAGCACTCATCATTCCATTCCATCACCTGATCTTTCTTCAACAACTTGAAGATTGGCTCACAGATGGTAGTTAATTGGGAAATAAATCTTGCAATGTAGTCCCAAGAAACCTCTAACCTCCTTCTCAGTACGGGGAGCTGGCATCTCTCGTATAACTTTCACTTTTGCAGGATCCACTTCAATACCTTTTCCACTGACAATGAAACCCAGGAGCTTTCCAGATCTAACTCCAAAAGTACACTTGTTTGGATTTAATCTCAACCTGTATTTCTTCAACCTCTCAAACAACTTGTGCAGATGATCAAGATGTTGTTCTTCATTCTGAGACCTGGCTATCATATCATCCACATATACCTCTATCTCATGATGAATCATATCATGAAACAAAGCCACCATAGCACGCTGATATGTTGCCCCTGCATTCTTATGCTGAGCAGTGTTGTCTAAATCAGCCCCTATCTGGACCTCTTTTCTGTTTTCTTCAGTTCCCAGATTCACAACTTCGACTGGCTCTTCATGTGGCTGTATAGCTTTCTCTTCTTGTTGTAACAACCTAGCAAGCCCTACAGATATTTCACAATCGTCCTCGTTTCCGTCTTCAGTTTGATAGATCGGATTCTCGAAATTGTAATTGGCAATAGTAGAACTGTTATCAATTGGATCCAGAGTGGATGAGGATCGGCATTTTAGTGACGTGGGTGTGTGTAAGAACACATAGCTGATAAGGAAAAAATAAAAGAAAAAGAAAGACAAGGAACACAATATTTACGAAAACGAAACGTCCATTGATTTTATGGAATGAAGTATGCGAATGAAATGACAACCCGTAATAAGCACACCATCGTGCCCCGGGTAAGGCACATGGCTTGAAAGTTTTAATTGTTCCAAAAATTGCAAATTTAGAAACATAACACAGTAATAGTATTTACTCCTGACTAAAGGAGATAGGGATAACATCTTCAGCTGTCCAATTATTGAATCCAGCACCCACAGTAGGAAAAATCCATGCCTCCAAGTTGAAAGTGTTTACATGGCTGACAAAGTATTCTTCCTCTCCAAATACAGTAACAACTTTTCCATTCACCGGATATCTCAACTTTTGATGTAATGTGGAGGTCACAGCACCTGCCCCATGGATCCAGGGACGACCAAGCAGACATGAGTACGAAGGACGAATATCCATCACATAGAATGTAGCAGTAAACACCTGAGAGCCAACCTTGATTGGAAGATCAATTTCCCCATGCACTACTCTTCTAGAACCATCAAAAGCCTTTACCACAATATTACTGGACTTCAATACCGTATCTTCAGGACTCAGCTTGTTCAGGATTTCCTTAGGCAACACATTCAGAGAGGAACCATTGTCTATCAGCACATGAGACAGGGTAGTGCCCCTGCATTCAATTGAAATATGCAAGGCCCTGTTATGGTCCCTCTTGGCAGGGGTCAAGTCAGCATCAGAAAATCCTAACCCGTTGTCATAGGTCAGGTGAGCAACACAATTCTCAAACTGGTCCACAGAAATTGCACTGGGTACATGAGCCATCTTTAGAAACTTGATCAATGACTTGGCATGAGCCTCAGAACATAATAACGGGGAGAGCATAGAAATCTTTGAGGGAGTATGCCCCAGCTGATCAACAATATCATAATCACTCTTGCGAATGATTTTCAATACTTCTTCCATCTGCTTAGAGAGGTCATCAGCAGCTGGCACATCAGTAGATACAGGCTCAATAACAGGACCCTTGCCCCGAGCATCAGTGGTAGAAGTAACAGCAGGAGTAACTGCACTCTTAGAAGCAACTGGAGGAGAGAAGACTCTTCCACTACGAGTGATCTTGCTAGATCCAGCAATATTATCAATGTCAACAGGCATATCAGGTAAAGGCTCCTGCTTGACACCATGGATGTAAACATCAGACCCATAGTGCCAAGGCACAGCTTTGTCAGATGTATAAGGAATAGGACCGGGAGTGGTAATGATCAGAGGAGCTACTCTGGCTTCAGCAACAACTTTCACAGGACCTTCAGCAGTAATCTTGATTGGGCCCTGATGAGTGATTTTAATGGGACCCTTTGAAGTGATTCTTAGTGGTACTTTGTCAACCATGTCAACCTCTTCAACCTTCTTACCCTGAGTCAGATGATCCCCCATACTTTCTACAGATGCTGGTCTTCTTTCAAACACTATAGTATATTTATCCATGAGACGTTGAATCCTATCTCTCAAAATGAAGCAACTATCCGGCTTATAGGTACAATATAGACAATCTTCATGACAACCTGGAAAGATCCCAGCTTGTACTAACCTCTTTTTGATAACAGACAATGGTGTGCTCAACTCCATAAACAGCGAGAAGATGAGAAACCTGTGCACAATTATAAACCTGTGATGCAATGATATGGGAATGCATATGCAATGTTTTCAAGGACCGCAGGATTTAAATTTGCTTAAACAAACAAGAAAGTAACTTTTTATTAGTAATAACTTGTTTTGCCTTTTAGGCTTACAAAAAATGAAAACGAAATAAGTACAAAAGATGGGGTTTTAAGTCTCCCATGGACGTTTCCTCTTGGTGTTGAGGTATGAGTTGAGGTTTCGTTCCTCATGAAGTAGCTTTGTTAGCTCTAGGATCCTTGCTTGGCTTGCTTTGTAATGAGCCTCGAAAGTATCCCTTTGCTCTTTCAGTTGGATCCATGATCTCTGCAAGTCTTCCATATCAGTAGGCATGTCTGGGTGAAGGATGGTATAAGCTGTGTCTCCTTCAGCAACAGGTTCCATGGTAACTGGTAGGATGGCAGGATATGGCATCATGAGTGTCTGAGCACGAAATCGTACCCATCTGAGATAAGCCTCCATAGGAATGGTGTACTTAGGCTCCAGTGTCTTGCTGTCAATCCTGTTTACCTTTCCCCAAGCTCGGATGAATCTCTGACGGTAACCCTGAAGATCGTTGTCGTAGTCAAACACAATGCCCTGAATCAACATGTCATGTGGACCATCGCTCCGGGCGTAACCAAACTGTCGTAAAGCTAGAGATGGGTTGTAGGTGATGCCTCCTCTTATGCCTAGAAGTGGTATATTAGGAAACTCCCCACAACGGTCAATGATGGTGACATTCTCCATAGATCTGGAGCACCAATGGATGTCTGAGTGAGAAAGTGACATGATCCTCTTGGACCATCTGAACCCTTGCTCATTCTTCATTACTGAGCGAGGAAGGTGAGAAATAAACCACCTAGAAAGTAAAGGTATGCAGCACATCAAAGTTCCTCTTGCCCTTGTAGTACGGGTGTGAAGAGAATGTAGGATGTCTCCAGGTAAGGTAGGCACTGGATTGTGACTCAGGAATATGTTGATGGCATGAACGTCTATGAACTGATCAGGATTGGGGAACAACACTAAGCCATAAATCAATAAGGCTAAGATCTCCTCAAAAGCATCGTAGCTCATAGCCTTCAAGAACATTTGAGCTTTATCCACTAATACCTTGGCAAGAATACCTTTAACTCCACTTCTCGTCTCTGGAACAATGTCAGACTTCTTCAGATGTAGAGCTGCAGCAATAACTTCTGGTTTAAGCTCCTTCTCTAAGCCTGTGAATGGCTTCTGATCAAGAACAGGTATACCCAGAAGTTTAGAGAACTCCTTCATGGTTGGAACCAGCTGATAATCAGGAAATGTAAAGCAATGGTGCTTAGGGTCAAAGAACTGAAACAGCACACTCATCATGTCTTCACTGAACCCTGAAGTAACTAGATCCAATAAGTGACCATGTCTCTTGTTGAACTGGGAATGATCAGGCACTAGGGAAACCAACTCCTTGAGCTTAGCAGGTATCCCTACAAAGTTGATCCTGATGGTGTTTCTACGAGCAGAAGCCATGACCTGCAACAAAGAACAAAGATAAATCCTTTGGTCCTTGAAATGGTTAGGGAAAATGATATGCTTATGATGCATGATGATGTCATGATGTCATGCTCAATCACAAACATGTGGCACACACAAACAAGTCACACCATAGCCCTAGGTTTAAAGGCTTGCATGAGGTTCAAAGGCAAGTACCCTCCCCTGAAGTTAGATGGTTCATCCTGTCCTACAAAAGTAACCAGGTTCTAAGGGATCTCAATATCATTGATCCTTCACAAGGGTGGTTGTTCAGAAGGCAACTTACTTGCCAACCAAAACCCTCCAAGTTTAAGATCTCAATGAGCGTAGTATCGAGTGTCAACCAACTTCAGTCTGCACCAAAGCCGGTTACCTCACTACTTTCTAAAGGCCAAGATGAGTTAACTAGGGTTCTAAAAGTCAGTTAGTGCATTGACAACATATGGCAGCCTCAATATTATCCTCAACTTGACTTAAGGAATATAAGCACCAACCAAGAAGTCGCACTAACTATGGCCACCAGATCAACCGTATCGATATACGTCGTACAGTTTCCTTGGTCTATTGCCATTTACCTAAGGTACACTAGATCCGGGTTAGGACCTTTCACACATAAGAGCACCCCAACAATATAATAATAAAGCAAACAAGGCAAACAATTTAAAGTGATCTTAATTCCTAAGGGTACCCCTCTTAAATAGATCCCCAGCAGAGTCGCCAGTTCTGTAACACGGTGGGAGAACTGACTTTAAACAATGTTGCGGATAGCAAGAGTCGCCACCGACTTTTATTTTATCCATAAGGAAAGGTTATAAAAGAACAGGAAAGACCTTAGAGAATATTTTGGGTCCGGGGGGTAGGTTATGAAAAGGGAAGGTGTTAGCACCCTTTTCATCCATGGTTATCCATGGGCTCTTAGGTACTTAAGCTCACTTTTGAATTGTTTTGAAAGTGTAGTGTGTGAATAGAAAATTTTCAGAATAGTTAATAAATAATCCATGTAAGGATGTGTTAAGAACTTGTTTGAAAACTTGTTGAAAATTTGTTTAAGTGTGAAACAGTTTTGAAGTGAGCAAGCACCTAGGAGTAACCTACCCTAATGTTTAAAGGTCTTTCTTATTCTTTATTCTTTCCTTTAGTAAGACTATCCCTACTATAATGGAGTAGGTAGTCCTTACTTTGGATGTTAAGGGACATGTGAGGGACAATTGGATTTTTGAAGGCCATTGTGGGGTGTAATAAGCAAACTAGGGGGACTATCATCATTTTTCGAAAGGGACTCGATTCGTAAAGGCAACCATAAGGGACTTTGATGATTTTCTTTTTGAGGGACTTGCTTTATACACCCCACTTAACCAATATTCATAGGCAACTTGAGGGATATCCTTAAGAAGTGAGACGGCGATTAAAATCGACTTACGTGTGTGACGTGTTTATTTTAATTATCTTTATTTAAAATGATCTAATTTATTTTTTTAAATATCATACATATTGGCACTCCCTAATTACTAACCATAATGATAATAATAATTAAGTAATTACAATTTACATCCAAGAGACAATTACAAAATTATAATAAAAAAAAAAATAACAAATAAGCAAATAAAATATTAGGGTTAGTAAATAATAAGAAAAATTAAATAAGGTTAGTATAAATATAAAGTTAGTGAAAATAATTAGTTGAAACAATAATAATGAGAAAAATAGACAAAGTTAGAAAAAATAATAAGATAGAAATTTCAAAATAATAATAAGCAACCAAATATGATTAGCAATAATAATTAATTAATAACGTGATTAAACATAAGATTTGATTTTTATTTAGAAACATAAATGATTAAATAATTACTATAATATAAAGTTCTAAATATCATAAGATTTGATTTTTATTTAGAAACATAAATGATTAAATAATTACTATAATATAAAGTTCTAAATATCATAAGATTTGATTTTTATTTAGAAACATAAATGATTAAATAATTACTATAATATAAAGTTCTAAATATAACATAATTATAAATTTCTTAATCATTTACAAAAATTTAATTATCTCTAATTATATATTAACAATTATTAAGAAAAATATTTACACATTATGATGAAAACAAATTTTAACTAATCAATAATCACATTCACCAAAATTTTACATTAAGTGTTTATAAGGTTTAATTTTATTTACAAAAATTTACAAGAATTATAATAAATATATACATAGAATCATATAGAAAATTAAAATTAGGTTTTCATATTAATTTGGAAAAAAGATGTTAATGTCATTTATTTTTAAAAAAACAGATTTTTATATTACAACAAATTTTAATAAATTAATGATAACAATAATAATAATAATAATGATAATAATGATAATAATAATAAATA
This sequence comes from Lathyrus sativus, assembly GCA_963859935.3. Lineage (NCBI taxonomy): Eukaryota > Viridiplantae > Streptophyta > Magnoliopsida > Fabales > Fabaceae > Lathyrus > Lathyrus sativus. The sequence goes on from OZ012737.1 coordinate 511,122,620, forward strand.
ATGATAATAATAATAATAATAATAATAATAATAATAATAATAATAATAATAATAATAATAAAGCAATAATGAATTTTAAATGTGCCAAATAACCCAACAATGTTGCTAACGCAGAAATGCGCTCATCGCAACCAGATCTAAATCGGACGAAACAAAATTTATCGCAAAGAAAAAGAAATTAAGCAAAAAATAGTATTATTGCTCACACAAAAATGCGATCATCGCAACCAGATCGAACTAACACAAATGTCACGCGTCATGCACACAAATGTGCAAACATCGTATCGACATAATTCGATCAAAAATCTTATATATATAAACTCTAACAATTTAAAAATTATATATATATAAACGCAACAGTAATAGATAAAGAAAAAGAAATAACGGTAATAGATGAAGAAAAAGAAATAACGGTAAAAGATGAAGAAAAAGAAACAACAGTAATAGATGAAGGAAAAGAAATAACGGTAAACAATGAAGAAAAAGAAACAATAGTAATGGATGAAGGAAAAGAAATAACGGTAAACGATGAAGAAAAAGAAACAATAGTAATGGATGAAGAAGAAAACTAAATAACGGCCAACGACACTCACTCCTCTTAGGTTTTTTTCATTCTCTCCTCTTTTCCAACAAGGCAACACATGTATATATAGGGAACAAATTAGGGTTAACACCAAATTGTCAATAATGTCCCTAAAGCCCATTTTAAAGCCCAAACTAAATAATTAGTTAAGAAAAAATAAAATTTAAATAATTTAAAATAATTAAAATAAACTTAAAATAAAAACTAATAATCCTATTGATTCCTAAAATAAAAAATATTATAAAAAGAACAAAATTTTTTCAATATTTTTTTATTTTATGATTTTTTGGATATTTTTATGAATAATTTAGAAAAAAGTGAAAAAAATAATATTTTAAAAAATGATTTAATTAAAATACGAAAATAATAATTAAATAATAATAAAAAACTATTTTTGTTATTTTTTTTTAATGAAAGATAGAAAAATTTAGAGTAAAAATAATAAAAACAACAAAAAGTGCCAAAGGTGAGATTCGAACTCTCAACCTCTCACACTCATAACTCCTTACACATGTCCTCCTGCCAATTGTGCCATTTTTACTTTTTAGAAAAAAAATGCATGCCATATGATATTTACCTGCAAAAAGTCAAACGACTACACAAATTTGTTAGTAATTGATTAAATGCAATGAAATGCGACGACAAATCTTAGGGCAAAATTTGAGGTATTACAGTTATTATGATAATATTTCTCACCCAACCTCTCTTTGATGTTGGCAAAAAAAATCATGAAGTTTGACTTTGGTTTGACCAAGTTGACCTCAGTTTGACCTTTTAACTGCATTGACTGCTTTTGACTTATCTGATCATCTGACTGAGCAAACTTTTGAGAAAAGTCTTGAAACTTGACATGGGGGTTCTTATACACATATAAGATGTTATGAAGCTCACTTGAAGTCTTGGAAGTCCATTTAGCCTGATTAAAGTCAAAACCCTAGTTTTGGATGCACTGCTTAGGAGGTGCATTGTCTGAGGGAATTGTCAACTCTTCTGACCAATTATGAATTTTGTGAACCTTGTGAACCTTCTTGGAACACAAAGTCTTGTATTGTGAGGGCAAATTTTGGGGTGCAACACAGACCCCCACTAAAAGGATGATGGAGTGAAACTCACACCGGCCACTACCACCAAAAGGATGATAGGACAAACACTATCGTACAATCTGACATCAATCTAGATGACAGAACCTCCACCAAAAGGATGACGGAGCGAAACTCCCACCGTCCACTACCACTAAAAGGATGATAGGATAAACACTATCGCACAATCTGACATCAATCCAGATGACATATCCCCTACTAAAAGGATAATAGAGCGAAACTTACATCGGCCACTACCACCAAAAGGATGATAGGACAAAACACTATCGCACAATCTAACATCAACAAGATGACGGAGTGAAACACACACACACAGGTTGCTATCACCAAAAGGATGATAATACGACACAAATTGAAGGTCACCAACACCAAAAGGATGCAGGCTAGGTTGAATCGACGAGGTTCGGCTATCACCAAAAGGATGACAGTAAGGCAATTGACAATGGTCACGCTTGCTGGATACAACTCACTGGGGAACACCCAAGAGGAAGATGGATTGAAATGAATCAGCAGGAACGACCACTGACTTGCTTGGAGGTTACAGTTTTGTTGAAATGATTTCATGAGGAACGTCCATGAACTCTGAAGAGGATGCCCCTGACTGGGCTAAGTTTGTCTTTGAAGCTTTGTTTTGGTCAACAAAAGGTTGAACAACTTCATAAGGAACGCTCATGGTTTTGCTGAAGATGCCCTTGTCTGGGCTGAATCCTGCACATGAAACTCTTGAATTTTCCCAACACAAGGTTGAACAACTTCGCAGGGAACACCCACGGTTTTGAATGATATGCCCCTGAATGGGCTGTATATTGACTTGAAGATCTGATCAACCACGAGGTTTAAATACGTCATGGGAAATACCCATGGTCTTGAAAAAGATGCCCCTGACTGGGCTGAATCTTGCTTTGAATATCCTTGAATTTCGTGGGAGAAACCCACAGTCTTGCAAAAATTCCCCTGACTGGGATGATGATTATTTTGAAGCTCTTGAATTTTCCGAACAAATGGTTGAACAACTTCGTGGGGAACGCCCACGGTCTTGCGGAGAATGCCCCTGACTGGGCTGATGATGGTCTTGGAAATCTTCGAGATTGATCCTGGACCTTGACTTGCATATGCAAATGCTTGCTGATAATGATAAATGATATTCCGTAATGAATGGAAATGCAAATGAAAATGCTGACGCGCGGAGATGCAAGAGCCGAGGAAGTATGGTATGATTGGTATGCATATGATGCAAGATGCTTATGATAGCGAATGCAATGCGTACGATGCACATTATTGCAACGGGCGATTGGAAATGCAGGTGGAGACTCTAGCGTGGTGGTCTTTTGGTAGTTGCCAATATGGATTGGACTTTGGGTGGTGGGAGGAGTTGACTTCCTCGACACGCAGTTTGCTGAAGACGCCATGATTGGAGAAGAAGATGTTCTCGATGCCTCAAGTCTAAGTACTTGGTGGTTTAATTGTGAATTTGCTTCAGAGAAGGTTGCAACTCTGCTTGATGGTCGGGATGACCTAGTCTTGCCCAAGTTTGAACATGGTAATGGTCTGCCCCAGATTAACCAGTTCTGAAGTTGAAGTTGAACCTTGATGACTTGAGATGGCCTGCCCCTGCTCGGGCTATTGATTGATTTGCTCCAGCCTGTGGGTTTTGAAGTTGTCTTGTTTCGCGACAACCACTGAAAGTCAAGTTCTTCCTTGATTGCTCTTTTGTTGGAGTGTCTTTGAATACCTAGCACTGATTTGTTGATAGAATTGTACATTCATAAATGGTAATCTTAATGCAAAGTTCATGCAAGTTTTGAAAAAGTGTCGTTTATTGAAGTGTCGTGATAGTGAGAAACGAATGGACCGTTAGTCCAGACGTTGTGTTAATTTTGATTGGTGTAGAAGATGTTGCAAGAATAATAACACCAATGCTGATGATTAGCAAATATGTGAGGAGTCAGGTTACGCAACCTTGCGAAAGTATGCTTTCAGAATGAACCTCGCCTCAATTAGGTCTTTCGAGAGTTGTAACGTGGTCTGGTTCACGGTTTATGAAACAAAAGATATTAGGCGCAAAGTATGATTTGTACCCAAACCTTCTTCTTGATAATCTCTAGTCCTACGTTCAGTTAATTCTGCACTTGTCTTGACGGTGTAAGCTTGATGATTCAAAGTTTGCTCGACATGGCAGTCACCTTATTTGTTGGATGTCAGTTACCTTATTTGAATGGCCACTGAATCTTATTTTGTTTTTGTTGAGGGTTTCGAGGGCCTCGTTTGATTTTGTTTTTTGATCCCTAACTTTTGCATGGATTGACTTTGTTTGTCAGATCCATCGGGATTGCCTTGATTTTGCCTAAGTCCCCTCTGAGGTGCTTAACTTAGCAGGCTTTTGATTTATTGGATTTTGTTATGATTGCCACGTCATGAGTCGTTAAAGAACAACCATCTTCTAGATTTTGCTTTGTTGGTTCGAATGCGGGATTGAATTAACTGAACACTACCCTGCCCCAGGTTGAGTGTAAAGGGTTTGAATATCCGAAGGAAACTGCTACTTCTAGGTTCGAAGTGGTTTACTAGGGATTACTCCTTATATCTCCAGTGTTTAGGGGATTTAAGCAATGCATGTACATCATTGACGAGATTCTATCTGAAAGCATACAGTTTGCAATTATGGGTATCTCGTTTTCATCATCATCTGTCAAATCATGCTAAACAATAGTTGATAGAGTGAAGTGAACAAATGTGTCGGTGATTAGTGCAAAATGAGTGAATACGACATAACCAATTCGAAACATGCATAAACGATACATTGATGAAAACCAAATACGAATGACAATTGTTCAAAGCATACAATACTTAAACAAACAAAACATAAGAAATGCGAAAGATGAACTGGCAACATGACTGCCTTCTTCGGGAAATGAACTTGACTTTACTGGATTTGATCTGATTGATGCTAACACTATTTGGTCGGTGGCATTGGATTGTTGATGACGTTTGGAGACTTCCCATTGAAGTTGATAGCATCCTTGTTAATCATGTCTTGAACCTTGTGCTTGAAAGCCCTGCAGTTCTCAATGGTGTGACCTGGAGCGCCCTTATGAAACTCACAGTGAGCATTTGCATCGTAGTCGGCAGGAATGACAGTTGGGGGAGCCAAATCTCTTGGAACGACAACCTTCTTCTCCATCAACTGAGCAAAGATACTAGCATATGTCATTGGTAGACGAT